>CM038680.1:406819518-407410872 GCA_021605205.1 Aegilops longissima
CTAGAAAAGTTTCTCTCGAAAGAAGTGAGTGGGAGGAAAGTAGAACTTGATGAGGTAATTGTACCTTCTCCCTTATTGGAAAGTAGTTCATCACAGAATCAGTTCGTGATTCCTACACCAATTAGTGAGGAAGTTAATGATGATGATCATGAAACTTCAGATCAAGTTGCTACCAAACCTCGTAGGTCTTCGGAGTAAAATCCGCACGAGGAGATGCGGTAATCCTATTCTAGAAGTCATGTTACTAGACCATGATGAACCTCGAACTATGAGAAGCGATGATGAGCCAGATTCAGCGAAATGGTTTGAGACCATGAAATCTGAGATGGGATCCATATATGAGAACAAAGTGTGGACTTTGATGGAGTTGTTCGATGATCGGCAAGCCATATTATATAAATGGATCTTCAAGAGGAAGACGTGATCTTGATAGTAGTATTACTATCTACAAAGCTCGACTTATCGCGAAAGGTTTTCGACAAGTTCAAGGTGTTGACTACAATGAGATTTACTCAACTGTAGCGATGCTTATGTCTGTCGAATCATGTTATGTCGCCACATTTATGAAATCTGGCAAATGAATGTCAAAACTACATTCTTTAATGGATTTATTAAAGAAGAGTTGTATATGATGCAACTAGAAGGTTTTGTCAATCCTAAAGGAGCTAACAAAATGTGCAAGCTCAGCGATCCATCTATGGACTGGTGCAAGCATCTAGGAGTTGGAATAAGCGCTTTGATAGTGTGATCAAAGCATATAGTTTCTATACAGAACTTGTGTGAAGCACTGTATTTACAAGAAAGTGAGTGGGAGCACTACAGCATTTCTTCGATAAGTATATGTGAATGACATATTGTTGATCGGAAATAATGTAGAATTATTCTCGCAGCATAAAGGAGTATTTGAAAGAAGTTTTTCAAAGAAAGACCTCGGTGAAGCTGCTTACATATTGAGCATCAAGATCTATAGAGATAGATCAAGGCGGCTTGATAAGTTTTTCAATGAATACATACCTTGACAAGATTTTGAAGTAGTTCAAAATGGAGCAGTCAAAGAAAGAGTTCTTGCACGTGTTACAAGGTGTGAGATTGAGTAAGACTCAAAACCCGACCACGGCGAGAAGATAGAAAGAGAATGAAAGTCATTCCTATGCATCAGCCATAGGTTCTATAAAGTATGTCATGCTGTGTACCAAATCTATTGCATACCCTACCACTAAGCTTGCAAGGGAGTGCAATAGTGATCTAGGAAGTAGATCAATGGACAGCGGTCAAAATTATCCTTAGTAGAATAAGGATATGTTTCTCGATTATGGAAGTGAAAAGGTTAAATGCAATAGGGTTACGTCGATGCAAGTTTTAACACTAATCTAGATGACTCCGAGTCTCAATCTGGATACATATTGAAAGTGGGAGCAATTAGCTAGAGTAGCTCCGTGCGAGCATTGTAGACATAGAAATTTGCAAAATACTTACGGCCTCACGAATGTAACAGACCCGTTGACTAAAATTATCTCACAAGCAAAACATGATCACACCTTAGTACTCTTTGGGTGTTAATCACATAGCGATGTGAACTAGATTACTGACTCTAGTAAACCCTTTGGGTGTTGGTCACATGTCGATGTGAACTATAGGTGTTAACCACATATAGATGTGAACTATTGATGTTAAATCACATGGCGATGTGAACTAGATTATTGACTCTAGTGCAAGTGGGAGACTGAAGGAAATATGCCCTAGAGGCAATAATAATGTTATTATTTATTTCCTTATACCATGATAAATGTTTATTATTCATGCTAGAATTGTATTAACCGGAAACATAATACATGTGTGAATACATAAACCTCAGAGTGTCACTAGTATGCCTCTACTTGACTAGCTCGTTAATCAAAGATGGTTATGTTTCCTAACCATGAACAAGGAGTTGTTATTTGATTAACGGGATCACATCATTAGTTGAATGATCGATTGACATGACCCATTCCATTAGCATAGCACCTGATCGTATAGTTTGTTGCTAGTGCTTTTCTTCATGACCATACATGTTCCTATAACTATGAGATTATGCAACTCCTGTTTACGGAGGAACACTTTGGGTACTACCAAGCGTCTGGCGTAATCTGGGTGATTATAAAGGAGTACTACAGGTGTCTCCAAAGGCAGATGTTGGGTTGGCGTATTTCGAGATTAGATTTGTCACTCCGAATGTCGGAGAGGTATCTCTGGGCCTCTCGGTAATGCATCACTTAAGCCTTGCAATTATTACAACTAATGAGTTGGTTGTGAGATGATGTATTACGGAGCGAGTAAAGAGACTTACCAGTGTTCTAGATTTAACTAGGTATTGGATACCGGCGATCGAATCTCGGGTAAGTAACATACCGATGACAAAGGAACAACGTATGTCGTTATGCGGTTTGACCGATAAAGATCTTCAATAGAATATGTAGGAACCAATATGGGCATCCAGGTTCCGCTATTGGTTATTGACCGAGAATAGTTCTAGGTCATGTCTACATAGTTCTCGAACCGTAGGGTCCTTAGCAACAAGGTTTCGATGGCGCTTATATTATGAGTTTATGAGTTTTGATGTACGAAGGAGTTCGAGTCCCGGATGAGATCGGGGACATGACGAGAGTCTCGAAATGGTCGAGGCGTAAAGATCGATATATTGGACGACTATATTCGGAGTTGGAAAGGTTCGAATGATTGGGTATTTTTTGAGTACCGGGAGTTACGGGATTACAGAGAAGTAATGGGCCTTGATGGGCTTTAGTGGGAAGAGGAAAAAAGGCTGCTGCTCCCTCCCTCTAGTCCGGGTGGACTAGGGAAAGAGGGCGGACACCTCTCCTTCCTCCTATTCCTTCTCCCTTCCTCCCCTTTTTGGTGGACTCCTACTAGGACTTGGAGTCCTAGTAGGACTCCACACCCCTGGTCGCACCTATTGCCTTGGCGGCCTCCTCCTCCTCCATCCTTTATATACAGGGCAGGGGCACCCGGGACACACAAGTTGATCTCTGGATCGTTCCTTAGCCGTGTCACGGTGCCCCCTCCACCATATTCCACCGGTCATATCGTCATGGGCTTAAGCGGCCCTGCGCCGGAGAAGTCATATCGTCGCGGAGCTTAGCGCGAAGCTCTGCGTGAGTGGAGCATCAACATCGTCCTGCGCCGTCGTCTTGTGGAACTCATCCTCGACACTTTGCTGGATCGGAGTCGGGGATCGTCATCGAGCTGAGCGTGTGCAGAACTTCGGAGGTGCCGTCACGTTCGGTGCATGGATCGGTCGGATCGTGAAGGCGTCGACTACATCAACAGCGTTGTTATCGCGCTTCGCTTCGGTCTCACAGTGCGTGGGCGGACACTCTCCCCTCTCGTTGCTATGCCATCTCCATGGTCTTGCGTGATCGTAGGAAAATTTTTGAAATTACTACGTTCCCCAACACAAGTTCCATTACCAGGTGCCCGCGGAGAAGTCGCATACCTTGTGACTCTTCAAACCGCTTATTGACCAGCGAGATGTCCGCATCCGCCTCGTCAAGTCGCCCGCTTCCGCAATTCGGCAAATTCGTCGATCGGCTGTACGGACAACCGCCACCTACATAGGAAGAGCGCATATTACACCTGGGATTATGATCCTCGGCGCGCTGTCATTTTTGACAACGCACCGAGTCTCAGGTGCTACTATCTATACAGGGCGCATTCCATATGCAAAACTGTTAGAAGATACATCATTTTGCGTACCTCAAAACCCGTCGATCAACTTCGGACGGCTTCATGCAATCCGCTTTCAGCGGATGAAATCCTTTCAATCACGTGCCCATTAGCACCACGGTGATCTTCCCGAGATAGAGCGCTGCCCGAGCAGATCTTTCAAGCTCCTCCGACCATACACGGTCGGTGCGGACTCGTCCGATGGCCTTTGAAGGCGGACGATAGGGCTTTGAGGGACATATGGTACTTGCCGGGCCCCGCCGATTTGGAGAACCCTCGCGGCGACGACACTTGGGGTCGTCCGCCTCGCGAACAGTACAGCAGGAGGCGTTTAGCTTTCCATCATCTCGGGATCAAGATCCCCAAAGACGAGCTCTGCTGAAGGGCTGAGATCCGAACTACAAAGAAAATTTCGGTTATCTTTGGAAATAAAACAGAGAGTCTCTCATTTTAAGAAAACATCCCCTTAACTACGGCTCGGCTGGAGGGCTGATCTCCTTGAAATACTGTGGCGGGGCATCTCCGCAGCAGGACCCTCTGGCGAGGACTTCTTCCCCGTTCGAGGCTTTGGTCTCCGGATCTTGAAGCGGTCCTCTTCTCCCCATGGAGGGAGGACTCTCGATTCCCCTTTCTTGATAGCCTCCTTCGGAGGCGGTAGTTCCTGTTCCCCTTTGCCTTCTTCAGGCACAACCTTTAACATCTTGGTTAAAGCAGGATCGGCGTGGACTCGGGGAGGGGCCGGACACACGATCAGTTTTGCTTTTTATCCACCTGTTTAATGGATAGCTCTTTTAAAGCAAGTTTATGATAAATATCAGATAGCATGTCTGATTACTGAGGGCTACTTACTTGAGTATCTGAGGCGGTTGCAGCTTAGTCCTGCGTCCTCGGTCATGTCCGGACACTTCTCTTGTGATCCGAAGAACGGTTGGTACATCTCCACAGGCGTTGCGCCCATAAAATGTTGGAGGCTCGTGGTCCCTCGGATTAAACTCCACACAGGCGGAGGGGGCGGCGTTCTGCAGGGGCAAGGTGCAGCAATTAGCATGACTTGCGCTACTCGACCAGATTGCTCTCTCTCTCTCGGAGGTCTCGAATCGGCCCTGCTTGAGAGTGCGTCCTTGGGCGGTCCCGATTGAGCCCCTTATTAACCCATGGCGGCAGCGGTGGAGGACCCGAGCAAAAGGCAGGTGGCGCCACCCATTTGGTGCCCAGGAGCTGTGATATAAAACCACTCTTGTTGCCATAGACTGAGCTCCTCTTGAAAAGAGCCGTCGGGCCATGGAAGCGTCAGACATTCTTGCTTTTATAACAGCCCCTCCAGACTGTGCAGTCGATGCCCCTTGATCATCTTCGGCTCTACTTTGAAGGTCTTGAGCCACAATCCGAAGTGAGGGGTAACGCGGAGGAAGGCTTCACATATGACGATGAACGATGAGATGTGGAGGATGGACTCCGGATCCAAGTCGTGAAATTCCAGCCCATAATAAAACATGAGACCCCTCACGAAGGGATCCGTCGGGAAACCTAAACCCCGAAGGAAGTGAGGCACGAACACCACGCTCTCACCAGGCTTGGGAGTAGGAATAACCTGCCCTTGGGTAGGCAGCTCTGTCTTAATTGCCCACATGTTAGACACCGGGCGTCTCTCAGCCTTAGCACATCTTCTTCTGTAACGGAGGAAGGCATCCACCGGCCTTGCAGGTCGGAGCGGACATCTTCGAAGGTCCGAAGCGCCTGAATCTAGAGCTTTGGGTGTTGGAACTCGAAGCGAGGGGCGGATTCC
Source organism: Aegilops longissima (assembly GCA_021605205.1). Lineage (NCBI taxonomy): Eukaryota > Viridiplantae > Streptophyta > Magnoliopsida > Poales > Poaceae > Aegilops > Aegilops longissima. The sequence goes on from CM038680.1 coordinate 406,825,025, forward strand.
ATTGAGATTGGAAAAAGAAGAGGGCCTTGGTCTCATTATAAGAGGTTGAATACCAGAGCCCTCCCGTGGCGATTGGGAATCACCTTCGATAGAGGAGGCGTGCAATGGGCACGACCAGGTTACTGCGATCCGTGTCATTGATGAGGATCCCGGAATAAGGGGGACGATCTCTGCTTTGACAAGGCGTGCCAAGAAACCGCCACGCTAAGCGCTGAGGTGGTACAGTAAAAGCGATTGAAGCGAAGACTTGGCATGCATGATGATTACACGCTTGCGGAATCGTCGTGCATTGATTTTGTGTAAATATTATTCTCTCTGACGGTGTTATGTGGAAATTATTTTGCAGAGCGGATCACGTCCTTGTGTTCAAAATATTCTATGAAGTATTGGAGGAGGAACCCGCCTTGGAATGCCGAAGACAATATCGCGCGCCGGACTCGTCGTCATTGAAGCCTGTTCGAGGAGACTCTTGAGGGAGTCTGGACTAGGGGGTGTTCGGATAGCGAGAACTATCACCGTTTGCGGACTCTGGACTATGAAGATACAAGATTGAAGACTTCGTCCCATGTCCGGATGGGACTTTCCTTGGCGTGGAAGCAAGCTTGGCAATCTGGATATGTAGATCTCCTACCATTGTAACCGACTCTGTGTAACCCTAACCCTATCCGGTGTCTATATAAAGCTGGAGGGTTTTAGTCAGTGGGGCCGAACAACAATCATACCACAGGCTAGCTTCTAGGTTTAGCCTCTCTGATCTCGTGGTAGATCTACTCTTGTACTACCCATATCATCAATATTAATCAAGCAGTAGGGTTTTACCTCCATCGAGACGGCTCGAACACAGGTAAAACATCGTGTCCCTCGCCTCCTGCTACCATCCGCCTAGGCGGATTCAGGACCCCTACCGAGATCCGCCGGTTTGACACCGCGATCGTTGTTGCCTTTGGAATTATCTGGTGTCGATCCTTCACGCCGCTGTTATCGCTGTTTTTACTGTGGCTGGACTTAGAGCGGCGTCTGCACCGTCATTTTGGCTTTTGTCCGGGGGTTTTGTCCTCCGTTTTATTGCCATCGTCCTCCTTAGGCGTGTCCACCATGTATATATCATATGATGAGGTGGCAGTCCAGCGCCCCGTGGGTGGTGGTTCTGAAAATCTCTGTGCGGCGTCCATACCGTCGGTGTCATCAAATCGAAATCAAGCATGTTTGTTACATCATCGGCGATGGCTATGAAGTGGGTGGTGGGTGGAGTAGCGAATTCGCTATTAGCCCTCTTCCCCTTGAGCGGACATAGTTCGCCAAGAGTCTCGACAAAGGAGAGACGTAGTAAGTTCAGCATGTCGCCAAAAGAGTCTTGGAAAAGATATCAGCAGCTGACAAATTCCATTACCGAGAGCCCGGCGGTCGGCGGGCTCGGGCCTTGTGATCCTGGGACCTACCACCAAAAACCGTCGAGTGCGACTAGACACGGGCTTCCTTGGGGATGAAGTCTGCGTTAGGCTCTTCTTCCGATGAGTGTGGGGCCTCCGGGGCGGGGTCCAACCACCCGTCCTCGGACGACGCAATCTGCCCCCGATTTAGGTCCGGGGCTCCAGCGGCATAATATCGAGTTTTGTCGACGGCGGAGTCTAAGCCGTGCTCATCGTCAACTGTTAGGGCGCTCTGGCGTGGGCGAATCCATCAAAGATCAAGTCTACGCGGAAATCGGCCATGTAGTCCAAGTTTCTGAATCAGACCTGATGGCCAGGGGCATAGCTGTCGATCTGCTCCAGATGACCAGCGAATTGGCCTTGAGAGGCGATCGAACACGAGGATCTATCAGGGAGAAAGTCTCACCCTGGACCGTGTTGTTGTTGATGATTGAAGGAGCCATCGAGCCTTGCGGCTGACGACGCGGAGGAACTCTCAATGAAAGCACCAATTTGATTGTCAAACCCGGCGGATCTCGGGTAGGGGGGTCCCGATCTGTGCGTCTAAGGCTAATGGTAATAGGAGGCAAGGGACATGATGTTTTACCCAGGAGTTCGGCCCTCTCGATGGAGGTAAACCCTACTTCCTGCTTGATTGATATTGATGATATGGGTATTACAAGAGTTGATCTACCCGAGATTGTAGAGGCTAAACCCTAGAAGCTAGCCTATGATGATAATGATTGTTATGATCGTCCCTATCTGGACCAAACCCTCCGGTTTATATAGACACCCTCCGGGAGCTAGGGTTTACCACAAAGAGTCGGTTACAAGAAGGAGATCTAATATCCGTGATCACCAAGCTTGTATTCCGCATAAAGGAGAGTCCCATCCGGACACGGGACGAAGTCTTGAGTTTGTATCTTCACGGTCCGTCAGTCCGGCCAAAGTATATAGTCCGGCTGTCCGGACACCCCCTAATCCAGGACTCCCTCAGTGGGCACCAAAACCAGCGGTGTCCTCGATCAAATCGACTCCTCCCGATTCATATTCATACGGTGGGTGCCAAAAACAAACTCTCATCGGCAAATATTCGGTGTATGCGAGATTACCGTCCTATCCCCAACCGACTATGTCGGATTTCGGGTTCCGGCAGACCCTCTAGGTTCGAACACTGGGGTGCGCACGGAGATTTCACCCTCTACCTACCTGCACCTCGCCACCTCGCTAAGAAATAAGATATGAAGGGAACAACACAAGAGACACAGGGTTTATACTAGTTCGGCGCACCATTGTGGTGTAATACCCTACTCTAGTTTGTGGTGTGGTGGATTGCCTCTGGGCTGATGATGATGAACAATTCAAGGAAGAACAGCCTCGCGAGGGTCTGTTGTTGGTTAGTGCGACGAACTGCTAGGGGGAGTTCAGTCGCTCTCTCTCTCTGCGGATTAGGATGTTGAATTCAGCTCCTCTATCCTGTGGGTGGCTAGTCCTATTTATAGGCAAGGCCTGGGCCTCTTCCCAAATATTGAGCGGGAAGGCGCCAACAATTAGCCATTTAAAGGGGAACACCTAGTACACTTATCTGACTAAAGTTGGTCCTCGCTTTGTCAAAGGCTCTGGTGGTGATGCCGGCTTGGGCTCCCGATGACCTCCTTCCTGCCGTTCGGACGGTCTTGGTCTTGTTGCAACCGACACGGATACCTTTGCTTGATACTCTACGCTGCGCTTGCTCCTTTGCACCAAATAGGAAAGGAGGACCTGTGCGGTCTGGCGCCCTTGGCGCCCTTGGTGCGTCATGGCTTGCGTCATGGGCACCTCGTGAGGTACCGCCTTGATCTCTCCGCCTCCTCGCGAGCCAGCTGACGAGGCCGTGCACGAGAAGCTTCACAGTAAATCCGCCCCGCGAGGCTTGCCCCTGCAGGGTCTTGAGCTTGTGCCCGATGAAGATGGGCCTTGCTGGCCACCGCTTGAGCCCGCGCGCAGACCGCGGTGCAGGCAAGTCTGGTACCCCCGTTCCCAGAACACCGATAGTAGCCCCGGCCAAAGCGCGCCGGACTTGGCGAGCAAAAGCGATGGGGCAAGTCTGCGAGCGCCCATGAGCCCTAACAACCTGCGGCCTTGGGTGCAGCGTGGCCGGTTGATTGGGCGTGGGCAGCCGCTCCCCATGGCGCCTCGGCAAATGCATCGAATTGACAAGTCCTGCATGCAAAGGTCATGATTACTGTGATCGTCGAGGCCGGGCGGTTGGCCTCCTCTGGCTATAAGTCACGGGGCGGTAGCGTGCCCTTCCGGTCCATCCCCTCTTGCTTCTTCTTCTTCTTCATGGCTCTGCCAAAGAGGTAATCGGCCGCGGAGAAGGGAAAGGCTCGCCAGGTGGAACATGACTCTCCCCCACCCAAGCGCGGTCGAGGCCGTCCTCGCAAACACCCTGTGGCTCCCATGGTGGCCCCTCGCGGTCGTGGAGGTGATCTCCCAGCGTGATGACGGACAGCTAGCCCTTCTGAGGCGCCTATGGCCGGCAAACCCCTAGGCCACACTTCCACTCGCTGCAGAATTGCTGCTGGAGTTCGTGGTGTGGTCGGGCTGGTCGACCAAGCACTCAGCTCCGGCTTCTTCGCTTCCTACTAGGTGAGCTTCGGCGGTTCCCAGGCGCCCTCGCTTCAGGCGGATGGTTGCTGCAGCCGGGCCTCCCCAGGCTTCACCGGAGAGTCTCTCCCGCGTCGGAGCGCGGCCACTGACCCATGAGCTGGCAAGCGTTTGCCGCACCGTGGTGCTGAGCCGTAAGTGCACCACGCTTCAAGTTTGTGGCGATGCCACCCTCTATGTGAGGGTGTTTGGGGAAAACGGTCGCTATAGCTGGATGCTGCCACGAGCGACGCAGTATACAAGGCGAAGCAGCGGCGCTCAAGGCTCGTCGAGCTTTGACGACTCTTCTTGAGCAGGTGGCGCCCGGCGATGGTCGCGACCAGCCTCCACCCCGCCGCGCCCGCTTTGGAGGTAGCGGATCCGCCTGCCGTCTCGCCCGGTGAAGTGCCCGGATGGAGTCCGCTGAGCTCGGAGGCGATTCGAGTCTCCCAGCAGTTGGTGTCGAGACGAGCCGCGCTGTTTTGTTCTTTTTTCCTTTTCCTGCACAAAGAAACAGTAGGTAGGGCCCGGCGGCTTGGACTATTGCTGTTAATTATCGTCTTTGTTTCCGCTGTTTGGTATTTTGCCTTTGTGCCAAGCGCCTTAGCGTAGAAGTTACTTTAGCTCGGGGGCTGTCGTGGCCTTTGCTTCCCGAGGCGAGGCCTCGTCGGCGCTTCATGTCCTGCGAAGGTTAGTGCAGGAGGTAGCTCGGCCTCGGTGTGGAGGCGACCGACCAGGTCCTGTGTTTAGTGTCACGGTGCCCGTGGGGAGCCTGGACTTTAAAGTGCTCCTGTAGTGGACCGGGTAAGGAAGCCCCCAAGCGACAAGGGCAAAAAGCGGCTGCGAGGTGCCAGCTCCCTCATGAGACTTGGCGAAATCGAGGCAGGAGAGGGAAAGGCAAGGAGTCACAAGCCAAAGATGGAAATGAACAAGTCAAGCTGCAGAAAGCAAATGAGAAAAGCCACGTCCTGGCACCTAATCTAGTCTTGACGTCTTCTCACCAGTCTTGAGCTAAGTGCCTGCCCTGGGCATGGGAAGGAGCCCCAGGGCTGAGGCGGCGCTCCACGAGACTCCGGGGCATGTACAGCCCCAACTCATTGTTACGTGAGAGTGTCACGGCAGGCTGAGCTTCACGAGGCATTGGCCTTCTTCACAGGCTCCGGGCCTTTTTCAGAAAGATGAACTCCACAGGCGCTTGCCTTCTTCACGAACCTTGGGCCTTTTCCAAAATCACGGCTGCTTCAGGCGTTCACCTTCTTCACAGCTCTGGGCCTTTTCCAAGCAGCAGCTTCCAGGGCGTTCGCCTTCTTCACAGGCTCTGGGCCTTTTCCAAAACGCGACAGCTTCACAGGCGTTCACCTTCTTCACAAGCTCTGGGCCTTTTCCAAAACGCGACAGCTTCACAGGCGTTCGCCTTCTTCACTTGAGGCTCTGGGCCTTTTCCAAAAGCGGCAGCTTCACAGCGTTCGCCTTCTTCACATGCTCTGGGCCTTTTGGGAAAAAACCTCCGTGATGCTGGATGTTCCACAGCGTTGAAACATGAACAACCTTGAGCAGGTCCTCCCATGGGAAAGAGCTTATGCAGTCCCTCCACCGGAAGAACCCGCTGAGCACGAGGTCTCCTGCTCGAGAGTCTGAGGGCGGATGTTGCGGCGATGGTATTGCCGTGGCGCTTATTGGTATCTTGCCGCTCGCGGACGGCTTCCCGTGCTCCTCCCGGCCGCGAGTCCGTCCCCCGCATGGCGTCTGCTGCGCCTCGTCGAGCCGAGGACCCGTGCGGGCGGCAATATGACCTCGTGAGGAGAGACTGCTTCAGCTCCATAGACCAGGAAGAGCGGGGTCTCGCCCGGTTGGCTTGAAAGCAGCTGTCGTGCGGATGGACCACAACACGGACTGAAGCTTCGTCGTACCAACCTGCTGCCATGAGCCTCCGACTTCTTCTTGAATGTCCTGGTCTTGAGGCCTCTCAAGACCTCCGCGTAAACCCTTCGGCCTGACCGTTGCTTTCGTAGAGTGCGCCAGCTGAAGCATAGCATATCTGCGTCAGAAGGTTAGCACAATATGTTTTGAAAGGTTCTTGGTGAACAGCGAACCATTATCGGTGATGATCGCAGTTCGGCACCCGAACCGGCTCATGATGCCCTTGATGAACTTGACCGCGGAACTCACGAGGATTGTCACAGACGACTTCCACTTCAGCCCATTTGGTGAACTTGTCCGCGGCGGCGTAAGTGGCGATAGCCCCTGGCACCCCGAGGAATGGGTCCGGGATATCCAGCCCCAGACTGCGAGCGGCCATGAGAGGGTATAGTTTGCAGGCCCCTTGGACTGATGGATCTTCTTGGCATGGAATTGGCGGGCCTCGCAAGCCTTCACCCGGTTCTCTGGCTTCATTAGTCACGATGGGCCAATAAAACTGCTACGGAGCATTCCCAGCGAGGGTCCACGATGATGAATGATGCCCACATCTCCACCGTGTATATCTGCCAGCCCGAGTTCCTTCCTTGCTCCCTAGAGATGCAGCGCGGGACACATCATTTGGTCGCTTCGGTGAGAGCTCTCCATCTCCACGATGCGATATCTCGTGGCTTGCCGCGCCACCGCGCTCCGCTTCCTCCTCCTTCTCCGGCAAGGTCCCTTGCGTCCAAGTACCTCCCGGGCTTCCGTGATCCAGCACCCTCCGCGAGGCTCTAGCGTCAAAGAGCGAGCCGCTCCCCAGCCGGGCCATGAGCCGGGAGCTCCCGGCGCTGGTGGCTGGGGAGCTCCTCCCGAGCTGCGCCCGGCGCTTGAAAGTGATGGGCGTGGCCGAGGGCTTGAGGGCCGCTCCTCGAAGATGCCGGGCTCTGAGGTAGCCGCTGGATGCTTTCGTTTGAGTGATGTCGCCGGCCTCCCCGATTGGTGCCACGGGCACATGCTGCAACTCCAGCCCCGAACTGCTTCTCCATCTGCGGACCTCCATGAGGTAGGCTTCATGTGCTCATCCTCGCTCGTTATACCTTGTTGGAGAAGTGTAACACCCGGATGTAACTTTCCATATTTGTAACTTCAACTCTTGCCATTTTCGGCATTGTGATATGATATTCCCTCAAGTGGTTGGGTTTTCTTCATTTTTTGCATTTGTCCATGTCATGCATTTCATATCATGTCATCATGTGCATCGCATTTGCATACGTGTTAAATCTCATGATTCGAGCATTTTCCCGTTGTCCATGTTTTGCAATCCGGCACTCCTATGTCCCCGGCGTCCCCTTTACGTTTTCCGTGGCCGAGGTACTAAACTTTCTCGGAATGGACCCGAGGTTTGTCAAGTGGCCTTGGTATACCATCGGTGACCACCAGGTCAAGTTTCGGTCATTTTGGAGCTCGTTTGGTACTCAGCAGTTAACCGCACTCTCATAAAGGCCTCTTTTAAGTTGCAGACCAACACCCTTCAAAACAGCCCAATAACCCACCTAAGTCACTTCCATGCTCTCCATCGTTCGATCACGATCGTGTGGTAAAACCGCACCTCATTTGGACTCTCTAGCTCCCGAAACTATATATGCCTTTCCCGTCCAAATCCGGGTCCAAACCCTGTTTTCTTCCACCGCGCCCGGACCATGTCGTTCGGCAGACGAAACGACACCGCCGCCCAGCGCCTATCGCCGCACTTTGCCGTGGCGCTTGCCCGCTTTATGCCTGTGAGCCCGCCTGGCTCAGTGCTCATCTTTTGTCAAGCATCTTGAGTAGATCACTGCCATATGCTTTGTTGGCACGTTTGGGTGCAGTAGCTTAATTTCTTGTTGCTTGCTATGTGGCATCATCTTTGTTAATGGCAGATTGTGCCATTCTTGTTTTGCTTGTCATTTGCAAACCGTGCATCCGATTCGGTGATCTTTATATCGATTTCAGCGAAATCATCTCATCTTTCAGCGGCATACTTGGTTTGCCAAGTTGATGCCTGGTTCATCATTTTCCTTCGGAGCCGCATATGCATTGCATATCACATCTAGCATATCATGCCATGTTTTGCATCATGTTGCTTGTGCATTGCACCGTGATTTATTGTGGTTCCTTTGTTTGTGTTCTTGCTTTGGGTAGAGCGGAGGCGATGCGTGAGCGAGGAACCTGTTGAAAAGCAGCTTACGAGGATCAAGCTTTTCGACAACTCGAGAACTTTGAGGCAAGATGACCATACCCTCGAAATCACTTCTATCTTTGCTATGCTAGATGCTCGCTCTTTTGCTATGCCTATGCTCGATGCCTATCACTTGCTATATCATGCCACCCATATTGCCATGTCAGCCCTAACCATCCTTTTGCTAGCAAACCGTTGATTGGCTATGTTACCGCTTTGCTCGGCCCTCTTATAGCGTTGCTAGTTGCGGTGAAGATGAAGTTTGTTCCTTGTTGGAACATGGAGATGTTGTTCCTTGTTGGAACATGTTTACTTGTTGGGATATCACAATATATCTGCTATAATTAATGCATCTATATACTTGGTAAAGGGTGGAAGGCTCGGCCTTATGCAGTGTTTTGTTCCACTCTTGCCGCCTAGTTTCCGTCATACGGTGTTATGTTCCTTGATTTAGCGTTCCTTACGGTTGGGTGATTTATGGGACCCCCTTGACAGTTCGCTTTGAATAAGACTCCTCCAGCAAGGCCCAACTTTGGTTTTACCATTTGCCACCTAAGCCTTTTTCCCCGGGTTTCGCGAGCCGGGTCATCTTTATTATCCCCGGGCCAATGCTCCTCGGCGTTGGTCCAAACTAGAATCCACTTGCGGTGCCACCACGAGGCAACTTGGGGCATCTTCGGTTGCCGTCGTACTGCTCATCCGGTGTGCCACGAGCGAGATATGTGCAGCTCCTATCGGGATTTATCGGCACATTCAGGCGGCTTTGCTGGTCTTGTTTTATTCTTGTCGAAATGTCTTGTAGTCCGGGATTCGAGATTGATCGGGTCTTCCGGTAGAAGAATATCCTTCGTTGACCGTGAGAGCTTATAATGGGCTAAGTTGGGACACCCTGCAGGTATTATTATCTTTGAAAGCCGTGCCCGCGAGTTATGAGGCAGATGGGAATTTGTTAATGTCCGTTGTAGAAAACCGAAGTTGACTTTAATTAAAATACATCAACGCGTGTGTAACCGTGATGGTCTCTTCTCGGCGAGTCCGGAAGTGAACAAGGTGTTGGAGTTATGTTTGACGTAAGTAGTTCAGGATCACTTCTTGATCGCTACTAGCTTCACGACCGTGCTTTGCTCCTCTTCTCGCTCTCTTTTGCGAATATAGCCACCATATATGCTGAGTAAACTTGCTGCAGCTCCACCTCAAAACTCTGTCCTTCCTATAAGCTTAAATAGTCTTGATCTCGCGGGTGTGAGATTGCTGAGTCCCGTGACTCACAGTTCTACCAAAACAGTTGCGAGTGCCGGCGATGCGGTCAGTTGGCCTAGCCGAGCTCAAGTGGGAGTTCGGCGAGGCGTGGTCGTTACTATGTGTCTTTTCGGATGATCGATAGTGGAGCCAGTTGGGACGATCGGGGATCATGTAGCATTTGGGGTATCTTCTTTTATTTTGGTTCCGTGGTCGGACCTTGAGTGTAATCTGAATGATGGATGTTTATTTATGTATTGTGTGAAGTGGCGTTGTAAGCCAACTATGTATCTTTTTCCTTATGTATTACATGGGTTGTGTGAAGATTACCTCACTTGCGACATTGCTTTCAATGCGGTTATGCCTCTAAGTCGTGCCGACACGTGGGAGATATAGTGGCATCGAGGCGTTACAAGTTGGTAATCGAGCCTTCCCGACTTAGGAGCCCTAGCGATTGTTTGTTTGGCGTTGTTGAGTCTAGAACAAAAATGTTTTGAGTCTTAGGATTATATATATCGGAGTAGGATTCTTTTTACTCCCGGTCCTTAAATCGCTCTGGTGAGGTCTCTGGCGTAGAAGTTTTGACTCTCCTCTCCTCAAATTTCACTAAAAAAATTTTAGGATCCGCGGGTATCTTGGGATCGTTCCGATGGTTTTGTGTGCGAGAACATTGTTCTTGGTGCCTCGACATTTAGGGGTTGTGGCGGTGTCGGGGAGTTGAGCTCCAAGGTGTTGTCGTCACAATTTTATCGTTGATTCTGGAATACGAGTTTCACCGACATCGAAATCTCTTTTATGCGAGTTGTTGGTGAGATAACCCCTATAACCCGATCTTGGGCGAGCTCGGGAGTATTGCCATGACTTCGTATAACGGATGCTTTTCGAAGGTCGAGGTACCACGATTTCGAAGGTTTCTTGGTTATGTGTTGACGGATGGATACAAGCTGGATCTAGGTATTGTTAGTTTGGGTGATATATTTTGTGTCCCTGTATCCCCAACACCAGATTGCATAACCAGAAAGTTTAGGGAGTTTATAGGTGGGATTCAAGTAGCTCTAGCATTTCTTCCCGAGATATTTGGTTAGTGATTGGTTAATCCTTACCACTTATTTGTTCGATCGTACCTTGTTATTTTTTCATCAACCTTTAATCAAGTGGCTTCTCACCTTAATGGGCGTGTGATGTTAGCTTTTGGAATTCATTCGTTCATCCTTGTTGAAATGTTTATTGTGAAGACTATATGTTGCAATTTCTATCCGTTGATTCAACTTGACTATCTGTCTATCAAAGTGCTAACGGATGTCACCCTCTTGAGGATGGCTCCATGTAGCGTCGAATCCGGAGCGAAATGATGGGAGTCGATCAGACCCTCCACCTCCACCTCCGCCTCCGGAGGCACGGCAACTATCATGGCAGCCACCAATGCCAATGCTCGAGATGATTTTGCAACTCTTGCAAGAAGCGTACTCAAGGGCAAGGCAGTCAAGGAATCAAGGTCAAGGCAACAACCAGCCGCACTTTGCTACCCTCGATCGGTTCCTCGCTAATCAGCGAAGTCTTTCGGTTTACGTAGCCGAGGCCACGGCCGCCGATGATTGGCTTGTGGACATCTGCAAACATTTTGAATGTAGCAATGTCGGACTGAGGACTTTGTCAAGTTTGCCGTTTCAACTCAAGGACCAAGCTGCTGAGTGGTACCAGCAATACAAAGATTCGAGAGGAGGTCGTGTCATTACAGGATGAGTTCATGAGACTTGAGCTCACCACATTCCGAAAAGTGTTGTTGAGAGCAAGCGTGAGGAGTTCCGCAATCTCAAGCAAGGCAACATGTCTATGTATCAATACAATATCCAGTTCGAAACTTCGCTTCGCTTTGCTAAGCAAGGCGTCCACGATGAAAAGAGTATGATCTATCAATTCGGAGGTGGTCTCGGAGAAGATATGCAATTAGCTCTTGTGCTTTTGAGCGAGAAAAGTATGATGAATTCTACAACATGGCCTTTGAAGCAAGAAGCTGCCCAGCTCAAATGTGAGGCTTCTAAGAAGAGAATCGGGGATGCAGTTCAGTCTTCTTCTTCCTCTCAAGTGGCAGCTAAGCAGCGAAGTTCTACCTTCCTCCTCCTCCGTTCCGTCGGCCTTATCAGCGAGAAGAACTCAGGTGGTCGTGGATCTTCCCACCGCCCAACCCAGCTATCGAGAACAAGTCTAATTCTCAAGCTCCAAGGTCAAGTGCTCCTTATCACCGTCCGCTCTCGAGGTGACTTGCAACAAATGTCGGCGAAAAAGGTCACTATCGAACAAGTGCTTCAACCAAAGCGCCTTCCGCCTCCTCCTCCTGTGAAATCTTCCAGCAATGCGGTGGTCAAGCATAATCCAAAGCATGCCAAGGTGAATATGATGAATGCAGCTCAAGCGGAGGAATCTCTGATGTGATAATGGGTAATCTCTCGAGTTAATGATATTCTGCAAAAGTCTTATTTGATCTTTGGTGCATCGCTTTCTTTCATTCGAGACCTTTTGTTGCCAAGCATGAGTTTGTGACGGAAAAGATTCCTATTCCGTTGAAGATTGTGTCCCCGGGTAAGCAAATGACTTCTCGAGTTTTGGTTCCGAATGTCGGTATCAAGATGGGCGACTATAGATTTCTGGCTAAACCAATTGTCCTTGGTGACTCGGATATTGATCTTATTCTTGGGATGGACTGGCTTTCTCAGCACAAAGCTCAGCTTGATTGTGCTGCCAGGGAAATTCAATTCACTCACTCTTCTAATGATGTGATCATCTATGCGCTTCGTGATGAAACCATTGGTTGTTTTCTCTCAATGAGAAGGGCGAATTGGATGCTATCTCTCGATTCGGTCGTTTGTGAGTACCAAGATGTCTTTCGGAAGAGCTTCGGGAATGCCTCCTCACCGGCCGATTGAGTTCGTTATCGATCTTGAGCACAGCCTTTGAACCCGTTTGCAAGCGTCCATACAAGCTTGGACCTGATGAGCTGAAGGAATTGAAGAAGCAGCTCGATGAACAAGAGCGTCTGGGTTTGATCGGACGAGTTCATCTCCTTGGGGTTGTGGTGTTCTTTTGTCCGGAAGAAGGATGGCGCGGACCGACTTTGCGTCGATTACCATCCATTGAATAAGAAGACAATCAAGAACAAGTATCCACTTCCCAACATCAATGAGCTTTTCGAGCAACTCAAAGGTGCTAAAGTGTTCTCAAGCTTGACCTTCGTATGGGTTATCATCAGATTCGCATTCGTGAACAAGATATTCCCAAGACAGCATTCGAACAAGCTTTGGTTCTTATGAATATCTTGTCATGTCTTTCGGCCTTGTCAATGCTCCTCCAACATTCTCTCGGATGATGAACTTCATCTTCAACCCTACACCAATGAATTCGTCTTGGTCTATCTTGATGATATTTTGGTCTTCTCCAAAATAAGAAGGATCATGCCAAACATTTGCGATTGGTGCTAGACAAGCTCGAGAGAGTATCAATTCTATCTGAAGTTTTCCAAATGTGAATTTGGGCTTGATGAAGTGCTTTATCTTGGTCATATCATCTCCGCCAAGGGCATCGCTGTTAATCCAGAAGGTGTCCTGATTTGTGAATTGGGAACCTCCTTAGAATGTCAAGCAGCTCCATGATTTTCTTGGTCTTGCAAGCTATTGCGAAGATTCGTTGAGAACTTCTCTAAGATTGAAAGCCTCTTTCCAACCTCCTCGAAGCATGTAAAGTATATCGGTCTCTGAGTGTGGCGTTGCTTTCAATACCCTCAAAGAGAAACTCGTCACAGCTCTGTCTTAACTCCTCTGATGAATCCAAGCCATTGAAGTTTTACGTGATGCTTCTCTCAAGGTCTCGGTGCTGTGTTAATGCAAGAGAAGAGTTGTGGCCTATACCTCTCGTCATTTGAAGCCCAAAAAAAGAACTACCCCACTCACGATCTTGAGTTGGCGGCAGTTGTCCATGCATTAATAACATGGAGACATCTCTTGTTGGGAAGGAAAGTGGACATTTTCACCGATCACAAGAGTCTCAAGTATATCTTCACTCAACCCAACCTCAACCTCGGGCAAACTCGATGGGTCGAAATGATTCAAAGTACAACCCAAGTATTGAATATACTCCGGGCAAGGCCAATGTGATTGCATATGCTTTGAGCAGGAAGGCTTCTTTAGCAGTTTTAATCCTCAAGCCCTTCCAACCGGATCTCTGTGAAGCTTTCCATAGCTGAATCTTCAAGTTGTTCCTCAAGGCTTTCTTGCCAACCTCATAGTCTCTCTTACTTTGGAAGATCAGATTCGTGAGGCTCAACTCCTGGATACCATGGTGAAAAAGGTGAAGCGTGGTATCGACAAGGGCATTCAAGTACAAGTGCTTCCACATTGATGACAAAGATACTCTTTTCTTGAGGACGGATTGTGATTCCAAAGGGTGATCTCGTAAAGTCATTATGAGCAGGCACACAATTCGCTTCTATCCATTCATCTGGAAGTACAAAGATGTACCATGACCTCAAGCAGTCATATTGGTGGACTCGAATGAAGCGAGAAATTGCTCAATTCGTGAATGAGTGTGATGTCTGCGGAAGAGTGAAAGCAGAACACCAGCGACCAGCTGGTCTCCTCCAACCTCTTGCTATTCGAAATGGAAGTTTGATCATATCAAAATGGACTTACGTGACTGGATTTCCTAAGTCCAAGCGTGGAAATGATGCTATCTTCGTTGTCATTGACAAGCTTACTAAAGTGGCTCATTTTCTTCCTATCAAAGAATCTATCACAGCAGCTCGGTTGGCGAGCTATACACCTCGAGATTGTCTCCTTGCGGCATTCCACAAGTGATCTCTTGAGACCGTGGCAGCATCTTTACCTCCAAGTTTTGGGATTCTTTTGAAGGCCATAGGCACCAACATTCGTTTGACACAGCTTTCCATCCTCAAACAAGTGGCCAAGTTGGCGAGTTAATCAAATCCTAGAAGATATGCTCAGGGCTTGTGTCATTTCCTTGGTATGAAGTGGGAAGATTGTCTTCCATATGCGAGTTCTCCTACAACAACAACTTCCAGCGAGTTGGGCAAGGCCCCATTCGAAATTCTCTATGGCGAGAAAGTGTCGTACTCCTCTCAATTGGTCGAGACAGGTGAGCGTCAACTTCTTGCAGCGACTTGATCCACGAAGCGAAGAAATGTGCAAAGTCATTCGTGAGAATCTCAAAGCCGCGCATAATCGCGCGCGAGAAGAGCTATTATGATGACAAGCACCGTGATGTGGTTTTGAAATCGGAGACCATGTCTACCTCCGCGTCTCTCAATGAAAGGCACTTTCGTTAAACCCGGTATCAAAGGAAGCTTGCCCCTAGATCGTGGGTCCTTTCAAGATCATTGGCAAAAGGCGATCTAGCCTATCAACGAGCTTCCGTCCAACCGCGAGCGTGCGATGTGTTTTATGTGTCACAACCGCCAAGTGCTTCAAGACTCTGAGCACACTATCAACCCGAAGAAATTGACCTTCAAGAAGATCTCTCTTATCATGAGCACCCGTTGCTATTCTTGAAGATACCGGCGCAAGACTCACAACAAGTCAATCAAATTCCTGAAAGTGAAGTGGTCACACCATTCCGACCGAGAAGCCACACAGGGGCGCGAGGATCACCTCCGTTCGAATATCCGGAGTTCTTTCAGTCCTAGATCTGGGGCGAGATCCTCTTGTAGTGGTGGAGTGTTGTAACACCCGGATGTAACTTTCCATATTTGTAACTCCAAGTCTTGCCATTTTCGGCATTGTGATATGATATTCCCTCCGTGGTTGGGTTTTCTTCATTTATGCATTTTGTCCATGTCATGCATTTCATATCATGTCATCATGTGCATCGCATTTGCATACGTGTTAAGTCTCATGATTCGAGCATTTTCCCGTTGTCCGTTTTGCAATCCGGCACTCCTATGTCCCCGGCGTCCCCTTTTACGTTTTTTCCGTGGCGGGTACTAAACTTTCTCGGAATGGACGAGGTTTGTCAAGTGGCCTTGGTATACCACGGTGACCACCGGTCAAGTTTTAGGTCATTTGGAGCTCGTTTGGTACTCAGCAGTTAACGCCTCTCGCAAAGGCCTCTTTTAAGTTGCAGCCCAACACCCTTCAAAACAGCCCAATAACCCACCTAAGTCACTTCCATGCTCTCCGTCGTTCGATCATGATCGTGTGGTAATCGCACCTCATTTGGACTCTCCTAGCTCCCGAAACTATATATATGCCTTCCCCGTCCAAATCCGGGTCCAAACCTAGCCTTCTTCCACCCAGCGCCCGGACACGTCCGGTCGGCCGAACAAATTGCTTGTGCCGCCCAGCGCCTATCGCCGCGCCTGCCACGTGGCGCCCGGCACGCCCGCTTTTGCCGCTTGACCGCCTGGCCGTGCTCATATTTTGTCAAGCATCTTGAGTAGATCACGCCATGTGCTTTGTTGGCACGTTTGGGTGCGATGGCTTAATTTCTTGTTGCTTGCTATGTGGCATCATCTTTGTTAATGGCAGATTTGTGCCATTCTTGTTTTTGCTTGTCATTTGCAAACCGTGCATCCGATGTCGGTGATCTTTATATCGATTTCAGCGAAATCATCTCATCTTTCAGCGGTATACTTGGTTTGCCAAGTTGATGCCTGGTTCATCATTTTCCTTCCGAAAGGCGCATATGCATGGCATATCACATCTAGCATATCATGCCATGTTTTACATCATGTTGTTTGTGCATTGCACGTGATTTATTAATGGTTCCTTTGTTTGTGTTCTTGCTTTGGGTAGAGCCGGAGGCGAGTGCGTGAGCGAGGAACCTATTGAAAACGCTTACGAGGATCAAGCTTTCGACAACTCTGAGAACTTTGCGAGCAAGATGACCATACCCTCGAAATCACTTCTATCTTTGCTATGCTAGATGCTCGCTCTTTTGCTATGCCTATGCTTTCGATGCCTATCACTTGCTATATCATGCCACCCATGTTGCCATGTCAGCCCTAACCATCCTTTTGCTAGCAAACCGTTGATTGGCTATGTTACGCTTTGCTCAGCCCTCTTATAGCGTTGCTAGTTGCGGTGAAGATGAAGTTTGTTCCTTGTTGGAACATGGAGATGTTGTTCCTTGTTGGAACATGTTTACTTGTTGGGGATATCACAATATATCTGCTATAATTAATGCATCTATATACTTGGTAAAGGGTGGAAGGCTCGGCCTTATGCAGTGTTTTGTTCCTCTTTGCCGCCTAGTTTCCGTCATACCGGTGTTATGTTCCTTGATTTAGCGTTCCTTACGGTTGGGTGATTTATGGGACCCCCTTGACAGTTCGCTTTGAATAAGACTCCTCCGGCAAGGCCCAACTTTGGTTTTATCATTTGCCACCTAAGCCTTTTTCCCCGGGTTTTCGCGAGCCGAGGTCATCTTTATTTAACCCCGGGCCAATGCTCCTCTGAGCTTTGGTCCAAACTAAACCACTTGCGGTGCCACCACGAGGCAACTTGGGGCATCTTCGGTTGCCGTGCTACTGCTCATCCGGTGTGCCACGAGCGAGATATGTGCAGCTCCTATCGGGTTTGTCGGCACATTGAGGCGGCTTTGCTTGTCTTGTTTTATTGTTGTCGAAATGTCTTGTAGTCCGGGATTCGAGATTGATCGGGTCTTCCGGTAGAAGAATATCCTTCGTTGACCGTGAGAGCTTATAATGGGCTAAGTTGGGACACCCTGCGGGGTATTATCTTTGAAAGCCGTGCCATGGTTATGAGGCAGATGGGAATTTGTTAATGTCGGTTGTAGAAAACCGAAGTTGACTTTAATTAAAATACACATCAACGCGTGTGTAACCGTGATGGTCTCTTCTCGGCGAGTCGGGAAGTGAACAGATGTTGGAGTTATGTTTGGCGTAAGTAGTTCAGGATCACTTCTTGATGGCTGCTTGCTTCACGACCGTGCTTTGCTCCTCTTCTCGCTCTCTTTTGCGGATATAGCCACCATATATGCTAGTCGCTTGCTGCATCTCCACCTCAAAACTCTGTCCTTCCTATAAGCTTAAATAGTCTTGATCTCACGGGTGTGAGATTGCTGAGTCCCCGTGACTCACAGATTCTACCAAAACAGTTGCAGGTGCCGACGACGATAGTGCAGTTGGCCTTAACCGAGCTCAAGTGGGAGTTCGACGAGGCGTGTGGCGTTACTATGTGTCTTTCGGATGATCGATAGTGGAGCCAGTTGGGACGATCGAGGGATCATGTAGCATTTGGGGTATCTTCTTTTATTTTGGTTCCGTAGTCGGACCTTGAGTGTAATCTGAATGATGGATGTTTATTTATGTACTGTGTGAAGTGGCGAATGTAAGCCAACTATGTATCTCTTTCCCTTATGTATTACATGGGTTATGTGAAGATTACCTCACTTGTGACATTGCTTTCAATGCGGTTATGCCTCTAAGTCGTGCTTCGACACGTGGGAGATATAGCCGCATCGAGGGCGTTACAAGAAGTTGACGAGGAGTTGTGAATCACCCTTGATGGTAAGGCGCTTCACTCCTAGGGCAGCTGCGGCCTTCAGGCCTGCTATTAGGCCTTCATATTCTGCTATGTTGTTGGAGACCTTCTCTCCGTTCTGAAAACAGAGCTGCACGGCGTAGTAGAGCTTGTCTTGAGTAGGTTATATGAGCACTACTCCAGCCCCCGCGCCGTGCCTGGAGAATGCCCTGTCGAAGTACATGACCCAACCTTCCGGCGCCTCGCTTCCCGGGGAGAGGGATCGATCCTCATCAGCCTTGAGGCCCGGCGCCTCCGTCCATTCTGCCATGAAATCCTTCTTGCGGCCCCTTGATGACTCTGGTTGTGCTGAATTCGAGCTGAAACGCTTGCAGTTCAATGTTCCATTTAGCGACTCTTCCTGCTGAGTTAGGGCTCCTGAGCACCCTTTCCAAGGGGTACGCTGAGACGACCTTGATGGGGTGGCCTTGAAAATAATGCCGCAGCTTGCGCGAGGCCACCAATAGTGTGAGGAGGAGTTTCTGAGGCATGGGGTACCGCGCCCTCGCGTCCCGCAACACTGTGCTGACGAAGTACACGGGGTGCTCAACGAGGTTGGGAGTTCTAGTGTTGATGCTGCCCTCCGGAGACCGCGGCGCCTCCTGAGACAGTGGAGCTCCAGCGGCTGGTCGCCAGGGGGAGGGGCCTCTCCTGTCCCGAGTGTGTTCTCCTGCGGCGGCTGATCCTTCTTGGTTGTGGTAGTGGTCTCTGCAGGTCTTCCTTGATCCTGCTTCGCCTCGACCCGGGCTGCTGCCGAGGCTTTGGTCCGATGCTCCTCCCTAACCGCCACTAGGACTGTGCTTTGGCGGAGTAAGGGAGTGGCGGCAAGTAAAACACCGAGGGCTCTTGAGGCGTGAGGCCACCATTACGGAGGGCTGGTTAGGTACCTCTTGAGATCTTGGAGCAGCCTTGTCGGCCTATTCAGTCCATTCAAGGGCCCTTTTCTTCATCAGCTGGAAGCAAGGCAGCCTCGCTCCCCAACTTGGAGATGAAGCGTCCTAGCACTTATTCTGCGCCCGGTGAGCTTCTGCATTTCTCGAGGGTCTTTGGCGGGCTCATGTCCTCGGCCGCCTTGACCTTTTCAGGTTAACCGATGCCTCGTTGGGACACGAGCAAGCCCAAGAACTTACCGAGGGACCCCAAACACACACTTCTCGGGTTGAGCCGCAGAGTTCAACTGCATTGAGGCTCATGAAGGTTTCCTCAGGTCTTGTATCAGGGTTTTGGCCTCACGAGACTTCACCACAATGTCATCGGCGTAAGCCTCCACATTCTTCTCCATTTGCGGGCCCAAGGTGATGTGCATCGGCCCGGCTGAAAGGTCGCTCTGCGTTGCGCAACCGAGCGGCATGCATGTGTAGAAGTACACTCCACATGGGGTCAAGAAGGCCGTCTTTTCCACGTCTTCTACCGCCATCTTGATCTAGTGATATCCGGAGAAGGCATCCAGAAACATAACAGGTCGCACCGGTGGTTGAATCGGCGATCGATCGATGTGAGGAGTGGATCTTGCGGGCAGAGCTTTGTTGAGGTTAAGTGAAGTCGACACATGTTTCCTTCCCCCTTTCTTGGCACAACAACAGGGTTGGCCAGCCAATCTGAGTGCGGACCTCGCGAATGACCCTGCAGCTTCCGGTTTGCGGGTCTCTTGGATGATGAAAGCACGCTTTTCGGTGGTTGCCGCCTTGCCTACGCTTCATGGGGCGAGACATTGGGCTACGTTGATGTGGTGCTCGATCCGCCTCTAGGGATCCCTTGCTGATCGGGCTCCCATGCGAATACCTTCTTGTTTGCGCACTGGAACTTGACCAGGGCCTCCTCCTGCTCGGGCTCGAGGTTGGCGCCTATGGTGAAGGTGGCGTTAGTTGATCCGTCCTCGTCGACCAGTATCTTCTTGGTTTCCGCCTTGTCTTGGGTGAACAACTGCTTCTTCTTGGCCGGCGCAGTCCCCTTGGGCTCAGGGGCGTCTGAACCGGCAGGGTGCGCCACCGCCGCCGTCTTGAAGGCGAGCTTGAGCACTTGCAACGCATCCCCGGTGTCTCTGGACACGGTGAGGACGCCGTTGCTCCCGGGCATCTTCATGAGGTTGTACGCTGGGTGAGTCGCGGCCATGAATCGGGCCAGTGCTGGGTAGCCGAGGATGGCGTTGTATGGGAGGCCGATGGGGGCGATGTCGAAGTCGATTAGCTCCGTGCAGAAGTTGTCGTAAGTGCCGAAGGTTACCGGGAGACGGATCTGCCCCAGGTAGCTAGACGACCCGCCCCCGACGCCTAAGAAAGGCCGGCTGGGCTGAAGCCGCTCTGGCGGTATGTCGGAGTAATGGGCCACGGGTAGGCAAACCCGAGCCCCCAGAACTTTCGAAACATCAGGGCAGGTTGCGCCCCTCGAGACCTCAAGACGAAGAGCTACTTTCTAAGAGTCGGCGGCGAACCTCGCTGCCCATGACCGAGTCGAGAGGAGGACTTGAGAAAGCCGACTCCCAAGCTGGCGATCTCGAGAGAGGCCGGCTATGGGGAGTCGGCCCGCGACTCCAACCGCCTTCGACCCACGCAACTGTAGACGGGATGGGGTGGGGCCGCCGCATGGCCCATCCCTACCCGGCTCATGAAAGGCGGGCATGGCCACAGTGCGTCGTGTTGACGGAGATCTCCGTTCGACGCGCGCACTTGTACGCCCGCCGACAGATCAGCCCCATGAGCGAGACCCTGTGCCCACGATGGCCTGTCATGCAGTCGGAGATGGCGAGGCCCTTTGTCGGCGGAGAGTGCTGAAAACGGCGAGCGCCACAAGGCGGCCGAGACTAAAGCGGCCCCGAAGTCGGCCGACCCCTCCCGCCAAGTCCAGCGCCCATTAACCCGAACAAGGCAGGGAATAGCAGATGATCGCTTTGTCGGTGGCGGCTTGTTGCCATGACCTCGCGACCAAACCAACATCGCCGAAGCACGGCTACGATAATCCATGGTGGCAAGACCGCTAGCGGCGAGGCGAAACTGTCGGCCCCATGCAGGGACCCGTTGGCGAGGAGTCCGCTAGTCGGCGGGCCCCGGCGATCAGCGAAGAAGGCGGCGACCTAAGAGCGAGCGGCTGGGACCCGCGCCCAGCGGATTACTCAATGTACCCCGAGGGTAGGCCTATAAACCCCGGGGCACCCATGCGAAGGTTGGACTCTAATAGTTTTAGACACGAGACCAAGGGAAGGGAAGAGCTAGTTGTGCCCTTCTCCTGTACCCACCGATATAGTGATCATCACGGAGACCCATTGAGCAGCGATAGGGTATTATCTCCGGAGAGCCCCAGCTGGGTAAGATTAGCCGGCGTGCATGCCTTCGCCTCATCTGTTTCCGAGGCACCGGACGTTCTACTCGCCCCCTCCATGATAAGCCATCCTTTGGCATATGTCACAACCCCGACATTTGGCGCCCACCGTGGGGCTAGGTGCACCGTCGTCCGGAGATCTGCTGCGGGCGGGAACCCTTTACTCCTGGCGGCGCAGCCAGCCCGGCATGCGAGCCAGTCTGCGTCGTCGCGCTGCATGGCACTGAGATCGCCTGCGCGGCCAGCTGCCTCGCCGAACTTGTCGTGAGGTCCGCCTCTCCGACGAGCCTGCATCCGACGCAGGCACGGGACGCCCTGAGAGCCTCCATGCGGGCCTCCTCGAAAACTCAACATCGCTGGCGAGCCTGCCGCGGACTTGGAGTCCGTAGGCTCCACCGACCCGATGCTGGTCGACTCTGACGCCGCGTCGCTCGACGCATTCCCCACCAACGTGGTGGTCTACGACGAGCCGCTCCCTCGCGCCGAGAGCGGCGAAAGCGCCGTCACGGAGGTGCTCGTCATTAGTCTCGGCGAGCACCCCGACGAAGGAGTTCACGACCCCCTCGACGCGGCTCTACAAGACCTAACCGCGCCTATTCGAGAAAACGGCGGC
Organism: Aegilops longissima; assembly: GCA_021605205.1. Classification (NCBI taxonomy): domain Eukaryota; kingdom Viridiplantae; phylum Streptophyta; class Magnoliopsida; order Poales; family Poaceae; genus Aegilops; species Aegilops longissima. The sequence continues at coordinate 406,846,895 of CM038680.1, forward strand.
CCGAGGCGCTGGGCGTGCCGCCTTCAGCTTGTCGGCGGCGAAAAAAACTGGCGAGCATGAGGCGCTTGCCGGAAGCCTACCGGCGAGATGGATCCGCTGTAGGCGGCTCGCCGCTCCAAGCTGAGCCCTAACCCGCTTAGGCGTGGTCCGGCAGCCTTGCGTAGCCGCCGCCAACTTGTTGAGGCTAATCGCCCGTATATGCCGGCGAAGAACATCCATACCGCCCGGCGGCGGCGAACGAGCTGGATAACCGGTAACGCCACCTCGCCAGCGGGCGAGTCCAGCAGCTCCTCGGCCTTTTCTACGCTGAGCGAGGCGGCTGCCGCCTGCAGGCGCCGCCACGATAAACGCAACCCGCCACCCGCCCGAGACCAAGCGCGGCGTCTCGGGCGCCCGGCCGGCGGTGTCCGCGGAAGAAAGACAAGATCCGGCTGCCAGCCACAATCGGACTCATGTCACCATCGGCGCGACCAAGGCAGCCACCCGGCGGTGGAGCAGTGGGCGATTACTGCCTACCCCCCGAGAGAAAGGTGAGTCTCCCGCCGCCCGTCGAGCATCCGACTCTCGGCAAAGCGCTTTGGCGCCGAGAGAGTCGGAAAATAGCGCCCGCCACGGATCGACCGACTTCACGGTCCTGGTCTTTGGAAGAAGAGGATGAGCTGGGTCGGCCGTGCTTCGGACGCCGCATCCGAGACGAGCCCTTCCCCAAAGGGTTCACGCTCCCCCGAGACACACCCAAGTACACCGGCTCGGTCAAGCCGGAAGATTGGCTGGTTGACTACTCCACGGCCGTCAGCATAGCGAATGGCAATAAGCGCGTTGCCGTGAAATATGTTCCGCTCATGCTCCAGGGCACGGCCCGGACGTGGTTGAACAGCCTGAAGCCCCGCAGCATCAACAGCTGGGTTGACTTCACCGAAGCTTTCATCCGCAACTTCACGAGCACGTACAAGCGACCTCCCAAGCCTCGCCAGCTTTCCCTGTGCGTGCAGGGTCCCAGCAGTCGTAGCGACTACCTCACCTTGGGGGCGAAAGCTCAGAAACTCCTGCGGCGTGCACGAGGTGCAAGCTATCGAGTACTTCACCGCCGGGTGTAGAAGGCACCCTCCTCAAGCACAAGCTCCTGCGGCAGGCAGAGACCCTCGACGAGCTGCTGGTCATAGCAGACCGTAGGCTCTGTTGACTCCTCCATGAAGGCGGAGATTGAAGTCGGTGCGAGCAAGGTGGCCCCTCAAGCTCCCGGGACTCATTGGAGACTCCGGTTAGCGACAGCAGAGAGCGACCACAAGCGCAAGGCCCGCGGCGGCTTCCCACAGCCGGCAGGTTGCGACGATCGAAGACCAGCAGCGGAAGGAAAGCCTCCGACCAAGCGGCGAAAGCGGAAAATCCAAGCTGGTTGCGGCTTTCTCCTGGCAGACTCTAGATGGCCCCTGCAAGTTCCACAGCGGCGCAAAGCCGTCGAACCACACCACCCGGAAGTGTCACTGGCTCACCAGGATCGCCAAGGGAGACGGCCTTCATCCTCCGCAGCCCGCTGGGCCACCGCCTCCACCGCCGCCTCAGCAGCCAGCTGTCAGGCCAGTCGGCGCAATACAAGATGAGTACCCAGAAGAGCATGGAGCCTACATAGTGTTCACCAGCTTGGCCGACGACCGACGTAGCAGGCGGCTGCAGTAGCAAGAAGTGAATGCAGTAGCATCATACACTCCAGAGTTCATGCACTGGTCCGAGAAGCCTATCAGTTGGAGGAGAGCTGATCACCGAGATGATGCGAATCCGGGTTCCTCGCCTGGTCTTGGGAGCCACCCTTGCTGCGGATAGGCGGGCTACTCGCTTCTCGCGAGTCGATGAGCGGAGGCAGCAATATCAACATCTGTACAAGGACACGATGGAGAGTTAGGAATCAAGCGAGACAGCTCGAGTGGCAGACGGTGTTCCACGGCATTGTACCTGGCCTTTCCTGCTCACCGATCGGCAATATCCAGATAGACGTCCTCTTTGGGGACAACGATAATTTTCGCCGAGACCCAGTTTGGTTCGAAGTGGTGGACCTCGAAAGTCCGTACCATGCACTGCTCGACCGACCTGCTTTGGCCAAGTTCATGGCAGTCCCCCACTATGCCTACCTCAAGATGAAGATGCCGAGCACCAAGGGGATCCTGACCGTAGTCGGCGATTACAGGAAGTCGTCCGCTTGCGCGGCTGAGAGCAGCCGGCTAGCCGAGTCCCTGGTGATCGCAGCCGAGAAGCGGCTTCTCGATCAGGTCGTGGCGATGGCCGGCAAGCAGCCTAAGATGTCGTCGACCCCAAGGAGTCGGAAGCGAGGGCTCGTTCAAGCGGCCAAGGAAACAAAGAAGATACCCTTGGACCCGAGCACCGGGAGAGTGCTGTTGTCATAGGTGCAAACCTTGACAGCAAATAGGAAAAGCGAGCTCATCGATTTCCTCCGAGAATCGGGACATTTCGCATGGTCTCCCAAGGACATGCGGGTGTACCGCCAGGTCGCCGAGCACAAGTTACATGTCGATCGATCTGAAGCCCGTCGGGCAGCCCTTGGCCGTCTGTCGGAAGAAGAAGAAGTTGTTGGAGAAGAGATGGCCCGGCTCTTGGCAGCGGTTTCATCATGGAAGTGTTCTTTCGAATGGTTAGCAAACCGGTCCTAATCTTGAAGAAGAACAAGCGGTGGAGGATGTGTATTGACTACACAAGCCTCAACAAAGCCTGTCCCAAGGACCCGTTAAACTGCGAGCATTGATCAAGTGATAGACTCCACAGCCGGATGCGAGCTGTTGAGCTTCTTAGATGCATATTCAGGATATCACCAGATCAAGCTGAACCCGGCCGATAGACTGAAGACCGCCTTCATCACACCATTCGGAGCCTTTGGCTACCTGACCATGACGTTCGGCTTGAGAAATGACGGCGCCACCTTTCAGCGTTGCATGCAGAAGTGCCTCCTCAAGCAGCTCGGCGAGGCATGCGTCTCGTGGATGATTTGGTGGTGAAGATGGAGCGAGGAACTTCTTGGAAGACCTTAAGGAGACCTTGAGAACTGCGCCGATTCCATATCAAGCTCAACCCGAAGTGTGTCTTGAATTACCAGTGGCCACCTCCTTGGTTTCCTGGTCTCGAGCGCGGCGTTGAGTGCAATCTGTGAAGATCAAGGCCATCGAGAGGATGGAGGTACCCGCCATTCTTTGGATGTCGAAGTTCACGGCTGCTTAGTGTCCATCGGCCGGTTCATCGGTCAGGTGGCGAAAGGCCCTCCCCTTATACTAGCTCATGAAGAAGACCACCTTCTTCGAGTGGAACCCCAAGGCAGACGAAGCTTTTCTCCAGTTGAAGAAAATGCTGACTACTCCCCTCGTGCTGGTGGCTCCGGCCCCTAAAGAGCCCATGCTCCTGTACATTGCCGCCACCAGCCGAGTAGTCAGCACAGTCATCGTAGTCGAGCGCAAGGAGGAAGGCAAGGCGCTACCTGTCGAAGACGGTATATTACTTGGCGAATCTTGTCAACCTCCAAGCAGAACTACCCCCACTACGGAAGATGTGCTACTGGCGTACACTTTGCCGCCAAGTTGAAGCCTTACTTTCAAGAGCATCCAATCACATGTGGTTTGCACAGCCCCACCGCGAGATCATGCCGGCCGAGATGCCTCGGCGAGTGGCCAAATGGGCCATAGAGTTGGCCCCTACACCATCTATTATTAGCCCCACACGCCATCAAATGCAAGCACTGGCGACTTCCTCGTCGACAGGGCGAGACCCGATACCTACCGCCGGCGCTTCGACTCCACCCATTGGCGGATGCGCCAGCGGCTCCAAGATGCGCACCGGCTTGGGGCGGCGTCGTCCTCACCTCCCCAAAGCGACAAGCTCAAATCGCGCTACAAATCCATTTACGCCACCTCCAACAACGTCGCCCGAATCTGGCGCTCATTCACGGCTCCGGCTAGCCAAGGAACTTGGCATTCGCGATCTTGTGTTATGGCGACTCGACTTGATAGTCCAGCGTCATCTGGCGGGGGGCGCCAAAAGCGTGAACATGGCAAGCTACCATTTCCTGGTACAGCAACTCAGTGGATATTTTGAGGGATGCGAATTCCTTCACATACCAAGAAACGAGAACGACCAAGCAGACACCCTGGCACGAATCGGCTCAACCCACCAGGAAATACCATCCGGCGTCGCCCTCCGGCGCCTCCTCAAGCCATCTGTCAAGCCATCACCAGATTCAGACTCAATTTTCGTGCGGCTCCCCGGAGAGAAGTCAGATCGACTCAAAACCTCAGCGAGCAACACGAGAATCCTCGCAGAGCGACACAAAGATCGCCCTTGATCGAAGCGGCCGGGGACTTGAGAATCCGGCCGGGGACTCGCCAGCCGGCTGGGGACTCCATCAACCCGACAAGCGGCCGCTGACTCGATGCGGCATACCACAGCATCATCACCGACAATGGCACAAATTTTGCCAAAGGCGCCTTGGCCCGTTTCTGCGCGACGCAAGGCATCCGACTGGACTTAGCGTCCGTTGCCCATCCGCAGTCAAATGTCAAGGTCGAGCAAGCAAACGGCCTCATCCTATCCGGTATCAAACATCGACTGGTCGAACCATTGGAGCGTTCGGCCAGCTATTGGCTCGAGGAGCTGCCAGCCGTCCTCTGGAGTCTGCGCACGACTCCGAACAAGTCAACCGGCTTCACACCCTTCTTCCTCGTCTACGGTGCTGAAGCCGTCATCCCAACGGACATAGAGTTCGACTCCCCGCGAGTCGCCATGTACACCGAGGAGGAAGCAAAAGAAGCACGACAAGACGTCGTCGATCTGCTGGAAGAGGGCCGGCTGTTGGCACTCAGCCGGTCCAGCATCTACCAGCAGAGCCTGCGCGCTACTACAACAGGAAGGTCAAGCCAAGATCTTTCCAAGAGGCGACCTTGTGCTCCGGCTGATCCAGGCGAACGGCCGGTCGGCACAAGCTATCGGCGCTATAGGAAGGTCCCTTCATCATCGGCAAAGTCTTTGAGCAGCGACTCCTACTACGATCGGCGCCCGAAGCCCGAGCACGCAAGAGAGCGACTCCGGCAAAGAGACGGAACGGCCATGGAACGCAAATGTTCTCCGAAGATTTTTCAGTTAAATGCAGTATGTGCCACGCTACCTTTTGCGTTAAAATACTAAGACTCTGGGCCCCCCGAGACGAGCTCGGGGAATGCCCTTTTCTGTTATGTGTATGATAAGAATCATGCCTTCGAGTATGTCATCTTTTGTTATGAATCCTGGCACAGGGTTCGACTAGTCGGCCCGGGGACTCGCCGCCTTGCGCTATGAAATGCTTCCTGCAGTCGGACAAGTAGTGTGTAGTGCCTAAGCCGTCTCTTGTCAGAAGCCGCAGCTTGCAGAGCGACTATTTGGCGGCCAGGAGTAAGGAAGAATGGGCGCTCACATGAAAAATGACTAAGGACCCAAAACATAAACATAGCTAAAGCCGGCTTCCAGCCCCTCTGCGCAAACCGACTCTTGAGTAGTCGGCTTGCCGCCTTCTATCCAACTTGTCAAAAACTCTAAAAATGGCCAAGTACTTGCCTTCCCAAAATAGCCAAGCACTTGATCCAAACGGCAGTCCGCAGAGCGGTGGTCCAACGGGCAAGGTGGCAGCTAAGCAAAGGCGAAAAAGAAAAATCCATAAGAGCGATAAGCAAGGAAAGATAGAATTAAGATAATATTTACATAGCATTGACTCTCGGCGAATCTTGACGAAATTGAAATACACCCAGGGGTGGAATTGTCTTAATTAACAAGTTTTTCGAGACTATCAAAGAGATAAAATTAAGGGGCGGCAGCCTAGGAAGCGGCAGGCGGGTTTGGAGGCGGAGGAGATGGCGGTGTCGAGCCGGGCGGCCAGCTGGCGATCTCGGCTCGATCCTGTGGCGATCGGCCTGAATGGGCACGGCTCGTTCTTTGAGTCATGATCGAGCTGAGGCTGATCGCCCACTCCGTCTTCAGCACCTCCATCTCATCTCCGTCCTCCGCCTCGCCTTCCTCCTCGGCGCTGGAGCCAATCACCTCCGCCAGTCCTCGTTGTAGTCGAGGTTCATCCCGAACCACTCGGCGTCGTTGCTCGGCGGAGGCGAAGAAGAGGTCGGGGCGGAGCTCTTGGGACTGCGGAGGGGCAAGGGGGTGGCTGTGGTCGCGTGGCAGCGAGGCGCAGGCATGCTCGGTCATGGGGGCGGAGGCGAGGAAGGAGGTCAGGCGAGGAGAAGTGGGAGGGGTCGGGAGGCGCGTGGCATCGCCAGAGCGAGGCGGAGCGAGCGGCAAGCGGAGCTGGCGCAGCTGGCTGTCTTTCTGCGCCACCTGCTTCTCCTTCAGCACAAGGTTGAAGAAGCAGGCAGCGCTGGCTGGGCTGGGCCAGCCAACTGGGCCGCCAGGTGGCTAGTCGAGGTGGGCTGCCAGGTATAGGTAAGCTAGGCCAGGCTTCTCTTTTTTTCTACTTTTGTTCTGTTTTCTATATATTTTTGGTATGTTTTGAATTAGTAAAAATACTAACTCATTTTATAGGCATTAAATGCTCCAATTCAATTACTTTAGGAATTAATCCAGTGACCAAATATGTCATGAAAAATGTGCATCACCTCTGGTTATGGTTTATAGCATTTTTTCCAGAAATGATGAACATTTCCTAAAGCCATTTGGATTACTGAAAATTAATTTTAGTTGAACCTATTGAATTCTTTTAATGCTAGGGTTTAGGCAATCCCCATTTCAATTTTCATAAAATTTAAACATGATGCATGGATGGAATGCCACTAGTTACAAGCATGCTCTAGGGATGTGACAGAGGTCGTGCTGATCTGGGCATGCCTCCCTATAATGGACTTGTGGCTCGAATGTAGTATTTGCCCGGTTGTTCGTGGGACACTGTTCGGCATAATGTCCGGTTTGCCCACAATTGAAACAGGAATTGCTGCGCAGACGATTCTCTAGAATTGGGTTGAGCGCCTCGTTCTTGACTTGGGTGGTTTCCTTGTTAACATTTTGTTGCCAATTAGGCTTGTATGCTACCTGAGTCGGCTGCCAGGTACGAGCCTTCTGCACTGGTTGCATTTCCTTTCTTGGCTCAAACTTGCGCTTGTGATCATTATTAACGGGCTTAGTGTCCGATACAAGGTTGTGTTCCCTTTCAGCAATGAAATCATTGTTTACCAAAGTTTGGAAGTCTAGTAAATCGAACATACTGAGAGTACAACGGAGTTGCGGGTTTAATCCACCAAGAAACCTGTCCATCTTTCTTTCCTCAGTGGCCACGTCATATTGAGAGTAACGTGACAGGCGATTGAATTTCTGCAAATATTCTCCCGCACTGACTTCCTTGGAGGGCGCGAGAAATTCACGCTGCATAGTCTTCATAATTCCCGTAGGGATGTGATATTTCCGGAATCGTTCCTTGAATCTTGACCAGGTAATTTCTTCATCAGCAGTCCCCATGGCTTTTTCATTTTCCCACCATATGGAAGCAGCGCCTTCAAGATAATGTATTACAAATGGAACTTTATCCCCTTCATCAGTTTGAGCAACCTCAAGCTTCTTTTCCATAGTTCTCAACCAATCATCTGCATCCAAGGGATCAATGGCCTGACTGAAACTGGGAGGCTTAGTCCTTTGAAAATCAGATAGCTTGGAGTGATGGCCGGGTTGATTTCCATTCTATCCAACCGTAGCTTGAATACTTCTAAATATTTCCATCAGATCATTATTTCGTCTTTCCTCAAACATACGCATAATTTGCTCGGTGGAGGGCGGATTTGGCGGTGGAGGCGGCGGTGGAACGTACGGCTCGGGTGAGTGTCCTGCCTGTCATGCGGAACGACGAACTGGAGAACCCTTGCGAACGTTGCTCATGCAGGCTCCCCGTGTCATCCTAGTATGATTATTTTCCCAAAGCAACACAACCGAGATGAGAAGCATTCAAAATAAACTGGGGAGAAGCCAGCAACAAAAATCCGAGTAAAACTGAAATGGCGAAGAAAATACGGCAATGAAACAAAGTCCAACATAATTATACATAGACTCATACATGAAAGATAACAACATGCCAGGTCCAACTACCCTCATACATGAAACGAAACATCATGACTCATCTGACTACATCCATACTCCATCCAGCATTTGTGAATACTCGGAGCTCTCTTTGCTCTGCTTTGGTCTTTGTGGGGTCCTCTCTGAAGCAGACTCAGATCCTGAACTGACGGAGTTAACTGAGACCTTCGGGTTAAAAGTTACACGACGGCGCTGCCTCGAGGGCTCTCCCTCAGGGGAAGGTGGAGGGTGAATCATCGGGGCTACAGGAGTGGCGAGGAGTGAAACCCACTCAGCAGGAGAACTAAGTGGACTCACAGTCGCGGTGCCCGAGCTACTCAGAGGAGTAACCGGGGAAACAGGGGATCTAGAACTGGCAGGAATATAGGGAGTAAATCCTATAGATGGTGGAGTAGCAACTGAGCTAGCAGAGACTAAAGCAGAGGCTACATCAGTACGGGCACGACTCAGCTCACGAGCCAGCTCGTAGATCAGAAGATAGCTAGCAGTGATATAGCGAGAAAGGTGGCTAGCTACACTATCAGACTCTGGATTAATGACAGGGAAACGGACACGACCATTATCGTGGAGAGAAGGATAGTAGTGGAAACCTGGGTGGTTCTGCATTCGGACCTCGTTGTAGCGGAGCTCAACAAGTACCTCGAATGCAGCAAACTAGACAGCCTGAGAAGCGGTAGAAGCCTAGCCGCTTCGAGAGGTATGAGTGTAAGAGCTGGAATTGGGCGGTACGCGGAGTAACCACGGCGTGATACTCATACCTTGAGTCAGCTAGGCGCTCTGGTACACGATAGACTAGATGCGTCACCGTGGGGGTATGGCCGGCGCCACACGTTATGAAGGAGATGCGGCGGCGTATGCGGCATCAGCGCAAGCGCGCGGATACAACACGGAGCCATCTACACTCACAACCATTAGCAAGTTAGCATAAAAATAAAAATCAGTGCATGCAATGCAACAACCAGCTACAAATGTTACTGGCACTCAGCTAAAACTCGTATCAAACATCCAGTTAACTCGGTGTAGTCTGAGTGTAGCCTCTGATCGGCCGCGGCTCGATACCAAGCGTTGTGCACCCGGCTCGAGCGACGGTTTACCTGCATTGCCAGCCCGGAGACCTTGTCTTACGGCAACACACAACAACTTGGCAGAAAAACAGCCGCTTTATTCATGCTAGCGGAGCATAGTTCATTTTACAACAGTTAGCGAGGCCAAGCGGCACACACGATGCGGCTGAACAAGATGTACATTATTTAGTGAACATAAAGGGGCCTCGATCATGAAAACTACGCGGTAGTGGAACAATGTCGTAGCGGAACTCCATAGCACAGGGACACCGATGTGGACACGATCTAGACTCGGACAGCTCTCCTTTCCAACGAGACTTCCCTGAAATCTGGCATAACACGCCAGGTTAGTACATTGAATGTACTTGCAAGCTCACAACAAGCATAAACATAATGACAAACAATATCATGATATTTAACCAGTTAATGACAATGCAAGAATATATATCCATCATACTGTGATTATACTCAAGTGGTAATCGTCTCATGGGCTGGCTTACTGAACGTGATCATTTCCAGACCACAAACATGAAGAACTCCACAACAATCTCGTGATCCTTACGGCGATCACAACCCTGCCCAACACTTGGTCTCAAACAGTGATCCTTACGGCGATCAAAACCAGACCACACCTGGTTTACCTCAGTGCAAATCTTAGTGTGCAAATTTATTAAGTGTTGACCCATGGTGTACCCTACTTTCGAGCGTGTCCGTAACCGTGGACTCGGCTATCGATAGATTAATACACTCTACAGAGGTAGTGCACTGGACTCACACTACCGAACCCATGGCCTCACACTCCCATTCGGGTGGACCAACGACATTCCGACGAAACCACTTCATTGTCATGACACTCTCCGGGCCACTCTGACTCAATCCCCATCGGGCTAGTCCTGGGTGGCCCCGTGTCTACCTCAAGACACCTCAAACCACCGTCATGGCAAAATATTCCAAAGAGTGATGAAATATTTTTGCTTAGAGAGGTGCCCTAGGGTTCAAAGAATAATTGGGATTTTTCTCAGGATTTTTGGGGCAAGAAAAATTAGGGTTGCTTTGGAGCACCAAGGGCTAGCTAGGGTTTTGGAGGGCAAAATGAATATTTTTCATTTAAGAAAAATATTCCAAGCAATATTTTGAGTTGATCCAGAGGTGAAATGATGGTTTTGAGGAGGAGAGGGAGCACTTGGGTGAAAATCAAGGGGTACCCAAGTGGTTAAGTCCAAATGGAGTGATTCAAAAACCCTAAATTCAAAACCAACTCAACTGAAAACCAGGCAAAGAAAAGAGGGAAAAAACCATGCTGTCACAAGACAGCTGGGAGTTGCATTCTTAATGCGCTCTGGTTCATCATGTGTGGGAACTGCGCAACCAACATTTTATTATCCAAAATCTGCTTGCTATTCTTTACCATGTTCCTCTTCCGTTCTTCTTTAATATTTACTCTCTCCGTTCCTAAATACAAGTCTTTGTATAGATTCCACCATGGACTACATATGGAGCAAAAGGAGTGAATCTACACTCTAAAATGTGTCTGGATACATCAGTATTTTTTCCATAGTGGAAATCTCTACCAAGACTTATATTTTGGAGCGAAGAATATGATAATAGTCTGATATGTTCCTTGTCTTGAAGATGAGCGAGGGCATTTGCAGTGTAGAGGTCTATACGGTCGGTTGTGATGGACACTTTGAGCCTCTTTGATTTGTAGGATCTTGTAAACATAGGAATAGTATTTGTAGTCACCTGCCCAATTGAATCATATAAGAATAGCAAGGAAATGTCGGGAGCTGTGTTGCCTTTGAGAGTAACACTGATATTAATAGTACCGCACCTTCACTTGAAGAGAGCTGGTATCCGAAGACTTTCTAGCCATACCGGCAAACTAGCACATATATTCCAGCAAGTTCCACTTTGCTGATTTTACTCTGATGCTTAAGGTTTTCCCGTTATATCTACACTATGATCTGTGTAGCTGCTTTGTGTTGCACTAGCAGCAGTCCACTCTTGAAGCTAAACACTACAATGACTTACAAAATTGGCACCAAGGCATTGAGTGCCATTCTGGATGCAATGAAACTCATACGCTCCCCACCTGTTGATTCTTGTTCAGAATATGATCCTAATGACTCTTGTTCAAAATTGCGACATATAGAGAGACGGCATGGAATTGCATTCCTTTGGGCGCAGTGATTCCTCATGAGTGGGCAACCAACATTGTATGCAATGGAGCGACACCTCAAGAATATGCTTCCTCTTCTATTCTTTAACATGTTCCTCTTTGTTTATTCTGTATTTAGTACGTACAATATGTTCCTTGTCAGGAAAGGGCACAGGGACATCTGCAATCAACAGCTGATAGAGCTGGCCTGTACGTGATCGATAGGCTTTCAATTACTAGCGGCAATACGACACCGTATTTTCAAGCCAGTTCTACTTTCCCGATTTATATATCGTGGTTATGGTGTACCCCTGTTATGTACACTATGATCTGCCTAGTTGTTGTGTGCTCTTGTTATCATGATTTGGCAATGAACTCTCTATACAGTATATTATGAACCTATCATCTGCGAGCTATCCTTACTTCTGGAGCCTATTTTTTCTGTACTTGTGCCAGATTATATAAATGCATGCACCATATTACAGCACACATGAGCTCTCTCATCATAATCCAGTGATAGCACACAAGTGTTTACAGGGGCGCCCCTATATTAGAATATCATCTGCATTACAAAGATAATCTCACAACTATTTATGTTTTCATGGTTCTCAGATATTATACGCAATTATAGTGAATATCAGGACCCACGCATCAGAAGAATATTGTGGAACACTGCAATGACTTACAAAGTTAGCACCAAGGCATTGAGTGCCATTCTGGAAGCAATGAAACTCATACGCTCCCCACCTGTTGAGTCTTGTTCAGAATATCATCCTAATGACTATTCTAACCTCGAGGAGTCAAAGGAAGATGGCCTGTTCTGTTCACCCATCAAGGTGCCTGTTCTAATTTGGCAAGGTTTTATTGATTGCGCATATCTTGCATCTATTTTCCTGCATTTCTTCTACTTTATTGCACCGCCATCTGCTTAGTTTACTCATCGTATAACTCGAGATGCCATGCCCATCCATTATCAATACATATTCCATCTGTCATCATACCATGTTTTTCCACTCAAATGCTGTTCTTGTGCATCGGACATCAAAAGGAAGAGGGTGATTGCGAACACGAAGGAGCACCAAGCAAAGTCCTTGAAAAACATGGGGTGCTGGAGAAATCGAAGACAACGCCCACTTATATTGGCTGTACAACCAAAGACACAAAACGTAGGACCGACTCTAGCAAACTGTACCCATACTTCACTGGCCACACCACTAGCCCCACCACACAGGACCCGCACTCCAGCAAAAAGGTATACCGATTTCATTTGCCATAGCACCAGCCGTTGCACACGAAAAGTCCCTCTCCAGCAAAAAGAACAGCAAGTCCACCGGCAAGACCTATCCCAACTCTGAGGACGGCCAATTCCTGCAGATTGGAACCCCATTCCATTTATTCCCAGTTTAAAGACAATGCTTTCAATGTTGTTAGGGACTACGTGCATATATTCCCATCATGGGAAGATTATAGTGAAGACAAACACCATTTTCACATATTCTGTCCAACTTACGTGTAAGTGCTATTATTCATGGTTATTATTTTCCTGTTTTACTGCTGATCGAACACATCAATGATTTACATTACATTATTGTAACTAGGTGAGGTCAATCTGGATAGTCATGACGAGCAAAGCTTGCTTGTGCTTTTCAAGGAAGCATTGCAGCAGTATCTGTGTTACCGAGAAATCACACTTTGATGGCAAGTCTATAAATGAATTTCCGGTGAAGTCTCCTATACTAAATTTAGAAGACATTGAATGGAAAAACCTTGTTATGCAATGGTCTCGTTCCCAGGATGAGGTATTGTCTATGAAACCACATGATAATTTGAACTTCTACTTTTCCGCATGTGCCTTACGGATCTTTTTTGCAGGAAATCTGCTAGAAGAAGAATTCCGGTTTGAAAAGAACGACAGGATATCGCAAATATGCTGCCCGCTGCTTTTTCTCTTGTTAGTACCTGTTGTCATGTATCACTGTACTTGCATACATACCTGGTTCATTATGTGACAGCAGTATGCATGATAGCTTGCTTATCAATTGTTCGCTCCAAATTATCTGATCTGTATGAATGGTTACATTAGTGTAGAATATATCCAATGCCAATGAATTCTTTTAGCTCTGCATTGTTCTTCTAAGTACATGCTGTCCTTTATCAGTGTACTTATATTGATAGGTAGTTGTTCATGTACCATCACTCTGCAACTTATTTTCCTTTGCCCTCCATTTTCTACACATCGGATCTATATTTACTCTTACCATAAGGTTGGTCTTGAAGAAGTTTAGGCGTGCATTGCTCTTGGCTGTGCCTTTTGCTGTGATCGCTGCACATACATTTATAGCTACTTGGTTATGTAGCATCACTCTTCATCTTATCTTAAATATTCTCCATTTTTTTGTATATTATCACATCCATATTTACTCTTAACAAAATGTAGAATAAAGGCAATGCTTATGAAGAAGATTCTATGGTAAACTTCTTGAATTGCCCCCACCCCCCCATCAGCATGGACAAGGGCTTTATAGATCCTGTCTTCACCAGTAATGTAAATTTGTCCTTCTCAAGCCTTCAAACTTTGTTGTGTATATTTGGTTAGGCACGACTGCAATAGCTGTTTATTTTTGGTGTTTGCATCAAATTGCATGTTTAAAGTTTAATATGTAGTTCATAAACAAAAGTTTGCCCTTCTCAATTTAAGTTTTCAGTTGTACATGCAAGTTCCTTCTTCATACCATGTAAATTAAACTATATAGAGCAAGTGATCTTCTTTTGCACTGCATTATGCTTTTGTTCTTCATCCGTAATCCAGTGGTGTGGTGAATCTACCCACTACAGCACAATGTCATATTCTGCAATGTCTTAACTATGAAGAATGTCATCTCATTCTACTATTATTTAAACTGTCTCTTTATTTGCCAATCTGAAATGGGATAAATTGACAGCACACTAACCATTGATACTTATGAGTTCTTGATCTGTAATCCAGTGGTGTCGTGAAGCTGCCAACTCCTTCACAATGTCATTTCCTGCCATGTCTTGACCCGAACAATACCATATTGTGTTAATGCAATTTTAAACTTTGTCACTTTATTAAATCAAGAAGAAATGTGATGAATTTTCAGCACTTGATACTTTTATGTGCAAAACCTGTCATCATGCCTTGTTTATCTTTCAGAGTGAGGAAGATATAAGTGTTGAACAAGTGCAGTCTCATCATCTTGCTTAGGTGCTTGCGCTGCAGCTTCACAATGAGGCTAACCTTTCTTGAACTCTATTGAAGTCTTTGTCGGTTTTGTATATTATTTTGTCTGCGTGTTTATTTGCCTTTGGTGGCGATCTTTGATGCCCAAAGTATGTAATATGTTGTCGGCTAGTGCTTTATTATCATAGTGGCGAACTTTGATGCCCAATGGATATAATATGCCGTAATTTCTTTATTGTATAGTCTAGGTTTTTCTTATTCACGATGCTGCAGTTATTTTACCTATATATATATATATATATATATATATATATATATATATATATATATATATATATATATATATATATATATATATATCCTGTCTTCGTAGTAAACCGCCAAACCATAAAATTACGGTACATAATCGGGCCGTCGTGCAATCACGATGTATGATCCGCATCATGGGCCCCATCAAACTGGCCCACTAGTAGATTCGGGCCTTTAATAGGCCGAGTAACCCCTGGCCCTCTTTTCGCAAGAAAACTCAATTGGCTTTTAGGAGGCTGAGAAGTAGGTTGGGCCTGAAACGTGTCGAACAGCTCACGGGCCGGCAGCAGCCCGAAATGGACCCCGGCCCATGATTTTGCGAATCAAATCACGGGCTTTTAACATGCCAAAATTGCCTCAGTCCTTGTTTGGCCCAACCAGATATCGGGCCGTAGTTAGGCCCAACTATATGACGGTCTTTTAACAGGCCGAAATTAATATAGGGCCAAAATGTTAAACGGGCCCTTAACAGGCCGTAACTAATATCAGGGCGAATTACTAAATGGGCCTTTAGCAAGTGGGCTCAAAAGCATAGCGTCCAGTTAACGGGCCGAATGTGACATGGGCCATAATTGAGGCCAAAGCCTCTTAAAGGGCCGGACCTGTTCTGGGCCGTGATTTGGCCCGTGGGAGGCCTTTAACGGGCTGCATCTCATATGGGCCATTATTAGGCCCGGAACGTGGCAGGCCATTAATGTACCGGATCAAATATGGGCCGACATTTGGCCCAAAACATGGTAGCCAGTTAATGGGCCGGCCTACTAGGGTCCTCAAAATCTTGTGGGCCTACAGCTGGGCCGGCCCATTAGTGTCGGCGAAATCTCGTGGGGCTTTAGCTGGGCCGGCCCAATATGATCCGCAAGAATTTTGTGGGCCTTTACCTGGGCCGGCCCATTATGGCACACAGAAATCTTGTGGGCCTTTACCTGGGCGGGCCCATTATGGCCCGCGAAATCTTGTGGGCCTTTAGCTGGGCCAGCCCATTATGGTCCGCAAAATCTCATGGGCCTTTAGCTCGGCCGGCCCATTATGGTCCACAAAATCTTGTGGGCCTTTAGTTGGGCCAGCCCGTTTAAATTTGATGGGCCGTGCCATGTGTCGACGTATCATAGGCGCCTTTTGTCCAATGAGTGGATGACATCTGTCCCAACGATGACCCGACACGTGTTTCCTCCAGCCAATGATGATTTTACACGTGGAAACTCCACATTGGTCGCGGTTGTTAACGGATTATCGGATCCAAAACCCGACCCGATAGCTTAACAGCGTTCCGTTACGGCGGATGCCACGTGTCGGTCACCCTTGACGAAAGCACTTCTGTGACGCGCGATTTATCGTCATGGAAGTGGACACTTCTGTGATGATAATTTTGGTAATGTCATGGAACACTTCTACGACAGACAGGTGTGACTATCTTGATTTTGTCATAAAATCGTCATGCATGTACATGCATGACAAAAAATGCGACCTACTGTGACAAACACGTATCATCACGGAAGTGTATTTTTTAATGCATATAGTCCGATTGCCTCGTTCGCGGCGCTAAACACCTCCTTAAAAGGACCAAAAATTTGGATAAATAGTGTTTATATTTATCCCGAACACCCCAGTACTAGTTACATGGGGGCAGAAGCCGACGACTAGCCAACTCTCAAGATTTTATAAACAGCCGCACAGAGTGTAATATTTTAAATCAACAAGCGCCATATAGCGCACATGAACTGGTTTTCCTATTACAAGATGACACGAGTACATTCATTCGAACATTACGCTCTTAGTACATTCATCCGCCACAAGGCAGGGCACCCTTAATGACATTGTCATAGTACTGTTCGGGGTGGCGATGCTCCTTGCCCTTCGGCAGCCCCTCTTTCACCAGCTTCTCGGCCTCCATCTTCCCCTAGTGCACTTTCGCACGGGCCAAGGCCCTGCGTGCACCCTCAATGCAGACGGACCGCTTAACGACTTCAAGCCGTGGACAGGCATTTACCATCCGCTTAACAAGGCCAAAGTAGCTGCTGGGCAGGGGCTCGCCAGGCCACAGCCGGACTATGAAGTCCTTCATGGCTAGTTCGGCCGCTTTATGAAGTTCTACCAGTTGCTTTAGGTGGTTGCTCAAGGGCATCGGATGCTCGTCCCCAATATATTGGGACCACAACAGCTTATCCGTCGAGCTCCCCTCCTCAGCCTGGTAGAACTCTGCGGCATCAGAGATGCTGCGCGGCCGATCTGTGAATGCTCCTAGAGAGCTCTGAATTCAGTTAAGTAAAAGGAAAGTCTCCTTCACATACTTGCTTTGCATAATGAAAGCCTTGCTGGCAGCTATCTTCTTGGCCGCCTCAATTTCCTGGAGGGCCTTCTGGGCTTCTACCTTGGCGTCTTGCATGCTCTGACGGGCCTTCGCAAGCTCCGACTCTTGCGTCTTGGAGTCACGCTCCAAGGACTCGAATTTTTTGACGAAATCCTGGAGCTCTTGCTGGACCTCATCAACTCGAGCCTCTTGTTTTTCGCGCTCGGTGCCCTCCCTGGCCGCTTTGCCTTCGGCCTCGGATAGCGCCTTCTTAAGGGTTGCCACTTCGGTCATGGACCCTATTAAAATTCATCATGCTTCTATTAACATCAACGATTTTTTTCCTTTATATAACATTTAGACGGGATATCACTTACCTTTGTTCTCCTCGAGCTGCCTCTTCACGAGGCCGAGCTCTTCTTTGGCCCGCCCCAGGTTCTGCCACAGCCCGAAGACCTCCGCAGTGGCGGCAGTGACGGCCAGCAGCGACGCCTGCTCATTCACAAAGACATAATATGATTAGACTCCTAGAATAATATTTGATCCTCTGTTCGGCCTTTCTTTCCGAACACCAAACAGAGCATCAGGGGCTACTATCTATATTGTGATACTTTCTCATAATTTGAATTACTTACCTCAAAGCCTGTCAGGAGGTTGGCGCAGGCTTCGATCAATCCGCTTTTGGCGAACTGAACCTTCGCAATCACCGTACTCATAAGAGTACGGTGTCCTTCATCAAGGGAAGCGCTCTGAAGCGCTTCCACCAAGTTACCCGATGCCTCTGGATGGACAGAGGTCATTGGCACAGGCGGCTTGGCGAGGGGCTGCCTGCCTGAATCTGGAACCACTGGAGGTTTCGGCGCAGTATCCGTATGGGGGCCAAGCTTGCTGCGACCCCCCTCATCAGAATCCATGGGGATCTTCCCCCCCCCCCCATGAGCCCGGCATCGGGGGTTTCACCTTGAGGTGCCTCCAGAACTATCTCTCCCTGGCCCGGTATCCTCTAAGATAACACCTAGGTGTCATCCGCGGGCCAGGGAGTGGAGGCCCTCGGGAGCGAATAGCTGTTGATCTCCGACGAGCTCAAGGACCCATCTGAAGTGGATAAGTCGATGTGGGCTTTGGACGGACTACACAAATATATTTTGATGTGATAAAGAAGCCGTAAAGCTAAACATGCCAGAAGTGTTATGCTATTCGGATACTTACGACTTCGCCAGGGGCTTGTCCCTAGGTAGCCACTCCTCGTCACTGTAGGCGGCTGTGGTGGAGTGGTCCGGAGGGACGGTCCTTTCCTTCTTGGACCCTTCGGCCTCCCCGGAAGGGGCGGCCTTCCTTTTCTTCTCCCCCTCGGTTTGGGGGAGAGGGTTTTCCTCTTCCTCCTCCTCGTTGTCGTTGGAGGAGTGCGCCTTGGTGTCCTCGGACGATGAGTCCGACACCACCTTGCACCGGAGACTCTTCCTGGTCCCTATCAGGAGATCCGTTGCTGGATCTTCAGGCAACGGAGCCGGGCAGTCAATCCGCTCCGCCGTCGCCACATAGTCCTGTTAAATCAGTATGATGGCTTAGGTTCCTCCCAAGAATATACAGAGGAAAGGCACATCTTGTGAAATAGAATGCTGGCCAAATTGGTGTGGCGCTTGGCGCTGAGTCCGCGGTCCTCGATGGTCGGAGGAGGAACTTCACTGGCCTTGAACAACACCTTCCAGACGTCTTTGTGCATCGTGTCGAAGAGCTCACACAGCGTCTAGTGTTGGGCCACATCGAACTCCCACAGGTTGAATGCCCGTCATTGACACGGGAGAATCCGGCGAAAGAGCATGACCTAGACCATGTTGACAAGCTTGATCTTCTTGCTTATCATATTTTTGACGCAATTCTGGAGTCCGGTCAGCTCCGCGGGCGCGCCCCAGGCTAAGACCTTCTTCTTCCATGAGGTGAGCCGCATGGGGATTCCGGATCGGAATTCGGGGGCCGCCACCCAATTGGTGTCGCGCGGCTCGGTGATGTAGAACCACCCCGATTGCCACCCCTTCACGGCCTCCACATAGGAGCCTTCGAGCCAGGTGACGCTGGGCATCTTGCCCACCATGGCGCCTCCACACTCCGCCTGCTGGCCGACCACTATCTTTGGCTTCACGTTGAAGATCTTCAGCCACAGGCCGAAGTGGGGCCTGATGCGGAGAAAAGCCTCGCACACGACGATAAACGCCAAGATGTTGAGGATAAAATTAGGGGCCAGATCATGAAAGTCCAGCCCAGAATAAAACATGAGCCCACAGACAAATGGGTGGAGGGGGAATCCCAGTCCGCGGACGAAGTGGGCGAGGAACACAACCCTCTCGTGGGGTCCCGGAGTCGGAATGATCTGCCCCACGTCCGGGAGCCGGTGCGCGATGTCTGCGGCCAAGTATCCGGACCCCCGGAGCTTCGTACTGTCCTCCTACGTGATTGAGGAGGCCATCCACATGCCTCCCGCTCCGGACATGTTTGGCTGTACGGAGAAGGTGAGAATTGGGGCGCTAGAGCTCGAGCGTGCTAGAATGGATGAGCGTGTTGGGTTCTACGGTAGGGTGCGTCGACTGCAAATTAAAATTTTCCTACGCGCAGAACATCCAAGAACATGCTACGGGAGATGGATCACAGTTCGTTACCACTAGACGCGCAGTGCCGTGCAGCGGAAGAAGAGTTGGGGCAGCGCGTCCGCGTGGATCGTCTCGTTCTCGTCCGATCTCCCTCGAGCGGGCGGTCCTCAGATCCCACGTACGAGTTCGCCGGAGCGGTGCAAGTGCACCGCCTCTAACGGTATCCGCGCGTGCAGGAGGAACACCGTGCGGCGGACTGCTAGGTCCAATCACACAGTCGGCGGCGAGTGGAGGTGGCTATTCGCAACACATGCAAACCCTAGTTACAACACCGAAGCGATCAGCCTCCTGAGGCCGAAGCGATCAACCTCCTGAGGCCGAAGCGTTCTACCCTCTGAGTGTGCCGCACCTCCACTTTATATAGGCGCCCGTCGCGGGCTCAACACTTGGGCCTCGCACGGACCCTAAAGCCCAAAGTCTACTCGGTCACGTTCCTAGTCCAGTTCGAATCACATCCCACCAGTGTCCTATGAACCGACCTCGTAGGTTCCTTCCCTTAAGCGCGCGACCCCTTAGGTTCAAGTCGGCTTGGTCACAGTTCGGATCACCTCCGACCTGCACGGTTGGTAGCAGCCTCTAGCAAGGCGTGCCGACCACCAAGCATACTATGAAGCTGGTTAGGCGAACCTGTACATCACACTTCCATTCCTTTTGCCACACGATATATGTTGTCGGGCTCAAGGCGAGACTGTCATCCTTGTGCTAGCCCGACCTCTTTCTCGTTCCAGTGATACCGACCACAATCCGGATTATCTCATAATCCTTGTCGCATGGCCAGGTTGTTCCTGGTCGGATCACACGAGGCGCCCAGAGTATATCTCTCCTGATCGGAGGGGCAAATCCCATCTTGCTCTACCATGTCTCGCAGCATGGGACTGGACAAACCCGAAACCTACCTTTGTAACTACCCAGTCATGGAGTAGCATTTGGTCAGCCCAAAGCAAGTCTGTCACCATCTCGAATACATGCGTCAGCTCATGTCTTAGGACATAGAACGTATGTTGTACTAGAGACTCACAGATGACATATCGCTGCGTCTCATAGTTGGGTCTGTCCGACTCGGACCTTATCTCGACTCGGATCTGACTACGTCGACTCTGACCAGACCTTTCCAAGTCCATATTATCCGATTAGCATCCAATGCTCCATGGCTAGTGAGACCAAGCCATCGACCGTGTCATATGCTAGTCTAGTCGGCTGCGCGTCCACACAGCACTTTCGACTAGGGACCTTTTAGGACAGTCATGATACAATGCATAGTCCCACAAACAAGTCACGTACTTGCTGATACACATCATTGATAATGTCCAAGGACTATCTTTATTCATAAACACATAGGAAATATCATCATACATGATTGCCTCTAGGGCATATCTCTAATAGTCTCCCACTTGCACTAGAGTCAATCAAATAGACATCGAATGCCCATAGCTCTAACGTGCCCCTCATGCTTGGGTTGTGGAAGCGGCTTTGTCAACGGATCTAAAACATTTGCATCCGTGTGAATCTTGCATAACTCTACATCACCATTCTTCACGATCTTTCGCATCAGGTGATATTTCCGGTCTATGTGTCTGATCTTGTGGTGATTCCTTGGCTCCTTGGCTTGTGCAATGGCACCAGAATTATCACAATAAAGGTCCAACGGTTTCACCGAGGCTGGGAAAATACCAAGATCATCCAGAAAATGCCGGATCCAAACACCTTCCTTTGCAGCTTCACAAGCCGCAATGTATTCGGCTTCTGTGGTAGAATCGGCCACCGTATCCTGCTTGGAACTCATCCAGTGCACTGCTCCTCCGTTCAGGACGTACACGAATCCGGACTGTGATCGACAATCATCTATGTCGGTTTGGAAACTAGCATCGACGTAACCCCTTACGACGAGCTCTTCCTCACCTCCATAAACTAGGAACATCTCTTTAGTCCTTTTCAGGTACTTCAAAATAGTCTTTACCGCTGCCCAGTGACTCTCACCTGGGTTGGCCTGGTATCTACTTGTCAGGCTTATTGCAAAAGCAACATCAGGCCTTGTACATATCATGGCATACATGATGGATCCGATTGCTGAGGCATATGGAATCCTACTCATCCTGCTTCGCTCATCAGGTGTCGAAGGACTCTGAGTCTCGCTCAGCCTTATACCATGTGAGAGCGGCAAGAACCCTTTCTTTGCCTCACTCATGTTGAACCGCTTCAACACTTTATCTATGTACGTGCTCTAGCTTAAGCATAGCAGCCTCCTCGATCTATCTCTATAGATCTTAATGCCTAAAATATAGACTGCCTCACCAAGGTCCTTCATCGAAAACTTGCCATTCAATAATTCCTTGACCGAGTTCAGCATCGAAACATTATTTCCGATCAGTAGTATGTCATCCACATACAAGATCAAAAACACTATCGAGCTCCCACTTAACTTCTTGTATAAACAAGAGTCCTCTTCGCTTTTGATGAAACCGAGACCAGTGACGACCTCATCAAAACGAATGTTCCAACTCCGAGATGCTTGCTTCAACCCATAAATGGATCTCTTGAGCTTGCATACCTTACTAGTGCTAGTCGGATCGAAAAAACCCTCGGGCTGCATCATATACACGTCCTCGGTTAAATTTCCGTGAAGGAAAGCCGTTTTGACATCCATCTGCCATATCTCGTAATCGAAATATGCAGCTATAGCTAGTATGATCCTCACCGATTCCAGCATCGCTACCGGCGAGTAAGTCTCTTCGTAGTCAATTCCTTGAACTTGTCCATAACCTTTAGCGACAAGTCGAGCTTTGTGGATCTGAACATTTCCATCCACATCGTTTTTCTTCTTAAAGACCCATTTGCAACCAATGGCAGTTACGCCAGGTGGCGGATCAACCAAGTCCCAGACTTGATTCTCATCCATGGACTTTAACTCGGATCTCATGGACTCCAGCCATGCCTCGGAATCTAGGCTCACCATCGCTTCCGCATACGTGGCCGGCTCGTCGCTTTCTAGCAACAATACATCACACACTTTGCGCAATCTTTCCGACCTCCGTGGTTCCGGTGCCGCTTCCACTACAGGTTCCCTGACTGACTCCGGTATGATCTCATCACCAGCCGAGCCGTCTCCGAGTGGTCCTCGAACTTCTTCGAGTCATACCGTCCTCCCACTGGCTTCCTGACTGAGAAACTCTTTCTCAAGGAAAACCCCGTTCCGAGCAACAAATACTTTGTTCTCTTCCCGGTTGTAGAAGCTATATCCCAAGGTTTCCCTCGGATATCCCACGAATATGCATTTATCCGACTTAGGTGTAAGCTTGTCTGACATAAGTTGCTTGACAAATGCTTCACAACCCCAAATCTTTAGAAAAGACAAACTGGGAGTCTTCCCGGTCCATATCTCATGTGGTGTCTTGTCTATGGATTTTTATGGTACCCTATTAAGTGTGAAAGCTGCAGTTTCTAGAGCGTATCCCCAAAATGACAAGGGTAAATCCGATTTGCTCATCATGGACCGGACCATGTCCAACAAGGTCCTATTCCTCCGTTCTGACACGCCATTTCTCTGTGGCGTACCCGGAGGTGTGAGCTGAGGTACTATACCTCGACTTTTCAGATGATCATCAAACTCCTGGCTCATGTACTCACCTCCACGATCAGATCGCAGAAGCTTTATAGTCTTGCCGAGCTGATTCTCAACCTCGTTCTGAAACTCTTTGAACTTTTCAAAAGTCTCCGACTTGTGCCTCATCAAATAGATATATCCATATCTACTCAAGTCGCCGGTAAAAGTCACGAAGTACTGATAGCCACCTCTGGCAGTTGTGCTCATTGGACCACACACATCACTATGTATAAGTTCCAATAGCTCGGACGCCCTCTCGCAACTCTTTGCGAAAGGAGACTTAGTCATCTTGCCGAGCAAGCATGATTCACATGTCTCGAACGACCCGAAGTCGGACGAAGTTAGGAGCCCATCTTCATGGAGCTTCTTCATGCGTTTCAGACTAATGTGTCCAAGCCGGCAATGCCAGAAGTATGTCGGATTTATCTCATTAGGCTTATGCCTCTTGACATTTACGTTATAGACCGGTTCCTGTTCTAGATTCAATATAAATAACCCATCAACAATGGGTGCATAGCCGTGGAACATACCATTCAAAAATATCGAACAACCATCGTCCTTTAAATTGAATTCATAACCCTGACTCATCAAACATGAGGCAGAAATCATGTTCCGACTAAGTGCAGGAATGTAATAACAATTATTCAATTCCATTATGAATCTGGAAGGAAGCTGGAGCTGCATCGTGCCGACCTCCAATGTAGCAACTCTTGCTTTGTTGCCGACCCTGATGTCAATCTCCCGTTGTGCCACACGCCTAGTTCTTACCAGCCCCTGCATCGAGTTGCAAATATGAACAACCGATCCGGTATCAAATACCCAAGAGCTGCTAGGTATGTCAGCAAGGTAAATGTCTATAACATATGCAACAAGTGTACCTTTGCTCAAGCAAGCATTCCGGCCTTCTTGCCATGCTCTGCAAGCCACTTGCTACAGTTCCTCTTCCAGTGACCGGTTTCCTTGCAGTGATAGCAAACGGTCTTCGAGTCCGGTCCAGACTTTGGCGCAGAGGCAGAGGTTACCGTCTCCGTGCCCTTTGCCTTAGCCTTTTTCTTGGACCAGCTCTTCTTGAACTTAGCCGATTTCTGCACCATCAACACTTGATGCGTGCCTTTCTTAATATCTTGCTCTGCCACCTTAAGCATCCCATGCAATTCAGTGAGTTTCTTATCCATGCCCTGCATATGATAGTTCGAGATGAACGTCCCATAGCTGGGCGGAAGAGAACCTGAACATCATCGATGAGCCAGCTCATCCAAGAGCGGGAAGCCCAAACGATCCAAAGCTTGCACATATCCGATCATCTTGATCACATGTGGGCTCGATGGATCACCTTCCTTCAGCTTGCAATCCATCAAGGTTCGCCAGACGTTGAACCTTTCGGTCCTAGCTCGTATGCGAAACATGCTCTTGAGACTCTCGATCATATCGTAAGCCTCAACATTTTCAAATGCTGTTGCAAATCGGGCTCCATACAAGCCAAAGATCGACGGCTGATCTATGTTGATTCATCAACGAGTTTACGTAGGCATTCTTAGCTGTGGCACTAGCATTATCGGCAGGTTCCTCTGGAAGTGGATCCTCTAGAACATGTTCCTTTTTATCATGCTTGAGAACAATTCTCAGATTTCTATACCAGGTGGTAAAGTTTGTTCCATTCAGTTTATCCTTTTCCAAAATTGATTTCAATGCAAAGTTGGGTTGAGCAGGTGGTGCCATTGATCACTACAACAGAAAATATGCAATCACTAAGCAATGTGTTTATGTAGAGTAATTCTAGCCTAAAAAGAAATACTCCCACTGAAGTCAGCATCCCTCCGCAAACTCTAAGTGATTCAGGATCCGACTAGCGCATGCGACTAGTGAGCTTTAGCATCACCGCTAGCCAACATACCTATCCGGTAAGCAACTCCTTGCTAATCGTATCTCTATCGACTCACATCCGGTCGGGAAGGTATCTCATACCCCGGCTCCCAACCTTCTTTGCCACAAGGCCCAAAACCGTTTTGATAGCCTTGTCAAGTTAACCTGATGCAGTGCATGTCCGTGTCCGACATGAACCCTTCAGTTCAAGGACACCTAGCAGCACCCCAATTTTATGAGCCCACTACTAGACGTACTTGACGTGCGAAGGTGCAACATCGGGGATGGCAATTCGCTTGATATTCATGAGGGATCATTCTATCATTCTAACATGCATAGAAACAAAGAAGCATAACAATCACAAATGTAACACATATTGTGAAATAGTATGGCTCCTTCATGGACGTTCTTCTAGGTCGGATCCGACTCCGATGACCATCCAGGAACTCCATCTTGTTTGTCACGCCGGGATGCCAAGCCACCAACCTGATCTCTATTATCCAACTACTACAACTAGTAATGAATTTTACATAGAGTCACAAGTCGACACGCAGGTCGTTATACAATATAATGACAACACTTTGGCTCCTGCCGGCTGACAAACATGACACGCAGGCCACGTATAAATTACACACATGCATCACATACACATGAGCCATACTATTCACATCAAACCTGCAAAAACAAAGTTATGCATAGAATCGCATTCTACCGGTTTGTGTGTCGGGTACGAAATACACGGCGCTATGCATACGGCGGTCCCATCTGGACTCCGTTCACGCCGAATTTTCTGGTCTGACCAATCTCATCGATCATCGCGAATCCGATTCGGGTTTACGTTTCACTGTTAACCCCGATGGCGGATGACGGACCGGTAGGGGTAGATCGTGTCACGACCTCATCGATCCCGATTGACAGAAAACATAGCCTCAACAATCCCCATGTGCAGTTGATCACATCAACCGTGCACATAGCCGATCTCTTCAAGGACAACAGATCTCATCTGCCGCCTCCGCATATCTAATATGCATACGATCTGAATCCAACTCCTATAGCAGAGGCTCTGATACCACTGTTGGGTTCTACGGTAGGGTGCGTCGACTGCAAATTAAAATTTTCTTACGCGCAGAACATCCAAGAACATGCTACGGGAGATGGATCACAGTTCGTTACCACTAGACACGCAGTGCCGTGCAGCGGAAGAATAGTTGGGGCAGCGCGTCCGCGTGGATCGTCTCGTTCTCGTCCGATCTCCCTCGAGCGGCCGGTCCTCCGATCCCACGTACGAGTTCGCCGGAGCGGCGCAAGTGCACTGCCTCTAACGGTATCTGTGCGTGCAGGAGGAACACCGTGCGGTGGACTGCTAGGTTCGATCACACAGTCGGCGGCGAGTGGAGGTGGCTATTCGCAACACATGCAAACCCTAGTTGCAACGCCGAAGCGATCAGCCTCCTGAGACCAAAGCAATCAAACTCCTGAGGCCGAAGCGATCAACCTCCTGAGGCCGAAGCGTTCTATCCTCTGAGTGTGCCGCACCTCCACTTTATATAGGCGTCCGTCGCGGGCTCAACACTTGGGCCTCGCACGGACCATAAAGCCCAAAGTCTACTCGGTCACGTTCCTAGTCTAGTTCGAATCACATCCCACCAGTGTCCTACGAACCGACCTCGTAGGTTCCTTCCCTTAAGCGCGCGACCCCTTAGGTTCAAGTCGGCTTGGTCACAGTTCGGATCACCTCCGACCTGCACGGTTGGTAGCGGCCTCTAGCAAGGCGTGCCGACCACCAAGCAGACTATGAAGCTGGTTAGGCGAACCTGTACATCACACTTCCATTCCTTTTGCCACACGATATATGTTGTCGGGCTCAAGGCGAGACTGTCATCCTTGTGCTAGGCTGACCTCTTTCTCGTTCCAGTGATACCGACCACAATCCGGATTATCTCATAATCCTTATCGCATGGCCATGCTATTCCTGGTCGGATCACACGAGGGGCCCAGAGTATATCTCTCCTGATCGGCGGGGAAATCCCATCTTGCTCGACCATGTCTCGCAGCATGGGACTGGACAGACCCGAAACCTACCTTTGTAACTACCCAGTCACGGAGTAGCGTTTGGTCGGCCCAAAGCAAGTCTGTCACCATCTCGAATACATGCATCAGCTCAGGTCTTAGGACATAGAACGTATGTTGTACTAGAGACTCACAGATGACATATCGCTGCGTCTCATAGTTGGGTCTGTCCGACTCGGACCTTATCTCGACTCGGATCCGACTACGTCGAATCTGACCAGACCTTTCCAAGTCCATATTATCCGGTTAGCATCCAATGCTCCATGGCTAGTGAGACCAAGCCATCAACCGTGTCATATGCTAGTCTAGTTGGCTGCGCGTCCACACAGCCCTTTCGACTAGGGACCTTTTAGGACAGTCATGATACAATGCATAGTCCCACAAACAAGTCACGTACTTGCTGATACACATGATTGATAATGTCCAAGGACTATCTTTATTCATAAACACATAGGAAATATCATCATACATGATTGCCTCTAGGGCATATCTCCAACAGAGCAAAGAAGGAAGAAGGCATGGGGTGAAAGAGGAGAATCCCTATCTCTTTATAAAGGCTGTAGAAACTGTGCGCCTCCCCACGATTGATGGCGCGGTTGGGTTACCCATACCCATATTGATGAGAATCCCGTGATAAGGGGACACGATCTCTGCTTCGACAAGACGTGTCAAGGAAACTGCCTCGCATTACATGTGGTAGGTGGTTGTGAAAAACGGTTCGAGTAATGACTGGACCATGGCATGATGTCATGCTATAAAAAGCTGTCAACATATTAGATTTGTCGAATATTGTGCTCTCTACGGTGGTATGTGGAATTTATTTTGCAGAGCCGGACATGATTCTTGTGTTCAAAATCTTCTATGGAGTATTCGGAGAAGGAACCCGCCTTGCAATGCCGAAGACAATCTGCGCGCCGGATTCATCGTCATTAAATCCTGGTTCAGGGGCTACTGAGGGAGTCCTGGATTAAGGGGTCCTCAGACAGCCGGACTATATACTTTGGCCAGACTGTTGGACTATGAAGATACAAGATTGAAGACTTCGTCCCGTGTCCGGATGGGACTCTCCTTTGCGTGGAAGGCAAGCTTGGCAATTCGGATATGTAGATTTCCTTCTCTATAACCGACTCTGTGTAACCCTCACTACAAAAAAAGACACATCTGTGACATTTTGGGCCGAACAAAATTTTTTTCTGTCATACATATGACACTTCAATGACGATAATTGTGACAAAACCCGGTATCATCATAGATGTGCTGGGCTCCTACTTCTATGACAAAAAATCATGACAGAAAATGGGCTTTTCATCCTGGGCGGGCCGGAGACGCAGCTGCATGACATTCTTTGGGCCGTCGACGGAAAAAACCATGGTAGAAGCGAGGGGGATGAAAATTTCGGGGAGTTCCAGATTACAGTGGGAGGTCGGGGGCCGAGCGATGCACGTTTCTCTCGTACACGTGCGAGGCGTTGGCTCTAATTGAACCCGAGCTAGGTGTTGGGCTTTAACTGAACCCAAGCGATTGCACTGCAGGCTACGCGTTACTGAACCCGAGCGATCGATCGATGGCTGTTAATTAAACCCGATCGAAGCGATTCTTCGCTCTCGCCGCTAATCAAGCCGATCGATGCTGCCTCTGGGATGAACAGTGAGCATTGCGGGGTGGATGAACGATGGCGGTGGCGTTGCCTCTGGATGAACAGGACCACTGTGGTGTGGAGGGCTGGATGAACAGTGAGACGGTGGAGGGGTGGCCGTGGAGGGTGGTTGAACAGGACCCGTGGTGTGGAGGGCTGGATGAACAGATACGGTGGAGGGGTGCCCGTGGAGGGTGGTTGAACAAGAGTCGGTGAAGTAGCGCTGGTGGAGGCTGGATGAGCAGGAGCCCGTGGAGGCCGGAGGAGGTCGACGGTGGAGATGAACAGTATCCGTGGAGTCCTGTTTTGCGATGCGCCACACCCTCCCGATGAACAGGACCACCGTTTGACCGTGGCGCTCGAACACAAGTCCGCTTTTGCGACGCCACACCCTCCCGATCAACAGACCCCGTTTCGACCGTGGGATGTCCATTTCCTCCGTTTTGCGGCACGCCACACCCTCCCGATCAACAGACCCCCATTTCGACCGTAGGAGGTCCGCTTCCTCCGTTTTTGCGACGCCACACCCTCCCGATCAACAGGACCCGTTCTCAATGTAGGAGGTTCGTTTCCCCCGTTATGCGGTACGCCAGGCCTCGTTTCCATCGCCTGTTCCGTCCAAGCCCTCCCGATGAACACAACCACGCATTCCATTCCGACCCAGCCGGTTGGCTCCCCATGAACACGATGACGACGCTGTTTCTCTGTTCCGACCCAGCCATGTACGTATTTGCGAGTAGGCGTTTGAGACCCCGCCCATATGTACACATACGTGGTCGTATTTTCTTTCTTGCAACCTGGCCGTTGTACGTACGTGTACATGCTACGTGCGCGCCTCTACTACGACACGTGCGCGCCTCTACATCGACCAAAGATATATATACGCATACCGTTCGCGACCGAATGACAACGTTATATGCGCTTCACCAGGTGGGTCGGTATGCGCACTTCCTTGCTGCGAAGATGTAGCTGGTGGGTCCCAGCAGTCGGGGAGAATCATTTTTTGCCGGGACGCACTTGCCTTGCGTGCGAAGATGTAGCTGGTGGGTCCCGCGGTCGAAGCGAATCGTTTTTTGCCCGGACGCACTTCCTTGCGTGCGAAGGTGTAGTAGTGGGTCCCAGCGGTCGGGAAACATTTTTTGTGAAATACGGTGGCCCGTCCGGTGGGTCCCAGCTGTCAGGTGGAGGAATAATTATTTTGCGCGTAATAAGGAGGCACTTCCTTGCGACCGCCGTGGACCCAGCTGTCAACCTCTCCACGCACAGTACTCTTCTGATTGAAGTCGATCATTGACCACATTGACCATGCTGCGCTGAGAGGACCACGGTGGTGGACGATGGCGAAGCCTAGGAAGGGGACGACGCGGAGCCGGGGAAGACGCAGCAGTGGATGCCCACGTGAAGAGGAGTACGAGGGTTCACTGGTTCGGCTGCGGTGTCAGGCTGCCGTCGCCGTAGAATAACAGGGGGTGTGGGTGAGTAGAGGGATGACCTGGCTAGCGGTGGGAGAAGTAGGGATCGGTGAGGCCTCCGCGGTATCACAACCGGTCACGGGAGGCAGGAGCATGCGGCACGACCGGCGCTGCTTTGGGCGGCTTGAGAACGAAGACCAGAGGTTGAAGAAGCACTACGGCCGTTGGATGGGCATCGTACGGTCACTGGAGTATTGACTAAGTTGACAAAGCCCTCCGTCCCCGTCAACTTAGTATATGCACAAGTCAGCCTGCCACTATACTAGGTCCCAGCTAGCAGGGGGAGTATTCATTTTTTTGCTTAATAAGGAGGCACTTCCTTGCGTGCGAAGATATAGCTGGTGGGTCCAAGTTGTCAGCGGCGGTAATGTTTTTTCGCCAAATACGGAGGCCCTTTTGGTGGGTCCCAGATGTCAGGTGGAGGAATCATTATTTTGCGCATAATAAGGAGGCATTGCCTTGCGTGCGGCCGTGGACCCAGCTGTCAGCCTCTCCACATACAGTCCACTTCAGATGCATGTCGGTCGTTGACCACGTTGACCAGGCCGCACCGAGAGCACCAGGGCGGTGGACGACGGCGAGGCCTAGGAAGGGAACGACACGGAGGCAGGGAAGACTCGGCAGTTGTTTCCCACACGGAGGGACTACGACCGTCGAGGGTTTATCGTTTGTCTCGCCGTTGCCGAGAGAATAACAGCGGTGTGGGTTAGTAGAGGATGGCTAGGCCAGCGATGGGAGTCTGGTGGGGCGATGAGGCTGCTGGGCAGCAGCCTTGCCGGCCGAGGGAGGAGGGAGCAGGCTGTCCCGCCGGCGCTTGTTTGAGCGGCTGGAGCAGGAAGAGCAAAGATTGAAGAAGCACGACGGCCGTTGGATGGACATCCAACAGTCACTGCTTGTGCGTCAACCTTTTTTTACGAAAGCCTCAAATCTATGGAAAACAACATACAGCCCATTTGCCATTATTTCTAATAATTTACAGCCCATTTGCTAATTCTTAAGGGCTTTTTAGCCCATATTCTTTTTGTTAGCATTACAACCCATATTGTGGCCACGGCTAAAATATTATATGAAATTTTGCATATTTCGGTGCGGTCCGAACTGTTTTTCATCCCGAAATTTCGACTCACATTCAAATTGATTTTAAAAATAAATGTATATCAATATAAAATCCAACAAATTCTCCACACATAAAAATTAATGTAATTTAAAATCTCGAAATGAAAAAAAGATATTTGAAACTAATTGCCGGTTTGATGTGTTTTAAAAATGTACAGCCCATTTCTCATTACTGATGGGCCATTTTCTCGGCCAGCCGATTGAAAGCTCTCCTCGTCTTGATAGATTTGTAGCCCAACAGGCTTGACAAAGCGACCTACTTGGCAAATCACAAAAAAACTGGGATGTGGCCGTGGACCCAGCTCTCAGCCTCTCCACGTACAGTACTCTTCCGATGGAAGTCGTCCCTTGACCATGTTGACCACGCCGCGCGGACAGCACCACGGCGGTGCACGACGGTGAGGCCTAGGAAGGGGACGACGCGGAGCCGGGGAAGACGCAAGCAAAGGAAGCCAGCGGAGAGAAGTACGAGGGTTCACTGGTTCGGCTGCCGTGTGAGGCTCCCGTCACCGCAGGGCCTGGCCAGCGGTGGGAATAGTAGGGGGCGGTGAAGCCTCCGCAGCAGCACAGTCGGCAACTGGAGGCAGGAGCATGCGGCACGACCGACGCTGCTTTGGGCGGCTGGAGCAAGAAGACCAGAGGTTGAAGAAGCACTACGGCCGTTGGATGGACATCGTACGGTCACTGGAGCTAGAATCGTTCATATTGACTAAGTTGACAAAGCCCTTCGTCCCCGTCAACTTAGTAGGCCCACAAGTCAGCCTCCCACCAAGGTGTGTCCCAGCTAGCCGGGGGAGTATTCATTTTTTTGTTCGTAATAAGGAGGCACTTCTGGTGGGTCTGAGCTGATAGCGGGGGGAACGTTTTTCTTTGCGAAATACGATGGCCCATCAGGTGGGTCCCAGCAGTCAGGGGGCAAACGTTTTTTCGCAAAATACGGTGGCACGTCCAGTGGGTCCCTGCTGTCAGTTGGAGGAATCATTGTTTTCCGCGTAATAAGGAGGCACTTACTTGCTGCGGCCGTGGACCCAGCTGAGACTCTCCATGTACAGTATACTTCCGATGGAAGTCGTTCCTTGACCACGTTCACCTCACCGTGTTCCGTTGCATGCATGCGTCCATGGGCGTGGTGCGTCCCTACTGTCAGCCTCTCACGTACAGTCATCTTCTGATGACTCTCGGTTATTGACCACGTTGACCACACCATGCCGAAGCGCACCTGCATCGGAATGACCCGGAGATGGGGAAGACGGG
The DNA here is from genome assembly GCA_021605205.1 of Aegilops longissima. Classification (NCBI taxonomy): domain Eukaryota; kingdom Viridiplantae; phylum Streptophyta; class Magnoliopsida; order Poales; family Poaceae; genus Aegilops; species Aegilops longissima. The sequence continues at coordinate 406,879,669 of CM038680.1, forward strand.
CGAAGGAGTCGCAGATGGAGAGGAGTGGGAAACTTCATCGGTTGGTCTTGCGGCAAAGACAGCCAGTGCCGCCCACGAGAGACAGGAGCAAGAACAGAGGTTGAAGAAGGAGCAAGGCTGTTGGATTAACATCCAACCGTCCAGCTGCTAGAATCATTTGTTGATTAAGTTGACAAAGTCGTGCATACACGTCCGCTTAGTAGGCCCACAAGTTAGTCACCAAATCTGTGGGTCCCAGCTGTCAACAGGATGAATAATTGTTTTTGCAAAACAAGAAGGCACTTCCTTCCGTGCGAAGATACAGCCGGTGGGACCCAGCTGTTAGGTGGAGGAAACATTTTTTCAGCTTAATAAAAAGAAACTTTCCTTGCATGCGACCATGGACCTCGTGGGTCCCATCCGTCAGGCTCTCCACGTACAGTCCTCTTCCGATGACTCTCGTTTGTTGACCACGCCGCACCAAGCGCAGCGAGGTGGTGGACGACAGCGAGGCCCGGACGGGAATGACTCGGAGATGGGAAAATGCGGCAGTGGAGTTGCAGATTGACAGGAGGAGAAGGGTTATAACTGGTTCTGTTGCGGCATGGGGCTGTAGTCTGTGGAGAATAACAGGAGGTGTCGAGGGGTGGAGGGATAGCCAGGCCGGCAGCAGGGTAGCGCTTCCCAGCGATGCATGCTAAGCAGAGCCGCTAGCCGCCGGAGGCCGGACCAGGCGGTCCCAGCGACGTTGGAGGAAGAAGACGAGAGATTGAAGGTGCATGCCTGCCGTTGGATATAAATCCAATGGCTGTGGATGACACAATCATTTGTTGTCCAAGTTGACAACGCCCTGCATAGGCTTCGACCTATTGGCCCACACGTCAGCCTGCAAAAATGTGGCATATATTTAACCCATGTTTTCTAGAATGTACAGTCCATTTGCTTGGCTGGGCGAACAAATAATTTTGCGTCAATCAGGCCCATTTATATTTTCTGAGAAATCCCAGCCCATTTGCACTTCCTTGAAATACACGTATTAGGTGGGCTCGTTATATATATAATGTTATGTTAGAAGGAGTAATTAATATCAAAGAATAAACCGGAGAGGCACATTTTTTTATATATAATTAACAAATTAGCGAGTTATTGCTCAAAGTAAAATTGAGCACGTTATTATTTAATTGGACCTTAAAATGTTCGCAAGCTTTTGTACGCAATCACCAGGATTTTCCTTGCCTGTGAGTCAAAAACAACCAGGATATTCCTTGCCAACGTCTGTTAAACATTTAATTTTATAAGTTAATAACACGTGGGATGTTTTTATAATGTATATATAAGTCTCTATAAAATATACGATAATAGTAATAATATAAATATATATAATGTGGTTAGAAGGAAAACATAAATTGGACACATTATTACTTCTATAAGAGACCTGCGTTTTATACCCCACAAGAGGCATACTAACAAGTTCACACACAAATACAACGAGTAAAAGGTAAACATTCATATCAAACTCAGGTTCACAGGACACGCTCATATTCATAGCCAACATTCACTATCAACAACTCAAAAATTCATATATACACAAGCTCAACATATCTATGCATCCAAATGATTGATAGATCACACGACAATATTCATACATAATTCACAAAAGATTCAGATATACACATGTTCAAGATATTTATGCATCCAAATGATTGAGATCACAGCCAATATGATCCATGGACGAACTTTAATTACCTAGGGTACAGACCGGTAAATGGTGTTCAATCGGAGGTACTTCTTGCTAAAATTAGTTCTTGTACAAGTAAACTTTCGAGTACCTAAGAGGCAGCATGCATAATCTGAACTTTGCTTGTAGGTTTATCCTCAAATAGTGGCCTCGTGTCGAGGGAGGTTTGAGCAACTTGGCCACTACTTTAATCCAACTTGTTTATCGGCTCATCTTGGTCCCAGATCTCGCCAAAATTCTACATTACGATTTAGAAAGGAGGCGGTTGAGAAAATGAACCACCCAAATTTTTTGTGCAGTTCAACTGAAATGGAGCATCCTTGGCGTGCAGACTGATTAAGTGCGATATGAATATATGCGTCAACCAACTTGTCTGGAATCTTTAGACTCCATGCCATATAGTTCGCTACCATATGTGCCGATAACGCCGGTTGGTTGACAAATGAATATAGGCACTTCTTGTCAACATCGATGCTTGTCTGAGTGAACTTTGGAGTACATAGCAGCAGCATAAGTACCTGTCCATCTGATCATTTTGTGCAGTTCTACTTAAATCACCCGATGTATTGATTTGCGTGCGAGTTCAGGCTCCAAATTACTCCTTTATGAAATCGGCAAACAGTAGCACAATACAAAATTACCAATACATATGACAGGCACAATAATCAGGATAAAGACCAGTACCAACCTGTGTGAGGTAGCATATCAATTACTATTTCCTTTGACTGGAAGCCGAGATAAGCGAAGCGGCTGACAGCAAAGTAAGAAAGCAAGCGGAGATTAGCGACTGACAAGAAAGGACGGAAGCTGTCGAGGCAATGAAGCAACAAAAGTTTTTGTGTAGTTCCACCAAAATCGACCATCCCTGTTGGCACATATATTGAGAGTGAGATTACTGTAATAGTGGGACTAGTTGATGAAACATACACTAACAAATAGAAGCACCCTCATTATCTTAATGGGTAAAGTTAGCAACATAGTAGTCTTGCTTAAAGAGAGGTATTAGTTTATTTAATCAGTGCCAATTAGCTCAATTCAACACTCAAAGCATTGCCATTTATCATAGGTTGCAAAACTTTAACGTGCAAAGATAAAGGAGTTTCTCATGAAAGTAGCATGATACAAATAGAGATGACAGCAAACTAATATGGATGAAGGCCTTAGGCCCGTACCAACCTGAGAAAAAAAGCTTATTCATGTTGTCCCATAAGAGATGATAAAGCACTCACTGGAATCACACAATAGTATATATTTGTGTGCACTTCAAATGTATGGTTGAAATCACTCTTGTTTACCAAAGGTTGAGATTATATCGAAGATTATCAAGAACTTCCAGCAGAGTTAAAGCACTGGCTGGGATACAGCTTCATTGTATTGTCTTGTGTAGTTCCACTAAAATGTATGATTGGCACAACATGATCCCTGTTTGCACAAGTAGGAACTAGGTGAAACCTTCATTAGCTTAGTGAGAAAGGATAGGAAGACATTAGCATATTACTCAAACAAGAGCATCAAATTCATGATGGACAATAGCAAAACATTGCCTCATTGAACCAATGACAATAAATTGACATGCAAAACAATAGCACTATTATGTCATGACACTAATAATATTCCTCCTGCTCCACCACATGATTCACCTCCATAGACAAACATACACACGCACATGATTCAACATAGGCTCCTACTATAGATTTGTTTAACTCCAACAGAAAATTAGGCAAGAATAAATTAGTGGTACTTAAGTACTCCTAATTAATTAAGTGAGACAGCAGAAGTGGAAGGGCTCCCTGGAGGATCGTCTCACATGTAAGGTAGTCGTTGCCGGAGCCCTTGAATGGCATTGACTGAGGCCTGTGGCTTTAGCAAGATCGCCTTGGCACTGTTTATTCTTCTTCTTCTTCCTCTTCATGCTCTGTTTCTCTTTCTCCTCACCAGTTGGTGAAACCAAGTACATGATTGGCCTTCTAATTCAGAATTGTTTTGTCTGTACTAGTAAAAAACAACATTATTTTCTCATGGCAGTCGGAAAATAGAGATGAACACATGCATTAAATATCATTCTTACCTAAAGGAAGGTTATGGCGCCAATATGGATGATGAGGATTGGAACACAGATCTCCCTTTGCGCAGTTCCACTAAAATGAACCAACTGTTCCATTCTGACATTCCAGTTAAACAGCACAAACATCACTTCTTTTAAGAAGAGTTTTGTGCAGTGCACCAAAAGGTCACAACAACAACCAGGTGAATTGGATATCCCTGTTTGCACAAAAAGGCACAGAGGAAACAATCAGAGTCTCAAACAATTACAGGCAAAAACATTTGGCTAAACTTGTCATGGCTTATAACAGTGGCATGGCTTGATTTTTACCAGGGACATTAGATTAAGAACAGCTAGGGCTGCGTTCAGTTCACAGGTTTGGTGCAGGATTTTCGTAGGAACACAATTCCTACAGTATTCTTTCCCTTCCAACCGTTCGGAACACGGGAAAGGTGAATAGTGTTTCATAGGAAAGCTGGTCTGGTAGTACTGATTCCATAGGATTAGAAACATCCACGCGCTGCTCATTTTTTGGGCAGAAGCCCGAGGCAGGCGCTCGCTGCCATGCATTAGACAGGTTGTTGTGCTGTGTTTGCCGGAATAAAAATATCAACCTATGTGTGGTACGTGAGGTGAGGACAAGAGTAGTCACTGTGCAGCTGAATAAACAAAAAGCATCTCATACTGCCAAGCATGCTACTCTAAAAAAACAAATCTGTACATTTCGTAGTCCATCCTAACACATTCTCTTGAGAGTTTCCTCCGGTTTGCTGTTCCATAGTTTTATACCTACATTCCTTTCCTATTCCTCTATTTTCATCAAGACCTATGTTTTCTGCCCCTTTATTCCGAACGGAGCCTAAATATTTGGTATTAGGGCATGGGACAGTGAGTGCACCAGCAGTCCAGCACCATGAACGTATACAGGGGCATAAAGTGGTGATTCATAGTTTGTTGCCCCGAGAAACAAACATCCAAGAAATATATCTGGGTTGGTCCCATTTTTGTTCACTCCAGCCACCTACTCCTATGTGTGAATAGCAAATCTAGTCCTGGTCATACCACTGTGTACAACGTTACCCCTATATTTCCCTTTTCGACCAAGAGACCGGTTGGATGACCAGTCTGTACTACTTTCACCCCCTTTCCTTCCTGTTTGTACCAAGTCCGATGTACATACTAAATTCCCCCACCCCCACTTTATTTCTTGTTTGAACCAAGTACTCCCTCCGTCTGGAATTACTTGTCATCAAAATGGATGTGTCTAGAACTAAAATACATCTAGATACATCCATTTCAATGACAAGTATTTTCGGACGGAGGGAGTACAAGATTCGACTCCATGAAGTAGCTTTACCTCTAACAATAGAAGAAAAAAAAAGGTGACGTTGGACCATCCGATCGAGAGGCGCTGAGAGGCAGAAAATGATGCACATGCAGCGATGTAGCGAGATGGGGAAGTAGAGCTAAGGCGGTTTCGAACGAAGATATACCTGAAGGTCGTCGGGATGTGGATAGGTGGGCGGCGGGAGGCCGGATCCGCCCACAGCAACGCATTTAAGGGATCGAAGGACCTCCAGCGCGCGCTCGGCCGCCGAGATAACAGTGCGGCCGGCAAGGGGTCTCCTCCTCGTTGTCGACGACGGCCTAAACGCTGCCCTCCTCCCTTCACCGCGGAGGGGATACGTCCGGATCTGTAACCAGCGGTGAGGATAGAAAGCCAGTGTTTTTTGAAGGGAGAAAGACCGTGTTACTACCCCTATCTTGTTTAGATCTGGAGAGGATGAGAGTGTGTGAATAGAGCAACCCTAGCAAGAAAGAGCGGAGGCTCCGGCCTATATATTCGTAGTGGGGTAGTTTTCCTTTTTCACTCCATCAAAACAATCGATTAAAATTGTGTACTACTTCATGCCAGGTCGCGGTTTTTTTTAGTTGTTGATTGTTTTTTGAGATAGCTACCCGCTTGTTCCAAGTGGTGTTATGGTGTGCCAGGTCGCACTTTGTATCGTTCGAGTCTGGTACTACAAGTCCCTCCATTAAATGAACAACCACTCCCTCGTAAAGATTGTGAACAAGCCCACGGCTAAAATTAGCGGAAAAGTGGGTTGCCCCAACATGCATTATTATTTATATTTTCTACTCCCTCCGTTCCTAAATATAAGTCTTTTTTATTAGCCACACCTAAGACAAGAATTTTTTTTATTAGCAGTGAACCCCACATGTCATAGACACAAAAATTATGGCAAGATTCCCTTAGGCAAGCCAAAGTGTGTCTAACAATTTGAGCAACTCAGGTTAGGCAAGTGTGGGAAAAATAATGTGGCAACATAAGACAAACATAGTCACAATCCAAACAGCGCCGTAATGTTTGGTGACATGCATGAAAATTTGGTTAGTTAAATTTATAGTCAAAATTTGGCAAGGTGCATCAAATCAACACATGCAAGTATCAAAGGAAAGTCACGACATACATGCATGCGTTGTACTCCCTTCGTTTCCAAATATAAGTCTTTTTAGAGATTGCAACAATTGACTACATACGAAGCAGAATATGTCGTACATACAAAGTAGCCCATTTGAAATGTGTAAAAAGACTTATATCGAGTGCAGTGCTTTGACGTGTCGCGTCAACTCGTACAAGACCGAGAAATTTGATTACTACAACACCCTCTCCCTCGCGGACTGAGCTCCGGTGCCATAACTGCACCTGCCTTTGGCTGTATGTCAGGAGGGCAAACCACCTGTTGGGCCCACCTGTCATAGTCGCAAAGGCAGGAGCAGTAAGTAGAAGCTTTCGCTACACGCTATTCGTCCCGCACGAGGTGGACGGACATGCAGCAGTGGATTCGATACTATAGAAGTAGGAGTAAAATCATTGTTCGTCTTCTCGAAGAGGCGAAGAGCCAAGCGCAACCCGAACGTGGCATTTGCAAACGCTCGCGTGGTGCGGTTCCTTGGAGCACGCATATACTAGCCAGGCTCTTGCATGAGACAAAATTGCTATTGTTTAACAATTAAACTCCATTATCCATTGGTTGATACTCATTCTGCATAGGTCCACGCGCTTAGCACCGTTTCCTCCTGGGGTCACCAATGTTTATTTGCTAATTAATAGCATTGCATGCAATGAACTAGCCATTGCAAGTCATTAAAAGCATGCACACCTCTCATCTCTTATTGGTTGATATGTCAAGAAACAAGAAACAAGGTAGAAGTTAATGCACCGCGCCTAAGTGTTTTGGGACTATTTGGTTTTCGTAAGATGAATTACACACCTAGACGGAGGGAGTAGTATAGCCATGTAAACCAGAAAGGAGTATTTGCCTTTCTAGAGATTTCAACAAGTGACTAGACTACACTGCGTGCAGCCGTGCAGTACTCCCTCCCTTCCGGTTTATAGGGCTCAAATCTCAAATCTGATGAACCAAGGCATTTTGTGATTGCAGGAATGTATCTCGTACTTTACAAAACTACCCTAATTAAACTCATGCATTAATTACGTAGTTCTCTCGTTTTTCTCTCCGCCTTGGTCGCGGTGCACAATTTTGAGCACTCCTATATGACTAGCCACTCTATCTACATGCGGGGCATTTCAAAGCATTCGGGCCTGCGTGCCATCCACTAAATCACAGCGAGGTGCTACAGTCGAGACTCACCTGTCACCCCGGTGTGGCCGTCATGACCCGTCAGATCACGAAACCCACACCTTTACCAGCAGTGGTAAGGTGGCCTCCAAGTTGGACTGGACGAAGCAACCATCATTTCACTGGAACGCTCGTTCAGGCCCTTTCTTCCTTTCTTGAAGAAAACCTCACCTGTGCTACTCACTTCCCATTTTTCTTCTGTACCAACGAAGGAAAGGTGGGCGAATCAGTTATGCTGCTATATTTTCATTCCAATAATCTTCTTTTTGCGAAGCACCGACCAATTCTCACATCCTATTCTTTTCCCGTTTTCATTGCGATTGTGGTTTCCTTTCGATTGCTTTTTGTTTGTCAGTTCATTGATGGATCCTGGAGCACTAGGCAAAGAGTTGCCGGCGGACAACCCACTGGAGACAGCGATCTCCAGGAAGCGAGCACCAGCCAACGAGTTGACCATGTTGGCGGGCCAACCCATGGAGACGAAGAACTCCAAGAAACAAGCACTGGCCAAAGATTTGAGGACGTTGGCGGACGAACTCCTAAAAGAAAGTTGGAAGAACAGCAAGGGCCCCACCGTGCCTACCCCAGGAACTCTGATTGCCACCTATGTGAGGCTGAAGACCGAGTTGAAGGAAATATGCCCTAGAGGCAATAATAATGTTATTATTTATTTCCTTATATCATGATAAATGTTTATTATTCATGCTAGAATTGTATTAACCGGAAACATAATACATGTGTGAATACATAAACCTACAGAGTGTCACTAGTATGCCTCTACTTGACTAGCTCGTTAATCAAAGATGGTTATGTTTCCTAACCATGAACAAGGAGTTGTTATTTGATGAACGGGATCACATCATTGGTTGAATGATCTGATTGACATGACCCATTCCATTAGCATAGCACCTGATCGTATAGTTTGTTGCTAGTGCTTTTCTTCATGACTTATACATGTTCCTATGACTATGAGATTATGCAACTCCGCTTGCCCGAGGAACACTTTGGGTGCTACCAAACGCCACAACGTAATCGGGTGATTATAAAGGTACATTACAGGTGTCTCCGAAGGTACATGTTGGGTTGGCATATTTCGAGATTAGGATTTGTCACTCCGATTGTCGGAGAGGTATCTCTGGCCCTCTCGGTAATGCACATCACATAAGCCTTGCAAGCATTGCAACTAAATGTGTTAGTTGTGAGATGATGTATTACGGAACGAGAAAAGAGACTTGCCAAGAACTAGATTGAACTAGGTATTGATACCGACGATCGAATCTCGGGCAAGTAACATACCGATGACAAAGGGAACAACGTATGTTGTTATGCGGTCTCGACCGATAAAGATCTTCGTAGAATATGTAGGAACCAATATGGGCATCCAGGTCCCGCTTATTGGTTATTGACCGAGAGAGGTGTCTCGGTCATGTCTACATAGTTCTCGAACCCGTAGGGTCCGCACGCTTAACGCTTCGATGATGCTTATTATGAGTTTATATGATATTGATGTACCAAGGTTGTTCGAGTCCCGATGAGATCACGGACATGACGAGGAGTCTCAAATGGTCGAGACATAAAGATTGATATATTGGAAGCCTATGTTTGACTCGGAATCACTCCGGTGAAATTGGGAATTTTACTGAGTACCGGGGTTACCGAACCTCCGGGGTCAATGGGCCTTGATGGGCCTTAGTGGAAAGGAGGAAAGGGGCCCAAGTGCTGGTCAGACCTTCCCCTTCCCTAGTCCTATTAGGACTAGGAGAAGGGGTGGCGCCTCTCTCCTTCCCCTTGGCCAATCCTAGTTGGACTAGGATTGGGGAGGAATCCTACTCCCTGGGAGTAGGACTCCCAGCGCAGCCCTTGGTGGCCGCCAGCCCCTCCCTTCCCTCCTTTATATACAGGGCAGAGGCACCCCATGACACACAAGTTGATCATTGAGATCGTTCCTTAGCCGTGTGCGGTGCCCCTTCCACCAAACTACACCTCGAATATACCGCTGCGGAGCTTAGGCGAAGCCCTGCGCCGGTGGAACATCATCATCGCCACCACGCCGTCAGGTCGACGTAAACTCTCCTCAACACTCGGCTGGATCGGAGTTCGAGGGACGCCATCGAGCTGAACGTGTGCAGAACTCGGAGGTGCCGTGACGCTCGGTACTTGGATCGGTTGGATCGGGAAGAAGTACGACTACTTCCTCTACGCTATGCCAACGCTTCCTGTTGCTGGTCTCACGAGGGCGTAGACAACACTCTCATCTCGTTGCTATGCATCACCATGGTCTTGCGTGATCGTAGGAAAATTTTTGAAATTACTACGCTCCCCAACAAAGGCATCCGAGCCTGGTTTTATGCGTTGATGTCATATGCACGAGTAGAACACAAGTGAGTTGTGGGCGATACAAGTCATACTACCTACCAGCATGTCATACTTTGGTTCAGCGGTATTGTGAGATGAAGCGGCCCGACCGACATTACGCAGACGCTTACGCGAGACTGGTTTCACCGCTGTGAGCACTCGCTGCTTAAAGGTGACCGGCGGGTGTCTGTCTCTCTCACTTTAGTTGAACTGAGTGTGGCTCGCCCGTCCTTGAGAAGGTTAAACGGAGTCTATTTGACGAAGTATCGCTGTGGTTTTGATGCGAGGTAAGAACGGTTCTTGCTCAGCCCGTAGCAGCCACGTAAAACTTGCAACAACAAAGTAGAGGACGCCTAACTTGTTTTTGCAGGCATGTTGTGATGTGATATGGTCAAGACGTGATGCTATATTTTATTGTATGAGATGATCATGTTTTGTAACCGAAGTTATCGGCAATCGGCAGGAGCCATATGGTTGTCGCTTATTGTATGAAATGCAACGCCATGTAATTGCTTTACTTTATCACTAAGGAGTAGCGATAGTCGAGAAGCAATAGTTGGCGAGACGACAACGATGCTACGATGGAGATCAAGGTGTCGCGCCCGGTGACGATGGTGATCATGACGGTGCTTCGAGATGGAGATCACAAGCACAAAATGATGATGGCCATATCATATCACTTATATTGATTGCATGTGATGTTAATCCTTTATGCATCTTATCTTGCTTTGATTGACGGTAGCATTATAAGATGATCCCTTACTAAATTATCAAGAAGTGTTCTCCCGAGTATGCACCGCTATGAAAGTTCTTCGTCTTTGAGACACCACGTGATGATCGGGTGTGATAGGCTCTACGCTCAAATACAACGGTGCAAAACAGTTGCACACGCGAATACTCAGGTTATACTTGACGAGCTATGCATATAAGATATGACCTCGGAACACGGAGACCGAAGGTCGAGCGTGAATCATATAGTAGATATGATCAACATATTGATGTTCACCATTGAAACTACTCCATCACACGTGATGATCGGTCATGGTGTAGTTGATATGGATCACGCAATCACTTAGAGAATTGGAGGATATTTTTCTAAGTGGGAGTTCTTAAGTAATATGATTAATTGAACTTAAATTTATCATGAACTTAGTACCGATAGTATCTTGCTTGTCTATGATGTGTAGATAGATGGCTCGTGCTGTTGTTCCGTTGAATTTTAATGCGTTCCTTGAGAAAGCAAAGTTGAAAGATGATGGCAGCAATTACACGGACTGGGTCCGTAATTTGAGGATTATCCTTATTGCTGCACGGAAGAATTACGCCCCGAAGCACCGTTAGGTGCCAGGCCTGATGTAAGGGCTGCGCCAAGTTATGAACGTCTGGCAAAGCAAAGTCGATGACTACTCTATAGTTCAGGTGCCATGCTTTACGGCTTAGAACCGGGACTTCAACGCTGCTTTGAACACCATGGGGCATATGAGATGTTCCAGAGTTGAAGTTAATATTCCAAGCGAATGCCCGGATTGAGAGATATGAAGTCTCCAATAAGTTCTATAGCTGTAAGATGGAGGAGAATGGTTCACGGTGAGCATATACTCGTAATGTCGGATATAACAATCACTTGATTCAACTGGAGTTAATCTTCCGGATGATTGCGCCATTGATGAATTCTCCAATCATCGCCACCAAGCTACAAGAGCTTCGTGATGAACTATAATATGCAAGGGATGACCAAAACAATGCCCGAGCTCTTCGCGATGCTTGAAAGTCATGGAGGTAGAAATCAAAAGGAGCATCAAGTGTTGATGGTTAACAAAACCACTAGTTTCAAGAAAAGGGCAAAGGAAAGAAAAGGAAACTTCAAAAGAGCGGCAAGCAAGTTGTCGATCAAGAGAAGAAACCCAAGTCTGGTCCTAAGCTCTAAACTGAGTGCTTCTATTGCAAGCAGGCTGGTCACCGAAGCGGAACTGCCCCAAGTATTTGGCGGATAAGAAGGATGGCAAGGTTAACAAAGGTATATGTGATATACATGTTATTGATGTGTACCTTACTAATACTCGCAGAGCACTGGTATTTGATACTGGTTACTGCTAATATTTGCAACTCAAACAGGGCTACGGATTGCGAAGATTGGCTAAGGACGAGGTGACAATGCGCGTGGGAAATGGTTCCAAAGTCGATGTGATCGCAATCGGCACGCTACCTCTACATCTACCTTCGGATTAGTATTAGACCTAAATAATTGTTATTTAGTACCAGCGTTGAGCATGAACATTATATCTGGATCTTGTTTGATGCGAGACGGTTATTCATTTAAATCGAGAATAATGGTTGTTCTATTTATATGAATAATATCTTTTATGGTCATGCACCATTGAAGAATGGTTTGTTTTTACTTAATCTTGATAGTAGTGATACACATATTCATAATGTTGAAACCAAAAGATGCAGAGTTGATAATGATGGTGCAACTTATTTGTGGCAATGCCGCTTAGGTCATATCGGTGTAAAGCGCATGAAGAAACTCCATACTTGATGGACTTTTGGAGTCACTTGATTATGAATCACTTGGCACTTGAGAACCGTGCCTTATGGGCAAGATGACTAAAACACCGTTCTCCTGAACTATGGAGAGAGCAACAGATTTATTGGAAATCATACATACCGATGTATGTGGTCCAATGAATGTTGAGGCTCGGCGGATATCGTTATTTTCTCACCTTCACAGATGATTTGAGCAGATATGGGTATATCTACTTAATGAAACACAAGTCTGAAACATTTGAAAAGTTCAAAGAATTTCAGAGTGAAGTGGAAAATCATCGTAACAAGAAAATAAAGTTTCTACGATCTGATCGTGGAGGAGAATATTTGAGTTACGAGTTTGGCCTACATTTGAAACAATGCGAATAGTTTACAACTTACGCCACCGAACACCACAACGTAATGGTGTGTCCGAACGTCAGAATCGTTTTTTATTAGATATGGTGCGATCTATGATGTCTCTTACTGATTTACCGCTATCGCTTTTGGGGTTATGCTTTAGAGACGGCTACATTCACTTTAAATAGGGCACCATCTAAACCGCTGAGACGACGCCTTATGAACTGTGGTTTGGCAAGAAACCAAAGTTGTCGCTTTCGAAAGTTTGGGGCTGCGATGCTTATGTGAAAAAGCTTCAACCTGATAAGCTCGAACCCAAATCGAGAAATGTGTCTTCATAGGATACCCAAAGGAGACAGTTGGGTACACCTTCTATCACAGATCCAAGGCAAGATTTTTGTTGCTAAATTCGAAACTTTTTGGAGAAAGAGTTTCTCACGAAAGAAGTGAGTGGGAGGAAAGTAGAACTTGATGAGATAATCGTATCTACTCCCTTATTGAGAAGTAGTACATCACGTAAAACAGTTTACGTGACACCTACACCAAATAGGAGGAAGCTAATGATGATGATCATGAAACTTCAGATCAAGTTTCTACAGAACTTCAGAGATCAACCAGAGCAAGATCCGCACTGAGTGGTCGGTAATCCTATTTTGGAAGTCATATTATCTTTGGAACATGATGAACCTACGAACTATGAAGAAGCGATGGTGAGCCCAGATTCCACAAAATGGCTTGAGGCCATGAAATCTGAGATGGGATCCATGTATGAGAACAAAGTATGGACTTTGGTTGACTTGCCCGATGATCGGCAAGCAATTGAGAATAAATGGATCTTCAAGAAGAAGACTGACGCTGATGGTAATGTTACTGTCTATAAAGCTCGACTTGTTGCAAAAGGTTTTCGACAAGTTCAAGGGATTGACTACGATGAGACCTTCTCACCCGTAGCGATGCTTAAGTCCGTCCGAATCATGTTAGCAATTGCCGCATTTTATGATTATGAAATTTGGCAAATGGATGTTAAAACTGCATTCCTGAATGGATTTCTGGAAGAAGAGTTGTATATGATGCAACCGGAAGGTTTTGTCGATCCAAAGGGAGCTAACAAAGTGTGCAAGCTCCAGCGATCCATTTATGGACTGGTGCAAGCCTCTCGGAGTTGGAATAAACGCTTTGATAGTGTGATCAAAGCATTTGGTTTTATACAGACTTTTGGAGAAGCCTGTATTTACAAGAAAGTGAGTGGGAGCTCAGAGCATTTCTGATATTATATGTGGATGACATATTATTGATCGGAAATGATATAGAATTTCTGGATAGCATAAAGGATACTTGAATAAGAGTTTTTCGATGAAAGACCTCGTGAAGCTGCTTACATATTGGGCATTAAGATCTATAGAGATAGATCAAGACGCTTAATAGGACTTTCACAAAGCACATACCTTGATAAAGTTTTGAAAAGTTCAAATGGATCGTGCAAAGAAAGGGTTCTTGCCGGTATTACAAGGTGTGAAGTTGAGTAAGACTCAATGCCCGACCACCGCAGAAGATAGAGAGAAATGAAAGATGTTCCTATGCTTCAGCCATAGGCTCTATCATGTATGCAATGCTGTGTACCAGACCTGATGTGTGCCTTGTCAGTAAGTTTAGCGAGCAGTACCAAAGTAATCCAGAGTGGATCATCGGACAGCGGTCAAGAACATCCTTAAGTACTTGAGAAGAACTAAGGATATGTTTCTCATTTATGGCGGTGACAAAGAGCTCGTCAGAACGGTTACGCCGATGCAAGCTTTGACACTGATCCGGACGATTCTAAATCGCAAACCGGATACGATTTACATTAAACGGTGGAGCTGTCGGTTGGTGCAGTTCCAAACAAAGCGTCGCTATGGGATCTACATGTGAAGTTGAGTACATAGCTGCTTCGAAGCAGCTAATGAAGGAGTCTGGATGAAGGAGTTCATAACCGATCTAGGTGTTGTACCTAGTGTATCGGGTCCAATGAAAATCTTTTGTGACAATATCGTGCAATTGCCTTGGCAAAGGAATCCAGATTTCACAAGAGAACCAAGCACATCAAAAGACGCCTCAACTCCATCCGGATTTGGTCCGTGGGAGACATAGAGATATGCAAGATACATACGGATCTGAATGTTGCGCACCGCTGACTAAGCCTCTTCCACGAGCAAAACATGATCAGCACCAAGACTCCATGGGTGTTAGAATCATTACCGTGTAATCTAGATTATTGACTCTAGTGCAAGTGGGAGACTCAAGGAAATATGCCCTAGAGGCAATAATAATGTTATTATTTATTTCCTTATATCATGATAAATGTTTATTATTCATGCTAGAATTGTATTAACCGGAAACATAATACATGTGTGAATACATAAACCTACAGAGTGTCACTAGTATGCCTCTACTTGACTAGCTCGTTAATCAAAGATGGTTATGTTTCCTAACCATGAACAAGGAGTTGTTATTTGATTAACGGGATCACATCATTGGTTGAATGATCTGATTGACATGACCCATTCCATTAGCATAGCACCTGATCGTATAGTTTGTTGCTAGTGCTTTTCTTCATGACTTATACATGTTCCTATGACTATGAGATTATGCAACTCCCGTTTGCCCGAGGAACACTTTGGGTGCTACCAAACGTCACAACGTATCGGGTGATTATAAAGGTACATTACAGGTGTCTCGAAGGTACATGTTGGGTTGGCATATTTCGAGATTAGGATTTGTCATCCGATTGTCGGAGAGGTATCTCTGGGCCCTCTCGGTAATGCACATCACATAAGCCTTGCAAGCATTGCAACTAAATGTGTTAGTTGTGAGATGATGTATTACGGAACGAGAAAAGAGACTTGCCAAGAACGAGATTGAACTAGGTATTGGATACCGACGATCGAATCTCGGGCAAGTAACATACCGATGACAAAGGGAACAACGATGTTGTTATGCGGTCTCGACCGATAAAGATCTTCAGTAGAATATGTAGGAACCAATATGGGCATCCAGGTCCCGCTATTGGTTATTGACCGAGAGGTGTCTCGGTCATGTCTACATAGTTCTCGAACCCGTAGGGTCCGCACGCTTAACGCTTCGATGATGCTTATTATGAGTTTATATGATATTGATGTACCAAGGTTGTTCGAGTCCCTGATGAGATCACGGACATGACGAGGAGTCTCAAATGGTCGAGACATAAAGATTGATATATTGGAAGCCTATGTTTGACTCGGAATCACTCCGGGTGAAATTGGGAATTTTACCGAGTACCGGGGTTACCGAACCTCCCGGGGTCAATGGGCCTTGATGGGCCTTAGTGGAAAGGAGGAAAGGGGCCCAAGTGCTGGTCAGACCTTCCCCTTCCCTAGTCCTATTAGGACTAGGAGAAGGGGTGGCGCCTCTCTCCCTTCCCACTTGGCCAATCCTAGTTGGACTAGGATTGGGGGGAATCCTACTCCCGTGGGAGTAGGACTCCCGCGCAGCCCTTGGTGGCCGGCCAGCCCCTCCCTTCCCTCCTTTATATACAGGGCAGAGGGCACCCCATGACACACAAGTTGATCATTGAGATCGTTCCTTAGCCGTGTCGGTGCCCCTTCCACCAAACTACACCTCGAATATACCGTTGCGGAGCTTAGGCGAAGCCCTGCGCCGGTGGAACATCAACATCGTCACCACGCCGTCGTCTTGATGAAACTCTCCTCAACACTCGGCTGGATCGGAGTTCGAGGGACGCCATCGAGCTGAACGTGTGCAGAACTCGGAGGTGCCGTGACGCTCGGTACTTGGATCGGTTGGATCGGGAAGAAGTACGACTACTTCCTCTACGCTATGTCAACGCTTCCGTTGTTGGTCTCTGAGGGCGTGAGACAACACTCTCATCTCGTTGCTATGCATCACCATGGTCTTGCGTGATCGTAGGAAAATTTTTGAAATTACTACGTTCCCCAACACGAGTTTGAGGAGATAGTCTCCATTGAGAAGCAGTATTCCCCTGGCAAGGTGATGGCCGCCATCGAGGACCAGGAGATGGCCCCCAGAGCGATGAGATCCCCCGGTGAGCTGCACAAGGTAAAAAATAATGGCTTATTACCATAGTTGTGGTTTTTGATTATTTGCAATGTGCTTGCTAATATGTTAGGGTTGTGCAGGTGCCGGTGGTTGTCCTTGATGATTCCGATGTCGTGGCCCGTCCTGTTGGCATTTCCCCGGATATCGATTCCGATGCCGCTGTCCATCCTGTGGACATTGCCCCAGAGATCAATTCCGATGTCGCAGTCAGTCCTGTGGACATCGCCCCAGAAGTCGATTCCCATGCCGCTGTCCGTGCTGTGGTCATTGCCCGAGAGATTGATGACAAGAAATAGTTGGTCATGCTAATCCTTCAGGGTAGTTTGCATTGCCCTGTGTTTTATTACCAGAACGATGCGTGTTATCAAACCATCTTAGGGCTAGTGCACTGTCCTATGTGGGTGGATCTTGCTACTTTTGTTTGATAGTGAATCATGCGATGAATCATCCGAACCCTCTTCGAGTTATGGAAACAGATGTATCCTCACCAGCTTTTGATGTAATATATGGCATGCTTAGATGTAAGTTTGAACTGTTTATCATATCATCAGGGCTTGTTTGATGATTCTTGGTGTTAGTAGGCTAGCTATTGTGCGAGCTATAGTACTTGCAAAACACTCACCGAAGAAAAATGTTGGGGCTGATGAGCTCGTGGTACGCTTATACTTATCCCTCGTCGATCGACCAATAGCCCTAGATCCTAAAATTTTAGGCCTAGCGATCGATCAGACAATAGTTGACATACATTCAGGCCTCATTTGGTTCATAGGTTAAGAAAATCATAGCAAAAGTACAGAGAACGTGCAACACAAAATCATAGCAGTGCAGAGACGTACTCCCTCCGTTCCAAAATAGATGACCTAGGCGGGCTAGTTTGGCCTAGTGGGTTTCAGTGATATGACGTGGTATAATGCCATCCAGTCTTCACGTGTGGTAGCAGTATTGCGGGTACAGTAAGTTTTCCTGAAGACGCGGAATTCAACGAAGTCATGATGGTTCCTTCGTCTGAACAACTTACAGTGGGAAAGGTTGGGCCTGCGATACGACCGGGGTAGACCAGGATAATTTTGTGCATGGCAGGTGGACCAGGATGGTCGACGTCCCACATGTCGGTGAATGAAAGTATTCTTTCCGATATAGAGGACGAGCAACAGTATTCATTGTTTATTTTGATGAAAGCTATTGTCTCCATCGTTACGACGGAGGAGTGTGAAACACGGCAGCCCAAAGAACTTGGCATGTGCACCACTCCTCCTTCCTCATTTAATGCCCAGTTACACAGCTTTTTCTCACTTTCTCTCTATCTATTTCCTCTCAAATGTTTTTTACCTTTCTTTTTTTAAGACACAATTGTTTTTATGCCTTATTTAGAATTATTATTTTTATACCTAGGAGCACGTGTAGAGACGGGCTCTTGCAGAGCCCACTCCTTGACTTTGTCAATGCCTCTCTCTCCTCCACATAAGGAGTACTTGCTATGCAAGCATGCGGCGAGCAGTCAAGTCTTGAGGGGCCAGGCGGTGAGAGCGGCTCCTAAGCGGTCCGGACTCCAGCATGGCCCACCTCACACTATCACCAGATATTCTTGGAGTCCGTGGAGCGGCGGGCGGCGATCTCTTCTCCTCCCGTTTCTCTCTTCTCACCGACGCCGCACGAGCGGTTAGATTTCGCTATCGACGGTTTATTCAATTACGGTCCCACATGTCAGTGAAATTGCAAGACAACGCGTGTCCCCTCTGGTGAGCGGCGTGCGAGCCGGACTGTCGGGGTTGTGATGCGTACGAGTCCTAAGTGTGCCGCCTTTTCCTTTAGAACTTGCGAAGCGTAACATTTTCGCGCAATCGATCGATAAAAATCCAGAACAAAATGACGAGGGCAGTGCTTTCCCGCTCGTTAGGCAGGCTAGTTTGAGTGATATGACGTGCTACATTGTCGTCCACTTGCTCCATTTTTATGTAAGTAAGAGTTTACACTCTTACGTGGGAGGAGTGCGAAACACTGCCGATCTGATTTTGATTGAGGGATAGCTGTTCCCTGCCAAATAATGGAGGATTGTTAGCGATTATAGCATGATAGTTATGGTATCTCCAGCGCTGTCCCAAAAATTTACACCGGCATCTGTCCGAGGACACTAATGGATGCCATCCGATGCTGCCCGCATACATTTCGACAACTATATGAACTAACTGGACAAAATTCGTGCAAACAAAGCAAATTTCAAATTAACCGGATGAAATTCATTACATTTCGAAAACTTTTCCTACAAACTGGACGAAATTCATTACATGTTTTGCACAAACCATACTAAATCCTACTGTAAACCTAATCTAAACGATCGCCGGCGCCCGACCACCATGTCCGGCCATGAACCCGAGAAAGTCGGCCATTGCCTTTGCCTCCTCCTCATCCGCCTCAATAACCTCCTCCTCCGGAGCACAAGGTTCTGAAGATTTCCGCCTCCACGTCGCCGTCAAGCGGCTAATCGGCCGCCGATGTTTACCCCACAAAGCTTGGCGTCGACTGAGTGGAGTAATGGTGGCCTTCCCGGGACCAGAGCGGAGGCGACCTACCGTGTACTAGTCTTCCTCGCTGTCGGCTTCGCCAAGACGCCTTCGCTGGCTTGCGGGTCGTGGCGGCGGAGGGCGGCCGGGGTGCCGCGATCTCCTTCATTTGCTCCTGCGACAATACGTCGAAGAGAGCTTTCGAGCGCGCCCGGAGCGGAGCCGCCGATGTCCCTCGTCTGCTCCTGCGACAGTACGTCCAAGAGAGATTCGGAGCGCCAGGAGGCCATGGTTGAAGTGATGCCGACAGAAGGAAGGGACCGGTGGAGAATAAGTGTGGGTCTTTGGCTATGGCTGGGAGCTGGGGCTCAAGTTAACATAGCGGGTGAATGGCAATGAGCCGCGGCAGACGGACGGACAATTGGCACCGGAGTAGGTTCGTCGGGCGTCAATGCGGACGCTGCTTCAGTGACTTAACTGCAGATGTGTTTGGGTTACTCACATGTGGGCCCAACGGGCATCTGGCCCGCATGTCAGTGACACACCAATTGCACCTACAGTTAAGTCCGGTGAATGCGTCATTGACATTCTAGAGAGATGGTGACCCTTTCAGGCGGGAAGCGCGCGCTAGCGATGGAAGGGGTTTCGGTGTGTAGTGGCACTAAGATCGGGCGCTCACGATAGTACATACACCATACCATACTACCATAGTACCCTCTCTAGCTTAGGCTGTTTTATAGATTGTCGTTGTGATGGACGATATACATGAGCAAGGCGGTCCGAGTATGACCGTTGGTGTTGAGCCAGGTGAATACATGCTCGGCATTCGCGTAGGCCTCCATCAAACGTCTAAACAGTAATGTCAGGCACCGCCGGGGCGCGCAGGTGTTGGGCTCGCCGTTTGTTTTGCGCCATGAGCAGGACTTTGATTTAGAGGGCGACGTGCATGCATTAGCATGCTTTGACAGCGTGAGCGTGAGTGTCTGACGCGAAGTATTTCATTTTCATTTGGATGACGAGGGTGCGTTGCAGCGACGAGTCCGTGGTTTGATTCCCCACATACGCATATTTTTGGTTTTTATAGTATTTCTTTCTCCATTGACAGGTAGGCCCGCGTAGATAGATAAAGAACATGAGCTGATGAGGCGCATGCGGACTGTTTGACTGGTCAACCAGACAAATACGCGCTGAGCCAGTGACCGTATAATCACCATATCTCATATACAATGATCAGAGTGAGCTATCAAGACAACTTCCATGACCGCCAATGCATTTTACTCGGTAATAAATGACCAGGATTGAAGGGGAATCCAAATTTGCTTCATCTTCTGTCCTTGAGCTCTTGACAAACCAATGCACTATACGGTTGTCCGGCCACTCCACCCCGGAGCTCTCACCAAGCGTCGTTCATGCCACCGCGCCGCACACTAACCGGTAAGGCAGCGATGGCATCCCGCCGCACCGAGTTCCTCGCCGCCCACGACCGCACACAAAATGGTAGGGAAGGGATGGCATCCCGCCATGCCGAGTTCATCGCCGCTCACGACCTCACAACTATGTGGGAGGAATTTGAAGATGCCAAGGCCGAATGGGCGGTAGAGCAAGAGGCGGCCAAATCCGCACAGAGGGAGCGGAAAATTCTGAAAGCACTCAAGAAAAGATAGGCCCGCCGCCGCAAGAAAGAAAAGGACGCACACGCTGCTACGGAGAGGTCGACGGAGATCCAAGCACGGTGGGGTGTCGCTGACAAAGTCGGGAAGGAGAACGACGGCATCTGGCCAGCATGTGAGAAGTAGTAGTACTAGTAGTTAGTGTGTGTGTCTGTGTCTGAGTACGAGCATGTACCAGTACTACTAGTTACTACTGTAGTTTTTAGAGAAAATTACCAGTACATTAGCCTAGACTAAATGGAAAAATTCCTGTCCTAGGCATCAAATGGCATCTCTTTCTCTATAGGAATTGAGATGCATGTCATCTCACTTCCTATGATTTTCATATTATTATCCTATGAACGAAAGGAGGCCTCTATTGGAGTAACTACTGTAGCTAGTTGTACTGCTGGTACAGTAGTTTTCTTCAAGAAGCGGAATTCAACGAAGTCATGATGGTTCCTTCGTCCGAGTAACTTCAAAGTGGGAAGTGGGCCTGTGATTTGACGGCTCATTAGTCATTGTTATCAAGGTAGCGACGACTGGGTGACTCTTCCTTGGAGTTCTGCGTGCATGGCAACTGGACCAGGATGGTCGACGTCCCACATGTTGGCGAACGGAAGTATTCTTTCCGATATCGAGGAGCAAGAAAACCGCGTGGTATAGTATCACTGCTGATTGGTTCGCAAAAAAAATAGTATCACTGCCGATTTATAATTATTTTTTATTTCTGATGAATGCTAGTGTAACATCCCAAATTTCCTATTTGGAATGTTTTACAATTATAGCTAAGCATCTATGCATATTGTTTGAATTTGAGTGGAATTTGAAGTTTCAGAAGTTTTGGAGTTGTTGGAGTTTGAATTCAACTTGGCATTTGAAAAATTATTGCAAAAACAATGCCTGACAAATACTTGAGATAAAGTATGAGAGGAGTAAACAGGACACTCCAAATATGTCAGATGAAAAGCATTGCCAAAAAGTTTGAATTCAAATTTGGAGTTTATTTGGAATTTTAGAAAAATGATTTTTTATAAAGTTTGAGTTTTGCCTCTGGAAAAATGTTCAAATTATAGGGAATATTCCCCTGATCATTTTGATATATATATGTCCTATATAAAATATTTATATTTATATATTTTTTTCCTCTCTCTCTAAAATTCAAAAAAAAAAGAAACAGACCCAGGTGCCAGCCAGCCAACAGCCCGCCAAAGCACCAGTGTGGCTCCAACCATGGCCAAGCCGACCAAGCCCACCAGGCGCCCGAGCAGCCCAGCGCCCGAGCAGCCCAGCGTCCCCTCGCCCGATTCCCTTCCGAACTGGTCGCCCGCCCGATTCCCCTCTCTCTCTCTCTCGCCGACACCCGGGCCCCCACCCCGTCGTCTTCCCCTCGCCCAAGCAACGCCACGGCGCCGCCGCTCGCCGGATCCCGCAAGATCCGGGATTCACCCCGATCTACTCCCGCGATCGCCCCCTCGTCCAAGTCGTTCCCCCCCTATATAAACCCCTCCCCTCGCCACGTTTCTCCCCTCGCCCCCTCGCCTAACCCCTCCCCTCGCCCGCGATTCGTCGCCGGAGACCCGACGCCGCCGCCGCGCCATTGGCCCCGTCCCGAACGCCTCGAACCTCCCTGAGCTCGGCCGACTCCACCCCGAACCCCCCCTTGCTCCGCCGAACCCGCCGGAGGTCCCCGCCGTCGTCCCCGAGCACCGCAGCCCCCGCACCAACGTCGCCCGAGCCGCCGTCGACCGTCGCCGGCGTCAACCCCGTCAGTAAGTCACCGGACTCCCCTCCGCCGTTCGATCTAGATCGTACGCGTTAGATTAGACCCCGAAGGGGTACGGTTTTATTTAGGTTTAGTTTTAATGAACCGGTTTTTATTCCGGTTTAGTTTTGGTTTTAGTTAGGTTAGATTAGACCGGGCCGAAGCGGTTTATTACCGCGTGCGCTTTTTAGTTAAATTACGCCGAAGCGTTAGATAGGCCCATTAGCCAGTTTTTCTTTTTAGTTAATATTTTTCGTTTCTGTTTTTAACAGAATAGTTTCAGTTTTGTAAAATTCATATCTTTTAATCTACTTAATATTTTGAAGTGATTCTTTTTTTGTTGGTTTGAAAATTTATTGTAGTTTCTGTAGAAAATATAATTAGTCATGTTAAAGTTATTTAAAATTGTTTTATTTTAGATTTAGACAGAATAGTAATTCTCCTATAAAATGAGTTAGGAATATTATTTTTAGTGATTCTTTTGTCACAACTTTGTTTTGACCTTACCTAACCGTAGGTATTTATTTGGGCATTTTAGATTTAATAAAAAAATAGTTTTAATCAGAATCATGTTATTCCTAGTTATTTAACTAGCTATTGTTTTCCTATTGTTTTAATTAGCAAATAAATTTATTTTTCCTATGTGATAGTTTATTCTAATTTAGTTTCTGTAACTTTAGAGCATGAACTTTTATTTTATTTTTTTTCTTGCTAGGATTGTTTTAGGCCTAACACGAGTTTTATAATAGTTTTTAAGGTGATTCTTTTTGCTCCTAGTTGCATGATGATTTGTTTTCTGTTAGGTAGCAAAAACCCATACTTAGGTTCCGATAAGAAAAATTTTGTTGTGTAAAAACTATTCTTAGTTGTTGCTTGATGTAGGAAAAAACATTGAGTTGGATTTCTTCGAGTTTTTCTTTGGGTTTTTGATTCGTTTGTTTTGTGTGTTTCGTATTACTATGCTGTTATGTAAGTGATCATATGTTTGTATGCTTATATGATTGTTGTTTGCTTCGGTAGAATTTCCGGAGTGCGAAGCTTGCTACCACGAGTCCCTAGCTTTCGAAGATCGTCAGCAAGGCAAGTCATTGATCATGTATCTTTATAATACCTATGATTTTTATTGCATTAGAATTATACCTCCCCACCATGCATGCAGTAGGTGAAATTTTGAAGTTATGTTCTTGAGTAGTATCATGAGGTAGGATGAACCAAATTCCCCTTATTACCATGACCCGGGACGAAGTAGTTTATTTTTGCTATGCTCGTAGACGGGGTTGGTTGAATGAATTCATAAGGGAGATGTGAGAGTCAAGATGATGACAACCCCATGAACTTCAAGCTCAAGATGGACTTCGAATTCACTCTTTGGGTGGAGGACGGTTGACGGCACCCCGAGAACCCGGTGGTTGGCGGGATGCATGGAGAAGCACCATGACATCTTGCGGAAAGCTTCACCCAGCCATGAAGAGACGGATGTATACCCCATTAACCGAAGCTTACTGCAGCCGCAAGCCATTATGGGCTCGCTTGGTCAACCCTAGTCGTGACTCTGGCGGACGGTGATACGAGATGTAGAAGAACGGTAGGATTGGATGGGTACCGCGGTGGCGGAGGAACTCTTCGAAGACCTGTTTACGTTCGTCCCGCCTTCAAACACCATGAAGTGCGAAGACTTAAAAGGAGGGAACGATTCTTGCGGGTAAAGTGCGCAAACCTCTGCAGAGAAAAGATCTAATCGATTAGCCGTGTCCCCTGTTACGGGCAATTTGAGCCTCTGGAACTTGGAAGTATTCGGAAATCTCAACACTGAAATTAATAAATTAATTGAGGGGGATTATGACTTAATAATTTGGGAATGAGACGATGGTTGGCGGAACCATCTCAATAGCTACCAACAATTTTGTAGTTTTTGCAAACAAGTCCTTATTGTAGGGAAAAACTGGCTTTTCGCAAAATGATGAAACTTAGAGCCCCACAGCCAAATTGCATATAGTGATAGTAATTTTTATTGTTATTCTCTCTTCATGACTTGCCAGCATATTCAAAATGCTGACCTACACGGCTGCAACGTCTTATGTTGCAGAGGAGTATTCCGATCTGGAGTGAGGCTACGATCCGCGCTTGGCGATTGCCCTTTGGAGTCGGATGGACTCGTTATTCTTCTACGCTTCCGCAGCTTTACATAGTTTATTTCTCATGAGTTGGCCTTCGGCCGAATTTATTCTATTGTAATAAAGACTCGATATGAGAACCGTGTAATAAATTCAGGTGTGATTGAACTTTGATTATTTCATCAATGTACCGTGAGTGCCAAGATGATCTTGGGATGGTATGCACCACGTAGACTTGACCGATTTTGGGTCAGGTCGCTCAGAGAGATGGTATCGAAACACTGCCGACCGTGGGGACGTAACCCCTAGGATCGGAAAGCCATAGGAAGAGACTATTTATTTTATGTCCTTATCATTCCGTAATTCTCCTCTGTTCATTTCTGACTCCTCTCCGATTTTCAACATTCTAGATGGCCGCGAGTTCACCCCGGTTTGCTACGGAGTTTTGCCACCAGATGAGACGATGCCTTTCGCAAGAAGCTGGTCCAGATAGTGAAGAAGCTGAAGATTGCTCGCCTCAATCACCGGAAGCCTACCAATGCACTTCCGACGGATACCGCTTCACAGATTGAGGTGCATATCTCCGGGAGGACCTTCGGAGGACATTCAGAGCCTATTGACTTTGAGTTTACCGATTTCAACTGGATCCTCGGAAGAGACATGGCGATTTATTGTGCACTTGGACATCTCCGAGAAGAGTACAGGGCCGAGCTCGACCCATCAGATCTCGCCATGATTTCTCGCAGAGCTAGGAATGGAGATATCATCCGTACCATAGAGGACGACTCCATTCTCTCATATGTCCAAGACTTGGAGTGTCTCCTCAGGAAACGGGAGATCCAGACTCGCCGTAACTCGAAGGTACACAGGAGGCTGTTGTTCCGTGAACTGGAACTGGAGGAGAAAGCACACGCAGACTTCCTTGACCATGAAGAAGAAATCGCGTATTTCATGGAGAGAGTCGACAAGCTGAAGAGGGATGTTGCCGCATTAGAGGAAAAGATGGACTTGGGAGAAGACCTTTTTCCGAGTGGAGATGACGGACCTCTCGTGAGCAATGACCAGGATTATGAAGGGAGCTCCACTGAAGAAAGCCGCAAGAGGAGGCGCCGCATCAGAGGACGCCACACCGGAGGACGCCGCATCAGAGGACGCAAGGATAATTGATGAAGACATTTAGTCGACCGCCATGTTATTTTATTTTCGTCGATCAGTTAGGTCGTTATTTTCGACTAGTCGTGAGATATTTGTAATCGAGATTGAACCATGTTTGAGTGGATTGAATAAATGATTGGTGTGATTATGTTTGTGCATTCATTTGGGTAGTGATATTTTCTCATTAGACCCTTGTTCTATTCTAATTTTCTCATCCACTCCAAAACACCAGATGCCTCCGAGACGTGACCCCGGTCTCAACTTTCCGCCGGAGCTCACCGAGCTGATCCAGCAGCAGAATGCCCTCATGCAGATGCTCATCCAGAACCAGAACAACAACAACAACAACAACAACAACAATCCACTGCCACCACCCCTTGTTGACAACTTGACCCGCTTCCTAAGGCTGAATCCGCTAGTGTTCTTTAGCAGCACTGAGCCGATTGTGGCCGATGATTGGCTCCGCAAGGTCGGAAGGGAGTTAGCCACTGCTGGATGCACAGATGCAGAGAAGGTGCGCTTTGCCGCACATCAACTTGATGGACCTGCAGCCTCTTGGTGGGAGAACTACACCGCCACTTATCCCATCGCCACCATCACGTGGGATCAGTTCCAACAGGCTTTCCGCACTGCTCATGTTTCAGCTGGAGCCATGAGTCTGAAGAAGCATGAGTTCCGCAACTTACGCCAGGGAACCGTCTTGTGGGGCGATGCGTGGATGAGTTCAGCAAGTTAGCTCGCTATGCCCGGATGATGTGGCCACAGATGCCGCAAAGCAGGAAAAGTTTCTCGAGGGACTCAATGACGAGCTGGGTATGCAGCTTATGGTGGCTACCTTCAACAACTACCAGGAGCTGGTAGACAAGGCCACCATACTTGAAGGAAAGCAGCATCAGATTGATAGCCGCAAGCGGAAGTATGGCCAGGAGAAGTACAACTCTGGAGCTCAGCAGAAGCCCCGTTATGCCCCATACTCGGGAGGACATACCCATCATAACCATGGAGGACATAACCATGGAGGAAATGGGAACAATCGCAACCAGGACAACAAGTCAGGCAATGGAAACGGAAATGGAAACGGCAATGGCAACCAGCTCGTCCTGCCCCGGTTCAGAAGGATCTGAGTCACATCACCTGTTTCAAGTGCCAGAAAACAGGGCACTATGCCACCGACTGCCCGGAGGCCAAGCAGAGGAATGGAAACGGCAACGGAAGCTCAGCAAAGAAGCCCAACCTTTTTCCTCGTGCTCAGGTGAACCACATTGACGTGGAGGACGTCTATGATCAGCCAGACACTATGGTTGGTAAGTTTTTATTAAATTCACATCCAGTATTGGTACTCTTTGATTCTGGTGCAACGCATTCATTCATATCAAGGGTAGTTGTGGAAAAGTACGGGTTGCCCACTAGAACCCTTAGAAGCCCTCTTCACGCCGGTTCGCAGGAGGAGAAATGATGGCGAGGCTTAGGCTGTCATGCAACCCTCAACATCGGAAACCATAAATTTCCCGCAGACCTCATAGTATTGGAAACCCAGACCTTGGATGTAATCCTAGGCATGGATTGGTTGACGAAGTTTGAAGGAAACATAGATTGTGCCCGCAAGTCGATTTTGCTCACCACCCCGGAGCAGAAGAGGATCAAGTATGTATCCAGATGTAGCCAGATGAAGAATCAGGTGAATTCCCTCACGGGAGTTGTTCAGGAGGAAGTGCCAGTAGTGCAAGATTTTCCCGATGTGTTTCCGGAGGAATTACCAGGGATGCCACCGGACAGAGACATTGAATTTCTGATTGAGTTATTGCCCGGCATAGCCCCGATATCCAAGAGACCCTATCGGATGCCCCCGAACGATTTGAAAGAGATCAAGAACCAAATTAATGAGCTGTTGGAGAAAGGATATATCCGGCCAAGCTCGTCACCTTGTGGAGCCCCAGTTCTTTTGGTAGAGAAGAAGGATGGAACCTTGAGGATGGTTGTGGATTATCGTTCGTTGAACGACGTGACCATCAAGAACAAGTACCCTCTGCTGATGATTAATGACCTATTTGATCAGCTAGTTGGAGCCAAGGTATTCTCCAAGATCGATCTTCGATCGGGTATCATCGATTGAAGATCCGTGAAAAGGATATACCCAAAACAGCATTCACTACGGTATGGTTTATATGAGTATACCGTCAGTCATTTGGATTGACTAATGCCCTGATACTTCATGAATTTGATGAACAAGGTATTTATGGAATATCTCGACAAGTTTGTCGTGGTGTTCATCGATGATATACTGATTTTCTCCAAGAGCGAGGAAGAGCATAAGGAACGTTTGCGTCTAGTTCGAGAAACTTCGAGAACATCGAGTTGTATGCCAAGTTCAAGAAATGTGAATTTTGGCTGAAGGAAGTCGGATTCCTCGGACATGTTATTTCAGGAGAAGGAATAGGAGTTGACCCCGCCAAGGTTGAATAAGTCACCGATTGGCAGTCGCCCACCTCAGTCAAGGAGATCCGCAATTTTCTCGGACTCGCAGGATATTATCGGAGGTTTATTGAGAATTTCTCGAAGATTGCCAAGCCCATGACTGAGCTGTTGAAGAAGGACGCTAAGTACATTTGGACCGAGGATTGTGAGGCCAGTTTCCAGGAATTGAAGAAACGTTTGGTTACAGCCCCAGTAATGATTTTGCCGGACATACACAAGGATTACCAGGTCTATTGTGACGCTTCTCGTCAGGGACTCGGAGGAGTACTCATGCAGGAAGGAAAAGTTGTAGCTTATACCTCTAGACAGCTACGCCCACACGAGATGAATTATGCCACACATGATTTGGAGTTAGCAGCCGTAGTGCATGCACTCAAGACCTGGAGACATTTCCTTATCGGAAACCGTTGTGATGTTTACACAGATCATAAGAGCTTGAAGTATATTTTCACGCAGAAAGAGTTGAACCTCAGACAGAGGAGATGGCTAGAGTTAATCAAGGACTATGACATGAGATTGCACTACCACCCAGGTAAGGCTAATGTTGTAGCAGATGCCTTGAGCCGTAATGTCAGGACCCCGATCCTAAGTCACACCGATCTAGCATGTAACACATCATATCACTTTGCGGCCTCACGCACGGTATTCCCACGGGTGTCGCCTTACCATGGCCCGGGACCGTTTGCGTCTTTTGGCTCACGTATATGATAGTGTCGCTAGTATCCATATGACGAAGAACCCGGGCCGACATGGCTAGTCGTGAACCCAAAGCGGCGCTAACCCATGGGGACAGGCATACATGAATCACATCGAGCATGTCGGTCATCAACGTATGTATTCGGGCTGTAGCACTGGGCTAACAGGACTCCGGTATCCCGGCTGTAGCAGCTAGGCAGGACTCGAATAACACCGCGTGACATTTCCCGAAGGACAGACATATAGGAACGGTGAAACACATGCCGCCAGTCAAGTGTCCAAGCGGTAGTGCTGGGCTAGCAGGACTCGGTGAACCGGCTGTAGCGGACTACTATCGCTCGAAGCACAAGACTACATTTCCCCATATGAGAGGCTGCCAAGGATAAACAACTAGTTTGTCGGATCCCACACATATCAAGCATTTCAAACATACACACATTATGCTCAATATGCGTAGATACAACATGGCATCACAACATAACTCTACGACTCAAATATTATTCATTAGGCTCAAGAGCGAGATATTACAAACATGGGTCCCATGACCCAACACTCGAAACATACAAGTCAAAGCACAAGCGGAAGCTAATCATGTCCGAAAGTCTGCAGACAACTATAAATGAAAAAGGCTGAGAAGCGACTATCTACCGATCTGCCGAGGGCACAAGATCGTAGCTGAGGTAACAAGCTAAACGTCAAGTCCAAGCGGAACTACTAGCGAGACCGACGTCTCTCGCAAAACATAAAATAAGCAAGCGTGAGTACAATTGTACTCAGCAAGACTTACATCGAACTAACTACACATGCATCATTATCAAAGGGGGTGGTGGAGTTTGACCGCAGCAAGCCAGCTTTGACTCGGTGGCTATCCCGAACTCGATTGCAAGTAACTCTTTTGAGGTGGCGCTACGAGTCCACATATTCACCATGGCAATACACCACTATGGACCCGCTCCGTCTCCCTACGAGAACGCCATCCATAGCACTCACGCTTATCTTGCGCATTTTAGAGTATCCACTTTCACTTGTCTATGAACTGATATAGGCAACCCGAAGTCCTTCTCCGTGGACACGGCTATTCAATAGATCATATTAAACCCTGCGGGTGTACTTCTTCACACACGCTCTCACCACTTACCGCCGTTTACGACATGTACTCGGCAACCTTCAGCGGAAGCCCAACGTGGGTGTCGGCCACGGCCTACCTAAACACTCAAGTCCCTAGTCCAGGTTTATCGCCTATTCGGGTTCCATCCGCAGGAGTCCGCCGAGGTTTCCCATACAGCCCCGAACGATGTGTGCAGGGTTCCGAGATACCAAACGGGCACTTTCGGTACACGGGCCACGGTGCCTACCGCAACACAACCCACCCCTAAGGTCAGCGTTATGTGCGGCCCCAAAGATGCTACAAACACGAAACTACTTGCAACTCCCTGATGAGGACAAGGGTGGTCAAGAAGCCGAGAGGGTCCATTGGTTTGGGCCCAATGCGTGGTAGTAAGCTGTATCATGGATCACAAACACAGAACTCAGTTCACGAGGGCGGCTGCAATGAGACAACCCACCATGTACTCCTACATGGCCTCTCACCGCTACCTTTACCAAATCGTGTTCACACACTTAGCTCACACACAACAGGACATGTTCACCACTTTCCAATTCATTCCCGATGAATCAGACCCGACTCAACTCTAAGCGATAGCAGGCATGACAAACAAGCATGAATGAGTAGGCACAACAGGCTCAAACAACTCCTACTCATGCTAGTGGGTTTCATCTAATTCTTGTGGAATGACAGTCATGCAAAGGATCAAGGGTTCAGCTACATGCAAGTAACACATGAGTCGTTGTTGTCCTAATGCAGTAAAATAGAGCAGGAGTGAGAGAGTGGGATTATATCGGAGTGAACAAGGGGGTTTTGCTTGCCTGGCACTTCTGAAGATAATATAGCTCTTCATCGGTGTCATCGAACTCGTCGTCGGTACATCGTCTACCGGGAGGGGACAATTACCGGCAAACAAGAGAGAACACAATCAATGCAATGCACATTCACATGAATGATATGTCATATTAAGGTACTGAATTCACCTAATGCAATAATAATCCAAGTTAGTTGAAGTGGAATTCAAACAAGGTTGAATTCCAACTCAAAATGCTATTTCATAATTTACCCTAATCATGATTCATCCTATTCAGTGAGGTTCACTTGTTCAAACATGCATGATCATGGCATAAACAGATTCTTCATATTTTTCTGATCATTTTTCATATATAAATTATTTCCATTGGAGTTATAGATTATTTTATATGATTTTTCAAAGTTTTGGTATTTTCTGAAATAAATAAATCTTTTAAGATTTATTTAAATTCGAAAAAAGGATTATTATACGACCGACGTCGATGTGACGTCGGCAGGTCAAGGGGCGCGGTCCAGTCAACCCTGACCAGTGGGGTCCACCGGTCGCTGACTCGAAGCTGGGTTGGGTGGATGATGTGGGACCGGTCAACACCGACTTGTCGAGTCAATCTTGACACGTGGGGTCCACCAGTTAGTACTAATCTTAACGAAAAAATAAACAAAGATTAATTAAGGCGTGGGGCCCATGTGTAAGCGGTCAGGGGTAATTAAGCCGGGTCATTAGAGCCTAACAACGAGGCCACGTCGGACGCGTCGGGATGAGCCGTGGCGACCACGGAGACACGGCGGTGGCACGCCGGACTTGCGCTTAGGGCGTCCGATTAGCGCTTGAGGGCACCGGGCATAGTCTTGCTCGTCCGCATCCAACGGAGCAGGTGGGAGGTCGCGGGTGGTCGGAGTCGCGGAAGTGAGCTTCATGGCGGCGCCGAGCTCGGGAGTAAGTCTTGGGGTTGGCGCTACGATGCACGGGAGGGCAAGTGGATGTGCGCGTTAGGCTCCTGGGGGTCTCCTGAGCACGTTGACACGCTCCGACGCGAGCGGCAGGGGCTGTGGCCGCGGCGGCGCCATGGCCGGCGGTGAGGAGCTGTCGGCTGCGACGGAGCTATGGCCTAGAGCTCGCAAACGCGAGGGGAAAGGAAGGGGTTCTGCACGGGAGCTCACCGCGGGTCTGGTAGCGACAACGGCGGGGTCGGGGACGCTCTGGACGCGCTGAATCGAAGCCGGCGATCTCCGGTGCCCGTCGGTGAAGACGACGACAGTGGTGACGAAGCAGGGCCTCTGGCCGTCGCGTATCTCGATGGAGAGGGCAAGGCCGACACGGCGGAGCTCCTAGGCTCAGTGGCAGGGCGAGGGGTGGTCGATGGCCTTGGGTTCGTGAGCGACGGCGACGAAGCCGCTCGGTGTGCTCGGAGAGGGAGCAGAGGACGAGGGAGAGAGCAGAGTGAGGGGAGGAGCGAGGGGCTTGGGCGTCTCCGTGGCGCGTCGAGGCGAGGGGGAGCAGCTGCGTGGAAGCGGGAGGTGGAGCTCGGTAGCTGCGCCGACACGCCTCCCCGCCTCTTGGCGGGGGAGGAAGACGACAGGGGGTGGGTGGCGGTGGTGGGCTGGGCTGGCCACCCAGGGCCAGCCAGAGCCGCCTGGCAATAAAGTGGCGCCGGGTAAGCCACAGTAACCTCTCTCTCCTTTATTTGTTTTAGTTTTCTAATATTCTGTAGTTTTAGGGCTTTATTAAAAATACCAGGGCACTTCTAAAAATCCTGAAAATAATTGTGGCACCTTCTGAGATATATGCAACAGCCCACATTTAGTTTCAGAATTATTTGAGCATTTAAATTATTTATAGCATTCGAATGCCCAAATTCAAATACTTCACGAATTAATTCAAAAATCCATAAATGGCCAAGAAATATGCTCATCATTTTTGGCAGAGGGTTTTACCTTTATCAAAAATCATGAACATCTCCAAAGGCATTTTGGGTTCATTGAAAATATTTTGAAGTTGAACCTATTTGAATTGTTTTAGTGCTAGGGCTTGGTCCTCCCATTTCAATTTTCATGGAAATTAACATGATGACATGAATGCCTTAATGCAACTAATGTCAAGCAATTCTAGGGCTGTGACAACTCACCCCACTAAACAAGAATCTCACCCGAGATTCAAGGCGTGAGGCAAGAGGAAAAGGGAGGTCACAAACTATCACAATCTTCATAATCCATTTGCCCTCCTCGAAATTGTTGATTCATTCCATCATCTTGGTCTTGACGTCCTTGCTTTCGAGGTCTTCACTCGACACGACAATAGAAAGAAAGGGGAAACCCTACATGATTCGATCTTCATGAAGATCAAGTAAACATGATCAACTCACGGACTGAGACGGTGACACATCTCGAGTTGAGACACAAAATACATCGAGAGGGATGGAAGAACAACAACGGGGTTTGATTGGTGGCAACAATTCCACGCTTAGGGAGATGGTGGATGGTGTCAAGGTGGCGAGGAAATATTTATCATGATCCCGTAACGGGATACCTCGAGAAAGGTGACGCGAGAACTATTCCCTTAAGTGGCAAAAAGAATTACTTTTGATATAGAGACCATTGGAACTCTTTATACCAGCCAAAGGCAATCACAAGCGATCATTTGGTGGAGTGCAAAGGAATGGTACACTCGGACTAGAATGGATGATGTAGACTACCTTGTTGAAGACAACGCAATGGATGATTTTGCTTATCATCGAAGGTGGGGGGACCCATGGTAAGTCTACTTTCGAAGATAAACCTGGACAAGAATTGCTAAGAAGACAGTCTATAGCGAGATAGCACAAGGATGGTGCAAGCTGGGAACGAAATGCAGCTGTTCGAATGTTCCAACCATCATGTCCGCTTTGAGATTCAGATCTGGTTGGTGTTAGGATATTTCAGACTCATCCTGCGAAAAGGAAGGGTTGCAACACAATTGACGAGATGGCGTTGCGAGATTCTCGGGATATGAACTACGATAGCAAGCTCCAAAACATGAGCTGGTTCTGCTACTAACATGTGAACATGTTGTCCAAGACAAGGATGACCACATAGTAGTCTTATCATAAAACACTACCGAGTTCAGGTTGGGAACCATCATCGAGGATATCGGAGTTTAACATAAGTCATATGATTAGCTCTTATGAAGAAACTTCTTCTCCTTGTGCAAATCAGTTAGTGGCTTGATGTGCTAGGAATACATACGGAATGAAGATGATCAGTCTATCAAACCATAGAATACTTCGCACATGCATGACTGACTTGGGATGATTCCAAAGGAACAAAACAAACCTTTCTCAAATTCATGGCGGCAACTTACCCCTAAGGCACATGAATTAGAGGAAGTCACTACTTTCATCCAAACATATGCTTCATGAACGAAACACGAAGAATGCTTACACAAGTTTCCAACACTAGGTTGATGTTCAACATGACTCATGGGGGAGACAAAATGCTACTGATGGGCTCAACAGCAACTCATCGGAATTTCCATATCACTGGACTTCCACCATCATGTGATCACGGTGTTAGCATTGGTCAGACCAAAGATGTAATGGGTATGCTCGAGGGATTAACCACGGGTAAGACAACATCACGAATATCGTTGGTTATGATTTGACTTGAGGATTGCCCACACTCAAATCAAAGGATTGATAGGACAATAGGTCCAGCAACTGATCACGAGGACCAATCGATGAAGATATCATCTTTCTTCGACACACACTACACAAGAATATCCCATTGGATCGAACTAGGTTAGGCAAGCTTTTATCTTCCAACTCTCCAAGTTGTTGTCTAGCTTAACCAACTAGCTTAGGGATATCCAACACAGATTCTTGGAGAAAGGGTGGTTCACAAGAAACCAACTTGATCACGAGCTCAACATAACAGTCGGAAAACAACCGGTAACACTTCCAAGAAGATATTTGGAAAGTCACGAACCACGGTATGTTACTAAGCTCGAGAACAATCTTGCTTTTCGAGGGCAAGACGATATGATCAAATGAGTGAGGACTTGACACAATCCTAACTCATCAATCGAAGTGTGCACCGAAATAAGGACTAGGTAGCACGATCAATCTTAGGATGATGGTTTAATAACCAACATGCTAAGAATGAGAATATGGTCCATTCACTACCAAGCAACAAGTTGCTCGGGTATTGATTTCACACATCACAATTCACTTGTCGGCTTTCCGGTTGCATCAACACGGAACGAGAAATGAACAATGATGGTGAGAAGTATCACTGCATCAAGAATTCCTAGGAGGTTGTGCAATTCCCATGACATTCTTGACACAAGATGGCAATACTTGAGGTAGAACAGAATCAGAAGCTGAATTGGCATTTGATCTGCGGGATACAACTACTTTGACCCAATCCTAGAAATGGATGAGGTACTGGAGTTTGTTTCTCCTAGTCATTCCGGAATAGAATGGCTTGACGGACCACAAGGATAAAATGCATCGATGAACACAAATGCACACATACCCTTGGCTATCAATTGATAGATGAAGGTCAGAAGGCATCTAAGAGAACAACTCAAAGGAACATATAATTTTCTGAGTTGTGGATGCACAGATTAGTATGTCGAGCAAGCTCAACATTTCTTCCGGATAACCCATGCAGGAAGGTAGAATTGGCAGATTCACAATTATGAATGGAGAACTCCTCAAGAGCACTCTTATTGTGATCTTTTGGCTCAAAAGAACTTCTGCCATAAGCGGTTCGTAGTATTTGGAAGAAGGAAATATCACGGACCTTGAGGACTATCGCAAGGTTACTAATATCCTAAAGGCACTAATAAATACTAACAACATGAAGTAGGATGAATCTCGGGTTCAACAACCCAGGAGTAGAATACCTACTACTAAATGGCATCACGGGATGCTTTCGAAAATGATGGCCAGAATCATCACACTGGGGATACAAAAGCATTGCTAAATTGCTAGGTGACCTCCTAAGCATCTAGGGTCATAATAATAGTTCCAACATATATGTCGAGGCAATGGAGTACCTCGACTGACTGTTAGTGTGCTTAATCTGGCCCAAAAGGACATTCGGGAACAGAAGAAAGGATTTGCAAATGCATCGGACTATTTAGAGACACAGGATGACTCGGACAGCATAACGGCTGTAAATGCTCAAAATGATTTGAGACATCCTGCGAGAAAGGGTGGCATAACCACTCAACAACATCATAACAAGATTACGAGATCAACGGTTATCATTCGAAATAGTAGGAACTGAACGGGGATTAAAACCGACAATCTTATAGGTCTATGGATTAGTAACACGTCATCCTAATGGGTAGATGAGAAGCCTAGTTCTTAAACCCGTAGAAGAGAAGAGGATGACTCGGATCGAAGGCCATGAGGTATAAGGAGTAAAAAGAGCCTTCGTTCCTTCCACAATCAATTCCTTATATAACTAAAGCATTTCTAGACACAACTTCACCAGTTTGGCTTGGTAATCCTCAGAGCAACGGGCTCGATACCAACGCTGTCGGGACCCGATCCTAAGTCACACCGATCTAGCATGTAACACATCATATCACTTTGCGGCCTCACGCACGGTATTCCACAGGTGTCGCCTTACCATGGCCCGGACCGTTTGCGTCTTTTGGCTCACGATATGATAGTGTCGCTAGTATCCATATGACGAAGAACCGGGCCGACATGGCTAGTCGTGAACCCAAAGCGGCGCTAACCCATGGGGACAGGCATACATGAATCACATCGAGCATGTCGGTCATCAACGTATGTATTCGGGCTGTAGCACTGGGCTAACAGGACTCCGGTATCCCGGCTGTAGCAGGCTAGGCGGGACTCGAATAACACCGCGTGACATTTCCCGAAGGACAGACATAGGAACGAAGTGAAACACATGCCGCCAGATCAAGTGTCCAAGCAGTAGTCTTTGGGCTAGCAGGACTCCGTGAACCGGGCTGTAGCGGACTACTATCGCTCGAAGCACAAGACTACATTTCCCCATATGAGAGGCTGCCAAGGATAAACAACTAGTTTGTCGGATCCCACACATATCAAGCATTTCAAACATACACACATTATGCTCAATATGCGTAGATACAACATGGCATCACAACATAACTCTCGACTCACATATTATTCATTAGGCTCAAGAGCGAGATATTACAAACATGGGTCCCATGACCCAACACTCGAAACATACAAGTCAAAGCACAAGCGGAAGCTAATCATGTCTCGAGTACAGACAACTATAAATGAAAAAGGCTGAGAAGCGACTATCTACCGATCTGCCGAGGGCACAAGATCGTAGCTGAGGTAACAAGCTAAGCGTCAAGTCCAAGCGGAACTACTAGCGAGACCGCGTCTCTCGCAAAACATAAAATAAGCAAGCGTGAGTACAATTGTACTCAGCAAGACTTACATCGAACTAACTACATATGCATCATTAT
Organism: Aegilops longissima; assembly: GCA_021605205.1. Lineage (NCBI taxonomy): Eukaryota > Viridiplantae > Streptophyta > Magnoliopsida > Poales > Poaceae > Aegilops > Aegilops longissima. The sequence goes on from CM038680.1 coordinate 406,917,137, forward strand.
CAAAGGGGTGGTGGAGTTTGACCGCAGCAAGCCAGCTTTGACTCGATGGCTATCCTGAACTACGATTGCAAGTAACTCTTTTGAGGTGGCGCTTTACGAGTCCACATATTCACCATGGCAATACACCACTATGGACCCGCTCCGTCTCCCTACGAGAACGCCATCCATAGCACTCACGCTTATCTTGCGCATTTTAGAGTATCCACTTTCACTTGTCTATGAACTGATATAGGCAACCCAGAAGTCCTTCTCCGTGGACACGGCTATTCAATAGATCATATTAAACCCTGCGGGGTGTACTTCTTCACACGCTCTCACCACTTACCGCCGTTTACACGACATGTACTCGGCAACCTTCAGCGGAAGCCCAGCGTGGGTGTCGGCCACGGCCTACCTAAACACTCAAGTCCCTAGTCCAGGTTTATCGCCTATTCGGGTTCCATCCGCAGGAGTCCGCCGAGGTTTCCCATACAGCCCGAGCGATGTGTGCGGGTTCCCGAGATACCAAGCGGGCACTTTCGGTACACGAACCCGGTGCCTACCGCAACACAACCCACCCCTAAGGTCAGCGTTATGCGGCCCCACATGATACAAACACGAAACTACTTGCAACTCCGGACCGAGGACAAGGGTGGTCAAGAAGCCGAGAGGGTCCATTGGTTTGGGCCCAATGCGTGGTAATAATCTGTATCATGGATCACAAACACAGAACTCAGTTCACGAGGACGGCTGCAATGAGACAACCCACCATGTACTCCTACATGGCCTCTCACCGCTACCTTTACCAAATCGTGTTCACACACTTAGCTCACACACAACAGACATGTTCACCACTTTCCAATTCATTCCCGATGAATCAGACCCGACTCAACTCTAAGCAATGAGCAGGCATGACAAACAAGCATGAATGAGTAGGCACAACAGGCTCAAACAACTCCTACTCATGCTAGTGGGTTTCATCTAATTCTTGTGGAATGACAGTCATGCAAAGGATCAAGGGGTTCAGCTACCGCAGCAAGTAACACATGAGTCGTTGTTGTCCTAATGCAGTAAAATAGAGCAGGAGTGAGAGAGTGGGATTATATCGGAATGAACAAGGGGGTTTTGCTTGCCTGGCACTTCTGAAGATAATATAGCTCTTCATCGGTGTCATCGAACTCGTCGTCGGTACATCGTCTACCGGGAGGGGACAATTACCGGCAAACAAGAGAGAACACAATCAATGCAATGCACATTCACATGAATGATATGTCATATTAAGGTACTGAATTCACCTAATGCAATAATAATCCAAGTTAGTTGAAGTGGAATTCAAACAAGGTTGAATTCAACTCAAAATGCTATTTCATAATTTACCTAATCATGATTCATCCTATTCAGTGAGGTTCACTTGTTCAAACATGCATGATCATGGCATAAACAGATTCTTCATATTTTTCTGATCATTTTCATATATAAATTATTTCCATTGGAGTTATAGATTATTTTATATGATTTTTCAAAGTTTTGGGTATTTTCTCAAATAAATAAATCTTTTAAGATTTATTTAAATTCGAAAAAAAGGATTATTATACGACTGACGTCGGTGTGACGTCAGCAGGTCAAGGGGCGCGGTCCAGGTCAACCACGACCAGTGGGGTCCACCGTCGGTGACTCGAAGCTGGGTTGGGTGGATGATGTGGGACCGGTCAACACCGACTTGTCGAGTCAATCTTGACACGTGGGGTCCACCCAGATTAGTACTAATCTTAACAGAAAATAAACAAAGATTAATTAAGGGCGTGGGGCCCATGTGTAAGCGGGTCAGGGGTAATTAAGCCGGGTCATTAGAGCCTAACAACGAGGCCACGTCAGCACGTCGGGGATGAGCCGGCGGCGACCACAGGACACGGCGGTGGCACGCCGGACTTGCGCTAGGGGCGTCGGATTAGCGCGCTGAGGGCACCGGGGCATAGCTCTTGCTCGTCCGCATCCAACGGAGCAGGTGGGAGGTCGCGGGGTGGTCGGAGCTCGCCGGAAGTGAGCTCGCGGCGGCGCCGGAGTTCGGGTAAGTGCGGGGTTGGCGCTACGATGCACGGGAGGGCAAGTGGATGTGCGCGTTAGGCTCCTGGGGGTCTCCTGAGCACGTTGACACGCTCCGACGCGAGCGGCAGGGGCTGTGGCCGCGGCGGCGCCATGGCCGGCGGTGAGGAGCTGTCGGCTGCGACGGAGCTATGGCCTAGAGCTCGCAAACGCGAGGGGAAAGGAAGGGTTCTGCAGGGAGCTCACCGCTGGTCCAGTAGCGACAACGGCGGGTCGGGGGCGCCTCTGGGCCGCTGAATCGAAGCCGGCGATCTCGGTGCCCGTCGGTGAAGACGACGCAGCAGTGGTGACGGCAGGGCCTCCGGCGTCAGCGTATCTCGATGGAGAGGGCAAGGCCGACACGGCGGAGCTCCTAGGCTCGATGGCGGGGCGAGGGTGGTCGATGGCCTTGGGTTGTGAGCGGCGACGAGCTTTGCTCGGGTGTGCTCGGAGAGGGAGCAGAGGACGAGGGAGAGAGCAGAGAGTGAGGGGGAGGAGCGAGGGGCTTCGGGGCGTCTCCGTGGCGCGTCCAGGGCGAGGGGGGGGGGAGCAGCTGTGTGGAAGCAGGAGGTGGAGCTCGGGCGCGCGCGCGTCGACACGCTCCCTGCCTACTGGCGCGGGGAGGAAGACGACAGGGAGGGTGGCGGTGGTGGGCTGGGCTGGCCAGCTGGGCCAGCCAGGCCGCACAGCGCTGGGCCAAGTGGCGCCAGGTAAGCCACAGGTAACCTCTCTCTCTCCTTTATTTGTTTTAGTTTTCTAATATTCTGTAGTTTTAGGGCTTTATTAAAAATACCAGGGCACTTCTAAAAATCCTGAAAATAATTGTGGCACCTTCTGAGATATATGCAACAGCCCACATTTAGTTTCAGAATTATTTGAGCATTTAAATTATTTATAGCATTCAATGCCCAAATTCAAATACTTCACTTAATTAATTCAAAATCCATAAATGGCCAAGAAATATGCTCATCATTTTTGGCGAGAGGGTTTTACCTTTATCAAAATCATGAACATCTCCAAAGGCATTTTGGGTTCATTGAAAATATTTTGAAGTTGAACCTATTTGAATTGTTTTAGTGCTAGGGCTTGGTCCTCCCATTTCAATTTTCATGGAAATTAACATGATGACATGAATGCCTTAATGCAACTAATGTCAAGCAATTCTAGGGCTGTGACACGTAAGAGTTATGTGAATACTCTTATAGCGGAGGATTACCTCGGAGTTAGTCGATGACCTCGTAGATCTTCAACCGGAGATAGTTCCAGAGGATATGTTGCAACTCGGAAGTTCAGTCCACTTTGGCGAAAGGATTCGTGAAGCCCGTAAGACGGACAAGGAAATTGATGAGATAAAGAAAAAGATGAATGAAGGAAAAGCTAAAGGATTTCGTAAGGATGAATACGGAGCTTATGGTTCGAGGATCGTATTTATGTACCCAATGATCCCGAACTCGAGAAGCTAATTCTTCAGAGGCTCATGATTCACCGTACTCGATTCACCCCGGTAACACCAAGATGTATCTGGATTTGAAGGAAAGTTTCTGGTGGACAGGTATGAAGAAGGATATTGCCGAGTACGTAGCAGTATGCGATGTTTGTCAACGAGTAAAGGCAGAACATCAGAAGCCAGCAGGTTTACTTCAACCTTTGCCGATTCCCGAGTGGAAATGGGAAAAACTTGGAATGGACTTTAGCACAGGACTACCCAGGAACCGTTCAGGTTATGATTCCATCTGGGTAGTGGTTGATCGATTGACCAAGGTAGCTCATTTCATTCCCGTGAAGACTACCTATACCAGCGCTAAGTTAGCCAAGATATACATGACCAGGATCGTATGTCTGCATGGAGTTCCGAGGAGTATCGTGTCAGATAGAGGAACACAATTTAACTCAAAGTTTTGGAATCAGTTACATGAAACTTTGGGTACGCGGCTGGAGTTCAGTACAACTTTTCATCCGCAGACAGATGGACAGACTGAGAGAGTCAATCAGATTCTGGAGGACATGTTGAGAGCTTGTGTGCTAGACTACGAGTCTAGCTGGGTTGATAATTTGCCATACGCAGAGTTCTCATACAACAACAGTTATCAGACCAGTCTGAAGATGGCCCCTTTCGAAGCTCTATACGGAAGGAGGTGCAGAACACCATTGCTGTGGGATGGTGTTGGAGATCGAACACTTTTCGGTTCCGATCTTATCAGAGATTCCGAAGAGAAAGTTAAGTTGATTCGAGATAGGCTCAAGGTAGCTCAGTCGAGGCAGAAGAGTTATGCCGACAGTAAACGCAAGGAAGTAACTTACGAAGCGGGAGACCGTGCATATCTTCGTGCGTCCCCACTTCGTGGAATCAAGAGGTTTGGTGTTAAAGGAAAGTTAGCACGCCGATTCATTGGCCCCTACAAAATCCTCGAATGACGTGGAGAAGTTGCTTACAAGTTGGAATTGCCGGAAGGATTGTCCGGAGTTCATGATGTCTTCCATGTTTCTCAGCTGAAGAAATGGCATGCCGACATGGCCGATATTCCGTTGAGAGACACAGTGCCCCTAGAGGCCATACAGCTCGACAGTGATCTGACTTATAAGGAGAAACCCGTCAGAATTCTCGAGACCGCGAACAGAGTCACCCGCAGCAAGATCATCAAGTTTCGCAAGGTGCTGTGGAGTCACCATTCCGAGGAGGAAGCCACCTGGGAGCGAGAAGAAGACCTCCGCCGAGACCACGCGCACCTATTTGCTAGCCAACTCGAATCTCGAGGGCGAGATTCATCTTAAGGTGGGTAGGTTTGTAACATCCCAAATTTCCTATTTGGAATGTTTTACAATTATAGCTAAGCATCTATGCATATTGTTTGAATTTGAGTGGAATTTGAAGCTTCAGAAGTTTTGGAGTTGTTGGAGTTGGAATTCAACTTGGCATTTGAAAAATTATTGCAAAAACAATGCCTGACAAATACTTGAGATAAAGTATGAGAGGAGTAAACATGACACTCCAAATATGTCAGATGAAAAGCATTGCCAAAAAGTTTGAATTCAAATTTGGAGTTTATTTGGAATTTTAGAAAAATGATTTTTTATAAAGTTTGAGTTTTCCCTCTGGAAAAATGTTCAAATTATAGGGAATATTCCCCTGATCATTTTGATATATATATGTCCTATATAAAATAATTATATTTATATTTTTTTTTCCTCGCTCTCTAAAATTCAAAAAAAAATAGAAACAGACCCAGGTGCAAGCCAGGCCAACAGGCCCAGCCAGCACCCAGGCGGCCCACCCGCGGGCCAAGCCGACCAAGCCCACCAGGCGCCCGAGCAGCCCAGCGCCCGAGCAGCCCAACGTCCCCTCGCCCGATTCCCTTCCGAACCGGTCGCCCGCCCGACTCCCCTCTCTCTCTCTCTCTCGCCGACACCCGGGCCCCCACCCCGTCGTCTTCCCCTCGCCCAAGCAACGCCACGGCGCTGCCGCTCGCCGGATCCCGCAAGATCCGGGATTCACCCCGATCTCCTCCCGCGATCTCCTCCCGCGATCGCCCCCTCGTCCAAGTCGTTCCCCCCTATATAAACCCCTCCCCTCGCCCCGTTTCTCCCCTCGCCCCCTCGCCTAACCCCTCCCCTCGCCCGTGATTCGTCGCCGGAGACCCGACGCCGCCGCCGCGCCATTGGCCCCGTCCCGAACGCCTCGAACCTCCCCGAGCTCGCCCGACTCCACCCCGAGCCCCCCCTTGATCCGCCGAACCCGCCGGAGGTCCCCGCCGTCGTCCCCGAGCACCGCAGCCCCGCACTAACGCCGCCCGAGCCGCCGACCGTCGCCGCCGCGCCAACCCCGTCGATAAGTCGCCGGACTCCCCTCCGCCGTTCGATCTAGATCGTACGCGTTAGATTAGACCCCGAAGGGGTACGGTTTTATTTAGGTCTAGTTTTAATGAACCGGTTTTTATTCCGGTTTAGTTTTGGTTTTAGTTAGGTTAGATTAGACCGGGCCGAAGCGGTTTATTACCGCGTGCGCTTTTTAGTTAAATTACGCCGAAGCGTTAGATAGGCCCATTAGCCAGTTTTTCTTTTTAGTTAATATTTTTCGTTTCTGTTTTTAACAGAATAGTTTCAGTTTTGTAAAATTCATATCTTTTAATCTACTTAATATTTTCAAGTGATTCTTTTTTTGTTGGTTTGCAAATTTATTGTAGTTTCTGTAGAAAATATAATTAGTCATGTTAAAATTATTTAAAGTTGTTTTATTTTAGATTTAGACAGAATAGTAATTCTGCTATAAAATGAGTTAGGAATATTATTTTTTAGTGATTCTTTTTGTCACAACTTTGTTTTGACCTTACCTAACCGTAGGTATTTATTTGGGCATTTTAGATTTAATAAAAAATAGTTTTAATCAGAATCATGTTATTCCTAGTTATTTAACTAGCTACTGTTTTCCTATTGTTTTAATTAGCAAATAAATTTATTTTTCCTATGTGATAGTTTATTCTAGGTTAGTTTCTGTAACTTTAGAGCATGAACTTTTATTTATAATAAATAAAACTTTTATTTTATTTTTTTTCTTGCTAGGATTGTTTTAGGCCTAACAGGAGTTTTATAATAGTTTTTAAGGTGATTCTTTTTGCTCCTAGTTGCATGATGATTTCTTTTCTGTTAGGTAGCAAAAACCCATACTTAGGTTCTGTTAAGACAAATTTTGTTGTGTAAAAACTATTCTTAGTTGTTGCTTGATGTAGGAAAAAACATTGAGTTGGATTTCTTTGAGTTTTTCTTTGGGTTTTTGATTCGTTTGTTTTGTGTGTTTCGTATTACTATGCTGTTATGTAAGTGATCATATGTTTGTATGCTTATATGATTGTTGTTTGCTTCGGTAGAATTTCCGGAGTGCGAAGCTTGCTACCACGAGTCCCTAGCTTTCGAAGATCGTCAGCAAGGCAAGTCATTGATCATGTTTCTTTATAATACCTATGATTTTTATTGTATTAGAATTATACCTCCCCACCATGCATGAAGTAGGTGAAATTTTGAAGTTATGTTCTTGAGTAGTATCATGAGGTAGGATGAACCAAATTCCCCTTGTTACCATGATCCGGGACGAAGTAGTTTATTTTTGCTATGCTCGTAGACGGGTTTGGTTGAGTGAATTCATAAGGGAGATGTGAGAGTCAAGATGATGACAACCCCATGAACTTCAAGCTCAAGATGGACTTCGGAATTCACTACTGGGTGGAGGACGATTGACGGGCACCTGGAGAACCCAAAGGTTGGCGGGATGCATGGAGAAGCGCCATGACATCTTGCGGAAAGCTTCACCCAGCCACGAAGAGATGGATGTATACCCCATTGACCGGAAGCTTACCTGTGCAGCCGCAAGCCATTATGGGCTCCGGCTTGGTCAACCCTAGTCGTGACTCTGGCCGGACGGTGCTACGAGATGTAGAAGAACGGTAGGATTGGATGGGTACCGGGAGTGGCCAGAGGAACTCTTCGGATACCCTGTTTCGTTCGTCCCGTCTTCAAACACCATGAAGTGCGAAGACTTAAAAGGAGGGAACGATTCTTGCGGGTAAAGTGCGCAAATCTCTGCAGAGAAAAGATCTAATCGATTAGCCGTGTCCCCGGTTACGGACAATTTGAGCCTCTGGAACTTGGAAGTATTCGGAAATCTCAACACTGAAATTAATAAATTAATTGAGGGGGATTATGACTTAATAATTTGGGAATGAGACATTGGTTGGCGGAACCATCTCAATAACTACCAACAATTTTGTAGTTTTTGCAAACAAGTCCTTATTGTAGGGAAAACTGGCTTTTAAAAATGATGAAACTTAGAGCCCCACACCAAATTGCATATAGTGATAGTAATTTTATTGTTATTCTCTCTTCATGACTTGCCATATTCAAAATGCTGACCTACACGGCTGCAACGTCTTATGTTGCAGAGGAGTATTCGATCAGGAGTGAGGCTACGATCCACGCTTGGCGATTGCCCTTTGGAGTCGGATGGACTCGCTATTCTTCTACGCTTCGCAGCTTTACTTAGTTTATTTCTCATGAGTTGGCCTTGGCCAATTTATTCTATTGTAATAAAGACTCGATATGAGAACCGTAATAAATTCAGGTGTGATTGAACTTTGATTATTTCATCAATGTCTTTGTGAGTGCCAAGATGATCTTGGGATGGTATGCATACGTAGACTTGACCAATTTTGGGTCAGGTCGCTACAACTAGCGTTCAACTCTTACGACGAAGGGTGCCAAACACGGCATGTCTGGATGTCCCTGCGTCGTGAAAGGAGGGACATGAACAGCATGGTAGAGCCCACATAAAAAAACATCGTGGTAGAGCGTCTCCACTTCTTCCACTTCTGGGTCGGAGACCACACGTAGTAGTACTTAGTGGTATGAACGATACAAAGTGCGACCTGGAGAGAAAGACACGTCTAGTTGGAAGGTCGCGGGGCATACACGAAATATAAAAGTTAATATGTGCCTCCAACTAATATAGTAGTAGTAGAGTACTTAGGCACGTACTCCATAACATCATCATGCATTGCACGTACAACATTTAATGGTAGTATGTAGTAAGAGACAAATGCCGCCCAAGAGTTCCCTTCTCGACCTATTTTTGGGTGTTTGGTAGAGTGTATGGAGGGTGCATGAGTCCACACTAGTTTAGCACAACTACACTAGAAGCATGCATGAAGAGAGCATGCATGAAGAGGGGTGTTGAGTTGAGCATGCATGAAGAGGGAATAACTATGCTGAGACGAGAACGCAACCAAACACACCCTATATGCCATGCATGTTCATACCATTTGTGCCTTTCTACTTCACTTATTGTGCTACATTACTCAGGTTTGTACGTCCACTCCAGGGTACATGTCCGTCTCGTAGTTCCGGTCCCACGTGTTCTTCATATAGATGGAACGATCCTTGCATAACACATGCACCTTGATGCTAGATGTCTCGCGTGCTGGCAAAAGGATGAACAAAGCTCACGTAAAAAAATAGAGTGGAAGAACATAGATTCCAGACGACCGAGAAGGAGCAAGGAACCTCGTGGTGGAGCGTCTGCACTCATAATATTTAATATTATTCAGCGATATAAAATTAACCAATCATCTCCACAGTGGACTGGAAGAGTATGAAACACGGCAGCCCAGTGTAGATACATCATACTAGTACATGGCTAACCCACGCTATCACCATATTTCTTGGCTTCCCTGCGACACCTATCTCTAGTAATCCAGCAGCCTGAATCGCTTCTCCCTCCTCGTCTCTATCAAAGTGCAGCAGGCTGTTGTTTCTGCCATCTATTGAGGTCGGTTAACTATCACATGTTAGCGACATGCCAAGAGCATTCTAAAAAAATTCCTTTCACGTTCCGTTTTCAAAAAGAAAAATCCTTTCATGTACGAATTTGACTGTTTGCTTTGAGCAACTTGCATGTCCTATACTGCTCCTGTTTGATACTCTAACTTAGCTAGAGGTTGGACTAACTCATGACTAACCCTGAACTAACTGTAGCTAAAGAGGTGTTTGGGTGACAGGGTGAGATTGACAATAAATGCACTTCATGGAGAGAGAAAAGTGATTTTTCAATTGTCCCAATGAGAACTATCTCCAGTTAGCACCTCTTGGGTGGGATAGTTTTTTTTGGTGGGTTCGGTGCAACTTGCTCCAATTTAAACCCTCATGCTAGGATACTTTAGGGCTATTGGAGCTCCAACTAGCTCAAACTAACTCTAACCCATGGATCCAAACAGGGCCTATGGCCAGTCTCGACGCGGAGCAGTCGCGTGCACCGGGAAGCGGCGCTCTCTCGGCTGTCGCGCCACTTCAAAGCCGGCGCCAGTGAGAGGTCGTGTAACACCCCAAAAATTTAACCATGATTTGTTTATTAAAATTTTGCCAGGAAATTAAATTTTTATTTTCTGGATTTACCTTCTGATTTTAGAACCTCTCTTTTCTTTGATATTGTGGAGTTTTTACCCAAGTTTCCAAAACTGGTCCAGTTGGTAATTTTGCACTACAACCTATTTAAATACTTCATTGAAATTCCCACCAAAAATTGGAGATGTCAGTAGATGCATATAATTCAGATTTATGCAAAAACCCACTGGTGTTCTTTGAAAAATTTGAGCAAATCATCTTCTTTTGCTCTCTGGACCAGATTGGCTTGTTCTACTGCAACCCTAATTTATTTTGCTCTAGTGCCCGTGAGCTTTTTCCTGCTTATAGTCCTCCCTACCAAACCCTTAAGTCCAGGAAAATGGACCCATTGGAGTATTTTTGGTCCATGAAAGTATGCCCGTTACTTTCTGTCCAGAATTGGTTTTCTCAAAAACTTGCACTAACAAGTTTCTGTTTTTGCCAAACTAATCTTGCCAACCACTTCATCATCTAGAGAGACTAGGATCTAGAGATTTTGGCCACCCCAAGAGATGCCTAGGAGACCATCGCATTCTGCCAATCACCTTGTGTGCATGGCCAGTTCTGGCTTGGTTTTCAGTTTGCATTGTGGGCTTGATCCTCTGACCAAACCACCATGTCCACTAAGCTCCTAGCTAACCCTAACCCAGGCCTGTTAACTACCAGCCTCGCTCAAGCTCTCAAACACACGATGGCATTACGTCGAGCACCTGGTGTGCGTGCTCTGGGCGTGCCCAGAGCGCACGTTTTGCACGCGCGCGCACCGAGCCGCCGCGTCTCGCTGCCGCCCTCCCCTGCACCCGTTCTGATCCTTGGCCATTCGCCGTCTACGCGCCCGACCCCTCCCTCGTCACAGAGCCGCCCTGGCCCCTCCTGGCGCCCTACAGCACCACCACCGCAAGCCGCCACAGCTGCCCGGACGGCCCCTGCCTTGGACGGCGCCGCCCAAGCCATACGCGTGCGCCAGTTGCCCTCTGGAGTAGCTCGAGCTCATCCACGAGCCATCTGTTAGCGACCGTCGCTGCCACGTCGCCCTGCAAGCTACAGAACGGCGGTTCGCCGTTCTTATCCACGGCCGCCGCGGGAACCAACCTCGGCCGCCTATAAAAGGAAACCCCGAGCTCGCCTAGGCCCTCACGCAACCGCGTAACCAACCCCCTACAGCTCTCGTAGCCGGCAATCGATGAAGGAAGGCCGTCTTCCCCATCTCCGGTCAGCTCGGCCACCACCACGCTCCGGTCCCGCTCGTAGCAACCAGGCCCTCCCCCGTCCATCCAGCGCCACCACCCGACTCCCCTTGATCGTGCGGAGCCACCCAACCCCTCAGCCTCGACCCGGAGCCACCGTAGCCCAATCCCCCAATTCCCCCCGAAGCCACCTCCGCCGCAGAGCTCGCCGCCGGTGACTCCCTTCGTCCCCGCCAGCCTGTCGGCCACCGGGAGGACTGCCCTGGACTGGCGGATCCATCCCCGCCCTCAGAACCCAGTGGGGAGCCGTCGTTCGCCGGCGTCGATCGCCGGAGCCTCGCCTCTGCTCGGGCAGAGGAGGAAGAAGGCGGGTGACTGGTCAAACCTGACCAGTGGCCCAAGGCACCCACTGTCAGTGACCCACGAGCCGATCCACGCTGGCGTAAGTGGAGGCGTAAACCCAGAGTACATCTCGTACATGTTTTTATTCGAAACGTTTTTCCTTTTCCTGTTTTATATAAAAACAGAATTTTGACCAAACTATGACTGGCTATAACTATTTAAATATAAGTCCAATTGACTTGATTCTTTTTCTGTTGTTTCTCAAATTCTGTCTAGTTTATTTTCATATTTATTTGAAAATTTTCCAAACAACTTTTTGTACTGTTTTGAAACTTTGTGTTAATTTCAAATTTTCTTAAATAGGATTTTTGAAGAAGGAAGCAACTTTCAAAAAGTGCACCCCCACTTGCATATTCTTGAAGGCAAGCATTCTGAACCCTGGCATAATATTATCGTGTGTTGTTTGATACGGTTACAACACCCCTTGTCTCGGAGTTTTCGTTATTTTACGCGATGATATGATCATACTCATAAGTGCATATCGATGATTCCGTGCTGTTGGAATTTGATACGTTGTGATAGTAATCACCATCGTATGCCTTTCATGCATACCGGAAGGAATCCGGGAAAGCCTTTGTCTTGGGTAGGCATGGGCTTGTCTCTAGTCCTCCGTCGAGACGGTCGTGTCTGGTGAAGGCATGGTGAGGTATAATGAGTGGTGATTTTGTCTGATTGGTGTGAAATATGTTTCTTATGCTAATCATGCTGGAAATACTTTAACCTCCTGAGTCGACCATAGATCGAGTCTTGTTCCAGTAACCCCCATACTTGTTTCGTACTACCACTTGTCCCTGCCATAGGTAGGGTACGGTTCAGTAAGTTGTCAACCCCTTTCCTAGCACACACCGTACAAAGAGGCCATGGTGGAAGATACCGGAGGCATCCGGTAGGCACGCCACCTGGTCCGGGGGCATGGGTGTTTCCGGTTGGAGCCGAGGGAGTAGCTCCCCTAGTTTGCGCGCGTTATAAATTTTGTGATCCCAAGCTAGTCGAGGTTGTAGCCTCCCCACTTAGAGTTTTGCTTAACAGGTGTCGTGGGTGATTCCGGACACCGTAAGTTAAGTCTGTGCGTCTTGGTCAGGTGTGTTTTCAATTAAAAGACCGTGGACGGAATTAGTCCCGATGGATTAAAGGAATTCTTTGCTCGTGGGTAAAGAGTACACCCTCTGTAGAGGTTATATCTATTCGAATAGCCGTGTCCATGGGTAAGGACTACAGTCTGGGATGGGTCAAGTGTCGGTCTTGGGAGGAGAAACTGCTAAACCAGAACATGGATTATGACTTGTGACTGATGATGATTATGATTACTATTGTTATGGACTAACCATTTACATCATTTGAATTATTGAGTATCCCTGGGACGGTACTACCTCCTGGATATTCGCTATGATTATTCTCTTATAAGCCCTTTATGTGGTGTTGCTGAGGCGCCCGACTGTGGCATGCTTGTTATTTATTTACTTTATAAGCCCTTTATGCGGTGTAGCTGAGACGCCCGACTGTGGCATGCTTGTTATTTATTTACTTTATAAGCCCTTTATGCGGTGTCGCTCAGACGCCCGACTGAGGCATGCTTCATATCATTATCCTTTCGAGGTGTCGCTTCAGACACCCGAACGGCGCATTCTATTTCCACTCTCTTATTGCATATTCTTATTATATATAAATAACCCTGCTGGTGTGCATTCATGGATTGTTATGTCGTGACTGACGTTGTGAACATAGACTCTTTCAGAGCATGATTATCATTTGTTACATTATACCTGTGTGCAAAATGTTTGCGAGTACATTCAAAAGTACTCACTGGCTTGTCCCTGGCTATTGTCTTGGCCAGATTTCTTGCATGGAGAGGAGCGTTTGCGATGACAGCCCCGGAACCCATGCAATGGTGACAGCAGCCTCGCGAAGATAGGAGTTATCCTGGTCAGCTGTTCCTGTGGGAAATGGAGTCCCATAGACGCAAATGAACCACAAACCGCTTCCGCCATTAGCCACTAGAAACCAAATGTTGAACTCATAGGCCAGAATGGTCTTGTACTACACATTTTGTATTTTGCTTGGAATTCCTGTATCAAGTTGGTGCCTCATCAGCTAACAGTAATCCTGGGGCTGGTGAGCACAAGGGCCATTTTCTGGGAAATTGATATCCCGAAAATCCGGTCCTGTCAACCTTGGTATCAGAGCCAGGGTGACCATTGGCTAATCCTATCTTAGCCAGGTTGAAAAACCTAGGTTAACCAACCCACCAGACCTTAACCTAACCCCAGCCAAGCTTCTCGTGTAAGATAGCCACACAGTGACTCGACACCTTTTGGCAGTCGGTGCCCAACCTATCAGCCTAGCCTGTCGATCACGCGCCAGTGACCGACACCTAGAGTGTCTCATTCGCAAGCGTGCAAAGGAAGACCCCGTCCCCTTTTTTCTATAAAAAGGGCACGCTAGCCACAACTCAGCACAGCACAGCCTCTTCCCCAAACCGAGACATAATGCCTGGACCCATCGTGCACAATGAGACCACAGCAACCAACCTTGGAGGTTTTGTGACCGTGCTAGCAAACCTCACCCGCCGTGCCTTTGCATTAGAAGAACCCCCAGAATATGTTGTGTACCAAGGACCCATGAGCGGTGAGAGCCGTCAATTCTGGGCCACTGTGCACATCTATGGTAGGGGTCTATCGCCAGAACGCACCTACAGGTTCACCGGAAGGACAACTTCCTTTGAGCCACAAGCCATCCAACTAGCTGCTCGAGAGGCTATAATTCAACTCCGGCACTTGCCGCCAAGAGTTAACTGTTGCTCGTTCTACTACTACCCTAGCCGTGACGGGTATGGTAGGCCGCCCCAGGTTGCCAACGGAGATCACGAGACGGACCCTGCATTGTTGCATCTGGTGCGCTATGTAAGTGCACTAGAGGAACTGTTCGATCAAATCACCCTTGATCTGATCGCGGCTCGTGGAGAACTGATCCGCCGAGCCCCAGCAAGAAGAGAAGATGAGCCCGACGCCGGCAACCCAGTCGTGTTGTTCGGACAACCGATCAAGTCCTTGAGATCTGCCCCAGCCATCGACCAACATACTTTTGTGTCCCCTGAAGTGCCTTGTCGCCTTTTGGGAACACGCTCCAACGAGATTGTGGCCAACAACCCCCACGATGGTCATTACCACTACCCCGACCCTGCAGCCCCTCAACCCCCTCCAGCTAATCCCGGCGGTGAAACCCGTGGAGAAGCCTCGACGTTTACAAGGCACGCCCGCTTAGATATTAACGAGGTAGACTAAGTCACTCGAGTAGTACCAAGCCTTAGGATTTCGACGCCCTGTAATTATGTGAACCTGTATCGCCATAATTAGTGCAGCCTGCTTGTGTGCCTCTATTTTGAATAGTAGCCTTGCATAAATATGTTAGCGTATGGTTGCATTTTTTATTCCGGGCATAGCTACCAAAAACCACCCCGGCGACACCCACAGTAATACATCACTTTTGTGGGATATGTGTATCTCTAGCATTGACCCTGACCCTTAGAGCAGAACTGACAAATTTATTGCCCCTCACCACGGTAAATAACCCAGCCCCAATGTTATATAAAAGGCCACCTCGTAACCTTGCCAAGTATTCCCCAACTTGTGCACAACTCTCACAGCCATTTCTCTGCCATGCCGAGCCCCAGTATTTATCTGAGAACCCCAGATGCAATCCCTGGTAGTTTTGATTAAATATTATGGGACTTTACCTACAGTACCATGAGTGCTATCCATCCACCCCAGTACGAGTTGATCAAATCGAGAATCACCCCCTCCACCTCGAAATATTGGGCAGTGGTACACATCCCTCCCGCAAACCCAAACCAAGACCCAACGGAAGTCTCCTTCGTGGGGAAATCTATGCCGACTCCGCATATGGCCATAGAAGCTGCTGCATACGAAGCACTTGCCCGCCTTCGATTCGCGGTACCCTATGCCAGCGAACGAGGGTATTATTACTTCCCGAGGCGTGCAACACCCGGAGAAGTAGCATCTTTTCCCGGTGGACAAAATTGAGAGAGACCCAGCACTGGCCAACCTTGCCCAGTACGTCATCGCTCAAGAGCATTTAACCCAGCGAGTAATGGGTTATCTCCAGAGCCTCGCTGATTTAAATCCTCAGATCGCCATCGGCAGACCACTGAGGCCCGACCAGGAGAGACACATTCATCGACTAGTCAATCCGCTTCCCCCGATAGAAGAGGAGTGTGCCCCAGTACCAGAGATGTTTTCTCAGGACCCTGTCCATTTACTGTTTTCCTTGTAGACGTCACTGCTATGTTCTTTGTTCCAGCATTTATGTATGTGTTGCAACTTAAGCGTTGTGTCCTAGATTTTTGTGATTAACTAAATATTTAGTTTCAATTAATGTGAGTAGTTGTACTGTTGTTAGTTTTCAGTAACTGTTTTCACTCTCAGTAAATTTTGAAGTGAGATTTTCTTTCCCTGAGTGGTTGCAGCATATATCTCTTCATGACATAGATTTTTATTCATGCAGCACCATAACAGCAGACTCACAACCACAACCACTCGGCCACGTGCGCAAATTGCAAATCCACGTGCACATTTTGCACCTAACTGATCACACCCTAGCACACCACAGTCTCTGAAGGAGAGATTAGTGGGTAATCACTCGGGTACAAGCTGCCTCCATCACACTGACAGCAGTTAGCATCCGACACCGCACTTAATCCTCATGATCACCGCCACTGCGGAGAACTAACACTCGAGTGGCAGCATCACGACGATCATCGAGGATCATCATGCACAGGAGCACGGAGAACCCCGGCAGTGCCGCCAGCCCTTCGCACACCAGGATCACGCACCAGTCCGGCATCACCTCCGCCATTAGAGCCTCGTCTCGAGCTCCTGCATACATAAATGGAGGAGAAGGAAGGAGAAGGAGAAGCGAGGCCAGGTGTGAGGAAGAAGAAAGGAGCATCGCGGTCATTTTATAGCTCGAGATCGGTGTACGATGGGCGAGGTCCACCAGCGCCGCTCGTCGCTCGATTGCCGGTGTTCGGAGGCGAATCCATGAAAGCGAAGGCCGACAGCAAGACTGCCCGCGAGGTGAGTGCACGCTGCACCGGCAGCTAGCACGCCGCGCACTACCGCTGTACGGCCTAGATGCCCTACGTGCTAGACGTCACCGGTGGAGAAAGCGCGGGAAAGCGCGCGAGAGAGAAGAAGAAGAGAGTGCCATAGTAGAAGAAGAGACTGATAGTGGACCCCGGGTCCACCTGTCAGCCAGAGGGAGCACTGTGCTCTCGGGTGCGACCAGCGTATTTTACAAATTTAGAATTTATTCTAAATTTACTGTATCCAACATAGAAATCTCTCGTTTCCCCCGAACCATGGTTTTTTTCCACGCAGTGCCAGTGCTCCACACTGAAGTTTTACACCACTTATTGCCCTCCCACTGTAGCCACATTTTATTGCATTAGTAGGATGTTTTTTTTTGGTAAGAGTAATATTTGTTCAAAACAGCTTTTGGCAAATCTCGAGGACGAGATTTTTCTTAAGGGGGGTAGTGTTGTAACACCCCAAAAATTTAACCATGATTTGTTTCTTAAAATTTTGCCAGGAAATTAAATTTTTATTTTCTGGATTTACCTTTTCATTTCAGAACCTCTCTTTTCTTTGATATTGTGGAGTTTTTACCCCAAGTTTTCAAAACTGGTCCAGTTGGTAATTTTGCACTACAACCTATTTAAATACTTCATTAAAATTCCCACCAAAAATTGGAAATGTCAGTAGATGCATATAATTCAGCTTTATGCAAAAACCCACTGGTGTTCTTTGAAAAATTTGAGCAAATCATCCTCCTTTGCTCTCTGGACCAGATTGGCTTTTTCTACTGCAACCCTAATTTATTTTGCTCTAGTGCCCATGAGCTTTTTCCTGCTTATAGTCCTCCCTAACAAACCCTTAAGTCCAGGAGAATGGACCCATTGGAGTATTTTTGGTCCATGAAACTATGCCCGTTACTTTCTGTTCAGAATTGGTTTTCTAGAAATCTTGCACTAACAAGTTTCTGTTTTTGCCAAACTAATCTTGCCAACCTCTTCATCATCTAGAGATACTAGGATCTGGAGATTTTGGCCACCCCAAGAGATGCCTAGGAGACCATGGCATTCTGCCAAACACCTTGTGTGCATGGCCAGTTCTGGCTTGGTTTTCAGTTTGCATTGTGGGCTTGATCCCCTGACCAAACCACCATGTCCACTAAGCTCCTAGCTAACCCTAACCCAGGCCTGTTAACTACCAGCCTCGCTCAAGGTCTCAAACACACGATGGCATTACGTCGAGCACCTGGTGTGCGTGCTCTGGGCGCGCCCAGAGCGCACGTTTTGCACGCACGCGCACCGAGCCGGCGGGTCTCGCTGCCGCCCTCCCCCCACCCGTTCTAATCCTTGGCCATTCGCTGTCTACGCGCCCGACCCCTCCCTCGTCGCAGAGCCGCCCTGTCCCCTCCTGGCGCACTACAGCACCACCACCGCAAGCCGCCACTGCCGCCCGGGTGGCCCCTGCCATGGACGACGCCGCCCAAGCCATACGCGTGCGGCAGCTGCCCTCTAGAGCAGCTCGAGCTCATCCACGAGCCGTCTGCTAGCGACCGTAGCCGCCATGTCGCCCTGCAAGCTACAGAACGGCAGTTTGTCGTTCTTATCCACGGCTGCCGTGGGAACCAACCTCGGCCGCCTATAAAAGGAAAGCCCGAGCTCGCCTAGGCCCTCAGGCAACCCCGTACCCAACCCCTTAGAGCTCCTGTAGTCGGCAATTGATGTAGGAAAGCCGTCTTCCCCATCTCCGGTCAGCTCGGCCGCCACCACGTTCCGGTCCCGCTCGTCGCAACCAGGCCCTCCCTCGTCCATCCAGCGCCACCACCCGACTCCCCTTGATCGTGCGGAGCCACCCAACCCCTCAGCCTCGACCGGGAGCTACCGTAGCCCAATCCCCCAATTCCTCCCGAAGCCGCCTCCGCTGCAGAGCTCGCCGCCGGTGACTCCCTTCGTCCCCGCCAGCATGTCGACCACCGGGAGGACCGCCCTGGACTGGCGGATCCATCCCCGCCCTCAGAACCCCGTAGGGAGCCGCCGTTCGCCGGTGTCGATCACCGTAGCCCCGCCTCTGCTCGGGCAAAGGAGGAAGAAGGCGGGCGACTGGTCAAACCTGACCAATGGGCCGAAGGGACCCACTATCAGTGACCCACCAGCCGATCCACGCTGGCTATAACTTTAAATATTAAGTCCAATTGACTTGACTCTTCTTTTGTTGTTTCTCAAATTCTGTCTAGTTTATTTTCATATTTATTTGAAAATTTTCCAAACAACTTTTTGTTCTGTTTTGAAACTTTGTGTTAATTTCAAATTTTCTTAAATAGGATTTTTGAAGAAGGAAGCAACTTTCAAAAAGTGCACCCCCACTTGCATATTCTTGAAGGCAAGCATTCTGAACCCTGGCATAATATTACCTTGTGTTGTTTGATACGGTTACAACACCCCTTGTCTCGGAGTTTTCATTATTTTACGCAATGATATGATCATACTCATAATTGCATATCGATGATTCCGTGCTGTTGGAATTTGATACATTGTGGTAGTAATCACCATCGTATGCCTTTCATGCATACCGGAAGGAATCCGGGAAAGCCTCTATCTTGGGTAGACGCGGGCTTGTCTCTAGTCCTCCGTCGAGACGGTCGTGTCCGGTGAAGGCATGGTGAGGTATAATGAGTGGTGATTTTGTCTGATTGGTGTGAAATATGTTTCTTATGCTAATCATGCTGGAAATACTTTAACCTCCTGAGTCGACCATAGATCGAGTCTTGTTCCAGTAACCCCCATACTTGTTTCGTACTACCACTTGTCCCTGCCATAGGTAGGGTACGGTTCAGTAAGTTGTCAACCCGTTTCCTAGCACACACCGTACAGAGAGGCCATGGTGGAAGATACCGGAGGCATCCGGTAGGCATGCCACCTCGTCCGGGAGCATGGGTGTTTCCGGTTGGAGCCGAGGGGGTAGCTCCCCTAGTTTGCGCGCGTTATAAATTTTGTGATCCCATGCTAGTCGAGGTTGTAGCCTAACCACTTAGAGTTTTTCTTAACAGGTGTCGTGGGTGATTCCAGACACCGGTAAGTTAGGCTGGTGTGTGCGGTCATGTGTGTTTTCAATTAAAAGACCGTGGACAGAATTAGTCCCGATGGATTAAAGGAATCCGTTGCTCGTGGGTAAAGAGTACACCCTCTGTAGAGGTTATATCTATTCGAATAGCCGTGTCCATGGGTAAGGACTACAGTCTGGGATGGGTCAAGTGTCGGTCTTAGTGTCGGTCTTCGGAGGAGAAACTGCTAAACTAGAACATGGATTATGACTTGTGACTTATGATGATTATGATTACTATTGTTATGGACTAACCATTTACATAATTTGAATTATTGAGTATCCCTGGGACGGTACTACCTCCTAGATATTCACTATGATTATTTTCTTATAAGCCCTTTATGTGGTGTCGCTGAGGCGCCCGACTGTGGCATGCTTGTTATTTATTTACTTTATAAGCCCTTTATGCGGTGTCGCTGAGATGCCCGACTGTGGCATGCTTGTTATTTATTTACTTTATAAGCCCTTTATGCGGTGTAGCTCAGACACCCGACTGAGGCATGCTTCATATCATTATCCTTTCGAGGTGTCGCTTGAGACACCCGAACGGTGCATTCTATTTACACTCCCTTATTGCATATTCTTATTATATATAAATAACCCTGATTGCGTGCATTCATGGATTGTTATGTCGTGACTAACGTTGTGAACATAGACTATTTCAGAGCATGATTATCATTTGTTATATTATACCCTTGTTCAAAATGTTTGCTAGTACATTCAAAAGTACTCACTGGCTTGTCCCTGGCTATTGTCTTGGCCAGATTTCTTGCATGGAGAGGAGCGTTGCGATGACAGCCCCGGAACCCACACAATGGTGACAGCAGCCTCGCGAAGATAGGAGTTATCCTGGTCATCTGTTCCTGTGGGAAATGGAGTCCCATAGACGCAGATGAACACAAACCGCTTCTGCCATTAGCCACTAGAAACCAAATGTTGAACTGATAGGCCAGAATGGTCTTGTACTACACACTTTGTATTTTGCTTGGAATTCCTGTATCAAGTTGGTGCCTCATCAGCTAACAGTAATCCTGGGGCTGGTGAGCACAAGGGCCATTTTCTGGGAAATTGATATCCCAAAAATCCGGTCCTGACAGGTCGCCTCCCTCTGGACGGGCATTAATGCGGCACTGACGCTCCACGGCGACGCTGACCATTTCACGCGGGAAGCGCGAGCTGGCACGGGAGTATAGGTTTTGAACCGTTTCAGGTGTAGTACTGGTAGTTTGCAAAACTACTCAATTATTGCACTCGGTTTCCTAAGAAATTGTGGTAAAAAATGTTACACCACAACCCGCTTCCCTTCTCCTTCCTCTATCATCACAAGGTCGTCATGGAAGCGACCGGTCAACCCTTATATAGGAGTGCTAGCACAAAAATATGCATGCATGACCACTAAAATTTCCATATTAAAGCGCCGCTCTGACGGGAGTATGGCGTATGTTGTTACCTTCGGCCGGCCCATGGCTACCGGCCGACGGCGACCAGAGAAGAGGCGGCATGAGGGGAATGAATGCAGCTACTTTTTGGGTTCGCCTTCCGGCTTAAATAAATGCGCAGCATCACATGTACCCGAGGGTGCACAAATTGTAACATATGTGTCTGCTTAAGTGGGCGTCACATAACTGGTGTGTGTGTGTGTGAGAGAGATTCTGAGAGACAGAGTGCGTGTGTGCGAATCTACTCTTCGGACATGTACTCAACCTTTTGCATCGGGATATAAGTATAATGGTATTTACTTTAGCTAGTGATTTACGTGGCCATGTTAACGTGGTTATGTCAAAAAAATGTCACTTCCTGCTCGTGATTTGCGTTATATAAGTACAAGCAAGATTCTCGTGCATTGCACGGAACATCAATATGCATTTTCTTACAAACACCTGTTGTGATTGACCCATGCAGGAGTAATCCCATGTGTAAAAACTAATGATATCTCGAGAATTTTATCGGAAAATTGGTATCTCGAGAATGTCATCAAAAAATGAAAGATGAGAGATAAGGCGAGGAGGAGTGGAGTGTGGTGGTGACTGGTGGTCGGAATGGGCGGAGGCATGGGATTGACGGCGCCAAGAGTCAGAAGCGGCCACCATGCATGCTAGATTGTTCCGTAGACTTATTCCTTTTTAGTTGCTTGAGCAATGAGGTTGCGGAGATAATGATGTGGAGAGAGGTGCGGTATCTTTTGTAAAATTATCATAGTTTGCTTTCTATCCGCCGATATAGATCATATGGTCTCAGACATAAGATGGCGGGCACACCATCATCGCCAACTCGCTTTAAGGGTGCGATGATAAGTTTGCTAACTACTAATGTAAAGTGGAATTTGTCCATGTTATGCAAGTAAACACTACAAAAAAAACACTTCCATGATGATACGTGTTTGTCATAGTAGGTCGCGTTTTTGTCATGCATGTACATCCATGACAAATTTATGATGTAATCAAGATAGTCATACCTGTCTTTCAGAGAAGTGTTCCATGACATTACCAAAATTATCATCACGAAGTGTCCACTTCCATGACGATAAATCGCGTCACGTAAGTGCTTTCGCCAAGGGTGACCGACACGCGGCATCCACCGTAACGGAACGCCGTTAAGATGATTTTGGATCCGATAACCCGTTAACAGCCACGACCAATACCGATTTTCCACGTGTAAAATTCTCATTGGCGTTTAGCTGGGTCGGCCCATTATGGTCTACAGAATCTTGTGGGCCTTTATCTGGGCCGGCCCAAAAGTGGCCCACAAAGTTTAAATGGGCCAGCCCAACCGAAGGCCCATAAGATTTAGCAGACCATAATGGGCCGGCCCAGCTATAGGCCCACAAAATTTAGCGGACCATAATGGGCCAGCCCAGCTAAAGGCCCACAAGATTTTGCGGACCACAATGGGCCGGCCCAGCTAAAGGCCCACAAGATTCTGCAGACCATAATGGGACGGCCCAGCTAAAGGCCCAACATTCTCTATCAAATCAGCCCATCAACGGCCTGGTCTAAACTTGTCATCAATGCAGCCAATGGTCACTTCTGGCCCGTTAACAGTCCGCTAAGTAATTGGACCGAATTACGGCCCGGTGTATTTCCGGCCTGTTAAAGGTCCGGCTTCATTTGGGCCCATTTACAGGCCATCAAAACTTTCGGCCCATAAACGACCGTGAAGGATTTGGGTCATATTCGGCCATGTCTATCATTCGGCCTGTTAGAGGCCCACTAGAGATTTGGGCCACTTTCAGCATGTTGTCATTTTCGGCCTATTAACGCCAGACGTAAACCATGGGCCATATGTGGTCCAACGTCATATCGGGCCCATGAACGTCCCATATAAAAATGACGATAATCTAGCCCGACCGAAGTTCCGGCCTGTTAAAGGCCCGTATTAGGTCGGCGATTTACGACCCGTCCGAATTTCGCCTGTCAAATATCCGCCACCATTTCGCCTGCTAAGTCCAAAGGTTATTTGGCACAATCAGGCCCAATATCACTTTCGGTCTATTAAAGGCCCATGTTTTTATGGGCTCGAGATATTTAGACCTGTAAACGCCCTATTTTTACCGAGGGCCCAAATTATGTTTAGGCTCGTTAAAGGCCCACTATGGGCACAGCCTACCGTAAAATTTTGAAAGCTTATGCTAATTTAAGCCCAGATATTTTAGTGGGCTACATGCCAATTTCGCCCGAATCGCTTTTTAGCCCAATTGGAATGGGCCCACAAATGTTGGCATGTTGGGCTCCTACTAAGCTTTCGGCCAATACATTACTAAGATAAACCTACACTATACAAAAATAGCATCGTAATTACCGCAGCCTGTGGCAGCATCATAAATTTTGTATCACAACAAAATAAATTCCAATCATACAACAAAAGAACTGTTGGCATAAAGTTTACAGTCCTTCCAGATAAAAGCACCATCAGATGTATAGAATCACAGATCACTTGACCTGAGTGCTAATGTTTCAGGCTGTAGAATCTGATGGAGCAGCACGATCTCCACCTTTTTCCGCCATTGCTCTTCAACAACGAAGTGAATGTCTGATAGTTTGGTTTCAAAACCATTCATATCTTGACGACATTTCTCAACCACTATTCTTGTTTCCGAAACAACGTCCATTAGGGATTGGACTTGTGTCTGGAGCATAGATATATCACTCTGTCTAGCAGGAAGATTTTGTTCAGTAGGCGATTTGGACGAGCTTACCTTCACAACCAACCCAGAATTACGCAGGAAGGTGCTTTTTGCACTGTTAGTGGAGAGATACTGACGCACTGCATCAAGAAGTGACATTGTGCATGTAGTAGCCTCGTCACCTTCAAGTGGTTGTGGCTGTTCAATCATTTGTTCCATAGCTTCTTGAAAGTTTGAACATGTAGATTAGTGTACCGATAAGTTACTAATGAGATAAAAACAAACAAAGTAGGTTAAGCGTTTATACATAAATTTTTTTGGTGAACTACTATAATACATTAGCATGTATTGTAGTGCCAACTACATAATAAAATCACTTTCGGAACATATGTCCATGTAGCGTGCCTACTATATTGTATATTTCCTCACATTAGTTGACATCTAAGGATAATGAGACATGTTTTAAAGTAGGATGAACATAGTATGACATCATTCATATCATGGGAAAACAGATATAAAACAAACAGGCTATTTTATCATTGTGTGCGCACGTGAACATAACAACTAGATTACAGATCAAGACCAAAAGAATATCCTTCATCTCTTTTAAACCATGTAAGGTGAAATGATACGTTAAGACAATTGTGTATAAAAGTGAACAGAGTAACTCGACATTGGCTGCAAACCAAGTAGTTAAATGAACACATCACAGCACTAATCAGTTCAAGGCAGGAGGAGTAAGGACTTACAACAGCGGCTTGAACTGGTGTGCTCATGCCCTTCATCTTGCTGGTGTGGCAATCCTTGAAGATTTGCACTGCATTCGGTTCAGGTTCTTTTTGGTCCTCACGGGCTTTCCTCTGTATTTTGAACAAGTCAATATAGATACGATAATATGGCACAAAAAAAAGAAGGAAGTAGCAGCTATTTACATAAGCCTCGCAGTGTGCAATATATCTACGAGATCCTATTGTCTGTTGGAATTTCACTTTAGAACGGTTGGTTTTGTTCTTCAAACAGTTATCCTAGAAGAAGATACACTTGTAAGGCACATACATAAATACAAATTCAATATGTGGTCTGATCAAATACATATAGCCTACCTGATACTTTGGACCAGACCAGTGTTTAACGAGGGCTGTCCAATCTTCATCTGTAATATATTCCACTGGAGATGTTTGGGCGATTTCATTGTTAGCCTTGCCTTCAAAGTGAGATTTTCTAAGGTCGTACTGACATCTTGTCAGCAGAGCGATCGAAAAACATGAGTGCATGCTTGTTTAGTTGCAACATCTTTCGGATCCAACATGAACCTCGTCTGTTGAAAAAAGAATGTGAGTCTTATTAGGAGGAAGCTAGAAAGTATGGGACAGAGTAAGACAATATTTCTAATTGCGATGAATAACATTACTTACGTATAAATGGTCAAGGAAGGTGTTAAACTGGGTATTGTCTTTCTCATTCCTATACTGGATCCAAGTTGGGAGGACATGCGCATGACACCTAACGACAACGGATGCCTCTGATACTAATTTGGCTGACTCTGTAGCATCACGTGGCCTTTTTAAACCTGCCTCAAAATGGATCTCCATTCTTCCTCCTTTAGATTTTGTTAATCTATCAAGCATTATCCCTGATGTCTGTTTCCACTTGCGCCGTGGTGCTAGTTCAACAACGAATATGGAAAGTGTTAGTGTACATCAAACTGTGAGAGTACATATAAAGGAGCATGCAACTGCAACTTGACTCGATCAGGTACCGTCTTGGTGTTGATGCTCATGAGGTTCATATGATCTTGCCAAGTCCTGTTGTGTCAGCAGTGCTTCGGAAGTAGTGTTAGGTGTGAAGGCAGCTTGGGAACTGGCTAGTTCCGGAGCAAACGAACGAGTAACTGGTTGAGATGCTGGTACAGTTGAAGCGGATGCTGCAGCTGGTGCAGCAGGTGATACTGTGTTTGTAGATTTAGCCGGTGGACTTGGACCTTCTATCGCACTATAAGTACCAGCAGAATCTCGACGGCAGAACCTTTTCCGCTTCACCGCACGAGTAACAACACTCCCTACTATATTATTTTCCTTGCTATTTTTGACTTTGCCATGTCAAGTTGTACCCACAACACAAAAGAATAAAATCACTCTTCGTAACTCATTGATGCATGATACGCATAAGCAATACTTTGATGTAATACAACCGTATGAGGATGGAATATGTAAGAAAAACATGACGGCATGACATATTCACAGCTACGATGTGCAAACTAAGCAGAAGGAATTTCAAGAAAATAGAAGTAATGCAAGCTAGACACCATATGAAAGATGCAACCAATATTACGCTGCCAAGTTAAAAGTGTCTTGTCATAAGTGGGAATTCTAAAAATTAGAAGCAGTACAACGTAGAAATCAATGCAAGATGCAACCACTATCAAACTACCATGTTCAAAACGTCCAATCATGAGTTAATGAGCGGATACACAACAACAGTACTTTGATGTAAGAACATGGTATGATAGATAGATGCAGGTATTCTAGACACGTAAAGCCATGTCATATGCACATGTATAACATATAAACTCAGCAGGTGCAATTTAATCAAAATAGAAGAAATACAAAGCTAGACAACATATGCAACATGAAACAAATTATCACATCACAACTTAGAGCAAGCGCCATGATGGTGGAGTCGGAGATGAACTCATCATGTAGACTTGGGACTTCAACTTCATTAGCAGAGCAAAGGGAAAATCTAGAGAGTCTTTATTTGCGTCAAAAGGAGTACCACCAACATCCCTAACTTACTCTTTTCCTTCCTATTTTCTGATATTGCCTTATGAAGTCAAAACCACAAGAAGATGAATAAAATTAGCTCTGCATAACTGGTTGATGCATGATACACACGAACACTACTTTGATGTAAGGCAAGCGCAGGATAGGAGGATGGAATATATACAAAAAAATAAAGCGTTTCATATTCACACGTATGATAGGAGGGTGGAATATGTATGAAAAAATAGTAAGCGGGAGGCATTTAAACAAAATTTGAAGAAATGAAAGCTAGGCACCATATGAACATGCAACCAAAATCACTCTATCAGGTAAAAAGTGTCTCGTCGTAAGTGCCATTTCAAGAAATTAGAAGCAGTACAAGCTAGAAGACAATGCAAGATGCAACCTACATCACAGTCCCAAGTTAAATGTGTCTTATGGGTAAGTGATCGTTGCAGGTATAAGTTGTAAGCTACGCAGATGCAATTCTACATAATCGAAGCAATGTAAACTAGACATCATACGGAAAACGCAACCACGATAATGCCCAAGTAAGAGCAAGCACCTATGATGGTAGAGTAGGGAGATGTGCTCATAATGTACACGTATGTTCTAGAAACAGAACACGGTCATATTCACAGTATTATGTGTAAAGTAAGCAGATGCAATTCAACTTAGAAGCAATACAAGCTAGACATCATACGCAACATGCAACCACATATAACAGTGTCAAGTTAGAGCAAGCACCGTGATGGTGGAGTAGGGAGATGTGCTCATCATCTACACAGCTACGTTGACTGTCCAGCCTTGTGTTGTCTTGCGAATCTTGTTGGGAGGATGGCGGACTAGAATCAGAGAGACCCCTGCTTGAGTTGTTCAAGGACCACCATCATCCACTTCCGGACTAATTTCCTTCAGCTGTAATGATTTTGCATTGTGAAGTCAAACCGATAAGAAAAAGGAATACAATTCGCTCTTCAAAACTCATTCATGCATGATATGATTTAACACTACTCGGATGATAGGCAAACACATGATGCGAGGATGGAATATGTATGAAAAAAGATGGTGTGACATATTCACACCTATGATGTGGTAACTAAGAAGAAGGCATTTCAACAAATTAGAAGCACCGCAAGCTAGACACCACATGAAAGATGCAACCAATATCACTCGCCAAGTTCAAACTGTATGGCGTTTCAACAAATTAGAAGCAAGATATGCTAGAAATCATATGCAAGACACAACCAATATCACAGTGGCGACTTAAAGGTGCCTTATCATAAGTGACTAATGCGGGATATGCAAGAATAGTAGTCTGATGTAGAAACAGGAACACATGTCATATTCACAGGCATTATGTGTAAAGTAGGCAGATGCAATTCAACAAAGTTAGAAGCAATACAAGCTAGACATCATACACAACATGCAACCACATATAATAGTGCCAAGTTAGAGCAACCACCTGTGATGGTGGAGTAGGGGAGATGTGCTCATCCTCTACACAGCTACGTTGACTGTCTAGCCTTGCGTTGTCTTGCGAATCTTGTTGGGAGGATGGCGGACTAGAATCTGTAGAGAACCTCCATTTCAGTTGCTCGGAAGGACCACCATCATCCAATGCCTTGCCAATTTCCTTCAGCTTTTTTGATTTTGCATTGTGAGATTATACCGACAAGAAAAAGGAATATCATTCGCTCTTCAGAACTCATTCATGCATGATACTGACGAACACTACTCTGATGAAATGCAAAGTCATGATACGAGGATGGAATATGTACAAAAAACGGACGGCTTGACATATTCACACCTATGATGTGGTAACTAAGCAGAAGGCACTTCAACAAATTAGAAACACTGCAAGACACCATAAGGAAGGTGCAATCAATATCACTCTGCCAAGTTAAAACTGTCTCGTCATAGGTGGCGTTCATCAAACTAGAAGCAATACATGCTAGAAATCATATTCAAGACGCAAACCAATATCACACTGCCAACTTAAAGGTGTCCAATCAGAAGTGACTGATGCAGGATACACAAGAAGAGTAGTTTCATGTAAGAACATGGTGTGATAGACAGATATAGTATGTACCAAAAACAGGAAAGCATGTCATATTCACATGTATCATGTGTAAGCTAAGAAGATGCAGTTTACACTAATTAAGAGCAATACGAGCTAGACACCATATGCAACATGCAACCAGATATCACACTTCCAAGTTAGAGCAAGCACCTTGGATGGTGGAGTAGGGGAGCGGAGACTTGGACCATGTAATGCCCTATCAGTACAAGGAGAATCGGTATAGATGCTCCGTTTACGTTGCTGCAAAGGACCACCATCGTCGCCTTCCTTACTCTTTTCCTTCCCTTTTCTTGAATTTGCCTTGTCAAGTCAAACCCACAAGAAAAAGGAATAAAATTTACTATTCAGAACTTATTGATGCATGATACTAACGAACACTACTTTCATGTAAGGCAGCCGCTTGATAGGAGGATGGAATATGTATGAAAAACAGGACGGCGTGGCATATTGACATGTATGATGTATAAAGTGTAAACCAAGCACAAGGTGCTTGAACTTGTTAGAATCGATGCAAGCTAGAAACCATATGAAAGATGAAACCAATATCACTCTGCCAAATTAAAAGGGTGCCCTAACAAATGTATTTGACCAAATTACAAGCAATACATGGCAACAGGCTAGAAATAATATGCACACTAGTAGAAAAGGGGGCAACGGTCCAGGCCGGGTCAGCCCATTAGTCCCGGTTCAGTCTAGAACCGGGACCGATGGGGGCATTGGACCCGGTTCGTGAACCCAGGGGGCCGGCCGGGCGACGTGGGCCATTGGTCCAGTTCGTTCGACCGCTGGTCCCGTTGGTGGGACAAACCGGGACCAATGGGCCTGGCTCTGCCCACCATCATTGGTCCCGGTTGGTGGCATGAACCAGGACCAATGGCTTCCTTTAGTCCTGGTTCATGCCACGAACCGGGACCAATAGTGCTGTTTATATATACCCCTCGCCATGAAAGCAGAGCACTCCAAAGGCTCGCTTTTCTCTGGCCGACGAGGGGGGCTTTGTGGTTCTCTAGCTCACCTCCTATGCACATGAGGTGTTCGATGAAATGCCCGAGCCACACTACTTAAGCTTTCTCCTCTCCAAGCTCGACCTCCAAGCTCCATTTTCCTCAATATTTGTCTAGGTTTAGCGGTCCGTCACGCCCCGTCCCCGTCTTCACCATCGTCGATCACCTGCACCGATCTCATCGCCGGCACCACATGGTGAGCCTCTTGTTCTTATCTTCTTTCTGAAAGGAAAAATATTCTTACTTGTATTATTTTCTTACTTTTATTATTGCATCTTATATAGTGCGATGGTTTTGGTATCCGCCTCGTCGGCCCTCGTCCCGTCTATGATTCGGATGTGGTATATATTATCTTTATAACTATTGGTTCATTTATTGTTTATGAAAATTATGCCACCAACGTGACATAGATTTTATTTATCTAGGAGGTATGTGAACCAGAAATTCCAACTGACCCTATTGTTGAGAGGTTAAATTTAGTTGAAGAAGAAAAAAATTTCTTGAAGCAAAAAATAAAAAAAATTGAGGAGGAGAAGATGATATTGGAGTTGCATGTTGCGGATGTCGTCGATGATCACAAGATCAATATGGATGCAATGCGCTTGAAGATTAGAAAGATTAGAAAATATGCCATTCATACCGAGGCTTGGTATCATTATGCCGTTGGATCAATTGTTACCTTGGTTGCGATTATGATCGCATTTGTTTTCGCATTGAAATGTTTTACATAGTTTCAATGTATGGTTTAATTAATTAGATGCTCTGGAGATCTATATGTTGTTGTATGAGAACTATGTATGTACTTTGGTTTTAATGTGATGATGAACTTCTATTAATTTGGTAACTTATTTATCTATTCACTAAGTTCTCAGAATGGTTTTTGACACACTTAATTATATATAATGCACGCAGATGAACCCGCAATGGATGTACGGTGACGCATACACCTCCGAGTACATTAAGGGCGTGCATGAGTTTCTCGGCGGCTGAGGCAAACAAGCAGAATGGTTTTATGTGTTGTCCATGCATTAAATGTGGGAATACGAAGTCTTACTCTGACCGGAAAATCCTTCACACCCACCTGCTTTACAAGGGTTTCATTCCACACTATAATGTTTGGAAGAGGCACGGAGAAATAGGGGTTATGATGGAAGACGACGAAGAAGAAGAGTACGATGACAACTACGTGCCCCCTGAATACGGTGATGCTGCAACGGGGGGAGCCGGTGAAGATCAAGAGGAACCAGATGATGTGCCCAATGATGCTGCAACGGGTGAAGCTGCTGAAGATCAAGAGGAACCAGACGATGTGCCCGATGATGATGATCTCCGCCGGGTCATTGTCGATGCAAGGACGCAATGCGAAAGTCAAACGGAGAAGCTGAAGTTCGATCGCATGATAGAGGATCACAAAAAAGGGTTGTACCCCAATTGCAAAGATGGCAACACAAAGCTCGGTACGGTACTGGAATTGCTGCAGTGGAAGGCGGAGAATGCTGTGCCTGATAAAGGATTTGAGAAGCTACTGAAAATATTGAAGAAGAAGCTTCCAAAGGATAACGAATTGCCCGACAGTACATACACAACAAAGAAGGTCGTATGCCCTCTAGGATTGGAGGTGCAAAAGATACATGGATGCCCTAATGACAGCATCCTCTACCACGGTGCATACAAGGATCTGAACGCATGCCCGGTATGCGGTGCATTGCGGTATAAGATCGCACGAGATGACCTCGGTGATGTTGACGGCGAGCCTCCCAGAAGAGGGTTCCTCGAAGGTGATGTGGTATGCTCCTATAATACCACGGTTGAAACGCCTGTTCGAAAACGGAGAGCATGCCAAGTTGATGCGATGGCACGTTGAGGACCGTAAGAAAGACGGGAAGTTGAGAGCACCACGACGGGTCGCAGTGGAGAAAAATCGAGAGAAAGTATCGGGATGAGTTTGCAAAGTACCCAAGGAACGATGGTTTGCTTTAAGCACGGATGGCATTAATCCTTTCGGGAGCAGAGCAGCAATCGCAGCACTGCTCGTGACTCTATGTATGTATAACCTTCCTCCTTGGATGTGCATGAAGCGAAGTTCATTATGATGCCGTTCTCATCCAAGGCCCTAAGAACCCGGCAACGACATTGATGTGTACCTAAGGCCATTAGTTGAGGAACTTTTACAGCTGTGGAATGGAAACGATGTACGTACGTGGGATGAGCACAGACAGGAGGAATTTAACCTAAAGGCGTTGTTGTTCGTGACCATCAACGATTGGCCCGCTCAAGAACCTTTCGTGACGCATAAACGAGGGATACCACGATGCACGCACTGCTTAGATGACACCGAAAGTATATACCTGGACAAATGCAGGAAGAATGTGTACCTGGGCCATCATTGATTTCTTCCGACCAACCATCAATGTCGAAAGAAAGGCAAGCATTTCAAAGGCGAGGCGGATCACAGGAAGAAGCCCGCCATGCGTACCGGTGATCATGTACTTGCTATGGTCAATGATTTACATGTAATCTTTGGAAAGGGTCCTGGCGCACTAGCTGTTCCGAATGACGCTGAGGGACACGCACCCATGTGGAAGAAGAAATCTATATTTTGGGACCTACCCTACTGGAAAGACCTAGAGGTCCGCTCTTCGATCGACGTGATGCACGTGACGCAGAACCTTTGCGTGAACCTGCTAGGCTTCTTGGACGTGTATGAGAATACAAAACATACACCTGAGGCATGGGAGGACCTGCAACGCTTGCACGAAAAAGAGGGCATGCCTCCGACGCACTATGAAGGTCCTGCGAGCTACGCTCTTACGAAAGAAGACAAAGAAATCTTCTTTGTATGCCTGCTCAGTATGAAGGTCCCGACCGCTTCTCGTCAATAATAATAAATATGCCGAGAAAAGTTCCGAACCTAAAGTCTCATGATCGCCACGTGATTATGACGCAATCGCTTCCGTTGCATTGAGGGGCTTCTATCGGAAAACGTCCGCTTAGCCATTGTGAAGCTATGTGCATTCCTCAATGCAATATCTCGAAGGTGATCAATCCGAAATCGCACTAACGCTAAGGAGTGATGTGGCGCAATGTCTTGTCGGTTTCGAGCTGGTGTTCCCACCATCCTTCTTCAATATCTTACGACGCCCTAGTTCATCTAGTCGACGAGATTGTCATTCTAGGGCCCGTATTTCTACACAATATGTTCCCTTTGAGAGGTTCATGGGAGTCCTAAAGAAATATGTCCAGAATCGCTTAGGCCGAAGGAAGCATCTCCATGGGCCATCAAACGAGGATGTCATCCGGTTTTGTGTTGACTTTATTCCTGACCTTAAGAAGATAGGTCTCCCTAAATCGCGGTATGAGGGGAGACTGACCGAAAAGGCACGCTTGGAAGGGACTCAATAATATGCAGGATGTATATTCTGGTCTCAAGCACACTACACAGCTTTACAAAACTCTACCTTGGTGACCCGTATGTCGATGAACACAAGAACATCTGCGCCCAAACACCCGGAGCAAAGGCGAGGATCGGATTACATGTGAACACATCAGACTTTTAGCAGTTGGTTGGAAACACGTCTCAGAGGTGACAAGACTGTTTGTGATGAGTTGTACTTGTTGTCCAGGGGACCATCTTTGACTTTTTGATTTACACAGGATCCGAGATAAATGGGAATACATTTTACACGATTGACCAAGATCAAAAGAGCACCAACCAAAACAGCGATGTCCGCTTTGATGCAGCAACCGAGAGGGGAAAGGACACATATTATGGTTACATAGTGGACATATGGGAACTTGACTACGGACATGATTTCGTGGTCCCTTTGTTTAAGTGCAAATGGGTCAATTTGTCGAGGCGGTGCAGGTAAACCCACAAGACGGAATGACAACAAGGATCTGAAAAATCTTGGGTACACCGACGAACCGCTCGTCCTAGCTAATGATGTGGCACAGGTTATCCATGTGAAGGACATGTCTACCGATCGAAAAAAGGAAAAGATAAGGAAGCGAATACATAATACGATGAGCCAAAGCGCCACGAGTTCTTTCAGAAAAAGGGACATCCTGGAGTGGAGGGCAAGACAAACATGTCCAAGAGTATGAAAAGTTTCATGAAATTCCTCCTTCAAAGTCAAGGCAGACCCAAGCATCCTGATAAACGATGAAGATTATCAATGGTTATGGCGCAATAAGCAAATGACATAAGCGAAGAAAAAGTGAAGACTTTCTCCGCAACTATTATGATGATACCATGCCAACTTTGTAATGCATTTAGTATGATACCATTGTCCGCTTTGTACATGCACATGCTATGCCAACTTTTTCGAGAGTTGATTTTAAAACTATGAATTTAGGTCTAATTTTCTATAGGTGCATCTATGTTCATTTTTTGAAAACTAATGGCAGTAATAGAATGTTTATAATTTTGTTGTAAGTAGAAACAAAACAAAATAATTAAAAACTGGAAAACAATTAAAAGTTTATAATTTTGACCTAAAAGCAAAAAGAATTAAAAATAAAGCAAAAAAATGTAAGAAAATAAATAACACGTAAAACAAAACAAAAATGGAAAAATAAATAAAAATAGCAACTATAAGTATTTTGTTGTAAGTAGAAACAAAATAAAATAAATAAAGGAACAAAGAAAACAAAAAAACTAAAAAGTGTTTTCAAATTTGAAAACTAATGGCACTAACAGAAAGTTTATAATTTTGTGACCTAAAAGAAAAAAGAAATCACTAAAAACTCTAAGTATTTAGTTCTAAGTAGAAATGAAAAATAAATAGCAAAAAGAATAAAATGCCACCCATCGGGCCAAGACGACACGAATACGACTAGAAACCCAACCATGGGCCAGATTCAGTCCCAGAAGACGCCCAAGAGGCCCACAGCATTGCAAGATCCGATTAGGCCCGTAAGCCGCCAGCCTCAGGGAGTTCGAAGGGAACACAGAGCAGGGCTTATAAACAAAAAGGGACCTCTTGACTAGCGAGGTGGGACTAAAATCCCACCACAAGCCAAATAAGAAGAATTTGGTCCCTGCAGTGGCACCAACCGGACTAAAGGTGTCGGTGTCAAACCATGCGGATCTCGGGTAGGGAGTCCCGAATTGTGCGTCTAGGCGGATGGAAACAGGAGACAAGGGACACGATATTTTTACCCAGGTTCGGGCCCTCTCGATGGAGGTAAAACCCTACTCCTGCTTGATTAATATTGATGATATGGGTAGTACAAGAGTAGATCTACGACGAGATCAGAGAGTCTAAACCCTAGAAGCTAGCCTATGGTATGATTGTTGTCCGTCCTACGGACTAAAACCCTCTGGTTTATATAGGCACCGGATAGGGTTAGGGTACACAGAGTCGGTTACATCGGTAGGAGATCTATATATCCGTATCGCCAAGCTTGCCTTCCACGCCAAGGAAAGTCCCATCCGGACACGGGACGAAGTCTTCAATCTTGTATCTTCATAGTCCAGAGTCCGCCAAAGATGATAGTTCGCTATCCGGACACCCCTAGTCCAGACTCCTCAAGAGTAGCCCTAACCAGGCTTCAATGACGACGTCCGTCCGCGCGATATTGTCTTCGCATTGCAAGGCGGGTTCCTCCTCCGAATACTTCATAGAAGATTTTGAACACAAGGATGTTGTCCGCTCGCAAAATAATTTCCACATAACACCATAGAGAGAATAATATTTACACAAGATCAATCTGCTGACGTATTCCGTGGCGTGCCATCACGCCACGGCCAAGTCTTTATTCGAATTGTTTTTACCATACCACCTCAGCGCGTTTAGCGGGGCGGTTTCCTTGTCACGTCTTGTCAAAGCAGAGATCGTGTCCCCCTTATTCTGGGATTCTCATCAATACGGATGTGGGTAACCCAACCGCGCCATTGATTATGGCGCTTGGAAGATAAGAGAGTTTTACCAGGCTGGTGGGGGCGCTTAGTTGCGTCCGTCCATATAAGGGGATAAGGATCCACCTTTTCACCTACGCCTTCTTCCTCCTTTGCTCATTGAGGGAGTCCCGGACTAGGGGGTGTCCGGATAGCCGGACTATCGTCACGGCCGGACTCCAAGACTATGAAGATACAAGATTGAAGACTTCGTCCCGTGTCCGGATGTGACTTTCCTTGGCGTGGAAGGCAAGCTTGGCGATACGGATATGTAGATCTCCTACCATTGAAACCGACTCTGTGAAACCCTAACCTATCCGGTGTCTATATAAACCGGAGGGATTTAGTCTGTAGGATGGACAAAAATCATACCATAGGCTAGCTTCTAGGGTTTAGCCTCCTTGATCTCGTGGTAGATCTACTCTTGTACTACCCATATCATCAATATTAATCAAGCAGGAGTAGGGTATTACCTCCATCGAGAGGGCCCTAACCTGGGTAAAAACATCGTGTCCCTTCTCTCCTGTTACCATCCACCTAGATGCACAGTTCGGGACCCCCTACCTGAGATCCGCCGGTTTTGACACCGACATTGGTGCTTTCATTCAGAGTTCCTCTGTGCCGTCGCCATCAGGTAGGATGCCTCATCTCGTCTTTAAAGACGATACTATCGCCAAAGGAGCCTTCGCTGCTGGCCAGACTCTTCGGCTAGGTGGTTTTCTTATGACCGTCAGTCCGGCCACCCCGCCGACGATGACCTCTTGAGTCATCGAAACCAATCCCCATGTTAGTTCGGAACTTTCCGAACAGTTAGATCCGATCGAGCTCTCCTCCATAAAAGAGCTCTGGGATCGCATCGCCGCCCTGGGAGTCACCACAGATTACGACCGGATCGGGCCTAAAACCGATCTGAGAGAGATCAACTCTCCCCAGGCTACCCATCATGTTGCTGTGATAGAGGAGAAATGCGGCGATTCTTCTTCTACCTTAAGGACTAGCTACGTCCGGATTCCCGATCCCTCCATGTCGGATTCCTGCGGAGGGATGGATGTCGATCAAGCCCTGAACCTAAAGTCAAGCGGCGGGCCGGACTCATTGGATAGCACTCAAAAATCCAAATTTCCGAGTTCGGAAAATTCTCGGCCCTTGAGTCCTAAATTGGACGGGGTTCCGGATTTAGTGCCACCTGCCCACCCAAACATTGGCGATCTCTCTCGAATTCGGCAAGAACAGGATAAAGGACTGCCGAGAGGAGGACGCAATCCCAATTTTTTGCAATAATTGCATGGACAAGGGAATCCTAAACACCATAAGTCGTCGCGAAATTACACGCTTTGCTGACTTGGTGACCATAGTACAAAAGTACTGTGCGATGGAGAGCGCTCGAAAACCGAAGTAAATTTTGGAATAATCCGCCCCGAATACATCCCTAGTCCGGAACAAAAGGGTGCATCATTATCAAGCACCGGGTTGAATACCAAAAACCAAAACCCCTAAAGGGTACGGAACTGCATCGACGGTTGGCTAAACGGACCTGCAAAATTCATAGCACGTAGGGCGCCACTCCAACTCATAGCCTTCGAGCATGTTGGATACTACGGCAGGTGGCCAAAAGTGGCGAAGAGCTTCTAGCTTCGAATCCCAGCCCAAAGAACACCAAAGACGGTGTTAATAGTCTTCGAGACTTTCGCATCAAATAACATGCGAAACGACAACTCCGCAACCTTGTCAAGTCTACCAAGTAGCAACAATAAATCCATGGAGGACACGACTATTACCTTCAATGCCAAGATTTAACCTAAATTCGAACTGCCCGGGCACCACCGCATTGGTCCTCAGCCCGATAGTAGACGGCTTTCACCTTACTAAGGTACTCATGGATGGCAGCAGCGACTAAACCTCATCTATGAGGAAACCCTCCAAAATGGAAATCGATCGAACCGCATTGAGCGAAGCAGCACAACCTTTAGAGGAATAATCCCCACCGGAAGCATGCTGCACAGGAAAAATCACGCTGGGCGAGTGTTCGCTCGCCGGACAATTACAGGTCCGAGGAGGTCACATTTCAAGTGGCCCCGTTCAATAGCGGATATCATGCTTTATTAGGACGAGAGGCATTCACAATTTTTCAAGCTATACCCCATTATGGGTACATGAAGCTTAAAATTCCCGGTCCCAACGGAATCATCACTCTCACTAGTGATCCGAACATAGCAATCCGCGCCAAAAATAAGACAGCCGCACTAGCCCTCGAGGCATTATTCGAAGCCCTAGCGGCCGAGGAACTTACCGCGATGCGCTCCACGGTGAAAAGGGACGATGTGATACTTGATAAAAGATCCAAGTCCACCTCTTTTAAACCAGCGGATGAAATAGTCAAATTCCAAGTCCACCCAACGGACCCTGCAAAGACGGCCTCCATCGGGGCACAATTAAACCCTGATGTAGACGCCGACTACGAGAATTTCTACAAGAAAACTGGGACATCTTTGCTCGGCACCCTTCAGACATGCCAGGAATCCCACGTCAGCTGGCCAAGCATAGCCTAAACATCCTAAAAGGA
Organism: Aegilops longissima; assembly: GCA_021605205.1. NCBI lineage: Eukaryota > Viridiplantae > Streptophyta > Magnoliopsida > Poales > Poaceae > Aegilops > Aegilops longissima. The sequence continues at coordinate 406,955,330 of CM038680.1, forward strand.
TTCAAGCCAGTCAAACAGGCTCTTCGGCGCTTTTCTGAACCCAAGAGACAGGCCATGGGAGAGGAGCTAGCCAAACTTCTAGAGGCCAGATTCATCAGAGATATAAAACATCCGGACTGGCTAGCGAACCTGGTGATGGTACCAAAGAAGGATAAATCCTGGCGCCTATGCATTGATTTCAAAGACCTTAATAAGGCTTGCCCAAAGGATCCCTTCCCCCTCCCTCGAAAAAATTGATCAAATCATTAACGCTACAGCAGGACACGACTCATTGTGCTTCCTCGACGCTGCATCTGCTACCACCAAATCAAGATGGCGAGCTGCACCAAGCTGCAACAGCATTCATCACTCCATACGGCCCGCTCGCTTCAACACAATGCCCTTTGGGCTCAAAAACACCGCGCAACATATCAGCGCATGATTCGTATATGTCCGCAAACCAGATCGGCAAAACGGTGGAAGCATATGTAGATGACGTGGTCGTCAAAACCAAGCACATCGAAACTCTAGTAGACGACTTGAGGCAATCATTCGACAATCTTCGAAAATATGACATCAAACTCAATCCGGAAAAATGCGTCTTGGCGTTCCAGCCGAAAGCTCCTGGCTTCATTGTGTCCGTAGAGGAATTGAAGCAAACCCAGCCAAGATTCGAGCTCACACAATTGGATATTCCAAAAGACCTCAAACAAATACAAAATTGACGGGATGCGAGCGGCTCTAAGCCGCTTTATCTCCCGTTTAGGAGAAAAGGCATTACCTCTTTACCGCCTCCTCCGCCACACCGAACACTTCGAGTGGACGGATGCCGCCAAGGCCGGACTCGAAGAAGTAAAGGCCATTTTGGCAACAAATCCAGTCTGGCCATACCAACGGGCGAACCAATGCTATTATATATCGCCGCAACACATCAAGTTGTCAGCGCGGTGCTCTTTGTCGAACGAGAAACGGACGGACACCGGTTCCCTGTTCAAAAAGCGGTTTATTATGTGTCCACTGTTCTAACTCCATGCAAGTCCTGGTACCCACACTATCAAAAGATAGCATATGCGGTGTTCATGGCATCCCGGAAGCTGCGACACTACTTTCAAGAGTGTTTGATAACGGTAGCCTCCAAAGTACCTATTAACGACATTATAAACAACCGCGACGCGATGGGCCGGATTGCTAAATGGGCCATAGAGCTCCTTCCATTTGACATAACTTATAAGCCACGACGAGCTATTAAGTCATAGGTTTTGGCCGACTTAGTGGCCGAATGGACTGAAGCCGACCTCCCTAAAGAGTATGGCGCATACTCCAATTGAATCATGCACTTTGACGGCTCCAAAATGTTGGCTGGCCTGGGGGCTGGCGTCGTCCTGACGTCCCCAACCGGGGACACAGTGCAATACGTCCTTCAGATAATGTATAAGGACTCCAACAATGCAGCCGAATACGAGGCCCTTCTGCACGGCCTCCGGATGGCAGTCTCCATGGGCATTCAACGCCTAGAGGTGCGCGGGGATTCAAACCTCGCAATATCTCAAATAAACGGAGACTTTGACGCCAAAGATCCGAATGGCAGCGTCGCAATGCGGTCCTAAAATGTCAAGACGATTCGAAGGCTCAAATTTCATCATATAGCCCGGATAACAACCAGCGGCGGATATATTGGCATGCATCGGTGCAAAACGCGATGCCGCCCCACCCAATATCTTTTGGAACGGCTGTTCAAACCATCCGCATTATGAGAAGGGAGTCCGCAATAATAATCCGGACCCAACCGCACAGCCCGACGCCAACACTCTAACACAACCGAGGCTCCGCCCGAGATAACACCTCTGCTCACGAAATAATGGCGGTTATCGCCTATGGACGGAACCATTCCTAGCCTACCTAACTAGGCAGGAACTCCCCGAAGACCAAAATGAGGCTCGCTGCATAGTACGGCGCTCTAAAGCCTATAAAGTCCATGAGGGAGAGCTTTATAAGAAAAGCACTACCGGAGTCCTTCATAGGTGTATCTCTGAAGAGGAAGGGCGAAACCTCCTGGCTGAAATTCATGCCAGACTGGGTGGGCACCACGCCGCAGCCCGGGCCCTTGTAGGCAAGGCCTTTCGTACATGATTTTATTGGCCGACGGCTCGGGCAGATGTGCAGGACTTAGTCCAACGATGCGTCGGTTGCAAGCTTTTTGCTAACCAAAGCCACATGCCACCCACCACCCTTAAAACTATACCCATCACCCGCCGCTCATGCCTGGGGCTTAACATGGTTGGACCCCTCAAGGGAGGAACCCACAAGCAAAAATACCTATTGGTCATGGTGGACAAATTCACCAAATGGATAGAGGCCAAACCAGTTAAAACGGCCAAATCCGGACTAGTGATAGACTTCATATCAGGGGTAGTGCACCGTTACGGTGTCCCCCACAGTGTCATCACTGACAATGACACCAACTTCACGGCCGATGAGGTCAAATCATGGTGCAAAAACATGGGCATCAAGCTCGATTACACCTCAGTCTATCACCCTCAAACCAACGGCCAAGTCGAACGGGCAAACGGTCTAATCATGAGCGGCATTAAACCCAGACTAGTGCGGTCCTCAAGGAATCTAACACACACCGGGTCGAGGAGCTCGACCAGACTGGGGCTGCGGACCACGCCAATCGTACTACGGATTCACACCATTCTTCATGGTGTACGGCGCAGAGGCAGTCTTGCCTCATGACATAATACATGACTCACCTCGCGACGCATGTATGAAGAAAGAGAAGCCGAGCTCGAACGGCAGGACAGTTTGGACGCATTGGAGGAGGAGCGCGACGTGGGAAAAGCTCGTTCCGCATTCTATCAACAGCAGGCTCGAAGATATCAAAGCAGGGAAGTATGGGCCAAAGCTTATAACGTTGGCGAACTAGTTCTACGCCTGCCGGACAAGAAAAAGGACAAACTCAAGCCCAAATGGGAAGGTCCCTTCATCATTGACCAGGTCCAGACCAGCGGAGCATACCGTCTGCGAAACGCATCGGATAACCGACTCAAGCCGAACCCATGGAACGCAGCCCGTCTACAAAGATTCTACGGCTAAGTGCCGGTCTCCAAGTTCGTCTCCTTCCTCCGTCCGCATTCTTTATTTTTGCTTTTTGTTGTCTTTTATTTCTCTCCTTCCTCCTTCTTCTCGTAGCCTTTAGAGGCTCGTTTGCGTTTTTTCCGCACACACTTGACGCGCTGTCCGCGCTCATTATACCTGGGGGCTTCTTTAACAGAAGCTTATTTATACGGGCTTCATGCCCAGCACATGTGTTAAACTTCCGCATGTACCTTTTATTCACCATTATATGCATCGATATGACTTAAGTTTTGGCCAAGCTGGGTTGCTCGCTCTGTGCTTACCCCTCGCTCCCGATTGTTCGCTAGGTGGTAAAGGAGCACCTCTGTGATTGTTACTGCCGGGTCAGCCGGATGTGTACCTCGGACTGGGTGAAGCAGAAAGCTAGCGTTCTTAAGGGAATATTCGGTCGGTGACTTGAATGATGATTTTTAACTATTTACTCATCTGCCCCCAGATGATTTTCTGCTTTCATAAGCAGCTTTGACATGCACTTTAGGGCATGCATCCCAGCGAAAGGAACCCTTAACGAAACTATTCTCCCTGGAAGATGTTTCTTACTACCCATGTAACATAACATAACTAGTTGGGGAGTTGTCTGACACAACAACAATGACCCCTACGCCTTGTCTCCATGCATACCACTGTTCTTATATAACCACTACGGTATTCGGACACACTCCGGACTATTGGGTCCGGAGGTCGAAGCGAAAAGGTCCGCTATGACAAACGATCTACAATCCGGCTAGAAGACATTCTTTCATGTCATATTTTTACATAGTCAACTCGACTCATTGTATTCCTCCTCAATGCCATCTAATAGGCTATCTAATTTACAATCTTGCTTGGGAATACTTGGCGGCCAATTCTACTTGGCCGACACTAAGCTTACAGGATCTCCATCCCATCCGCCCCACAGAGTCCGACTCGCCATGTGGTTTGGGTCAGCCGTGTACCGCGTCTTCACCATGGCCCAGCCTCCTGGCGCCTTGACGGCAGGCCGATATCTTCCGTAGCCGGAAGCGCCGCCGTGCTCCTTGAAGCCGCTCCGCCAGCTCCCCAATGCCTTCGGCCAGGGAGGTAGATGGCCACAAGGCTTGGCCGATGCCTTTCATCACCTGTCGGACTCGTTCGTGCGGCTGACGCAATTCGGGAAGAAGATCACCCGAAGAACTGGGCATCTCCTCCTCAGGACGACCTGTGAGCAAACCTGCATATATGTTTATGTTAGTGGCCTTCCTCGCCGAATTCTTTTCAAAGTTCGCTCAAGCACTTACTGGAAATGCCGCGACGAAGCCACCGATTCTCCTTTACGGAGTCAGACAACTGGGCACGAACGTCCTTTAGTTCCTCACCCAGCTTGGTGTTGGCGTCTTGGAGATTATTCTTCTCCTGCCGCACTCTCATAAGCACGCTCTCGCTGGCCTTTAACTGGCGTAAGAGCTGTTGCTTGTCCGGATCTAGTCCGGCGCCATCTGCAATGTTTTGGTCAGATTTACACACCCGCCGCACTTTATAAACTATTTATTTTTTATAAGCATATATTACCAGAAGGGGCCTATGTAGCTCCCCTTGTAGCGGCTTGTGCGGCCTCAAGTTGGGCCTTGCACTCTTCAAGCTCCTGAGACAGTCGGGTATTCTTTTCTGTAAGATCCTGCATAACAAATGATCCTTAAATCAATTATTCTAACTATTTTAAGGCTCGGGGCTCTTGGCATATATAATCACAAATTTCCTTACCAGTATGTCCTTCACATACGCTCCGTGGCTCGCTAGACCATCTGAGCGGCACGTAGGTGTGCATCTCCCGAATCAAAGGCATTCAAGGCCTCTTGGGAGAAACACGCGTCACGAAGAACTGTCCGGCGGCGCATGTAGTTCAAGGCGCTCTCCACCTCGGAGTTGGTGGCGGACAACCTGTTGGCATCCTCTGTCGGGAGAGCATCTGACACACGTCTCATGCTCGCCTCAGCCTACGGACCCGGCTTTGAAGCTTGTCCGGTGAAGGTTCGATCGGCAACCTCTCCGGACTCAGTCCGGCGAGCGCTCTTTTTCCTGAAAAGGGTATCAGCGTTAGTACGCCTTCCAGGAATCAAGCCTGGGAGTATGGTGACATGCCATACCATTGCGGCGGAGTTTCGATCCGGACCGCACTTCTTTTTAGCCTGCGGGGTCGCACTGCCCTTTGTTGGCCAGCCGCCGCAGGCTCGACTTCCTGCCTCGAAGGTACCCCCTGCGAAGCACCATTGGTATACGGTGATCAAAAGCAAGCATGGATGGGTCATTATCAGGGTTTTGGGATCTCGGTCTTATTTACCTGTGAGGCTGGAAGTATTCCGGGGTAATCAGCCGTAATGGCGACCAATGCATTGTCGATGCTAAGTTGGTGGAATACCCCGTCGATCAACTCCACCTTCATATCCGGATCCTCTTTGGAGGTCAGATCGAGGGACCGTTCCGGATCATCGGGTTGTGGGGACGGGCTGTGTATCTTCTCCACAGCCCGGCGCAGTTCCTACGCAAAATCCATGAAATGAGATATTTAACTACGGGAACATGGATCAGACAGGTCACAAAGATGTTTGCTTACCCAGCTTCGAGGATTATTCGAAGAAAACTCCTTCAGTGGGTTGACACGGAGGAAATCCTCCTCCTCTCCTTTGTACATGGCAGACAAGATCTTCACCAGTTCAGTGACCGATCTTGGCCCTTTGCGGCCATGGCGGGTGGCATCGTCCTCCCCGTTGAAGTCCCACATGGGGTGGCCCCTGTATTGGAGCGGCTGCACTCCCCTCATAATGCATATTGCCATGATTCCTGCCATGGTCAATCCGGAATGAGCCAGTAACCTTATTCAGCTCATCAAATAATGGACATCCCGGTCTTCTTCTCTCCGGGGGCTCCGAGGGCGCCAACTTAGGCGCTTCTTCAGAGGAGCATTGCTGAACTCCGGAAGGCCGATCCGAATAGGATCCGGCAGCGGGACGTCTTCCATGTAAAACCATTCCGAAGGCCAGTCTTCGGACGCCTTCTTTGGGGTTCCGGATAGGTATCCGGTCCCGGCGATGCGCCATAGCTCGGCTCCTCCCACTTGATATATTGACCCCTCATGAGAACGGGGTACTAGGCAGAATATTCTCTTCCACAGTCCGAAATGAGCCACGACGCCCAAGAATAGTTCGCAAAGGGCCACGAAGCCCGCGATGTGCAGGATGGAGGAAGGAGTAAGGTGGTGCAATTGGAGGCCGTAGAACTCCAAGAGCCCCCGGAGAAACGGATGGATTGGAAATCCGAGGCCTCTTACTAGATAAGAGATGAAGCATACCTGCTCTCCTTTAGACGGATCGGGGATGCTCTCCGCTTGCTTTCCGCCCTTGTAGGTGGCAAGTCCGGCTCGAACCGGAACCATGAAGGCCGGGGGGAGAAATCCCTTGGTTTGGAGTATAACTAGCTCGCTATGCGGGACTGAGCATCTCTCCCAATTTCCTGGCTGAGAGCTGGAGCGAGAAGAGGAGCCGTCGACCGTCCATGATAGAATGGGCTTTGGTCGACGCGCTCGATGAAAGCTTGCAAAGGGGGATGGTGTGACTCAGATCTAGATCCTTGCCCTTTTATAGGCGGCTCATTTGCCGGCTAGGGGTAATTGTAAAATACCACGGCTATTCGCATTCATTCAAACACGTGGAAGATGGCCATTATTGGGCGTAGAAGCCGATGGCGCAGAATTTATCGAAGCGGACACTATTCGACAAGTATACGGAATTTGGATAAGAACCCGCCTCGCAATGCCGAAGACAATCAACGCGCCGGACTCATCATCATTGAAGCCTGGTTCGGGGGCTACTCAGGGAGTCCCGGACTAGGGGGTGTCCGGATCGCCGGACTATCGTCACGGCCGGACTCCAAGACTATGAAGATACAAGATTGAAGACTTCGTCCCGTGTCCGGATGGGACTTTCCTTGGAGTGGAAGGCAAGCTTGGTGATACGGATATGTAGATCTCCTACCATTGTAACCGACTCTGTGTAACCCTAACCTATCCGGTGTCTATATAAACCGGAGGCTTTTAGTCCGTACGACGAACAACAATCATACCATAGGCTAACTTCTAGGGTTTAGCCTCCTTGATCTCGTGGTAGATCTACTCTTGTACTACCCATATCATCAATATTAATCAAGCAGGAGTAGGGTATTACCTCCATCGAGAGGGCCTGAACCTGGGTAAAAACATCGTGTCCCTTGTCTCCTGTTACCATCCACCTAGATACACAGTTCGGGACCCCCTACCCGAGATCCGCCGGTTTTGACACCGACATTCATCCATTTCCGCGCACTCAAGCTCCAGCGCCCAAGTCCGCACATCTCTCCTCAACCTTCTCCAGCCATGTCCGGAGCGGGAGGCAAGTGGATGGCCTCCTCCGTCACGGAGGGGCACATCACAAGACTGCGGGAGGCCGGATACTTGTCCGGCGACATCGCGTGTCAGCTCCCCACCAAGGGGCAGCTCATCCCCACCCCCAGGCCCCATGAGAGGGTGGTATTCCTCACCCGCTTCCTCCGCGGACTAGGTTTTCCACTTCACCCATTTGTCCGGGGGCTCATGTTCTACTACGGCCTAGATTTCCACGATCTGGCCCCAAACTTCATCCTCAATATCTCGACGTTTATCATCGTGTGCGAGGCCTTCCTCTGCATCCAGCCCCACTTCGGCTTATGGTTGAAGACCTTTAGCGTCAAGCCGAAGATAGTGGGCGGCCGACAAGCGGAGTTCGGAGGCGCCATGGCGGGCAGGATGCCCAACGTCATATGGCTTGAGGGCTCCTTCGTGGAGACCATAAAGTGGTGGCAATCGGGGTGGTTCTACATCACCGAGCTGCGCGACTCCAAATGGGCGGTGGCCCCTGAATTCAGATCTGGCTCCCCCACGCGGCTCACATCATGGAAAGAGACGGGCCTGACGTGGGGTGATTCGCAAGAGCTGGCCGGACTCCAAACCTGTGTCCAGAACCTGGTGGACAAGAACCTTAAGCTTGTCAACGTAGTCCAGGTTATGCTCATCCGCCGGATTCTCCCATGCCAGCAACGGGCTTTCAATTTGTGGGAGTTCGATCTGGCACATCACCGGACCTTGAGCCGGCTCTTCGACACTACATACAAAGATGCCTGGAAGGTGCTGTCCACGGGCGCCGAAGCTCCCGCATCCGCTACCGAAGATCACGGATTCCGCTCGCAGCGTCAAGCCAGCGAGGTAAGTTATTTTGCCCTTTATGGGACTCTTTTCTCATAGTTTGACTCTATGCAGGACCTAAAACTCCCTAACATTTGACAGGACTAGCTGAAGACGTCCGGACAGATTAACTGTCCGGCTCCTTTGCCAGAAGACCCAGCGGACGCCCGCTTGACGGGGCTGCTGGTTCTGGCACCTCACGTGGTGTCGGAGAAGAAGGCCAAGAAGGAGGCCACGGGAACTAAAAGGAGCTCCCGGCACCAGGTGGTGTCGGATTTTGAAACAGAATCCTCTCCTGAGGAGGAGGAAAAAGAAGCCTCTCCCCCAGCGGGGGAAGGGAAGAAAAGGAAGGCCGCCCGGACTGGGGAGGCCGGAGGGTCCAAGAAGGGAAGAACCCTTCCTCCAGACGTCTCCACCAACACCGACGACGGCGAGGAGGAGTGGACCTCGAGGGCCAAGCCCCTGGCGAGATCGTAAGTGTCCGGATACCCAATGTTTTTTCTTTATTTACTGCATAGTGTTCTCTAATGCCGAACAATCATGCAGCCCGCCCAAGGGTGAGCTTGCCGCTTCGTCAAGCGGGTCCCTGAATTCGTCCGAAGTGGAGAGCACTTCTCTTCTGGCCGCCTCCTCGCCTCGCGCCGCCGCCGAGCCTTGTGGGGCCCCAAGGGGCCTGGTCAAGAGGAGGTGGCGTGGAGGCGCCACAAGGCAGCCTCCCGGACTCCAGGAGTGAGGGGAGCAAGACCCCCAGGGGCTCTAAGCCCGACCCTTGTCCGGACTCCATACCGGAACCTTCAGCGGTTTGAAGTCCGGCAAGCAGCCCTTCGTAAGAAGGGTAAGGCGCCGTGTCCTTCGTCCCAACCGAGGCACCGGACAGCTCTTGGGCGCTTAACAAGCGCCTCCATCGAGAAGAGCACCGCCTTGCTATGAGTGCGGTGATCGAAAAGTTCGATCCGCCAAGAGCGGGCTGGTGAAGCCTGCAACAGCCTTCTAAGAGGCTTTGAGGTAAGTTTTCAATATATGCAAGAAGATTACCGCATAGACAGTAGCCCCTGATGCTTAGTTCAGTGTTTGGAAAGAAAAGCCAGACTAAGGATCTAAAAAGATATCTGTGGAGTCTAACATAATTATGTCAATATGGGAATGCAAGCTGCCTGCTGACCTCTGCCTTGACCGCAATGGGAGGTCAATGTCTTAAAGGAGAGCCTCGAGCGGTCCGAGAACGAGCTCGGCCAAGCCAAGAAGCAGCTCGAGGACAAGGAAGGTAAGTAATACCTTATTAAAATAATACCTTATAGTAAGGAGTTGGTTGCAAAAAAGACAGGAATAACATGGGTATTGTAGGGGCCACGAACGAGGTGGCGACCCTAAAGGAAGTGGTGACCACGGCCAAAAACAAAGCGGCCGCGGAGCGCACTGAGCGAGAGAAGGGGGAGGCACAGCTGGCGGAGGTACGGCAAGAGCTCCAGGCTCTCGTGAAAAAACACGAGGGTTTGGAGCGTGACTCGAAGACTCGAGAGTCCGAGCTTGCCTCGGCTCTTGAGAGTGCCAAAGCCGCTAAGGCCGAAGCCCAGAAAGCCCTCCAGGAAATTAAGGCGATGAAGAAGATAGCGACGGGTAAGGCATTCTTTATGCAAAGAAAGAATGTAAAAGTCAATTATCTGTTAGTTACCCGAATCCGGAGCTCTCCTGGAGCCTTCGCAGATCTGCCCCGCAGTGCATCTGATGCCGCCGCTATCTACCGTGCCGAAGAGGGGAGCTCGATGGAGAAGGTGTTTTGGTCGCAGTAGGCTGAGGCCGAACATCTGGTGCCCTTGAGCGACCAACTGAAGCAATTGGTCGAGCTCCACAAGGTCGCAGAACAGGCCATGAAGGGCCTCATAGCTGTTGTGGCCAAATGAGGCCATGCACAGGAGCTACTTCCGGGCTAGTCGCGGCGGCTGGTGGGCGCTTGTCCATGGATCGAAGTAATCAAGCGCTCTGACTGCATCGAAGGTGCCCGTAGGGCCCTTGCCCGAGCTAAGGTGCACTGGGGCAAGCTGGATGGTGAGAAGCTTGTGAAGGACGGACCACCAGTGGGCAAGGAGCATCGCAAGCCAGAAATGTATTATGAGGGCGTCTGGAGGTGCCCTACCGATGGCGGGTGAATGCTCCAAAGATGTAATTTTGAATAGACTCACATTTGTTATCTGTCGCTGAAAACTTGTTCTTATCGCTAAGCAACGCTTGTCAATTTAAAATATTACCTTACATGCGGCCGTTTATCAAATCGAGAGATGGCAAGTCGTTGGCTTCAACCCCCATGCCATGAGTCTTTGGGGTGTTCGGGATAAACTTGGCGCTCTTGTTCCCATTCTTGGGTCCCTCGAGGGGGCGCTCAACATAACGAACCAGTGCAACCGGACTTATAGTGCTTGAACACTCTCACTTAGCCATAGAATTCTATAATTTTAAATTTGTGAAGCCCTAGTATTCGGAAGACCGAGTTTGGGGCGCTATCCACGCCTTTGGCGGACAATGCCGGCTCCTCGCTCTAAGTGGCATAAGTCTTTAGGGACCCGAAAAACCTCTCGAACAGCGACCAGCTCTCGCCTTATCATGATGGTCAGTTTAGCTTTCTCCTTTGAGGTGCTCAACCCAGCTCAACCGGGGCACAATCGCAGGGTTCTCCAGTGCTACCTTAGCCGATATAACGGAACGTAAGGTACCAAAACATGGGAGCCGGGCAAACCCAACTATTGACCCAAGACATAATTAGAGCCGATGCATATAATGCTATAAGTTCGGGTGCCACACTTGTGAAAGTGTTGGACTTATCACACCATTACGTGGGGTACTTAAGCCCTCGGTGTATTGGCCGTACCAAAGTGTACGGATGCAACATGTCATAGATGAACATATATGGAAAAAGGGAATGCAATAATAAGCAGAAGCTATGTATTGTTTTATTCAAAAAGATACTGCAATGAAAGCAGAACGATACAAATAGTGCGGTAAGCAAGGGATGGGACTATTTAACATGTCCCCCTCCAGGGGTAAGCTGCGGGGTGGTATGTAAAACAGGTATAATGCTCGTAGTAGAGACCACCTGGACACTCGACGTAGCTTTCTGCTTCCTTGGCTGTTGCATCGTGAGTTCGGCAATTCTAGTGCCGGACAGGGCTTTTGGAAGACGGAGTCCTGGAAGTAAGAGAAAGTAAGAAAAAAAGAATGACACCACCGGGAGCACCTGGTGCGGTTGAGCCGCACTCTGGGCGTGCCGTGGTCGTGCCCCTCCCCTTATGCCCATGGTATCTCTAGAGCGTAGTTATGTACGCGTAGTACTGGCTTCGCGATTTCGCGAGGGCTGGGGTTGGGGCCGATTTCTCGCTTGCTTTCGGATCGTGCAGCGGTCTTGCTGTAGGTTACTCCGACGGCTTTGACGGTGTCCGTCGCTTTCATGGCGGACTCGAGAATTGCCTTAAGAGGCTGCTTTGCACTTCGCGCTAGGGTCGCCAGATGCTCCTCCGTTCGGAGAGAGCGTTCGGTGTTTCCATTGACCGTAATTACTCCTCGAGGGCTGGCATCTTGAGCTTGAGATATGCGTAGTGCGGCACCGCATTGAATTTTGCAAATGCGGTTCATCCAAGCAGTGCATGATAGCCGCTGTGGAACGGGACTATGTCCAAGATTAACTCTTCGCTTCAAAAGTTATCCGGGGATCCGAAGACCACTTCAAGTGTAATGGAGCCTGTACAGTTGGCCTCTACACCTGGAATGACGCCTTTAAAGGTCATCTTTGTGGGTTTAATCCTTGAGGGGTCTATGCCCATTTTGCGCACTGTATCCTGGTAAAGCAGGTTCAGGCTACTTCCGCCGTCCATCAGGACTCTAGTGAGGTGGAATCCGTCGATGATTGGGTCAAGAACCAATGCGGCGAATCCGCCGTGTCGGATGCTAGTGGGGTGGTCCCTTCGATCAAAAGTGATCGGGCAGGAGGACCACGGGTTGAACTTTGGGGCGACTGGCTCCATCGCATATACGTCCCTTAGTGCACGCTTCCGTTCCCTTTTGGGTATGTGGGTTGCGTATATCATGTTCACCGTGCGCACTTGTGGGGGAAAGCCCTTCTGTCCTCTATTGTTCGGTGGCCGGGGCTCTTCCTCATCATCGCTATGCAGCCCCTTGTCATTGAGTTCGGCATTTAACTTGCTTGCCTGCTTGAACACCCAACAATCTCTGTTGGTGTGGTTGGCTAGTTTTTCGGGGGTGCCATCTATCTGGCACAAGCGATCGAGTATTCGGTCCAAGTTGGCTGGGCCCTGGGTATTTCTTTTGAATGGCTTCTTCCGCTGACCGGGTTTAGAGCCTCTGAATCCGGCATTTACTATCGTATCTTCAGCATTGTCACTGTTAATGCGGTGTTTATACTTGTTGCGACGCGACCTGCCATTGCTGTCCTTGGTATCCGAACTACCAGGGTGTTTGGCCAAGTTGTTTCTTCGAGCTAGCCAGCTGTCCTCTCCCGTGTAGAAGCGGGTCATGAGTGATGTGAGGGCTGCCATGGATTTCGGCTTTTCCTGTCCTAGGTGCTGGGCAAGCCACTCGTCGCGGATGTTATGATTGAAGGCTGCAAGGGCCTCTGCATCCGGACAGTCAACGATTTGATTTTTCTTGGTTAAGAACCGTGTCCAGAATTGTCTGGACGATTCATCTGGCTGCTGAATTATATGGCTAAGGTCATCGGCGTCGGTGGTCGCATATGTGCCCCGGAAGTTATCGAGAATGCGGCTTCCGTGTCTTCCCAAAGAACCAATTGATTCTGCCGGCAAGCTGTTGAGCCAATGCCGAGCTGGTCCTTTAAGCTTGAGTGGGAGGTATTTGATGGCGTGTAGATCATCACCACGAGCCATGTGGATATGGAGGAGATAGTCCTCAATCCAGACCGCAGGATCTGTAGTACCATCGTATGATTCGATGTTTACGGGTTTGAAGCCCTCAGGGATTTGATGATCCATTACTTCATCTGTGAAGCATAGTGGGTGTGCGGCGCCTCTGTATTGGGCTATATCACGATGTAGCTCATATGAGCTTTGTCTACTGTGTTCGGCCCGGCCGGGGTTGCTGTATCCGGCGTGACGGTAATCATTCCGAGTCATTGGGCACCCACGCGATCTGTAGATCGATCTTGTTTGCTTTGCCTTATCCTCCAGTATATCTTGCAACTCCGGCGCATCCTCCCGTGCCTTGGTACTTTTTGAGCGGCGTCTGGGCGTGGCCTGAGCGGAAGGCCGAGAGGCTTCTCTGTCGCGGCCACGGGGTGGCCGGTCTGCCATGTCGTGCGCTGGTGATGCGGGTGCTTCTTCCTCTGATCGAGGCAACGGCCTGCATTTGGGGTAGCTTTTGGAGGGGCATTCGAGTTCATACTCTTCGGCTGCAAGGACTTCACTCCATCTGTCAGCTAGCAAGTCTTGGTCAGCTCTAAGCTGCTGTTGCTTCTTCTTGAGGCTGCTTGCCATGGCCCTAAGCCGGCGTTTGAAACGCTCCTGTTCGGCGAGATCCTCAGGCACGACAAATTCTTCGTCGTCAAGGCTTGCCTCATCTTCGAAGGGAGGCATATAATTATCGTCCTCTACCTCTCTGTCTGCCGCTCTATCATGAGGGATGGCTTCTCCCTCCTCCTGTGCTGAATCTTGCTGGAGGGGGTTGTCTTCGGCACTGTCCGGGGTGTTATTATCTCCCGTGCCGGAATCACCATTTTTGCTGTGGCGGGATTTAGAGTGGCGCCGCTGACGTCGGCGCTTGGGTTGTTTCTTGGAGGGGTCATCCTCCGCTGTTCCATCGCCATTCCCATCTTTTGGGATGTCCACCATGTATATGTCGTATGACGAGGTGGCCTTCCAGTGCCCTATGTGTGCTGGTTCTTGGTTGTCTCCTGCATCATCGTCCATACCGTCGATGTCTTCGGAGTCGAAGTCGAGCATGTCGGTTAAATCATCAACAGTGGCTACAAAGTGGGTGGTGGGTGGGTGTTGAATTTCTTCATCGTCCGCATCCCAACCCTCCTGACCATAGTCCGGCCAGGGCTCTCCTGATAAAGAGAGAGAGACTTTAGAGAATTCAGGATGTTGCCAAAGGGCGAGTGCTGAAAGATGTCCGCGGTGGTGAACTCCATAACCGGCGCCCAATCGGATTCGACCGGCAGGGGCGCGGGAGGTTCAGAGTCCGGAGAGGAGTCCGGCACCTCAGAGTCACGGGCTTTGCAAAGGACAAGGGCTGTGTTCGGCTCAATCGCCGTAGAGATCGTAGCCCCCGAGGCGGTGTCCAACCACTCATCCTCGATCGGCGAAATCGGCTCCAAACTAAGGGTTGGAGCGGACGCTGGTGCGGCCTCCAGGATACTGTTCGGCGGCAGAGCTAGATCATACCCATCGAGACAGTGCGGCGCGCTTGGCCGTGGCTCGAATCCGTCGAAGATCCAGTCTCCGCGGATGTCAGCCGTGTAGTTTAAACTTCCAAATCTGACCTGATGGCCAGGGCGAAGCTTCGATCTGCTCCAGATGGCCAAGTGAATTGCCCGCAGCAAAGCCGCCCGAATCTAAGATCTGTCCGGGAGAAAAGTCTCACCTGGACCGCGTCGTTGTTGATGATCGAAGGAGCCATCGGGCCTAAAGGTGACGACACGAGGAACTCTCAATGAAAGCACCAATGTCGGTGTCAAAACCGGCGGATCTCGGGTAGGGGGTCCCGAACTGTGCGTCTAGGCGGATGGAAACAGGAGAAGGGACACGATGTTCTTACCCAGATTCGGGCCCTCTCAATGGAGGTAAAACCCTACTCCTGCTCGATTAGTATTGATGATATGGGTAGTACAAGAGTAGATCTACCACGAGATCAGAGAGGCTAAACCCTAGAAGCTAGCCTATGGTATGATTGTTGTCCGTCCTACGGACTAAAACCCTCTGGTTTATATAGGCACCGGATAGGGTTAGGGTTACACAGAGTCGGTTACATCGGTAGGAGATCTACATATCCGTATCGCCAAGCTTGCCTTCCACGCCAAGGAAAGTCCCATCCGGACACGAGACGAAGTCTTCAATCTTGTATCTTCATAGTCCGTGGTCCGCCAAAGATGATAGTTCGCTATCCGGACACCCCTAGTCCAGACTTTCAGCGCATTGGTTCGGTTGGTGGCACAAACCAGACCAATGCATTTTTTAGTCTCAGCTTGGTGCCACCAATCGGGACCAAAGGCCACCGCTTCCCGCCTTTGGGCTGCTGAAGAGGCCTTTGGTCCCGGTTGGTGGCACCAACCGACTAGTAGAACATTGGTCCCGTTTGTGCTCACTAACCGACCAATGCTCGGTCTATATATACAACACTTGTGAAAATTTTGGTTCAGTTTCTTGATCCCGCCCGACGATGCCGCCAGTTGCCCTCTCTCGCCTCACCGTCGCCGCGCCGTTGCCCCGCCCCGAGCCCACGCCGACGCCGTCTGCAGCCCCTAGCGTGTCCTGCACACACCTCAGACCCGAGCCCGTCCGCGCCTGAACGCTGCTGCCTTGCCGTTCTTGCCGGCCGCCTGTCCGCCGCCCGAGCACCCTGCGCCCCGAGCCCGTCTGCGGCCCCGGCGCGCCCGCCGTTTCCGTCGCCCTCGCCGACCGAGCCCGTATTAAATGCGTGTGCCCCGCCGCCACGCCCGCCTGCGTCCTCCTCCCGATCCTGGCGGGAGAGGTAGCTACAGCCCCATCCTCCCCCCTTCCTTCCTTCCCCTGCTCCTTTGCAAAATATATGTATGTATGTATGAGTTGGGGAGAAAGTTTATAATTTTTGTTCATATATACTGTAGATGTATGTATGATGAATTTTGATAATTTTTTTGGTTCACATATAATGTAGATGTCTATGTATGTATGGAATGATATCGATGGATGTATGTATATAGAACATTCGTACAAAATATGACGAATCCGATATGACCAATGTCCCCCTCCGGTTCACTCGGGACCACTAACTCTCTCGGAGAAAAAATGTTATCGGGGAAAAAAATGTTATCCAGGTCGAGGGTCGTCGAATATGAGAGGAAGAAGACGATAAAAAAAGAAGAGGAAGAAGAAAAGAAAGAGGAGAAGAAAGAATAGAGGAGTTCCTCTCCTCTATTGTTTCTTCTCCTCTCTTTTTTTCTTCTTCTTCCTCTTTATTTATCAGGAACGAGGGTCGTCGAGGGTCGCCGAGCGGTAGAGGAAACCCTAATTAAATAGCAAGTATCGTCGGTGTGAGATATATGTGGCCGTCGGTGTCGGACACTACATCCACGTCCCACAAGTGACGCGGGCGTCGATGCCCACGTCACTTGTGGGACATAGATGTAGTGTTCAACGCCGACGTCTCATTATTTTTTTCTAAAATTTCTATTTGAACATTATTTTAAAAAACAAGCAATACTACTTCATGTATTTTTAAAAAGGAAAAAACAAGCATATTATTTTACCATGTACGTATGTCGTCGTTGTCGATATGCCCCCTCCCGATAGCTTCAACATGTGGGGGGGGGTCGATATTACCCCCTCCTTGAAGCGTTCTCGAGGCCACCCCTAACCCTTGAAGTGTCATCGAGGCCACCTGAAACCCTAGAGAAGCAGCGTCGAGGCCACTAATTAA
The DNA here is from genome assembly GCA_021605205.1 of Aegilops longissima. Taxonomy (NCBI): domain Eukaryota; kingdom Viridiplantae; phylum Streptophyta; class Magnoliopsida; order Poales; family Poaceae; genus Aegilops; species Aegilops longissima. Next base: position 406,972,293 of record CM038680.1, read on the forward strand.
TATGATTCCTTATTGTGATTAGCTAGCTAGTTCTACGTTTGCCACTAATATATCCATCTGTCATGTTTGAATAATAATTGCCATGTTGTAAATATTTGTAGAAACTATGGACACCCCCCGAGACGAAGCACAAGAAGCGTTGCTGAGGGACATAATTGCAGAAGGAAATGATGTCGTCTGCTCGTTGATGTTTCTCAATGACACCGATGGTCTGGAAGGAGAGGGTGAAGAAGCAGCTAGCTATGATTATGATGGCTCCGGTGACCCAATGCTAGTGCAAGAAGTAGACCGTGAGGACGGCTCCGGTGACCGAACCGAGTCCGGCCAGGTATATATATTAGTTAAGCCTGTGCTGACTAGCTAATTGATGCATTCATTGTTTTGGTATGTACACATATTAATTAACTCTCTTCTTTGTTCTTTTTTCTAGCCCTCCGGATCGAGCACAACTTCGGTAAAGAGACGAGGCCCGAAGAAAAAGTTGAGCTCGGATGAAAGGTTTGAGATCATAGAAATCGCGCGCGACGGCCAACCGATTGAACCCATCCGGACAAAGAGCGCATTTGTTGCTTAGTGCGGGGTTCTGGTTAGGGACAAGATCCCGATCAGCATCCACCAAGGGTATAAGCCTAAGAACAAAGACCCTGAGGTGTCTTATGTCAATGATATGCAGAAAAATGATCTTTGGACTGAGATGAAGTCAAATTTCACCCTACCGCCAGAGGATGATCCGGAGAAGCCAGTTAAAGAGCAATTAATCAAGTCTTTTGCTCTTACGAAGATGGCAGACCTATTCAGGAGGTGGAAGAAAGACCTGAATAGGTTTGTCGATAAAAAAGAGACACCAGAATTCAAGGGCAAATATGATAAGATCAGAGATGACTGGCCCGCATTTGTGGCCCACAATACATCGGAAAAGAGTAAAAATATGTCAGCGACAAACAAGCAAAATTTTGCAAAGAAGAAGCTTCACCATCGCACGGGGTCAGGTGGCTACCTCGTAGCCCGGCCTAAGTGGGCCAAGGCTGAGAATGATCTGCTTGATAAAGGGATCGAACCAGAGACAATGAACTGGCCAGACCGTTTCCGGACTTGGTTCTCCGGGCTGGCGGAACCTTGACCCGTGACGTGGAAGTGCATTTGGACGGACGATCAATTGGACATACCACCAAGAGGCTTCAGCAATATATCAAGCAGCGCAATGAGGGACGTTCGCTCCTGCATAAAGAGAACGACGAGCTCACAATGGCCCTCGGGAATCTTGAGCACCCTGGACAGACACGAGGCACGCCAGGCTCCGTTTCATGGAAGGTTGGGTTTCCGGACGCAGGCGGTTACAAATGCCAGGAGAGGAGGAAGAAAGTGTAGTAGACCGAACTGCAGGCGCTGCATGCAAGGGTACAAGCGATAGAGGAACGAGAAGCAAATCGCAGCAAACAACCTGCCGAAGCTTCCCCCGAAGCTACCCCACCATCTCAGCAGAGAAGCAGCGTGGCTTCCACCGAGCTGCTTCAGCTGGAGCATGCCCTGACGGCTCCTGCCAGCTATCCCGTGGATGCTAGCATGGAGTCTCAAAATTGCTACCTTATGACGCAATGGATGAATTTGAAGGTCAAGCCGGCTGTTGGCTCTGCTTATCCTCATCAATCCGGCGCAACTTTTCACCGCCGCCGATTCCGTAAGGATATGCTAGGGTGATGGTGGATGAAATAACGGAGGATTTGAGGACCTCCGGCTTGACCACCCTACCGTGAAGGGGAGACTCGGCTGGGTTCTCGCTCAAGACTCCATGCCTATGGTGGAAGGATCTCATCAACCTTCCGAATCTGACGCCTCCGCCTCCTCCTCCTCCTCCGGTGAGTCAGGCACTCCGCCTCCACCGCCTCCTCCTCGTGAGTGACGATCAGGGCACTCGGCCGGCTCCTTCTCCGGCGTGGCGGCACTCCACCTCCTTCTCCGCCACGCCGTGCGCCCGAGCAGCCAGCCTCCTCCTTCTCCGCCTCAAGAAGGGCGGAAGAGACCCGCCGCCGCTCCGCTGCTCCGTGGCGTCGTAGTCCTTCTTCGCCAGAAGCAACAAAAGAAGACATCCGCTCCATCTGCTTCCGCCGGCGTCTAGCAGACAGCCAAAGGCGGAGGACATACAGATTTGGTCCTTCTCTCAAGACTCCAGAAGTTACCATACGAGATGACCCCGGAGGAGAACGCGAAAATCGTGCGAATCAAGTGAAGGACTGGTTTCAAGGGTTGAAAGCAAGAGACATCTACCTCCGAGGAGAAGGTAGATCCGTGAAAGCGGCGCACTGCTGCCCCGACAAAACCACCCAAGTCTCCGCCAAAGGCAACTATGAGCGCTTTATTGAAAGGCATTTGCGAAGCGGAGCGGTCGTGAAGTACCGCCGCTGATCAAAGGATGAAAGAACGATGAGCTGGGAAACAAATTGCCCAGCTCGGCAAACAAGCGAAGCAATCGTGCCCCCCTCTCAAGGTGCCTGCTAGCAACATCGTCGATCCGAGGAGTATGTGAGAGTTAAAAAGGAGCATGACCTCGTTGGAATTGAACTGTTGCCTGTTCCATTTGAGGAATTCTTTCAGTTTTTCAATCAATTGGCCCTCGATAAAGCAACGGTAACCTGCTACTGTCTGTAAGTAGTACTACTTCTGTCATTAGGTCTCTCTATATAGCTCAGCTCTTTCATTGCATGTATTTATAATTATCCTCACTATATTATGCAGATTGAAGATCGCCGAATTGAAGAAAAGATAAGTGGGTGATATAGGGTTCATTAACACATATCTCATAGATGCAACTGAGGTTAAATATCATGCCGAAGATACCGAGGCCAACTTGCTACGATCGTTGGTAATAAATGAACACAAAGATATAATACTCTTTCGTTACAACTTCAAGTGAGTGTTACTGTCTTGTGGCATATTCGGTTTCCCTTATTAGTCCAGGTTATAGTAATGTAATTGATGAGTTATGCATACGTGCGCAGGTTCCACTATATTCTCCTAGAGATTAAGCTTGAGCAGGGAGTAGTATTGTCTTAGACTCGAGACAAAAAGATCCCAAGGAGTATGCGGACATGACTCAAATGCTCGAGAAGTAAGTTAAATCGATCATTATCCACCATATCAGCAACTTTTTTCATTTCTGATATCAAGTGATTGTTTTCTTTGTATGGCAGGGTTTGGAGAAAATTCACCAAAAAAGCTCCAGGACTGCCGAAGAAGCTGGAATTTAGACACCCAAAAGTAAGTACTAAAGTAGCATGTTCCACGCATCTCCTAGTGATTCAGGCGCTAGTTTCATCAATACCATTCGGCATTCTTGCTTATCAGTTTGATTGACCTCTATTTCTTGTAAAGTGGTTGTGGCAGGAACAAGGGAATGATTTCTATGGATACTACGCTTAGAGTCCATCCGCCACACGACCTGTGAGCGGGCTACTCGACGAACAATATGAAGTGCGTAAATAACAATATTCACAATTTTATTTTATTACCATCATTTGTGTTGAGTTTCATTCATTCATATATATATATATATATATTGACCCCTTCTTAAAATTAGATGTTTCAGATGCGGATGAACTCCTAGCACCAGATCGCATGCAGCAATTCAAGAGGAATTACGGCATTCTTTCTTGACCACGTGATCATCAAGACGGAGAATACTATGTGGACCACGATCCGTATGTTAGGAGATTATATTTGTAAAAGATAATTATTGTATATATGTAGCCGTAGTGTCGGATAGATATACGAGAACTTGTTGTTCGACCAATCTCTGAGAAGGAGAGGTGGTCGATATCACTTCTCTCGTATGCATATATGTTCATGGCGATCTTTTATTTCCTTCGCTTGCTTACTAGCTAGCTAGCGTGTCTAGCTAGTCCTCTCTATACGTATGTATAGTACGAAGCGCCGACCAAGAATGGACAAAGAGAGAGGACACTTCTCTCTATTAATTAGCTAGCTAACACAATATATGAAACACCTAAATTAACCCCCAAACCTACAGCCCCCTTCAAAAAAAACAAAACCCAAGCCACGTAAATGCAGACGCGTGGATTCCTATTGGTCCCGGTTGGTGCCACCAACCGACCAAAGGCCCTCCGCTGGGCTCGGCTCAAGACAAAGCCACGTGGAGGTTTGATCCGTCCCGGTTCTAGACTGAACCGGGACTAAAGGGCCAGGGCATCAGTACCGACCCTTTAGTCCCAGTTCAGGAACCGGGACTAAAGGCCCTTACGAACCGGGACAATAGGCCCTTTTTCTACCAGTGGCAATATGCAACGAATAAAGGTGACTCATCATAAGTGATTGATGCAGGATACAGAAGAGAGGTAGTTGCATGTAAGAACAAGGTTAACACATAGATGTAGTGTGTACCAAAAATAGGAAGGCATGTCATATTCACAGGTATAGTGTGTAAACTAAGCAGATGCAATTTACCCTAATTAGAAGCATTACAAGCTAGACACTGTATGCAACATGCAACCACATATCACACTGCGAAGTTGGAGCAAGCACCTGTGATGGTGGTGCAGGGGAAGTGTTGTCTTCAGGTAGAGAGCAATGTTCAATATCTTCATTTAGGCTTGCTGTTTCTTGAGAATCATGTGGAGAGGATGAAATTGCATTCTTTATAAGAGGATTGCATCTCATATTAACCCACGCGCGTGACTATCTCATCATAAGCGATAGACGCAGGATACACAAGAACAGTAGTTTGATGTAAGAACATGGTGTGATAGGCAGATGTAGTATGTACCAAAAACAGGAAGGCGTGTCATATTCACATGTATAATGTGTAAGCTAAGGAGATGCAATTTAACAAATTAGGAGCATTGATGAGGGATACACAAGAAAAGTAGTTTGATGTAAGAACATGGTTAATAGAAAGACGTAGTATGTACCTAAAACAGGAAGGCATGTCATATTCACAGTATAATGTGTTAACTAAGCAGATGCAATTTACCCTAATTAGAAGCATTACAAGGTAGACCCCATATGCAACATGCAACCACATATCACACTTGCCAAGTAAGAGCAAGCACCTCGATGGTGGTGTGGGGGAATTGTGGTGATCAACTAGAGATCTACGTTGACTATCTTCATTTAGCCTTGCTGTTTCTTGAGAATCATGTGGGAGGATGACACCGCACTCTTTAAACGAGTAGGGCGCCTCACAAGAACTCCACCCGGTGACTGTCTCATCATAAGTGATTGACGAGGATACAAAAGAGCATTAGTTTGATGTACTAACATGGTTAATAGACATATGTAGTATGTATCAAAAATAGGAAGGCATGTCATTATCAAAGGTATAATGTGTAAAGTAAGGTATGCAATTTAACCAAATTGGAAGCAATACAAGCTAGACACCATATGCAACATGCAACCACATTTGACAGCTGGGTTAAAGCAAGCACTGGATGGTTGTGTGTGGCAATTGAGATCATCAACTGCAGAGCTACGCCATCGTCTCCAATCACGACATTGCACCCTTTAGAGCGCTGAAATGCTTAGTTCTTATCTTCGAATTACACTGGATCGACTTCTGTCTTTTCTTTTCTGCATTCATCAGCACTACATCAGAGTTTGAAATACCCATGCATAAAAAACAATAGTGTGAGTATGGGTGAAGTGTGTGCACAATTAGTACAGTGTAAAGGTAGCAGATAGCTGGTCGGTGAGAAATAAATGACGGGAGACATATGATAGCTCTACAACATGCATGGCACAATCAATTACTACAGGATTCTATGAAAATAACAGTCGACTGAAAGCAAATAGGTCGGTCCATTTTTTCTGCATCGTCCGATGTACAAAGAACGGGCAGATCGCCTTCATCTACCTCCACCACCAAGTGTTGACGATCTTCCTCGAATGCCAGCCACCACCGCCCAAGATTCTCCCCTGCTCGCCCTCCCTCGACCTCACCGCACCGCTGTGCTTGGCACCGCCCCCCGGCCATCCATTCAAGCCCCGCCGACCTCCAGATCGGGCGCAAGCAGCTCCTGCGCCCCACACCCCTATGATAGAGACCGATGCACCGCTTCCCCAGGGAACAGGCGGACTAGGTGCTCCGCGCGCCTAAGCGGGTGCTGGTTCTTTTAATTGCGGTTCGACTAACCCTTAATTGAAATCCAGGCGGGCTACTGACCTCTAGCAAAGGTGAAATAGTAAAATGGAGGAAATCTTGTGCATTTAGTATCACGAAGAAGATGCAGTAAGAAGCGCTCAACTAGTTTCTTTTGTGGGATGAATACGGTGTGAGCGGAGACGTAAGATTTGCACGAATAAGGGAAGAGGAGTACCTCTTTCTACTGGCAGTGCCGTGTCCTCCTTCTGTTTTTCCGACGATCTTGTTGTTCGCCGGAAACCAGAAGTTGTGGAGGACGGTGCAGCCTTGGACGAACCCATGGCCAAGTTGTTGAGTGTGGTGCAGTGGCCGTATGTCGGCGGTGGGGAAGCAGATCCGAGGCGGCGAACGACAGCGTAGCAGGAACAGCTCCTGTGCGGTGGACGGTTGGGATAGTGGAGCCGCAGCAGTGAGGCGCAGGACGGCGTGGTCGGAGTGGTTCTGGTACGGCGCACATCGGCGTCGGCGTCGTGGAGGCAGCTCTGCCTCAGCTTCAGCTGCTAAGTCCTTGAGGGTGTTGCGGTTACTGTTGCGTTGGACGACGACGTCGGGGTACCGGCTCCGGCGTGATGGAGGAGGGCGGCGGTGGATTGGCCGCTATGGGGTGGAGGACGGACGAGGTTGGGGTATCGCGGATGGTGGAGAGGGCATTTTCGCGCCCACAGAGTATGCATGGGGAAACGGAGGGAGGCGTGGAACTAAGGGGGAACAATGTTTCGGTTTGAGACGCGCTCGTTTGAAATTTGGGGAAAGTTACAAACTTTGCCCCCATCTAAAATTTCGGACATATTATGGGTTGGGGTAGGACAGTCATGTCTGTGTCCCAAATGTGGGCGGATAGATTTCGCTGACCGCATGGTGTTTAGGCGCCCACGGCGTATGAATGTTTCTCGAGGCGGTTGAGACTGGCGCCTTGGTGAAGTTACAAACCTACCCTTGTTTAGACCTTTGGACATCGGGCCGATAGGCTACACGGGCCAGAGTCGACAGTAATTTCCTACCACCAAAACATTAGTCTCACGCGTTTCGGGTGACCAGAGGCATATTTGGCGCCTGCTCAATATTTGGGAGTAGAAGCATTAACGCTTTTGTTCTCTTGAATTGAACTTTCAGGATTTGTCAAACTTCACAAATCTTTACTCTTGAAAATCCTAAAGCTACGATTATTTTGGAATGGAGGGGGTACATTTTAATATACATTGTACACAAGTATATATTAAAAAATATGCAAATTACCTCAGTTCATGCATGGTTCCATGTATAATCTCCTTGGTTGCAAAAAAAAGTTAGATATGCGTATGAATATATATAGCATGTTCAAACTGACAACAAAGATTGATGCCCCCTTTTACATCTGATTTACAAATGCCATTATCTCGGTTCAAACAGATGAATGCACTTCCTATGAATTCAATCTTCAAACCCCTTTATGTTGAATTACATGTATTTTATTTCGTAGCTAGCAATTTGGAATGTATCCATGCAAGTGACAAATGTATAAAGTGTTTCACACTAACAGCATGGAGTGCACTAACTAATGTTTATATATGAATTGCAAAAGCATCCATTGCATGTATTTCAAACCGCTCTCACTCTATGGATCGATAATATGAAATAAACACATGCACATGCTAGAATTCAATAGAGTATGGGTGTCTGATAGACCGATTTTCGTCCATACGCAATTTTACAAAATTCATGATCTCATCCAAAAATAATAATGCCATTTATATTTTAATTTAATGCGTATAACCTCCTTTTACACGTAGATGCATTGTGCCTCGCCCCGTTCTCACAAACGCGTTATATATCTCTCTATCTAACGCATAAGTGCACACACTTTATATGCATCGGCATTTATCTTTCACACATGCTCACAATCTCTCTCAGGGTGTCGGGGTGTCTCACGGACATGCTCTCTCTGTTTCTCTCTCTCTCTTTCTGTCTACTATGTACCACTCTTTTCACTAATCTCAGTTGGAAAACACTATTTCTCTCACATGCATATATACACATGCACGGTCTCTACTAGCCCTCTATACGCACATATATGTGCCTACGTGCCTCCCGCACGCACATTATCTTTAGGCCTCTCTCACACACATTGCCCCCCCCCCCCCGCCCCCAACACACCTCTCTAATAGTAGTTGGCAGATATGATTTCATCATATCATTCGGTAGGATATCCCTGGCTGTTAGGCTGGATGGTAATACGAGGCAATGTTTGACCCTAGTTCGGATCGGACCCTTGCAGTTGAAGAAAGAGCCTACTCCTGGTATCAGTATATTAGTGATAGGGTTGTGTACAAAGTACACGTGAATACCTGCATTGTGCGTGTGTGTGTATACTATCGACGAACTAGCCCCAAGCTTGTATAACATACTAAGGGCCTAGGGTTACAAATCATATATAGTCGGCTTATCACCGGTGGGGATAGAGTCCTCCGCGACTGTAGCTTCGTGTTGTATGCTGAGTCCTCCACATGGGTCTCAGATAACACGCCTCGGTCCAACCTATATGTGGCGCAGGATGGAACCGACCCATGAGTCTTCATGTTGACCCACCACAACTAGAAATGATGTGCCCACCACACCACACACGCAATCGGCCACTAAGAAAATAAGCATATACAATAGTACAACGGTATCTAGCTCACGGTACGTCTCCATATTTTATTGATGACACTGACGGACTTTGCATTTGATGCATGCTCTGTATTTTGTTGACGACACTTACGATCATTGTATTTGAAGCGAAAGCACGATATGGTCACTGGACTTCAGAATAAGCTCATCACGGTCACCACATACATTTTGTCGTGCTAACCAACATGTGGTTGGATGGTTAGAGGATAGTGGTTTCTCGAGCCCACCAAGGTTAAAGTCCCGGTGCTCACATTTATCTTGTGTTAATTTCAGTATTTTCCGGCGATGTACGTTCAGTGGGAGGAGACGTTCCACTCGACTACGAGGCACCTATTGTGACTTCGTAAAATCTCAAGATCATGTAGATGAAAAAGTCAGTCGATTGACGTGTAGCTTCACCCCGCACGTACACATGCACGCACGCAAGACACACACGCATGTAGGCGTGCAACACTGACACGTACACATAACGTACCCACGCACGCATGCTAGCGTGCAACACGGACATGTACACATGCACTCACAAACACACGCACGTACGCACCCATGCATGCAACACTGAAACGCACCCTTGCACGCACGCCTGCATGGACACAGCACACGACGCAAGACACACGCTCAACCTATACGTGCATGCATCCTTTGTTAAGGACATGGATTGTTACGGGTATTAATCAATCTTATCTGTGATAAGCAGAACATTGATGTTTGCCTCGGTCTTTATGAATCATAACGTATCGAACGGGCTATCAACATAGTAGGCTTAACTACATGAAAAAGATGACGTCACACTCAATGAACAACCAATGGTTTATGAAATGCCCGCTTCTGACCGCCCTGGCCCACCAAAGATTCCTCTGCTGTGCGCTGCCTGCATAGGGTCACTGACATGCAGGCCATGCACCCAAAGAGCCCACACGTCAGTGGAAGAACGGTGAGGTGTCCTAGGTCAGAGTCGAGGGCGCTACTCGTGGCACGCCCGGCTGAACACGCCTCCGTGCTGCATTCAAACGCCTCTGAGGGAGTCCCGGATTAGGGGGTGTCCGGATAGCCGGACTACTATCATCAGCCGAACTATCATCGGCCGGACTATCATCATCGACCGGACTCCAAGACTATGAAGATACAAGATTGAATTCTTCGCCCCGTGTCCGGATGGGACTTTCCTTGGCGTGGAAGGCAAGCTTAGCGATACGGATATGTAGATCTTCTACCATTGTAACCGACTCTATGTAACCCTAGCCCTCTCCGGTGTCTATATAAACCGGATGGCTCTAGTCCGTAGGACACAACAACAACCCTTACAATCATACCATAGGCTAGCTTCTAGGGTTTAGCCTCCTTGATCTCGTGGTAGATCCACTCTTGTAAACATCCAAAATATCAATATCAATCAAGCAGGATGTTGGGTTTTACCTCCATCAAGAGGGCCCGAACCTGGGTAAAACATCGTGTCCCTTGTCTCCTGTTACCATCCGCCTAGACGCACAGTTCGGGACCCCCTACCCGAGATCCGCCGGTTTTGACACCGACATTGGTGCTTTCATTGAGAGTACCTCTATGTCGTCACCGATAGGCTTGGTGGCCTCTTCAATCGACAACGACACAGTCCTGGGTGAGACTTTTCTCCCCGGACAGATCTTCGTATTCGGGCGGCTTCGCATCGCGGGCCAACTCACTTGGCCATCTGAGCAGATCGAAGCTACGCCCCTGGCCGCTGTGTCAGGTTTGAAGCCTAAACTTCACGGCCGATATCCGCGGGACTTGATCTCCGATGGATCTGAGCCACAGCCGAGCATGCCGCGCTGTCACGATGGGCACAACCTAACTCTGCCGCCGGGCAGCACCTTGGAGGCCGCACACGAATCTGCTCCGACCCATAGTCCGGAGCCGATCGCCTAGATCGAGGACGGATGGCTGGACACCGCCTCGGGAGCTGCAACTTCTACGGCGATGGAGCCGAACACTTACCTTGTCCCGCATAAAGCTCATGACTCCGAGGTGCCGGACTCTCTGCCGGACTCTGAACCTCCTGCGCCCCTGCCAGTCAAATCCAATTGGGCGCCGATCATGGAATTCACCGCTGCAGACACCTTTTAGCACTCACTCTTCGGCAATATCTTAAATTCGCTGAAACATCTCTCACTATCCGGAGAGCCCTGGCCGAATTACAGCCAGGATGGTCGGGACGCGGACAATGAAGAAATTCAGAGCCCACCCGCCACCCACTTCGTAGCCACCGTCAACGATCTAACCGACGTGCTAAACTACGACTCCGAAGACATCAACGGTATGGACGACGATGCTGGAGACAATCAAGAACCAGCGCCTATAGGGCACTGGAAGGCCACCTCGTCACATGGCATACATATGGTGGACACCCCAAAGGGAAGCGATAACGAGGAACAACGGGACGCGGCAGAGGATAATCCCGCCGATAAACAACCAAAACGGCGACGTAACGCCGCCTAAGTCCCGCCGATCAAAGCAGAATTCCTAACGACCCAACGATAGAGCAGGGCAAACCAGCGGACGCATTTAACAGGACGAGCCGGATAATCAACCCTTCACGGAGCAATCAACAGTCCGGACACAACACCGGAGCATAAGAACATACACAAAAGACTCGTCGCCACTGCAAGAAGTTTGAAGAAGGAAAAACGGAAGCTCAAAACAGCAGAAGACACGCTCAGAATGAAGTGGAGCAAAGTATTCAAGACTACAAACAAATATGGCAATGGCCATCAAACAAAGAGCTAACCGAAGCGCAAGTTGCTGCCAGAATTTGACGAGGAAGCCATAGAGCCCTCACAATCAAAAAATAAAGAGGCCGCCTGGCCGGATAGACGGCCAGATGACAGGCCAAAAGTGACAAGCGGGGTCGCACACAAGCCGACTTATAATCCTGGGAAAACGGACGGCCCAACTAGGTCCATCTACGGGTCAAAAAAGAGGGCCCCAGGAAGTAACACAACACGAAAAGTGTTCAAGACAGCGGCACACCCAATATGAGGCGCCGACACCCGCTTATGTTTTACCGATGAGGTGCTGGATCATGAATTTCCAGCAGGGTTCAAACCCATAAACATAGAGGCATACGACGCACAACAGACCCCGGAGTCTGGATAGAAGATTACATACTACACATACACATGGCCGAGGAGATGATCTCCACGCCATAAAATACCTACCCTCAAGCTCAAAGGGCCAGCTCGGCATTGGCTCAAAAGCCTCCCGTAAAACACTGTTGGAAGTTGGGAAGAGCTTGAGGACGCGTTTAGAGAAAAATTTTCAAGGGACTTATGTCCGCCCCCGATGCGCATTTATCTGAGTCATATAACCCAACAGCCCGGAGAGTCAGCCACAAGAATTCTGGAACAGGTTCCTTACCAAAAGAACCAAATAGTCGATTGTCCGGACGCGAAGCCTTAGCAGCTTTTAAACACAACGTCCGAGACTTAATGGCTCGCCAGACACCTCGCCAAGAGAAGCCAAGAACAATGGCCGCTAACAAGCCTCATGACGCGCTTTGCTAGGAGAAGACAGCTGGCTAGCAAGATGCAGCACCAGCGCCCGAGTACATCCGAGATCGAGATGGAACGGAAAGTCACGCAAGCAGGAAAGATCAGCGCCGAATAAAGAAAAAAGCCCAAAGGGCACGACGGTCAACGCCGGATTCAAAAGCTCGCGGCTAAACAATAAAACACGGCCTCTTAAGGACAACAGAGACGAGCTATCAAATTTAAACAAAATTTTAGATCGGATATGTCAAATCCACAAGATTCTAAGGCCTCGCAAACCATACCAACCGAAATTGTTGGGTTTTAAACAGTCCGCAGACTCAACGCCGGACACAAGGCCTCGATGCGCCAAGCGAGGACGATGACGAACCCCACCAGCAGAGCACCAGAAGTCAAAAGACTTTCCCACAAGAAGTCAAAACAGAAAACTCGCTTCACGTGATAGTACGGAAAACCAACACGGCACCCGCTAAGACAAGTGTCGCACGGTCCACCCCAGTGGAACACCGAGATTGGATGTCAAAACCAATCCCTTTCGACCATCCGGATTAGTCCGTATATCCGAACGCAGGATAGACTGCCTGATATTGATCCCATAATAGACGGACCGCAATTCACACAGGTTTTGATGGACGGCGGCAAAGACTTAAACCTGCTATATCCCGGACACAATCCGCAAGTTGGGATAGACCCTACTACAATTCGCATAGCCGCACTTCCTTCAAAGGAGTGGCGCCAGCCCTTACGCCAGTGCACAGTTTCATTATTACTAGAAGTTCGTTAGGGTCACCGACAACTTCGACGAGAAAAGCTAACCTTTCATGTCGCCCATTTAAAAGTAGCTATCAAGCATCACGGGACGGAAGCTTTCCGCTTCAATGCAACACCACATTACGTGTATCTTACGCTTAAAATGCCCGGTCCACGTGGCATCATTTCATTAAAAGGTCGCCTGAGACCCCGGACATAGCTGGACGAGTCCGGAATAAATAAGCTAGGGGCTACCTAGCCGCACACCCCTTCACAAGGGTTTGTACATATAAGCCATAATGAGCTAGCATAGGCTCAGCTTTATTAATCTATATTTCAATTTTTATGCACTTTCTCGCACGATTTCTTTTCCAACTAAGTTCTCTCTTTTATAGATGAACAGCGTGCACACCCGCCCGTGATACGGCACAACGGAGACACAGCGCAGACGCGCAGAGGGACCCGCTGTAAGGACTCTTTTCAGACTAAGACCCTACGTAAAACTTTCTTCTGTCTCTTTTTGCTATAATCCCTGGTTTATCATTATAACCAGAGTGGAGATCGGCGTTTTGGCATCGGCCGCGCTGTAAGAACCTGCCTGCACTCGACACAAGGGGCTTAGGGCTTTGTTTTGCCCGCTATTGTAAAGACCGAACACCTTCGGGAGTGTTCGCATCTCGAGTTAGGCCTTATATGCATCAGCTCCAATCATGTCTTTGGTCAAATGTTGGGTTTGCCTGCCTCCTGTGTTTTGCTGCCTTACGCCCAGATCATCGGCTAACGCGCACCAGGAGAACTATCTGCGATTGTGCCCCGCCTCGCCGGGCGAGCACCTCAAGAGAGAAAGCCGAAAACTGACCGTCATGATACAGCGAGAGACTGGTCAACCACTGACGACTATGGGAATGTTTAGGATTCCTCCACTTAGACGAAGGGCCGCTTGTCGCCAGGCACATACGCCGCCTAAATTCAAGAGCGCGGTGCCCTGTGGGCTATGTCGTAGCCCCACCCTCGAACTCCATGGCTAAGTGAAAGTGATAAAGCATTATAGTCCGATTGCCTCGTTTGCTACGCTACCACCTCCTTTACAGGACCGAGACGTCGGATTAAGTGTGAAAACACGCTATTTTTTGCGAACACCCCCGCACCTTGTGCGTGGGGGCTGAAGCCGACGACTGCCATCTTTCAGGTTATACACATGTATACATGTACGGCCGCATAGGAGATATTCTATTACTTGAACGCACAAGTCTAAAAGGCGCTTACATCATAAATATTGTTATCATAAAAACGTTCATTCGAACGTAACATTTTTTGAACACTGTGACTCTATTACACGAGCACCACACAGCACTTCGCCAAAATAGTGCTCGGCGGGTAACCGGTTATCATCCGAACCCGGGGTCGCAACAGCGGTGGCATCCATCTCTGTCCAATGTGTCTGCACACGGGCGAAGTGCCATCCGCACCCTCTATGCAGGCCGACCGCTTCATCGCTTTGATATGCGGCACCGCCCCAAGAAATTGCTGCAATAAGCCAAAGTAACTTCTTCGCTCGGCCTATCCGCCGGATATGGGTCACTATATCCATCATAGCAAGCCCGACAACCTATTTAGCTCAGCCCACTCGCCAAACGGTCGGTCAGCGAAGTGAACGCCCGGACTATGGAATTGAGACCAAAACAGCTCTTCCGCCTTGTGATCCTTCCGGCTTCGAATGCACAACGGCATCCGCCACACTCGCTGCTAAGTCCATATAGGGTCCTCTGGACCCCACAGCTTGGCCCAGCTGAGCATACTTTGATCCGTAAACCTTCGGGCGCAGCGTAAAAGGCTTGCCAGCTACAATATCTCCGCCGGGCGCAGTTTTTCCTTTATAGCCCGCATTGCGTAGCGGGCATCCTTGGCTTCGGCGGTGGCCTTCCCAGGTCTTCTTGCCCGCTTAGGCACTCCTTCCCAAGAGCCTCATTGCGGTAGCATATTTTAACTTCAAGGCCATTTCGCCATCTCTTCCTGCTCGGCAAGCAGCGCACCCTTTCGACCGCTAACTCCTCGGCCGCCCTCGAGGCCGCCAGATTACTCCTTCCGCCTGCTCCTTGGCTTGAGCAAGTTCGCCCGGCTTTCCACAAAGCGCGCACTAGCTGCATTTCACGAACATGTTCTAAGGAGCTGGCTTCGCCCCTTACCAAGTGACCGCACAAGAACACTTACCTTGCGACTCATCAAGTCGCTTCGCTGACCAGCGTGATGTCCGCATCCGCAACAGCGAAGTTGCCGCTTTAGTTCAGAACTCCGCCATCCGCTGGCCCCGGACAACCCGCCACCTGCATCGGCACGGCGAAAATTTAAACCTGTGATTTTGATCCTCGGCACGCTATCGATTTCAACAACCTACCGAGTCTCAGGGGCTACTATACATACAGGGTGCATTCTATATGCAAAACTGTTAAACGGTGTGTCATTTTTACGTACCTCAAACCCCGCCAAAGAACTCCCGACGGTGATTTTTTTGTAACGCCGCGGACAAAATCCTTTCAATCACCATGATCATCAATGTGTGGTGATCTTCTGAGATAGACGCCTTCTCAAGCAGATCCTTCAGCCGTACACCAGTTGGCGCCGAACTATCCGGCTTTGCCAAACCCGGGGGCTCCCTCCGTGACGACACTTTAGGCTCGTCCGCCCTATCCGACGGCGCCTGGACGGAGGCGCCTCGCTCTCCATCATCTCCGGACGAAGGTCCCCAAGACGAGCTCATTTATGAAGGGACGGAGATCCGAACTACAAGGTAAAAACTTTAGTTATCCTCATAAGCACAAATAGGGATGTCCTTATTATAAAACTCCTTTCTTTCTACTTACGACTCGCTGGAGGGCTGACTCTTTAAGGGAGATTGTGCGGCCGGGCCTCCCGGACGCAGGACCTCCGGCGAAGATTTCTTCCCCATTTAGGGCTTTTACCCCGTGTTCTCTGAGGCAGTCCTCTTCTCCCCTTGGAGGGAGGGATTCTCGATCCCCCTCTTTCAAGAGCCTCCTTAGGCGAGGCAAGAGCTTTCCGCTTTCCCTTCGCCTTCCTCTCAAGGCGCAACCTCAAGCATCCGGACCAGCACGGGATCCGGCACGGTCTAGGGGATGGGGGCCGGACACCATATCAATTTTGCTTCCGCTATCCACTCCTGTGTAGAAGGAAGTTGGTGATAAGACGAATCATCGAAAGGCAAACAAACGGTATGTCCGGACTCGGAACTACTTACTTGAGTATCCGGGCGATTGCAGCTTAGGCCAAGATCCTCGGTCAATTCCGGACGCACCTCTTGCGATCCGAAGAATAATTTGTACATCTCCAGGGGTGTCATACCCATGAAGTGTTGAAGAATCCGTGGGCCCTCCGGATTGAACTCCCATAGCCGGAGAGGGCGGCGTTTGCAGGGCAGGAGACGCCTAATCAGCATAACCTGCATCACCACCACCATATCGACCTCCCTCGCTTGGAGATCTCAACCGCCCTGCAAGATGGGCACGCCCTTTGACGGCCCCAGCTTGAGCTCTTGGTTGACCCACGACATCAAATGTCATGGAGGTCCCGGGCGGAATAAGGGCGGCGGCTTTTGTCTGCGGCCCCTCGGAACGGTAATATAGAACCACTCTTGCTGCCACGGGCCGAGCTCCTCTTGGAAGGAGCCAGCAGGCCACGGGGCATCGGCCCTCCTACTTATGGCCGCCCCGCCACACTCCGCTTGACGCCCCCCGATCATCTTCGGCGCCACATTGAAGGTCTTCAGCCACAGGCCGAAGTGAGGGGTGAGCGGAGGAAGGCTTCGCAGACGACAATAAATGCGGAAATATGGAGGATGGACTCCGGAGCCAAATCGTGGAATTCCAACCCATAGCAAAACATAAGCCCTCTCACAAAAGGATCCATCGGGAAGCCTAAACCCCGACGGAGGTGGGATACAAAAACGACATACTCGCCGGGCTCAGGGGTGGGGATGGCCTGCCCTTCGGCAGGCAACCTGTGCGAAATCTCATAAGCCAGGTACTTGGCCTCCCGCAGCTTTAGCACGTCCTCCTCCGTGACGGAGGAGGGCATCCACCGGCCCTGGAGGTCGGAACCGACATCGCTCAAAGTCCGCGCTCGAATCTGGAGCTCTAGGTGCTGGAACTTGGAGCGGGGAGAGGATTCGATGAAGGATTGAAGAAAAGAAACGAGCCTTGGTCCCGTTATAAAGAGGGAGAATACCAAGAGCCGTCTCCGTGACCGTTTGGGACTCGCCGATAGAGGCGTGGCGGGCGACGGGCGCGGTTGGGTTACCCACGCCCTTATTGATGAGAATCCCGGATTAAGGGGAACACGATCTCTGCTCGACAAGACGTGCCAAGAAACCGCTTCGCTAAATGCGCTGAGGTGGTAGAGTAAAAACGATTTAAATAATGGCTTGGTAGTGGCGTGACGTCATGCCGCAGTAAAACGCCGCAGATTGAACTTGTGTATATATTATTCTCTATGGTGGAATGTGGAATTTATTTTGCAGAGTCGGACACTATCCCGGTGTTCACAATCTTCTATCATTCGGAGGAGGAACCCGCCTTGCAATGCCAAGCAATATACGCTACCAACTTATCGTCATTGAAGCCTGGTTCAGGGCTACCGAGGAGTCCCGGATTAGGGGTGTCCGGATAGCCGGACTACCATCATCACCGAACTATCATCGGCGGACTATCATCATCGACCGGACTCCAAGACTATGAAGATACAAGATTGAAGACTTCGCCCCGTGTCCGGATGGGACTTTCCTTGGCGTGGAAGGCAAGCTTGGCGATACGGATATGTAGATCTCCTACCATTGTAACCGACTCTATGTAACCCTAGCCCTCTCCGGTGTCTATATAAACCGGATGGCTCTAGTCCGTAGGACACAACAACAACCCTTACAATCATACCATAGGCTAGCTTCTAGGGTTTAGCCTCCTTGATCTCGTGGTAGATCCACTCTTGTAAACATCCACAATATCAATATCAATCAAGCAGGACGTAGGGTTTTACCTCCATCAAGAGGGCCCGAACCTGGGTAAAACATCGTGTCCCTTGTCTCCTGTTACCATCCGCCTAGACGCACAATTCAGGACCCCCTACCCGAGATCCGCCGGTTTTGACACCGACAGCCTCCATGAAACCCGCCCGTGTGGAAGCCGAGAAACCCACTCTGGACACACGTCCGTTCATGACCGGGCCGGCGTTAAACGCGACGCCGGCCGAGCTCCTCCCGTCCGCCGTCGATTTAATCTCCTATTTAAACAAGGCCAAACGTCGGCCAAGAATCGCACACCTCCACCGCTCCCTTATCTCCTCCATAATTTTGTCCACTCTTACAATGGCTTACGAAGAGTAGTTATTCCGCATCCAAGCCGGCCGAGTAGCCCGCCGGATACGAGCTATGCAGCTCGCTGATCCACCTCCCTTCCCTCGCCCGACGGAGCCAGTTGCCGCCCCAAGCCGGCCCGCGGTTCAGCAACTCGCCGCTCCAGGCCAGCTCGACAAGGAGCGGCGCACGAGCGTCGTTGTTGCCGTCCACGCCGCCGCCTCGCACCGCTGCGTCTCCGCTTACGTGGCGAGACTCCCATGCCGGCGGCCGCGCCATGCAAGCAGCGACAGAAGCCGGGTGTGTGGAGAGCGACGAGTCGGTGGCCAGTGCCTCCACGTCCGCCGCCATCACCGAGGAGAAGTAGAACACGGGACGCCGCCGCCGCTTGGGTCCCATGAAGGCCACCGCGGAGGCGACGCCGGCGTACACAGCAGGTGTCTTGCCGGATCCTTTTGTTGCGAGGACCTTCGTCGACTCCGCATGGGCTCCACGGAAGAGGTCAATGTTAGGATGAACTCGAGCGAGTGCCGACCATGGCGAAGTAGTGGTCGGTGTTGAACTCGAACCGGTGCCGGCCACCATCATCTTCGGCACCAGCCAATGATATCAGTTGGGCAGTGGGGAAGCGAGCTGTCCTTTGCGCAGAAGCATATACCTCCGGGGCTCCCGGCAGTCCGGTGATCGTGTCACGGACATGAGGAACACAAATCGATCGGCAAAGCGACCATTTAGGCCAGGTATTATATACCTATGCTGTCCGTAACTAGCACCGCGTAGTTCATTTGAATGTAATGAAATCCGTCATGTTTGTGTGAAAATCCGTATTTTATATGATTTCCGCTTGTTTATATGAAATATCAGTTTGTCTACGTGTTTGTGTGACTTTCGTCCGTTGGTTGAGTTGTTGTCATAATGTGTGCGGCTACGGTTGGATGGCGAATTTGCGGTCGCCGGTCACCATGCGGTGGCTCGGTGGCGCTAGGGACAAAAACACAGCTCGTGCGAGCTCGTCTCCAACGTGCACGCTGGAGGATGCATGACAGCATGAGCACCCGAGCCATTCCCCGTTCATCGGTGGCAAAGGTACCGATGGACAAAAGGGTCGCCAATATTTTGGCTACCCCGGGCAAGATCCAAACAGCCCCTCCCAACAGATTCAAATCCCTCGTTCGCCGTGGAATTTTGCCATGTGTTGTTTTCATGGACTAGCAAGATGCCCGTGCATTGCACGGAACATCAAGATGCATTTTTTTACAAACTCCTGCATGCATGCAAGGATAATTAATGTCCTCCTTTGCTAGTACCATGAGGCAAAAACCATTAATATTGCATCGATTAGTGTTAGTGGCCTTGTATATCTGCAAATTGTAATTTTGATAGTGGCCCCTTGTATATAAAAATGGAGGGAGAAATATGAGAGATAAGGTGAGGAGGAGTGGGGCGTGGTGCCGTGGTGGTGACTGGTGGTCGGACTGGGCGGAGGCATGGGGATGGACGGCGCATTATTTCTAGGTTTGTACCTCTCTCACACACACCCACGTAGGTGGGGGACATGCACAAAGAGAAGAGGTGCATGCACGGCGCACGTACTCCCGTCTCTTTCCCAACCACACCCGTGCGGGTACACGGTGGAGCTCATTTCTGTACGAAAAAGGCAGTCCACGTGGTAATTTGGCACATGTACTGGTTGTCCACTTGGTGGAGGAAGGATCATCTACCACGGGTGAACAAACAAATTGCGCCTTGACGCATTATGTTAAACTAAAAAAAGAGGCAAACCATGTGGGGCCTACCTTAGAGGCAAGGCTCTATACACTGGAGTACTTTTGATGTGTCCCGTCAACTCGCAGAACGAGGAGAAACTTGCTTAGTACACCGTCTCCCCCGCCCACGGGCGCGGTGGCTCGCAGGATGAGGTGAAGCTTACTACTACTGTACGCCTTTACGCCCGCTCCCTCGCCTTACGTACTTTGGTTAGTACTCCCTCTATTTGCTTATACAAGGCCACTATAAAAAAATACATTTTGCATTTATACAAGGCCAGAAACTGACAAATAGTAATCGAGACAAAAGTTACTACTCCCTCCTTTCCAGTTTATGGCTCAATTTCAAAATCTCTCCAACCAAGGTAGACGCTGAGTGGTCAAATTAATTTCGTAGTTTGCACAAGTAATTAGTACGCTCGTTTTTCTCAAGAATTTATGTTTACCGAGGCATTAATTAGAACGAATGCATGAATGACCACTAAATTTCCATGAACTTGTACATGCATTGGTTAGTTTCCTCTTGACACTGCTTGCGTCGGGTGATCTAACGCACCTCGAAATCCAACATGTAATGGTACTACTACTAGTATAGTAGAATTGAGACTTATCAAACGGAAAAAACGAATGTTTTTAAATGAACCCTATAAACCCTAGTGGGTACGCATCTATAAAAACAGATTTTTCCAAAACTAAGTCGCCCTTTCATGAATTCTGTAGTATACCTCCGTCGACGCCCCTTTCATGAATTTTGTACTTCATGTCGCCGACATGTGGGACATATAGCAACCGGTCAACGTGTCAAGCACCAAATAACAGTGCAGAACAGCAGGGGGGACGCACCCCACTCGTACCGGCCAAGTAGTAGTAATGAGCAATGAGACGTCAAATCACAATGCTGCACCTTCCCAGACGGACGAAGCAACCATTATTTCACACTTCGGTTCGCCATCATCTCAAACCACGTACTAGTATTGCTTCTGCCTCAAGAGGGACACGCGCATCACCTTGGTACATCATGACACGTGGGACCGCATGACAGGCCTTGCTCCCCCGCCGATCGCTTGGTAAAATCACCTCATTTTTACTATACTTCCTTCGTATCAGTTTACTACATGGCATGCACGTCGTTCTAGGTTGAGAATTTAACTGGCTATATATGTGATGAACAGTACTCTAGCCTTTTAAAAAATGTATACTTTTGTACATTAGTACTATCGAATGATTGCGCCATGGAGCAAAAATTGAAATTAAAAAAAGGTGGTACATATAGAGAGCGCTTGTCGCCAAATTATGCATATTGTACTATTAAAAAAGCTAGTACGTGCTTAATTGGGGTGCTAAATTCTATTAAAGAAATACTAGTAGTATGTACATACTGAAGAGTTAAAGTAACGAGAAGAAACATAACATAGTTCTGTTGGGGGCTCAGCACAACACACCCCTCAAATTAAACTAAGCACACCTGAAATTAAACTATGCAACTAATCCGGTAGACACTGCATTAGAAGTTTAGAACCACCATGAGCAACGACACTGCCACCTTACTCGTAGTCCTCGTCCACGTCCTCGACTTTGTCCTTGTCCCTCTTCCTCTTGGCCGATACTTCTTTGCTTGAACCACACACTTGGCTGTTGCTCTTCATCCAACCCTTGTAGATATTGAAACAAAGGTAACCATCCATTGCAGTGTAGTGGATGTGGTCTATATCTAGTACATTCTGCTGCCATGCATGACGATGAAACGTGTAATGAGGTTTCTCCAGTTTACGGTACGAAGGATGAACCATGGCTCCTGCCAGGGTCAGCATTGAAGGCTGACGAGAAGGCACCAGCCGATTCTTTTGGAGGTCGAAGGGGTTGCCTACAACGAGGCCTATCCGACCCAGGACTTCTTCGTCGTTCTTAAAGTCTACAGTAACGAATTTCATTGTTTTGTCCTTGAGGAAGTTCTTCAAATCCTGGCACTCAACATCGGCATGGCATATGTGGTAGACCAAATAAACATTATGTACGCAAACCTGGATCACGGCGGGCTTCTTCCTCTCTTCATCCTTTAGATCCTTCTCTCGTCCAACGACTGTGGTGTACTCAACATCTAGCCTAGTGACCCACTCATCATGTGAGTTTTCGAACATGCGTCTGAAGCAAGAAAGGCATCCTTTGACCGTCGCGGAAGTACGAGTGTAGATGATGTCGAACTCATCGCCGGTGATGGTTCTAACCTTGTACTCATCGCCGATCGGGGAGATTTAGGACGCCATGGATTTGGGAGGAGGGTTAGGATTAGTGGAACTGCCGTAATGAGAATTGACGGGACGACTAGGAGTGAACCGTCGTAGTATTAAAGGATGTGCGGGGACGAGTAGGAGCGAACTGCCAGCGTGCGAACGGCAGGGTAGTGGCTTTCCATTCTCCCATGATATGGGCTTCCGAGAGACCTTGGATCTGAGATCGAACGATTGCATGGCGTGATTCTAGACCTATGGGTGAATATCCTATCCTGGAGGGTTATTCTGCAAATTTTTAGCAACTTAGCATGCGACCGTTTGATCTCAGATCCAAGGGCTGCCAGCAGCCCGTATCATGGTCGCGCCTACCATGACCGTCGCGTCGCTCGCGCGATCGCGCCCTTGGAGATTTAACACGGTGCGTTAGGCTATCTGATGTTGGCATGTCATACATAGTCATCACTTAGTCACTCATACTACAACAAAGTTGGCTATAAGGCTGGCTATAAGTGTTTTTTACTCCTCTCTATCTCTTTCTTCATACTCCCTCCGTCCCATAATATAAGAACGTTTTTGACACTAGTGTAGTGTCAAAAACGTTCTTATATAATGGGACACAGGGAGTACTAGTATTTGTTGCATTTGCCAAGGAGTGACCTCTTCCAATGAAATGGTGTTGCTAAGTTTGCTTCATTTAATTAGCTATAGACTCAAAATTTTCTTTTCACCTAGGTACACGCGCTTAGCACCGTTTCTTCCTTGGGTCACCAAACTAGTCTCTCTCTTCTTGATTAACTTGCCACATCAGACTTTATGCCTATGTGGCAAGCTTAAGCACCTGTAGGAGCAAGTAAGTACAATAGTGCGCTTTACCTGGCATTTTTGCATATGTGGAGGAAAGAGAGGCAAGGAAAAAGTGGAGAAGTGGGCTCTCATGCAAGAGCCAGCCTCTACTACTACATGGTGGAGCATTGGGAGAGGCACCTATATGGAGGTGGCCAGGAATCGGGAGACTCACGCCGGTCGTAGCACCGCAGTTAAAATGATAATGGCAAGTCAAATCACGGGCCCCACCTGTCCAGCAGTAACTCGCTGTCAAATCACACAGCCCTACGTTTGCAGCAGCCTACTCCCTCGTCTTCTCACGTCTCTGTTGAACCGACTAGGCGGAACTGTCCCGACGCCTACCGGGCTGCAAAAGCCCCGCCCTCGACTTTTAAATACAACTACTCCCTCCGTCTAGGTGAGTAAGTCATCTTACGAAAACCAAATAATCCGAAAATACTAAGGCGCGGTGCATTAACTTCTACCTCGTTTCTTGTTTCTTCACATATCAACCAATAAGAATCCAATGATATAATTTTTGTGACATAGTAACTCATATTTAGTTAGTCAAATGGATGACCTAGAACTATGTGCAAGCCCTATAAACCAAGACGCCCACAAATAGAAAACCGAGACGGAGAGGGTAGTTCAGCACGTATCTTTTTAGATCAATATATTCGGGATTCACCAAGGAGCAAAACCAAGTGGTAGGCTGCTCCTGTCATGTTGGCGTAGCAACTCAAGCAGGGTCAGTCCACACACGAAATGGCGACACACTTAACAGGACCCCTTTGGCAGACATGTGACTCATCCACCGTCTTGTTCCACGTGCGATGCACCAAATCACAGTTCGGAGCAGCAGTTGGAATTGGAGGCACCCCGGTCGTAGCCCCGCAGTAGTAGAAAATGAGTGATGAGGGGTCAAATCACAAAGCCCCACCTTTCCCGGATTAAGCTGGACGAACGAAGCAAACATCATTTCACTCTAGCGCGCAAGAGCGTAAAGAAAAGAGGAAACAATGATGCGTGCGGCAGCTACCTAGGGTACCCTAGGGTAGGGTTCTCCACTACAGATCCTTTTTTTTGAAAGCGCCTCCACTACAAATCGGCTTCTCCCTCGTCCTCTTAAAGAAAACCGATGAATGAGTGCGGCGGTAGGGTTTAGGGAGTACTACGGCATGGGCCACGTCGTAGTAAACGGGTTCGAGTCGATGCCTTAAATATGTGTGGGTCGCTTGGTTTTACGGGAATGAGGCAGCATTTTGGGTTCGGGGACCAAGGAGATATAGCACGCACAAAAAATTGTGGACGTAGGTTCGACCGAAAGGCAATGATGCATGGGCCCTGCATTTTGATATACCCGGGCAGCGTGAAATTTGCTACTCTACTCAAAACTAGTAAGGTACACATGTATTGAATGCATGAGATTTCGAAACCAAATTATGAATAAATACACACTATAGCATGTAAAGCTTTGAGTCATATATGCATGATGTAGATGTTCGCTTAGTTCTTATAGTTCATCTCATTCAAAATCAATTAGTTTTATAAAATGTTAAGATTCATGGGTTGTGCATTGTAAATCATAAATTAAAAACAAATCATGGCAATTCATTTAGAAAAAATAATCAATTATGATACGTAAGATTCTAGAACAAAGGAGAAGTGCTTGTGTTTTGAGGTTTGTGCATTATGCTTAAGTTCAACCATGGAGTCTTCTAAATTGTACATGTGACAGATCTGGTGGAATGTTGATGATATCCAATGGCCAGTAGTGCTCGGATTTTCCCATCTCTGCACTGTCGGGTTAGCTTCATCCAGCGACCATCTTTCAAAGTTATTGGCACACTATATAGTTCGTGTGCCATAGTTGCATGTTTTGGAAAAATGCTACTAGTGGGTTGTACTATCTATTTAGGAATAGAAGATGTATACATGGAAGTTGTAGGGAAAGAGATGACATGGAGGATCTCAATTCCTATGAGTACGGATTGGAAAAGAGATGTCATTCAGTTCACATCATAGGAACTTTTCTATTGAATCTAGAGATGACATGTATCTCAAGTCCTATGAGGAGGGATTAGTAAAGAGATGTAATTTGGTTCATATCATAGGAACTTTTCTATTGAATATACACTAATGTTTATTTTCCTTTGAAATTAAGGGAGTATAGGAATCCATTCATATGAACCAAGTGGCTCTAAAGCTATAGAAATGATATCACGTTTATTTCCTTTGATGTAGAGTATATGAATCTATTCCTATGAACCAATTGGCTCTAAAGGAAAAAAATCCTATAAAAATCATATCATATAGAGTTCCTATGATATTCTTCGACACTAAAGGATGGTTGAAATTGCTGCGGGTGATACGATGGTCTTTCTTTGTAGACTCCTCACCCATCTTTATAGTTACCTCTCGAAGATGAATGAAATGATATATACAGGGTATTCTACATGTGCAATTTGGTACACGAAAACACGGTAGAAGTTTGCGAGGTTCTAATTTTCAATAAAGCTATATGCACTGCATTTTGGAACGGAGGGAGCATACGGCAGTTGCTAACACTCACGTGGAAGATTTGTGTGTAGGAGGACTGGCTGTTCTGTTAAATGACATGGCAAAACTGACACTGTCGGATGCTGATCTAACGGTTCTTATGGTGTTCGTCAGGAAAAGGCTTGTGGCGAACGTTTGTCGGATAATGATTTACGGACACATGCATTGCATTGATACGTGTCCCCCTCTCTCTCACGCACACGCACCCTCACGAGTCACAACTCTCCTGAGTCCTCTCGCAGACTCAAGACGTGGCACCCATCGCTCATCTACAGTAGACGCCACGCACATATGTGCTCTTCACACCCTACCCTCAGAACTTCTAAAAAACAAAAGACGGCGCGCACATTTTATTTTAGCTCACACGTCACACACTTATATTATTACTCTTGCGGCGAACGTTCTTTGGGCATAGTATATATTGTGCTCTCACGAAGAGAATCGGTGCACACACGCACTAGTTCTCTCACACCCACTCACGGGTACACGTAGGAGCGCATTTTTTTGAAGCCGGTACAACAAAATCACTCCACTATATATAAAAGCAAGAGCCTTAGCGCTTGCTTTACTAGGGTTCCTCTCGTTCACTCTCTCATGCTCTCCAGATCTAAGCAAGACATAGGTGGCCACACTCTCTCTCTCTCAGCTCATGGCTGGTTACAAATCCGGCCGGACAACCTCGACCAGGGCAGGGGTTGTAGGTGCATCGTTCACGCTGTCGTCAACGGCGAGGGAGGAGTCCAACGGCTGCCCGCGCGTCCCGATCAGCGGTCGTGTCGTTCTCTCCGAGAGAGCGCCGGCTCGGGAGGGCCTCCGACCCTTCTTCCTCCCTCATGGTATTGTGGCCAAGATGCGGCCTCCGACGCCGCCTTTGCCACATGCCGACGACCCTCAGGTATATATTCCTTCGAAACCTGCCTTGCACTACTGCTCTAGCTCTTCCCACTTCGTGTGGATCCTTTTCTACTTCCGTCCCCTGTTCCAAAGCCACCTAGACTTCTACTATTATTAGAAGTAAAGCTAGTTCATACAGTCAACTCAAAGCGTTGGTTCAAACAGGGAAGAAAGTGGGAAAGCTGTAGCATGAATCTAGGACTTGGTTCTAAGAGGAAACGGGGGAAAGTAGTAATATCTGTCACTGTTTAAATAACCGTATTTCAGATTTGCATAAACAGGGATGTCTGTCTCCGTGATCGTTTCTATCTCACGCAATCAAAAGCACACACCTCATTTTTAGTACAACTGCAAAAATGAAATGGCTATCCTCGCTGCGTCTGCCTAACCTCCCGCCTTCAAGGTATCCCTATATTGGAAGTAACTAAGGTAGAATGACCAACGCAATCTAAACGAAGCTGATTCGTACATTTTACTTCTTAATTGCAGTGCAGGGACGAGCGAAAACAACTACATCCTAGTCTGGAATGCACTTTCTACCAGTTCATCCATGGACCGAGCACTAGCTGGCACGGCTGCACGGCGGTTTTTTGGACAGGTGCACGGACAAGAGGCATTGTGGTCTGCTTATTTCTGCAAATACCGGTGCTTAAATTTAGTGGAATGCACAAGAATTTCACCTGGTCAGTACACTGGATGGTTCAGTTCAGCATTGCAGCTGAGAGCACAATTATAATTGGTTATTCTGGAATGAGAGAACCTAATCCTGGATGGTGGCAACAAGAAAAAACCAGAGTGAACTCCAGGAAATTTAAGCCTGCCGGGAGGCCCTTTGCTCAGAGAAGCCTTGCTTGTTTTTTCCTGATTTGTAAACCTTCTCACAACTTTATCTTTTGCCATGAACTAGTATATGTTTGTTATGTTCTATGAATCATTGAGATGTATAAAACTGCTTAACTTATGCTTTTCAAGATTTTTATGAAGACGAGTTTAATGTGAGTGTTCCACATGAGCGCTGGACTAGCGTTGAACGTTTGGAATTTATTACATTGTGGCCTCAATTAACTGCATGAACCACTGTAACAAGATACATAGGTGCTTATATGATTCATGGGCACAAAAAAGTAGCAGCAGTTCCCATAGACGGATTCAAACAGTGTACTAGCCCCAGAGGGGTCGATAACAGGCAAGGTTCGGATAATTAGACACAATCCAAACTACTATTAAACACTAGCTGGGGCAACTATTTCATGCCTCGATCTAATTTGGGCTGGACACAAGACGGACCTTGCCATGAACATCATCGAGGACGCCCCACAGCAGCTCAATCCGTGAACCTTCATGAAGACAACCTTGTGGCCTTGCCATCGATAAACTTGTTTGTGGAGGCATGCCACATCATCTTCCTGCGTAAGCTTGACAAGAACAAGATGCCTCACAAACGAAGGAGTAGCTTTGAACTTCTTGTGCTTCAAGACACCTGGACAACACGATCGACAACAAAGAGGCTGGAATACACCTCTTCATTGGTATAACCGCAAATTGCTTCCAGGATCCAACAGCCTAAGAACTCTGTTTTCCCAAAGGCGATATTCAGGTCGTCCGCCTCATAGCAAGTGACATGCACAACCACACAATCCTTGTCTGCATCGTGGCTCTAATTGAAATGAAACAAATTCTGAATTACTTTTCAAAGATAAGAAACACAAGTTATTTAAACCACTATGTATAGCATGGCATCGAAGCTAATAAAATTTTGCATTATTAATCACCACATACTTCCTTTTCTAAAAAAAATCACCACATACTTAGATGAAAAACCACAATCGAGATCGGCAAAGAAGGAAATCACCTTGGGCAGCTCAGCGGGGGGGACACATCCTCGAAGGGGGAAAACTGCTCCTGCAGTGCCACGGGGGCTGTAACCTCAAACGGGGCGTTGACCATCTCAAGAGTGGCCGTGGCGCGATCTGGGTCGCCTCGGTGGTTGCCTCCATCTTCTTGGAGCTCTCTATCTCGTGGGATCAGCCTCCGCCGCGCTCCAATATCGGCAGATCTTTGCCCGGTTCTCCTTGGTCCATCATGAAACTAACGAATACTAGGAGACCACTGAAAGGAAAACACAATTGCAATGACAATGAAACAAAAAAGAGAGTGAGGATCGGTTACTGCTTTGCAAAAGTTCTTTTTTTTTTCTCTGAACAAAAATATACCAATAACACAGATCCGCTTACCTTCCCTTCATTGGGAGAGAAGAACAGTGGCAGATGCGGGTGTTGCCTTTCTTGAAGACGGTGAGGGAGAAGGAGATTCAGCGAAGAGTGAAATGATGGTTGCTTCGTCCGTCAAACTTAGACTGCGGGGAGGTGGGGTTTTGTGATACGATGGCTCGTTACTCCGCGCTACGATCGGGTTGACTCACCGCCTGCATACTGCCTTCTAATTTGGTGGATGGCATTTGGGCCCGCGCGCTGCATGGCCCGCATGTCGGTGAAAAAAAGTATAACGATATTCAGTAGAGGGAGACATTTCAAAGACCTAGGAGGAGCCAGAAGTGGGTAGAGTGTCTCCACTGTACTACTCCCTCCGTCTAGGTGAATAAGTCATCTTAGGTTGTGCACCGAGACCAAGAAAGAGGGGAAAACGAGAGAACTTAATGTTTATTTGCTAATTAATAGCATTGCATGCAATAAACTAACAACTGCATGTCGTGTTTGGTAGTCCCAAGTCATTAAAAGCATGCACACCCACATCTCTTATTGGTTTATATGTCAAGAAACAAGAAACGAGGTACAAGTTAATACACCGCGCCTAAGTGTTTTGGGATTATTTGGTTTTCGTAAGATGACTTACACACCTAGACGGAGGGAGTAGTAGTAATTGTTTTTCTGGGTAGCTGTAGAGTGTCTCCACTGTACTAGTAGTAATTGTTTCTCTAGGCGCTACCCACACCCAGCACACCGCCCCCCCTCCCCCCAAAAAATCATGGGTGCTCTTCTTCCCCTCACTCCCACCCACTCACGCCACCGCTCCACTGCACCCCAAATTCCTCACCTCACTCCTACAGAAAACCCCAGCTACCCTTCTTCCTCACTCCTACAGAAAACCCCCAGCTCCCCTTCTTCTTTGCTTGCACTACAACTAGGCTCGTCATTCGTTACACTGCTCAAATCCGTGAGCGCGACGTGACGCCCTCGACGAAAATCGAGTCGGCTGACCCCAGCGTGAAGAAGATGAGGCTCCCGCCAGCGGCGACACCTGTTGTAGATCCCGCACCCGGCAGCGTGGGGAGCAGCGGAAACTCCACCCCCACCGGATCTCAGGAACCCGTTGAATGTCGGGTGGACCGCATCAGCGATCTCCCGGACGCCATCCTTGGGGAGATCATCTCGCTTCTCCCCACCAAGGATTGCTGCCGCACCCAAGTCCTCTCAATTCGGTGGCGCCTCTATGGCGCCGCTGCGTTCTTTAATCTCGATCGTCGTCAGCTATCTCTTCAATGATTTTGAAAGCCCCAGAGCCATTATCTCCTCCCACCGGGCTCCGCTCAAAGCCTCTCAGATCCCATCATGCTACTGAGCAAGCATACCATGCCCCGCACGGTGGACGCCTTTGGCTGAAATCCCTGAATTCACAGTAACTACAGCTGCTTGAGTTCTACTATTCCCCGAAATCACATACCACATACCGAACGCCATGAACTTGTGCCCTCAAAGACCGATGTCCATCTCGCGGTTTTCCTCCTCTCTCACACCGCCACCTTTGCGCTTATGCTACCTACCGCATAATCTGGTACTAAACCTTCACTCCCATTTCTCAAGAAACTTTCACTTGTGCGGGTTCAGATATCGGAGGCCTCATTGCACAACATCATCCACTCCAGCTTGCCATGCTACTGGAGTGCTTGGTGCTTGTTTTCACAGTTAGAATCGGTTGTCTCCAAATAAAGTCGCCTAACATTGTAAGAATTGGAATTTCTTTTGACGGAAGGCAGCTCATCATCCAAGATGCCCTTCACTTCAAGGTTGATCCTTGATTCTAGTTATTCACCTTTGCAAATAACCGCCCTCTCTGCGCCTAAACTGAGACCTTGGGTGTAATACATGATCTCTGTGCTCATTTCAATATGGTGTTTGGCTCCACAGTTCTTCGTGTACTTTATATTATAATCTACACTTGTAACCATAAGCTGCATTTTAAATTTTTACGCATAATTTATATATCATCTTGGAGTACACATTTTTACTAAGATTATGTTCTATGCTCAATGAAGAGTTTCTCCATGGATGGCCTATCAATGGTGCTGGATTCTGTCAAGATCTTATATATCCAAATGAATAGTTTTGATCTGAACAAGATTATTGGCTTGCTGCAATGCTTTCCATGTCTAGAGAAGTTGTATATAAAGGTGATAATTTCACGCACATTGGAAGCCCGCATATAGTGTACTAGAATTAACCGTTCATCTGTTGCTCTTTCAACACTCTTCTTTTAGACCTTAACTGTTTTCATTCTTCATGTCTATTTAGGCAACAGGACGGGGTAAGAAAGTTATAACCAATCGGTGGATTCGTAAGCATCGGGATTTTCTCACTACTCATGAGATTCGATTGAAGACAATAACGCTAGAACGATATGTAGACAACCGTGCAAACACAAGACTTGTCACATTCTTCCTGCTGAATGCGAGGTTACTATTGTCCATCAGGCTTAAGTTTATCAGCAGCATGGTTTTGACAGATGGTTATGTCGAAGAGCAAAAAAAGGAGTTTCAGGTGGGCAAAAGAGCTTCTGAACGTGTCGAGCTTCTATTTACAACATATTGTGGTCATAATCCAGTAAATTTTATGACCCAAGATGTTCATTCTATGGACCTGACCGATCCATTTGACTGTGACAGCCGAAAACAGTGCTGGAGTTAGATGTTGTTGCCCTTTTGAATCTGGGTTTTTTTTGTAAACCTGATGAACAATCAACCCTCGTGCTTTTGTACAGTTTGTAAGCTGGAGTTAGATGTTCCTGCCCTTTTCAACTCGGCTGTGACTGTCATATTTTCTATGAAACAAGGAAAATGGCTTGCCATTCGTTTAATTTAGAGTGAAGTATTGTCACAAATCACAACCAAGGGAAATAACATCACTCACGCTGGCTGCTTGAGCTCACTGTGCATTACAGAAGCCAAGTGATTAGCCCCCACCAGCACCCACAAACTTATTTCGAACTAGCACATCAAATGGGCTGTAAATTTTCATAGGAAAGGCTGCATGACCGTGAGAGATTTGGATTCTGACATTTGGGACCCGCGAGGAAATAGCCTATCCAAGGTGGTGTCGACTTAGTAGCCAGTCAACAAACGATTTTGCCTACCAGCCGTTGGATTGACATCCAACATCTGTCGTGTATCTTCTATCTCTTGTCTTCTTCTTCCTCTAGCCGCCCAAACCAAACCACCCCGTCGGCTCCGCCTGCTACCGCCTCCCATGTCTTGTCAGGCCTCCGCCGCCCTACCGTACGCATTCTCCAACGCTGGCTAGTCCCTCCTCTATTCCCCACACGCCCTATTATTCTCCGCGACGCCAGCCCCAAACGCACTGCGTTCCGGACCAGCAACCTCAGATTCTCCGCCGCGATCGACCGGCGCATCTTCAACGGCTCCTGTTCATTTTGTCTGAGGCCTCTCCGTCGTCCTCCTCCTTGCGGCCTTGGTTCGCTCGCCATGCGCGGTGCGCCGCCCTCTTGTGTTGTCAACATCGTCAACAACCGAGAGGAACAAGGAGATGACTATACGTGGAGAGGATGACAGTAGGGACCCACCAGCGTCATGGCAATACGCAAGCAAGTGCCTCTATAGTACAAGCCCAAAATTATGGTTCCTCCTAATCGTTGGACATCTGGGGCTCACGCCATTGTCAACGTAGTCAATAAACGAGAGAATTACACTACGAGCGGCTGACACTGTGGATCCAAAGAAGTCGCGCAGTTTTTTTAGGAACAAGCGCTTGTTATTTATACTAGTTTTAGCGACGGATCGTGGTAACAACAGGGCTGTGCGGGGGCGGTGGCCCGTCTAGCCAGGGTTTTATTTATATTTACCACATCACGAGCCGAGTTATGTTTTTTTCTTGCTGAAAATGGCTAGCCCAGTTCAATTTTTTTAAGAAATACCCAAACAAGGCCTACTTGCTTTTATCGGCCCTGCTGGGCTGCAAATCTTTCAAGACGATGAGAGTTTCATTCGATTTGCCCAGAAATGGCCTGTACTTTTTTAAAACACATCAAACCGGGAATTAGTTTCAATTTCTTTTCATTACAAGATCTTAAATTCCATTGATTTTTATGCGTGGACAATTATTTGGATTTTATATTTATATAAATTATTTTTCAAAATAGTTTGAATGTGAATCGATATTTCTGGATTAAAAACAGTTGACTGCACCAAAATATGCAAAATTTCGTATACTTTTTAACCGTGGCCACAATATGGGGTGTAGTGCTAACAAAAATAAGATGGGCTCCAAAAATCCTTAAGAATTAGCAAATGGGTTGTACATTATTAGAAATAATGGCAGATGGGTTGTATGCTGTTTTCCACAGATTTGAGGCTGACTTGTGCGCCTACTACAGGTTGATGCGTATGCTTTCATAAAAAAAAGGTTGACGCACACGCAACGCCCTGTCAACTTAGTCAACACACGAGAGCAGTGACTGTTGGATGTCCATCCAACGGATGTCGTGCTTCTTCAATCTCTGCTCTTCATGCTCCAGCCGCTCAAACAAGCGCCGGCGCGACTGCCTGCTCCCTCCTCCCGCAGTCGGCTATGCTACCGCGCAGGCCTCATGGCCCCACCATACTCCCATCGCTGGCCTAGCCATCCCTCTACTCACCCACACATGTTGTTATTCTCCGGCGACAGCAGACGAACCAGTAAACCCTCGTACTCCTCCGTGGGAAACAACTGCCGAGTATTCCCACGGCTCGTGTCGTTCCTTCCTTGGCCTCGCCGTCGTCCACCGCCTCGGTGCTCTTGGCGCCGCCTGGTCAACGTGGTCAATGAACGACATCCATAGGAAGTGGACTGTACGTGGAGAGGCTGACAGCTGGGTCCACGGCCGCACGCAAGGAAATGCCTCCTTATTACGTGCAAAATAATGATTCCTCCACCTGACAGCTAGGACCCATAGGAAGGGCCTCTGTACTTCGTGAAAAGAACATTCCCCCGCTGACAGGTCGGACCCACCAGCTATATCTTCGCACACAAGGAAGTGCCTCCTTATTACGCCCAAAAAATGAATACCCCCGCTAGCCGGGACCCACCATATTGTTGGGCTACCTTAGGGCCTACTAAGTTGACGGGACGGAGGGCTTTGTCAACTTAGTCAATACTCCAATGGACCGTATGATGTCCATCCAACGGCCATAGTGCTTCTTCAACCTCTGGTCTTCTTGCTCCAGCCGCCCAAAGCAGCGCCGGTCGTGCCGCTTCTCCGCCTCCCGTGGCCCGGCTCGCGTCGTCCCCTTCCTAGGCCTCACCGTGCGCCCACCGCCGTGGTGCTCTCGGTCTGGCGTGGTCAATGTGGTCGACGAATCGACTTCCATCGGAAGAGTATCAGACGTGGAGAGGTCGACACCGGGTCCACGGCAGCTGCAATGAAGTGCCTCCTTATTACGCGGAAAATAATTATTCCTCCACCTGACAGTGTGGACCCACTGGACGGGCCAACAGTATTTTGCAAAAAAATCGTTTCCCGCTGACTGCTGGGACCCACCGGACGGGCCACCGTATTTCGCAAAAAAAAACATTCCCCCGCTGTTAGCTCGGACCCACCAGAAGTGCCTCCTTATTACACACAAAAAAATGAATACTCCCCCGGCTAGCTAGGACCCACCTTGGTGGGACGCTGTCTTGTGGGCCTACTAAGTTGACGGGGACGAAGGGCTTTCTCAACTTAGTCAATATGAACGATTCTAGCTCCAATGACCGTACGATGTCCATCCAACGGCTGTAGTGCTTCTTCAACCTCTGGTCTTCTTGCTGCAGCTGCCCAAAGCAGCGCCGGTCGCCGCATGCTCCTGCCTCCCGTGGCGGGTGTGGTTGCCGCCGGAGGCCTCACCGCCTCTACTATTCCCATCGCTGGCCAGCCCTGCGGCGATGGCAGCCTCACACCACAGCCAAACAGTGAACCTCAGACTCTCTCTCCGCTGGCTTCCATCCGCCGATCTTCCCGGTCCGCGTCGTCCTCTTCCTAGGCCTCGTCGTCGCCCACCGCCGTGGTGCTCTCCGCGTGGCGTGGTCAACGTGGTCAAGGAACGACTTCCATCGGAAGAGTATCAGACGTGGAGAGGCCGATACCGGGTCCACGGCCATAGCCCAGTTTTTTTGTGATTTGCCAAGTAAGTCGCTTTGTCAGGCCTGTTGGGCTCCAAATCTTTCAAGACAAGGAGAGCTTTCATTCGGCTGGCCGAGAAAATGGCCCATCAGTAATGAGAAATGGGATGTACATTTTTAAAACACATCAAACCGGCAATTAGTTTCAAATATTTTTTTTCATTTCAAGATTTTAAATTACATTAATTTTTATGCGTGGAGAATTTGTTGGATTTTATATTGATATACATTTATTTTTAAAACCAGTTTGAATGTGAGTCGAAATTTCAGGATTAAAAACAGTTCGGACCGCACCGTAATATGCAAAATTTCGTACAATTTTTTAACCGTGGCCACAATATGGGCTGTAATGCTAACAAAAAGAATATGGGCTCCAAAAAAACATTAAGAATTAGCAAATGGGCTGTAAATTATTAGAAATAATGGCAGATGGGTTGTATGCTGTTTTCCACATATTTGAGGCTTTCCTAAAAAAAGGGTTGACGCACAAGAAGTGACGGTTGGATGTCCATCCAACGGCCGTCGTGCTTCTTCAATATCTGCTCTTCCCGCTCCAATGGCCAAACAAGTGCCGCGGGACTGCTCGTTCCTCCTCCCCGCGTCGGTCAGTGCTGCCACGCAGGCCTCACCGCCCCACCGTACTCCCATCGCTGGCCTAGCCATCCCTCTACTCACCCACACCTGCTGTTATTCTTCGGCGACGGCAGACGAACTAGTAAACCCTCATACAGCCGTAGTCCCCTCTGCGTGGGAAACAACTGCCGAGTCTTCCCTGCCTCCGTGTCGTCCCCTTCTTAGGCCTCGCCGTCGTCCACCGCCGTGGTGCTCTCGGCGCGGCGTGGTCAATGTGGTCAACGACCGACTTCCATCAGAAGAGTACTGTGCGTGGAGGGGCTGACAGCTGGGTCCACGGCCACAGCAAGGAAGTGCCTCCTTATTACACGCAAAATAATTATTTCCCCACCTGACAGCGGGGACCCACCGGACGGGCCACCGTATTTCGTGAAAAAATCGTTTCCCCCCTGACTGCTGGGACCCACCAGCTACACCTTCGCACGCAAGGAAGTGCATCCGGGCAAAAAAACGATTCGCCCCCCTGACTGCTGGGACCCACCAGCTACATCTTCGCACGCAAGGAAGTGCGTCCGGACAAAAAAAATGATTCGCCTACCGATCGCTGGGACCCACTAGCTACATCTTCGCAGCAAGGAAGTGCTCGATACCGGGACCCACCTGGTCGAAGCGTACGTAGCGTTGTCATTCTGGTCGCGAACGTGTACGTACATATATACTTGTGGATGTAGAGGCGCGCACGTATCGTAGTAGAGGCACGCACGTAGCATGTACACGTACGTACAGCGGCCAGTGTGCAAGAAAGAAAATACGGCCACGTATGTGTACATACGGGCGGGGTCTCGAACGCCTACTCGCGCATACGTACGGCGAGGGCTCGTGTACATGGCTGGGTCGGAACGGAGAAACAACATTGTCGTCGTGTTCATGGGGAGGCAACGGAATGCGCCGTGTTCATGGGGAGGCAACGGAAAGCGTCGTGTTCATCGGGAGGCAACGAAACGCGTGGGAGCCAACCGGCTGGGTCGGAACGGAATGCGTGGTCGTGTTCATCGGGAGGGCTTGGACGGAACATGCGATGGAAACGAGGCCTGGCGTACCGCAAAATGGAGGAAACGGACCTCCTACGTTTGGAACGGGGTCCTGTTGATCGGGAGAGGTGTGGCATACCGCAAAACGGAGGAAACGGACCTCCTACGGTCAAAACGGGGGTCCTGTTGATCGGGAGGGGTGTGGCGTACCGCAAAACGGAGGAAATGGACCTTCTACGGTCGAAACGGGGGTCCTGTTCATCGGGAGGGGTGTGGTGTACCGCAAAACGGGACTCCACGGGATACTATTCATCTCCACCGTCGACCTCCTCCAGCCTCCACGGGCTACCATCGACCTCCTCCAGCCTCCACGGGCTCCTGTTCATCTAGCCTCCACCGCGCGCTACTCTACCGGCCATCGCTCAACCACCCTCCACGGGCACCCCTCCACCGCTCATCTGCTTATCCAACCCTCCACACCACGGGTCCTGTTCAACCACCCTCCACGGCCACCCCTCCACCGCTCATCGCTCATCCAGCCCTCCACACCACGGGTCCTTTTCATCCAGAGGCAACGCCACCGCCATCGTTCATCCAAACCCCCCCACAACACTCACTTTGCTCATCCAAACGATCGGCTTCGCTTAGCAGCAGCAGCAGAGGAATCGCTCCATCGGGTTCAGATTAATAGCCATCGATCGATCGCTCGGGTTCAAGAACCCGTAGCTCGCAGGGCAATCGCCGGGTTCGATTAGAGCCCAACGCCGCCGCTTCGGGTTGATTAACGCCGCACAACGCTAGCGTCGAACGTACGAGAAATGCGATCGCCGCCCCGACCTCCCACCATAACCGGCAACTCCCCGAAATTTTCCTCCCCCTCGCTTCTACCACGATTTTTTCCGTCATGGACGGCCCAAAGAATGTCATGTAGCTGCATCTCCGGACCGCCCAGGACGAAAAGCCCATTTTCTATCATGATTTTTTGTCATAGAAGTAGGATCCCACCACATCTATGATGATACTGGGTTTTGTCACAGTTATCGTCATAGAAGTGTCATATTATGACAGAAAAAAATTTCGTTCGGCCCAAAATGTCACGGATGTGTCTTTTTTTTGTAGTGAAATAAAGGTGATTGTTTATCATACGGGTAAGGTTGGATGAAGGGTGGTAGGAACAAATGCTCCGCCTAGAGCATGTGTGTGTGAGATGGAGTCTTAGTGTGTGTGGGGGTGGTGTGTGTGTGTGTGTGTGTGTGATGTGGAGTCTTAGTGTGTGTGTGGGGGTGTGCGTGCATGCGTGTGTGTGTGTGTGTGTGTTTGTGTGTGTGTGCGAGAGAGAGAGATGGAGTCTCGGTGTGTGTGTGTGGGGGGGGTATGCGTGCGTGTGTGTGTGTGTCACGGGGTCCTCTGTGGCGGATGTAATTTAAGTGTGCATGGCTTCATCAGAGAGAGGTGATGTGTATGGCAGAGGCCACCAACGATAGGGTGCGAGAGAGAAAATGCCCGTAGAGAGGGAAGAGAAGGTGTGTGCGCGTGAGAGGAGTCGACATCGAGAGAATGTGTTTGTTCGAGAGACACCGAGGAAGACTACTATATATCGATGGTGCATGTAGGCGGGAATTAAACAAAGGGATGGTCTTATTGGTTTCGGGGATATAGGGGAAGAGTGAGAGGCGACACGGGGGGGGGGGGGGTAGCTAGAAGGAGATTGTTAATTGTGAGTTATGTTTTACCCATCCAGATGGAAGTTATGTGCACAAAAGAGGAGAACGATTCGATGCGGTGTTAGGATTGAGGGTAATTAACTACGAATGGAGACATAGAGACCTTGAACGTGCATGTGTGAGAGGTATACATGTATATGTGGGATGTGTGTGTGTGCGCGTGCATGATCGAGATAAAAGAAAGAAGACATAAGTCTCAAGATCAACGACATGGGAGAGACGGATTGGTATGACAATATGCATGCATGTGAGAATGCAGGGAAGAAGGCCCGACAATTGAGCATGTGTTTTTGTCTTTAAGAGATAGTGGCGTGGGCTGGAGCATGCATATATTGTGCAAAAGAGATCAACCTATAAATGCATATGTATGGAGAGACATATATAGTGTGGGTGATAGGAAGCAAGACTCTGTGCGAGAAAGAAATGTTGACAGAGAAACTACAGATAGATACAGAGATGGAGATGCTAGCTAGAGGGACATCCGCTAGTTTGGGTGTTGGAGATGACCGTCGGGTGGTTCAAAGGGTGTAGTTATATATGTGTGTGAGAGGGCACTTGACTGCATGTAGAGAGAAACATATGTAGTGTGCGTGATAGGAATCAAGAGTGAGGGCGAGAAAGAAGGTTGATGGAGAAACGGATAAATAGAAAGATAAAGATGCTAGCTAGTGTTCCCCAATGCTATATAAAAGGCCACCTCGTAACCTTGCCAAGCATCCCCCACCTTGTGCACAACTCTCACAGCCATTTCTCTGCCATGCCGAGCCCTAGTATTTATCTGAGAACTCCAGATGCAACCCCTGGTAGTTTTGATTAAATATTATGGGACTTTACCTGCAGTACCATGAGTGCTATTCATCCACCCCAGTACGAGTTGCTCAAATCGAGAATCACCCCCTCCATCTCGAAATATTGGGCAGTGGTACACATCCCTCCCGCAAACCCAAACCAAGACCCAACGGAAGTCTCCTTCGTGGGGAAATCTATGCCGACTCTGCATATGGTCATAGAAGCTGCTACATACGAAGCACTTGCCCACCTTCGATTGCGGTACCCTATGCCAGCGAACGAGGGTATTATTACTTCCTGAGTCATGCAACACCCGGAGAAGTAGCATCTTTTCCCGATGGACGAATTGAGAGATACCCAGTACTGGCCAACCTTGCCTAGTATGTCATCGCTCAAGAGCGTTTAACCCAGCGAGTAATGGGTTATCTCCAGAGCCTCGCTGATTTAAATCCTCAGATTGCCATCGGCAGACCACTGAGGCCCAACCAGGAGAGACACATCCATCGACTAGTCAATCTGCTTCCCCCGATAGAATAGGAGTGTGCCCCAGTACCAGAGACGTTTTCTCAGGACCCTGTCCATTTACCGTTTTCGTTGTAGACGTCACTGTTATGTTCTTTGTTCCAGCATTTATGTATGTGTTGCAACTTAAGCGTTGTGTCCTAGATTTGTGTGATTAACTAAATATTTGGTTTCAATTAATGTGCGTAGTTGTACTTCTGTTAGCTTTGAGTAACTGTTTTCACTCTCGGTAAATTTTGAAGTGAGATTTTCTTTCCCTGAGTTGTTGCAGCATAATTATCTTCATGACATAGATTTTTATTCACGCAGCACCATAACAGCAGACTCACAACCACAACCACTCGACCACGTGCGCAAATTGCAAATCCACGTGCACATTTTGCACCTAACTGATCACACCCTAGCACACCACAGCCTCAAGGAGAGATTAGTGGGTAATCACTGGTACAAGCTGCCTCCAAAGACATCGACAGCAGTTAGCATCCGACACCGCACTTAATCCTCATGATCACCACCACCGCGGAGAGCTAACCCTCGAGTTGCAGCATCATGACGATCATCGAGGATCATCACGCACAGGAGCATGGAGAACCCCAGCAGTGCCGCCAGCCCTCCGCACACCAGGATCACGCACCAGTCCGGCATCACCTCCGCCATTAGAGCCTCGTCTCGAGCTCCTGCAAACATAAATGGAGGAGAAGGAAGGAGAAGGAGAAGCGAGGCCAGGTGTGAGGAAGAAGAAAGGAGCACCGCGGTCATTTTATATCTCGAGATCGGTGTACGGTGGGCGAGGTCCACCAGTGCCGCTCGTCGCTCGATCGCCGGTGTTCGGAGGCGAATCCGCGAGCAATGCCGACAGCGCACTGGCCCGCAACGTGAGTACACGCTGGACCGGTAGCTAGCACGCCGCGCACTACCACTGTACGGCTAGATGCCCTAGGCGCTAGACGTCGCCGCTGGAGAAAGCGCGGGAAAGCGCGCGGGAGAGAGGAAGAAGAGAGAGCCAGAGGTAGAAGAAGAGACTGACAGTGGACCCCGGGTCCACCTGTCAGCCAGAGGGAGCACTGTGCTCTCGGGTACGACCAGTGTATTTTAGAAATTTAGAATTTAATCTAAATTTACTGTATCCAATGTAGAAATCTCACGTTTTCCCCAAAC
Source organism: Aegilops longissima (assembly GCA_021605205.1). NCBI lineage: Eukaryota > Viridiplantae > Streptophyta > Magnoliopsida > Poales > Poaceae > Aegilops > Aegilops longissima. The sequence goes on from CM038680.1 coordinate 407,013,179, forward strand.
CATGGGTTTTTTCCCACGCAGCGCCAGTGTTCCACACTGTAGTTTTACAACACTCATTGCCCTCCCACTGTAGCCTCATTTTATTGCATTAGTAGGATGATTTTTTTTGGTAAGAGTAATATTTGTTCAAAACAGCTTTTGGCAAATCTCGAGAACGCGATTTTTCTTAAGGGGGGTAGTGTTGTAACACCCCAAAAAATTAACCATGATTTGTTTATTATAATTTTGCAGGAAATTAAATTTTTATTTTCTGGATTTACCTTTTGTTTTCAGAACCTCTCTTTTCTTTGATATTGTGGAGTTTTTACCCCAAGTTTTCAAAACTGGTCCAGTTGGTAATTTTGCACTACAACCTATTTAAATACTTCATTAAAATTCCCACCAAAAATTGGAGATGTCAGTAGATGCATATAATTCAGTTTTATGCAAAAACCCACTGGTGTTGTTTGAAAAATTTGAGCAAATCATCCACTTTTGCTCTCTGGACCAGATTGGCTTTTTCTACTGCAATGCTAATTTATTTTGCTCTAGTGCCCATGAGCTTTTTCCTGCTTATAGTCCTCCCTACCAAACCCTTAAGTCTAGGAGAATGGACCCATTGGAGTATGTTTGGTCCATGAAACTATGCCCGTTACTTTCTGTCCAGAATTGGTTCTCTCAAAAACTTGCACTAACAAGTTTCTGTTTTTGCCAAACTAATCTTGCCAACCTCTTCATCTTTTAGAGAGACTAGGATCTGGAGATTTTGGCCACCCCAAGAGATGCCTAGGAGACAATGGCATTCTGCCAAACACCTTGTGTGCATGGCCAGTTCTGGCTTAGTTTTCAGTTTGCATTGTGGGCTTGATCCCCTGACCAAACCACCATGTCCACTAAGCTCCTAGCTAACCCTAACCCAGGCCTGTTAACTACCAGCCTCGCTCAAGCTCTCAAACACACGATGGCATTACGTCGAGCACCTGGCGTGCGTGCTCTGGGCGCGCTCGGAGATCACGTTTTGCACGCGCGCGCACCGAGCCGCCGCGTCTCGCTGCCGCCCTCCCCCGCACCCGTTCCGATCCTTGGCCATTCGCCGTTTACGCGCCCGACCCCTCCCTCGTCGCAGAGCCGGCCTGGCCCCTCCTGGCGCCCTACAGCACCACCACCGCAAGCCACCACTGCCGCCCGGCCGGCCCCTGCCATGGACGGCGACGCCCAAGCCATACGCGTGCGCCAGCTGCCCTCTGGAGCTTCTGAGCTCATCCACGAGCCGTCTGCTAGCGACCGTCGCCGCCACGTCGCCCTGCAAGCTACAGAACGGTGGTTCACCGTTCTTATCCACGGCCGCCGCGGGAACCGACCTCGGCCGCCTATAAAAGGAAACCTCGAGCTCGCCTAGGCCCTCAGGCAACCCCGTACCCAACCCCCTAGAGCTCCCGTAGCTGGCAATCGATGAAGGAAGGCCGTCTTCCCCATCTCAGGTCAGCTCGGCCGCCACCATGTTCCGGTCCCGCTGGTCGCAACCAGGCCCTCCCCCGTCCATCCAGCGCCACCACCCGACTCCCCTTGATCGTGCGGAGCCACCCAACCCCTCAGCCTCGACTGGGAGCCACCGTAGCCCAATCCCCCAATTCCTCCCGAAGCCACCTCCGCCGCAGAGCTCGCCGTCGGCGAATCCCTTCGTCCCCGCCAGCCTATGGACCACCGGGAGGACCGCCCTGGACTGGCGGATCCATCCCCGCCCTTAGAACCCCGTGGGGAGCCGTCGTTCGCCGGCGTCGATTGCCGGAGCCCCGCCTCTGCTCGGGCAGAGGAGGAAGAAGGCGGGCGACTGGTCAAACCTGACCAGTGGGCCCAAGGGACCCACTGTCAGTGACCCACGAGCCGATCCACGCTGGCGTAAGTGGAGGCGTAAACCCAGAGTACGTCTCCTATGTGTTTTTATTCGAAACGTTTTTTTCTTTTCCTGTTTTATTTAAAAACAGAATTTTGACCAAACTTTGTCTAGCTACAACTTTTTAAATATAAGTCCAATTGACTTGATTCTTTTTTTGTTGTTTCTCTATCTAGTTTATTTCCATATTTATTTGAAAATTTTCGAAACAACTTTTTCGTATTGTTTTGAAACTTTGTGTTAATTTCAAATTTTCTTAAATAGGATTTTTGAAGAAGGAAGCAACTTTCAAAAAGTGCACCCCCACTTGCATATTCTTGAAGGCAAGCATTCTGAACCCTGGCATAATATTATCGTGTGTTGTTTGATACGGTTACAACACCCCTTGTCACGGAGTTTTCTTTATTTTACGCGATGATATGATCATACTCATAAGTGCATATTGATGATTCCGTGCTGTTGGAATTTGATATGTTGTGATAGTAATCACCATCGCATGCCTTTCATGCATACCGGAAGGAATCCGGGAAAGCCTCTGTCTTGGGTAGACACGGGCTTGTCTCTAGTCCTCCGTCGAGACGGTCGTGTCCAGTGAAGGCATGGTGAGGTATAATGAGTGGTGATTTTTTCTGATTGGTGTGAACTATGTTTCTTATGCTAATCATGCAGGAAATACTTTAACCTCCAGAGTCGACCATAGATCGAGTCTTGTTCCAGTAACCCCCATACTTGTTTCGTACTACCACTTGTCCCTGCCATAGGTAGGGTACGGTTCAATGAGTTGTCAACCCATTTCCTAGCACACACCGTACAGAGAGGCCATGGTGGAAGATACCGGAGGCATCCGATAGGCATGCCACCCGGTCCGGGGGCATGGGTGTTTCCGGTTGGAGCCGAGGGGGTAGCTCCCCTAGTTTGCGTGCGTTATAAATTTTGTGATCCCATGCTAGTCAGGGTTGTAGCCTCCCCACTTAGAGTTTTGCTTAACAGGTGTCGTGGGTGATTCCAGACACCGGTAAGTTAGGCTAGTGTGTGCGGCCAGGTGTGTTTTCAATTAAAAGACCGTGGATGGAATTAGTCCCGATGGATTAAAGGAATCTGTTGCTCGTGGGTAAACAGTACACCCTCTGCAGAGGTTATATCTATTCGAATAGCCGTGTCCATGGGTAAGGACTACATTCTGGGATGGGTCAAGTGTCGGTCTTAGTGTCGGTCTTCGGAGGAGAAACTGCTAAACCAGAACATGGATTATGACTTGTGACTTATAATGATTATGATTACTATTGTTATGGACTAACCATTTACATCATTTGAATTATTGAGTATCCCTGGGGCGGTACTACCTCCTGGATATTCGCTATGATTATTCTCTTATAAGCCCTTTATGTGGTGTCGCTGAGGCGCCCGACTGAGGCATGCTTGTTATTTATTTACTTTATAAGCCCTTTATGCGGTGTCGCTGAGACGCCCGACTGTGGCATGCTTGTTATTTATTTACTTTATAAGCCCTTTATGCGGTGTCGCTCAGACGCCCGACTGAGGCATGCTTCATATCATTATCCTTTCGAGGTGTTGCTTCAGACACCCGAACGGTGCATTCTATTTCCACTCCCTTACTGCATATTCTTATTATATATAAATAACCCTGCTTGCGTGCATTCATGGATTGTTATGTCGTGACTGACGTTGTGAACATAGACTATTTCAGAGCATGATTATCATTTGTTATATTATACATGTGTTCAAAATGTTTGCGAGTACATTCAAAAGTACTAACTGGCTTGTCCCTGGCTATTGTCTTGGCCAGATTTCTTGCATGGAGAGGAGCGTTGCGATGACAGCCCCAGAACCCATGCAATGGTGACAGCAGCCTCGCGAAGATAGGAGTTATCCTGGTCAGCTATTCCTGTGGGAAATGGAGTCCCATAGACGCAGATGAACCACAAACCGCTTTCGCCATTAGCCACTAGAAAGCAAATGTTGAACTCATAGGCCAGAATGGTCTTGTACTACACATTTTGTATTTTCCTTGGAATTCCTGTATCAAGTTGGTGCCTCATCAGCTAACAGTAATCCTGGGGCTGGTGAGCACAAGAGCCATTTTCTGGGAAATTGATATCCCGAAAATCCGGTCCTGACCGGTCGCCTCCGCTCTGGCCGGGCATTAATGCGGCACTGACGCTCCAGGGCGACGCTGACCGTTTCACGCGGGAAGCGCGCGCTGACAAGGGAGTATAGCTTTTGAACCGTTTCAGGTGTAGTACTGGTAGTTTGCAAAACTACTCAATTATTGCACTCGGTTTCCTATGAAATTGTGGTAAAAAACGTTACTCCACAGCCCGCTTCCCTTCTCCTTCCTCTTCCACCGCTTCACGCGTCCATGGAAGCGACCGTCAACCCTTATATAGGAGTGCTAGCACAAAAAGATGCATGCATGACCACTAAAATTTCCATATTAAAGCGCCGCTCCGGCGGGAGTATGGCGTATGTTGTTACCTTCGGCCGACCCATGGCTACGAGGCGACGGCGACCTGAGAAGAGGCGGCGGGAGGGGAATGAATGCAGCTACTGTTTGGGTTCGCCTTCCGGCCTAAATAAATGTGCAGCATCACGTGTACCCGAGGATGCACAAATTGTAACATATGTGTCTGCTTAAGTGGGCGTCACGTAACTGGTGTGTGTGTGTGTTTGAGAGAGAGAGATTCTGAGAGACAGAGTGCGTGTGGGCGAATCTACTCTTCGGACATGTACTCAACCTTTTGCGTCGGGATATAAGTATAATGGTATTTACTTTATCTAGTGATTTACGTGGCCATGTTAACGTGGTTGTGTCAAAAAAATGTCACTTCCTGCTCGTGATTTGCTTATATAATTACAAGCAAGATTCTCGTGCATTGCATGGAACATCAATATGCATTTTTTCACAAAACACCTATTGTGATTGACCCATGCAGGAGTAATCCCATGTGTAAAAACTAATGATATCTCAAGAATTTTATCGGAAAACTGGTATCTCGAGAATGCCATCGAAAAATGAAAGATGAGAGGTAAGGCGAGGAGGAGTGGAGCGTGGTGGTGACTGGTGGTCGGAATGGGCGGAGGCATGGGGATTGACAGCGTCGGCAGGCGGCAGCGGTCACCATGCATGCTAGATTGTTCCAGAGACTTATTCCTTTTTTAATTGCTGAGCAATGAGGTTGCGGGAGATAATGATGTGGAGAGAGGTGCGGGTATCTTTTGTAAAATTATCATAGTTTGCTTTCTATCCGTCACATATAAATCATACGGTCTGTATTACAAGATGGCAGGCACACCATCATCGCCAACTCGTTTTTTTATAAGGGTACAGATGAAAAGTTTGCTAACTACTAATGTAAAGTGGAATTTGTCCATGTTATGCAAGTAAATAAAGGTGATTGTTTATCATACGGGTAAGGTTGGATGAAGGGTGGTAGGAACAAATGCTCCGCCTAGAGCATGTGTGTATGAGATGGAGTCTTACTGTGTGTGTGGGGTGGTTTTTGTGTGTGTGTGTGTGTGTGTGTGTGATGGATTCTTAGTGTGTGTGGGGAGTGTGTGCCTGCGTGCGTGTGTTTGTGTGTTTGTGTGTGTGTGTGTGTGAGAGAGAGAGATGGAGTCTTAGTGTGTGGGGGGGGGGGGTGTGCGTGCGTGCGTGCATGTGTGTGCGGTGTGTTGGAGCTCCCTCCTGTTGGCGGCACAGCCATGGACTGAGTCCATACGGGCAACCACAAGGTCATCCACAAGGTTATCAAATGCTGCCTCCAGTGCCTGGAGGTATTCCACAAGCATCTCAATAGCCTCGTCTCGCTCTCCTCTGGGGCAAGCGAATGCATAGTGACACGTGTATGGCACGTGGCATGGAAGGTAGCGGTAGCGGCGAGTCTTCATCGAAGGAAGCACATCCCGGAGACGAGCTATCGCCTCACGGGCAGCCATCTGCATGGCATGCCTCTCCGTAGGCATGGCCCTGCCAACGAATCGGAATTGGCGTGACTCCGAACGTCCTCCCTTGAACTGTCAGCGGCCTGGTGCATAGACAGACTGTCGCTGATCTTGTGCTGGTAGACTGTGAACACTAGGCGAACCGATGGCCCAATCGTGATCTTGACGATGTAGGTGAGGAGCTTGATAAATCCCTCGGGAACATTGGCGAACACCTGTGACTCACAGTCGCTGCTAGCCATCTACAAAAGTAGGCAAAAATTCCGAATAGTCAGATCATAAATTTGTGATGACTAACAGAAAATTTGCTACGTTTTGCAAAAATGCTAAAATCGCACTAAGACGCTAATAACCGATTAAGGATCGCACCTAGTGGCTTCCTACAGTCAGCCTGGTACTGATACCAAGTTTGTCACGACCGGTTTTTCAATAATATACTTATTGAGAAACCGATCTTGTTATTCCCAGTACAGGAGAGTCCTCCTCACTGGTAGACAAATTCTTGATACAGAAATCCAGAAGTACTAAATATATTACAGGGTTGAGCTGAGGTTGCTCAACAATTTTATTACAAGCACGCCAATAATATACATAAAGGCGGATATGGCACAGGGGTGTGGTGTCATACTACTGACTCGTATTTAAACATGCTAGTGGATATGTCACCGTGAAGTGGGTGACATTGACTCCTACTCTTGCAGCTCATCGAGCGTCGAAGTGAGGCTCGATGATTTATTTTGGTATCGGAAGCGGATATGGTACAAGTGATACATTCCAGTATCGCACGGGACTGACTTGGACTCCTCTAGGCGTCGGACTCGCTATCGAACTCTTCATCCATAAGGTCGCCTTCGTCAACATCTGGCCAAATCAACAAGCCAGGTGAGTACTTTGAATGTACTCGCAAGACAGTTCGTACATAAGATATAACAAATGTAAGGATGATGCAACATGAGAAATTTGCAATGCACACTCAAATGATAAACTTGCACGACATGAATAATAAAAGGAAGTCGGGCGGTAGTCCTCCCGAATTCCCAACAGAAATAACTGAAAACCGATCGAGTGTCTGAAATGACGCCTCGAATGGTGAACGAATAAATTAACATGCCGCAGTCGGGCGTCTAAGCGACACCACATAAAGGGCTTATATTGAAAAGTAAATGACAATGCGTGCCACAGTCGGACGTCAAAGTGACATAACATAAACGGCTTATATCGAAAATAAACAACATAAATGCCACAGTCGGACGTCTGAGCGACATCACATAAAGGGCTTATATTTCATCGTCGTATTCAAGCAGTATAGACCATTCCAAGGAAAAGACTCAGCACATAATAATAATAAATGGGTTAGTCCATCCACAGGAGTAATCGTATAGCCATGTTTTCCACACATGGTTGTTCACCGGAGATCGTCAAGGATACTAACACTAAGATTGACAAGGACAAGTTGAACACCGACCTTGATCATAGACACGGTTACTTGGATGAGTTTGACTCTACAGAGTTTGTACTATTAAACCACAGCCAACGGATTTTAGTAGTCGCAAGGGACTAGTTCCGTTTACGGTATTTTAGAAGAAACACATCAATCCAGTACACACCCAATTCCACATTCCGCTGCCAGGAATCACCCAAGGCAACGTTCAAGAAAAACTCTAAGACGGGGAGGTCACCACCTCGAATAGCATGGGATCAAATTTATCTCAAGGCCTAAGGGTGCCCCCTCTAGGTCCCAACCGAAACACCCATGCCCCCGACCGGATGACGGGCTTTAATCCAGGCCATGGAACCCTCATCCCGCCCCTCTGTTTGGTGTGTACCAGGAAAGAGGTTTGCAACTTACTAAACCATATTCCATAAAGAAAACATGTGGTAGTACAAGGAAAATAACGGGTGATCACGTGACTTGAGTCACGTTGACACTGGAGTTAAGTTGGTTGGCATAAGACTGGCATGCTACAACAATACCATCTTACCACCCATCATGTCACCACATGATCATGTAAACTCACATCGAATCACACATCGAGTTTCGAAGCTCACTTGCAATGGCTTTGCATGTAATATAACCCTTACCGATAAGCATATAATCATTCCATGAACTGACCACTCAATGCAAACATGCAAAACACTCATCATATCAAAGGTTCAAACATGCTTGCCTGGTTCGGAGTAGTCAGAGTCTAGCTCGGTGAAGTTCGCGGTCCCGTCACCTCTTCCGGTATCTACGGTACAAGAAAAGATACGTACTAACGTAAATACCGTGTGTGCACAAAAAGTGTTCCAAATATTTTTCAAATAAATACGATACAAAACTAGACAGAAAAATAAAGGTGACAGAAAAAGAATCAATCAAAAATCATTTTCTGTTTAAAAGTTATTAAGTTTTTAGTCCAGGGACTTGTCTGTAATGAAACGGAAAGTTCCCAGGGGCTAGCTTATAAAAATAGAAAACGGTTCGATTGAAAACCCGCCAACTCTAAAGGAAGACATATCCTGCCCGAAGGCGTTTTCAGAAAATGTTTCGAAAAGAATAAAAAGCTGACGGGGGGGGGGGGTCCCACTTGTCGGGTTTAAACTCTGAACAGAGTCACCGGCGCCCGAGAGCTGCGGTGGTCGCCGGCGGCGATCCACGGCGAGTCAGGAGGAGTGGGTGGTACCTACGGGTTCCTTGGGTCCTTCCACACCTGTGGGTGGTGGAGTTGGTCGATGGCGAGCACCACGTCGACGACGGCCTCAACTCCGGCGGGTGGTGGTTCGGGACGTTGGTGGGTCTCGTCGGGGAGGGCTACACAGCACGAATTGAGGCTCGGGTTAGAACACTGGGTGCACCCGAGGGCTGCTGACGTGGTTTGGGGGTCAGAGGTGGCCTCACCCGAGTGGATCAAGCCGGAGCCCGAGGCGGATCGGGGCGGCCGGAGTCGGGGAAGGAGACCTCCTCGGGGTCCTCCTGGTGGCTTGGCGGGGCTCTGGTGAGGTGAAGTGGTGGTGCGGGGCCGAGAACGCGCTCGGGACCTCCTTTTATAGATGATCCGAGGCGGTGGCCGTGAACGGGAAATCTCCGGCAACGATTACGGCGGTGCAACGGTTGGTCAGGCGGTTTAGGGGGCTAGGCATCACCGTGGAGATTTGCTGGCTTGCTTTAGGCGCTAAACTTGGCCTGCCTTGGCTGCCACTCCAAGTTCCGAATGGAATGGCGCACGGAGCACGTCGGCGGCAGGGAGCGCGCTCTGCGCTGCTCAGGCCATGGCGACAGCGCCGCAGCATGCGCAGGCAAGCAGACGGCCATGTGGAGGCCTCGAGTGGTTTGGGCGGTGCTGGACGGTGCCGAAAGCTGGGCTGCTCCCTGCTGGCCGCCTCGGTTGGCTCTGCCACCGCAGAAGCTGCCGGCGTCGGCGGGACACGTCACCACCGACGGTGGTGTCCGTCCAAGGGACCGTGCGGCGCTCTGGATAAGAGGAAGGTGCAGTGCGCAAGGCTCCAGAATCGGCACTGGTGAGATCGACGCCCCGACTCTGAAGAAAACGACACTGACAGTCGACTGAACACTGAACTCTGAAAATGAATAGCAACAGTACCTGTCAGGTGTTCGATGAAATGATTTTGGCATGTTGGGATTTTATCTAGAGCTAATCCTTGGTGGGGTGGCCTCTCAAATCACCTGGTGGCTACCTGAATTTTGGTAGAATTTTTGGAGAAGGAGAAATATGAATTTCACCAAATTTGCTAAATCTGGTCCAAACTTGCAGTGTGTGAAACTTGAAAATTTTGAACTAAGGAAGAGTGGATCTTGATGGATCTAGGTTGGGGGTGCTAGGGACTAGCCAGGGGAGTTGGTTTGAGGTCAAAACTCAAAGGAAAACAGACACATCCTTTGTAAATCACCTAGGCCCAAAATAAAAGACAGAATTACTTTTGGGGATAAAATAAATGAAATAAAATTCAAAAATGGGTTGAACTTGTTGGAATGGAATATTTGGCTTGGCCCAAAGTGGAGGGAGGGGATTTGGGAGAAATATTAACATGGGGCATGGTAAAACAATGGGTGGTTGCAAAACAAAAGTATAGCCCCAAATCCCATAGGGTTTCTTTTTAATATAAAATTTTAGTTTTTCCAAAAATTTATTGAGATGGGTTAAAATCAGAGGGAAGGTTTTTTTTAAACCAAACACCAAGGTTGAGGAAGATACAAAAATAAATACTTGTCATAGGGGGAAATTTTTTTTTGAGATGGATGGGCTTTTGGAAAGATTTTAAATGGCCTCCTTCAAAACCAAAAAGAAAAAGTTTTGCTAAAAACCAAATCAAAATTTTTGGAGTGTCACAACACCTACCCCCTTAGGAAAAATCTCGTCCCCGAGATTTGAGCTGATCCTCAAATAGGTGTGGTTGTTCTGCTCGAATCAAATCCTCTCTTTCCCATGTTGCCTCGTCTTCGGTGTGATTGCTCCACTGTACTTTGAAAAACTTGATTGCCTTCCGACGGGTTCTCCTTTCAGACTCCTCTAATATCCTTATTGGGCGCTCCATGTAGGTGAGGTCTGGCTGTACATCAATGTTCTCATGGGGTACCTGCTTTTCTGGGTTGCTCACACATTTCCTCAACTGCGAGACGTGGAACACGTCGTGGACGTCGGAAAGCTCTTCGGGTAGGTCTAGCTGGTAGGCTACTGTGCCTCTTCGTGCTACTACATAGAAGGGTCCGATAAATCTTGGTGCTAACTTTCCCTTAACTTTGAATAATTGTAGGCCCCTCATAGGATATACTCGGAGGTATAAATACTCACCGGGTTCAAAACTGACTCCCCAATGTTTCCGATCGTAATAACTCTTCTGTTGGCTTTGAGTTGTCTTGAGTCTGTCCCTGATTAGCCTAACTTTCTCCTCGGCTTCCTTGAGCATATCAGGGCCGAAGATACGGCTGTCTCATGTTTCTGACCAATTCAATGGAGTACGACATCTCCGTCCATACAAGGCTTCGAAGGGTGCCATTTGCTGGCTGGCTTGGTAACTGTTGTTGTATGCAAACTCGGCATATGGCAAGCTTTCTTCCCAACTAGTCCCATAGGTGAGGACACACGCTCTCAGCATGTCTTCTAGTATTTGGTTTACGCGTTCAGTTTGTCAATCGGTCTGGGGGTGGTATGATGTACTGAATGCCAGTTGAGTACCCAGAGCTTGTTGCAATTGATCCCAAAATCTAGAGACGAATTGAGTGCCTCGGTCAGATATTATAGTCTTTGGGACTCCATGCAGGCAAACTATGCGAGAGAGATAAAGCTTAGCAAGCTTCTAAGTGGTGTAGGTTGTCTTCACGGGAATGAAGTGTGCCACCTTGGTTAATCTGTCTGTGATGACCCATATGGCATCATTTTCGTGTTGTGACCGGGGTAGTCCAACAATAAAGTCCATCCCGATCTCATCCCATTTCCACTCAGGTATCCTGTTTGGCTGTAATAACCTTGCTGGTTTTTGATGCTCGGCCTTAATGCGTTGACACGAATCACAACATGCAATGAAGGTGGCTATATCCCCGTCATACCGTGCCACCAAAACTTTTCCTGGATGTCTTTGTACATTTTGGTTCCTCCCGGGTGGATCGAATACCGAGCAGTGTGGCCTTCGACTAGGATTTGCTGTTTGAGGTCTTCTATATTTGGTATGCAAAGTCTGTCTCCGTACCATAGTATTCCCTCATTGTCTATGATAAATTCAGAGGCCTTTCCGAAACTCACTTTCCTTTTTATGCCTTCGATGCTGGGGTGTCCATGTTGAGCCTCCTTAATTTGCTCCATTAAGGTAGGCTGTATATCCAAGTTTGACACGTCGCCTTCGGCGACCATCACCATGTTGAGTTTGGCAAACTCTTGTTGAAATTCACGTCTCAAGTCTGGCAGACTGTCGTTGCCCGAACTAGGGTTTCGGCTAAGCGCATCTGCCACAACATTCGCCTTTCCTGGATGGTAGTGAATACCGACATCATAATCTTTCACTAGTTCCAGCCAGCGCCGTTGCCGTAAATTGAGTTCCGGTTGTGTGAAAATATACTTGAGGCTTTTATGGTCCGTGTATATTTCACAACAGTTTCCGAGTAAAAAGTGCCTCCACTCCTTGAGTGCATGAATGACTGCTGCCAGTTCCAAATCATGCGTAGGGTAATTTTCTTCAAGCTTGCGTAGTTGCCTGGAGGCATACGCGACTACCTTGCCTTCTTCCATTAATACGCAACCGAGGCCCTTCCTAGAGGCGTCACAATATACCTCAAAACTTTTGTGTATGTCAGGCACAACCAATACTGGTGTTGTTGTTAATTTCCTTTTGAGGTCTTGGAAACTTTTCTCGCAAGCTTCTGTCCAAACAAATTTCTTGTCCTTCTTGAGCAACTGCATCATTGGCTTTGCTATGGTGGAGAACCCTTCAATGAATCTTCGGTAATATCCTGCCATTCCCAAGAAACTTCTTACATCTGTTACGCTGGCTGGTGGTTTCCAACCAAGTACGACCTTGACCTTCTCTGGGTCTACGGCAATACCTTCCTGTGTTAACACATGGCCTAGGAAACCAACTTGTCTCAACCAAAATTCACATTTGCTGAACTTGGCGTATAATTATTTTTTCCTTAATTCCCCTAGTACAATTCTGAGGTGTTCAACATGCTCTTCCGGTGTCTTGGAGTATACCAGAATATCGTCCATAAACACCACAACAAACTTGTCCATAAATCGCATAAACACTTTGTTCATGAGGTGGACGAAATATGCAGGGGCGTTGGTCAGACCAAACGGCATCACTGTAAACTCATACAGCCCGTATCTGGAGGTGAAGGCTGTCTTGGGGATATCTTCTTTCCGTACTTTCAATTGATGGTATCCCGACCTTAAGTCAATCTTTGAAAAAACCTTGGCTTGAGCGAGCTGGTCAAATAAATCATTTATCTGTGGCATCGGATATTTGTTCTTGATTTTGACCATGTTGAGTGCTCGATAGTCTATACACAATCTCAGTGTCCCATCCTTTTTCTTGGCAAATAAAACTGGAGAGCCCCAAGGTGAGGAGCTGGCTCGAATGAATCCATTGTCCAGTAATTCTTTTATTTGATTCTTTAATTCCACCAACTCGAGGGTGCCATTCGTATGGTTTCTTGTAAATGGGGTGGTTCGGTGCTAGCTCAATGCTGAATTCTATCTCGGTCAGGTGGCATGCACGGTACTTCTTGGAAATCGTGCGGAAACTCACACACCATCGAACTTTGCTTAACTCGAACCGTCCACCTTGTTCAACCTCGGTTGCGGGATATTTGTCTCTCTTGAGCTGAAACTTTTATTGTCTTCCCGTGATGGTGGGTAAGAATTACTGTCCGGTTGAAGCAGTCAATAAATCCTTTGTTGGTGGTTAACCAATCCATTCCTAGGATGACATCCTGTCCCTTAGTCTCCAATACAATAAGGTTGGCGTGAAACTTCAATCCCTCTAACTCAATAACCACACCTTGGCAGTAACTCTGAGTAACTCGCTTAATCCCGGGGGACTTGATGATCATGGATTTTTCCAGGGGAAGCATCGAAAAATCATTTTGCAAAGCAAATTTCTTTGAAATGAACGAGTGAGAAGCTCCAGAATCAAACAAAACCGTGGCAGGTATTGTGTTGACAGGGAACGTACCGAGTACGATATCCGGGGCATTCTGTGCTTCCTCCTTGGTCACATGGTTCAAGTGACCCTTCTTGTGATTATTATTGGGGTTGAAATTGTTACGCTTGTGTGCTGGATTATTCCCACCGTGGTTCGGCGTGGGAACCGAGTTTCTTGGCTTTGGGCACTGCTTGGCATAGTGCCCTTCTTCTCCTCAAGCGTAGCAAGTAACACCTGGGCGGTATGTGAAATCCTTGTCCCTCGCATGATAATTCTTGATCGAGCGCGGGATATTGGTTGTGGCCTTGTTTGCTCCACTTTTCTAGAAGTCTGTCTTGCTTCGGTTGTTGCGAGCTTGGGTAGTTTGGTCCCTCTTGCGCTTGCGAAAATCTTCCAAACTGCGGTGCTCATTTTCCAGGGTAATGGCCTTGTCCACAAGTGTTTTGAAGTCTGGGAAGGTGTGTACAACCAGCTGGCATTTAAGTGCTGGGGAAAGACCGTCCAGAAACTTTTCCATCTTCTTATTTTCTGTCATGTGTTCTTCGTTGGCGTAGCGAGATAACTGAGTAAACTGGTTGTTGTACTCAGTCACTGTCATGCCTCTTTGCTTGAGGTTGTCAAACTCCCTCTTCTTGATTTTCATAACGCTTTTGGGAATATGCGCCCCACGACAACCTTCTTTAAATTCCTCCCAGGTGATGTTATTCTCATTGAGGTGCATGTGTAGGAAATTCTCCCACCATGATGCAGCTGCTCCTGTGAGGTAGTGAGGTGCATATAGTACCTTCTCATGGTCTGAACATTGTGCAATAATCAATTTTCTTTCAATGTCCCGAAGCCAGTCATCGGCCTCAAGAGGTTTGTCAGTGTGCGTGAAAGTTGGGGGACGCATCTTTTGCAGTTCTGACAATTTGGATTGCTGCTGATACGGTCCATGGTGATTTCCCATATTGATGACCTGGTTCATCATTTCTTGGTGCTGTTGCTGGCTTTTCTCATAAAGGCGGCACACTTGAGAAAAAGCTATCTCACTGCCCTATTGACTTGACTGTCCCTGTGTGAAGTTGTTGCTGGTTTGGGTGCCATAATTCTCTTCTGGCGGACGAGACATTTTCCACTCTGGGGATATATTTTAAAGAAATCATAAGGAAAAGAAATTGAGCCACAAAAATAAATAATTACTCAAAGGCGAAAAAATTTAACCACTCTAAGATTTTTTTTAAGAAAATATTTGATAGCGCACGGAGAAGGACCGCTCAGTACATATTTTACACGCAAGCAGTAATTATACAATACACCACTCAGGATGTGCGTACACAATCCTGACATGTTATTTAAGCTAGTGCACTTCTCCCAGTTCCTACATGATGCGCATACAAACTACTTCTCACAACCTATCTACATATAAACATATCATACAAGCTGGCGCAACGCGGGGTTGCTAGGCGTACTCAGTCAGAGATGGTAAGGACTTCCCTTGGCCTGCCGAGGGTGAGGCCCAGTGACGCTGGGGACTCAACCTCGTCCTCACTAATAGGCTCCAAGCGTGAAGTGCTGCGCTGAGAAGCTGGAGCGGGCGCGAGAGGCGGTGCAACACGGACTGGGGCAGGCGCAATAGGCGATGCCACACGAACTGGAGTGGGCGCAATAGGCGGTGCAACACGGACTGGAGTGGGCGCGATGACCTGGTCGAACTCCTCAGTGGTAGGCAGGCGACGAGCGATGGTGAGGATGGCAGGTGAACAAGATGCTGAGGACGAGACAAAGGTCAGTGGTGGTGCGGTGTGTAGGAGCTCCCTCCTGTTGGCGGCACAGCCATGGACTGAGTCCATACGGGCAGCCACAAGGTTATCAAATGATGCCTCCAGTGCCTGGAGGTATTCCACAAACATCTCAATAGCCTCGTCTCGCTCTCCTCTGGGGCAAGCGAATGCATAGTGACACGTGTGTGGCACGTGGTATGGAAGGTAGCGGTAGCGGCGAGTCTTCATCGAAGGAAGCACATCCCGGAGACGAGCTATCGCATCACGGGCAGCCATCTGCATGGCATGCCTCTCCGTAGGCATGGCCCTGCCAAAAAATCAGAATTGGCGTGACTCTGAACGTCCTCCCTTGAACTGTACAGAGGCCTGGTGCATAGACAGACTGTCGCTGATCTTGTGCTGGTAGAGTGTGAACACTGGCGAACCGATGGCCCAATCGCGATCTTGACGATGTAGGTGAGGAGCTTGATAAATCCCTCAGGAACATTGGCGAACACCTGTGACTCACAGTTGCTGCTAGCCATCTACAAAAGTAGGCAAAAATTCCGAATAGTCAGATCATAAATTTGTGATGACTAACAGAAAAATTGCTACGTTTTGCAAAAATGCTAAAATCGCACTAAAACGCTAATAACCGATTAGCGATTGCACCTAGTGTAGTCCTACAGTCAGCCTGGCTCTGATAACAAGTTTGTCACGACCGGTTTTTCAATAAAATACTTATTGAGAAACCGATATTGTTATTCCCAGTACAGGAGAGTCCTCCTCACTGGTAGAAAAATTCTTGATACAGAAGTCCAGAAGTACTAAATATATTACAGGGTTGAGCTGAGGTTGCTCAACAATTTAATTACAAGCACGCCAATAATATACATAAAGGCGGATATGGCACGGGGTGTGGTGGCATACTACTTGACTCGTATTTAAGCGTGGTGGTGGATATGTCACGATGAAGTGGGTGACATTGACTCCTACTCTTGCAGCTCATCGGCGTCAAGTGAGCTCGATGATTTATTCGGTAGCGAGCGGATGTGGTACAAGTGATAAATTCCAGGATGCATGCAGGGACTGGCGGGACTCCTCTAGGCGTCGGACTGCTATCGAACTCTTCATCCATAAGGTCGCCGTCAACATCGGCCAAATAAACAAGCCGGTGAGTACTTTGAATGTACTACAAAGACAAGACGGACATAAGATATAACAAATGTAAGCATGATGCAACATGAGCAATTTGCAATGCACACTCAAGCGATAAACTTGCACGACATGAATAATAAAGGAAGTCGGGCGGTAGTCCTCGAAATCCCAACGAAATAGCGAGAACCGATCGAGTGTGCGAAACGGCGCCTCGAATGGTGAGCGAATAAATTAACATGCATGCGATCGAGCGTCTAAGCGACACCACATAAAGGGCTTATATTGAAAAGTTAATGACAATGCGTGCCATAGTCGGACGTCAAAGCGACATCACATAAAGGGCTTATATCAAAAATAAACAACATAAATGCCACAGTCGGACGTCTAAGCGACATCACATAAAGGGCTTATATGTCATCGTCGTATTCAAGCAGTATAGACCATTCCAAGGAAAAGACTCAGCACATAATAATAATAAACGGGTTAGTCCATCCACAGGAGTAGTCGTATAGCCATGTTTTCCACACATGGTTGTTCACCGGAAATCGTCAAGGATACTGACACTGAGATTGACAAGGACAAGTTGAACACCGACCTTGATCATAGACACGGTTACTTGGATGAGTTTGACTCTGCAGAGTTTGTACTATTAAACCACAGCCAACGGATTTTAGTAGTCGAAAGGGACTAGTTCCGTTTACGGTATTTTAGAAGAAACACATCAATCCAGTACACACCCAATTCCACATTCCGCTGCCAGGAATCACCCTAGGCAACGTTCAAGAAAAACTCTAAGACGGGGAGGTCACCACCTAGAATAGCATGGGATCAAATTTATCTCGCGCACTCTAAGGGGTGCCCCCTCTCCGTCCCAACCGGAAACACCCATGCCCCCTGACCGGATGACGGGCTTTAATCCAGGGCCATGGAACCCTCATCCCGGCCCCTCTGTTTGGTGTGTACCAGGAAAGAGGTTTGCAACTTACTAAACCATATTCCATAAAGAAAACATGTGGTAGTACAAGGAAAAGAACGGGTGATCACGTGACTTGAGTCACGTTGACACTGGAGTTAAGTTGTTTGGCATAAGATTTGCATGCTATAACAATACAATCTTACCACCCATCATGTCACCACATGATCATGTAAACTCACATCGAATCACGCATCGAGTTTCGAAGCTCACTTGCAATGGCTTTGCATGTAATATAACCCTTAC
Source organism: Aegilops longissima (assembly GCA_021605205.1). NCBI lineage: Eukaryota > Viridiplantae > Streptophyta > Magnoliopsida > Poales > Poaceae > Aegilops > Aegilops longissima. The sequence continues at coordinate 407,030,772 of CM038680.1, forward strand.
CGTTATGCATATAATCATGCCATGAACTGACCACTCAATGCAAACATGCAAAACACTCATCATATCAAAGGTTCAAACATGCTTGCCTGGTTCGGAGTAGTCGGAGTCTATCTCGGCGAAGTTCGCGGTCCCGTCACCTCTTCCGGTATGTACGGTACAAGAAAAGATACGTACTAACGTAAATACCATGTGTGCACAAAAAGTTTTCCAAATATTTTTCAAATAAATATGATAAAAAAACTAGACAGAAAAATAAAGGTGACAGAAAAAGAATCAATCAAAAATCATTTTTTGTTTAAAAGTTATTAAGGTTTTAGTCCAGGGACTTGTCTGTAATTAAACAGAAAGTTCCCAGGGGCTAGCTTATAAAAACAGAAAACGGTTCGATTGAAAACCCGCCAACTTTAAAGGAAGACGTATCCTGCCCGAAGGCGTTTTCAGAAAATGTTTCAAAAAGAATAAAAAGCTGACAGGGGGGGGGGGTCCAACTTGTCGGGTTTAAACTCTGAACAGAGTCACCGGCGCCCGAGAGCTGCGGTGGTCGCCTGCGGCGATCCACGGCGAGTCAGGAGGAGTGGGTGGTACCTACGAGTTCCTTGGGTCCTTCCGCACCTGTGGGTGGTGGAGTTGGTCGACGGCGAGCACCACGTCGACGGCGGCCTCAACTCCGGCGGGTGGTGGTTCGGGCGTTGGTGGGTCTCGTCGGGGAGGGCTACACAACACGAATTGAGGCTCGGGTTAGAACACTGGGTGCACCCGAGGGCTGCTGACGTGGTTTGGGGGTCGGAGGTGGCCTCACCCGAGTGGATCAAGCCGAACCTGAGGCAGATCAGGCGGCGGAGTCGGGAAGGAGACCTCCTCGGGGTCCTCTGGTGGCTTGGCGGGGCTCTGGTGAGGTGGAGTGGTGGTGCGGGGTCGAGCAGCTCGGGACCTCCTTTATAGATGATCCGGCGGTGGCCGTGAGCAGAAATCTCGGCGACAATTCGGCGGTGCAGCGGTTGGTCGAGGCGGTTTAGGGGCTAGGCATCACCGTGGAGGTTCTTGGTTTGGTTTAGGCGCTAAACTTGGCTTGCAGGCTGCCACTCAAGTTCGAGCAGGCAGGCGCCGGAGCTGCGTCGGCGGCGAGGCGCTCTTCGCTGCTCAGGCCATGGCGACAGCGCCGTGGCCTGTGTGCAGAGCAAGTAGATGGCCACGGAGGCCTCGGGTGGTTTAGGCGGTCTTGGGCCAGGCGCCAAAGCTGGGCCGATCCCTCTTGGCCGCCTCGGTTGGCTCTGCCACCGCAGAAGCTGCCGGCGTCGGCGGGACACATCACCACCGACGGTGGTGTCCGTCCAAAGGACCGTGCGGCGCTCTGGATAAGAGGAAGGTGTAGTGCGCAAGGCTCCAGAGTGGGCACTGGTGAGATCGATGCCCCGACCCTGAAGAAAACGACACTGAACTCTGAAAATGAACAGCAACAGTGCCTGTCAGGTGTTCGATGAAATGATTTTGGCATGTGGGGATTTTATCTGGAGCTGATCCTTGGTGGGGTGGCCTCTCAATGCACCCGGGGGCTGCCTGAATTTTGGTATAATTTTTGGAGAAGGAGAAATATGAATTTCACCAAATTTGCCAAATCTGGTCCAAACTTGTAGTGTGTGAAACTTGAAAGTTTTGAACTAAGGAAGAGTGGATCTTTATGGATCTAGGTTGGGGGTGCTAGGGACTAGCTAGGGGAGTTGGTTTGAGGTCAAAACTCAAAGGAAAACAGACACTTCCTTTGTAAATCACCTAGGCCCAAAATAAAAGACAGAATTACTTTTGGGGATAAAATAAATGAAATAAAATTCAAAAATGGGTTGAACTTGTTGGAATAGAATATTTGGCTTGGCCCAAAGTGGAGGTAGGGGATTTGGTAAAACAATGGGTGGTTGCAAAACAAAAGGATAGCCCCAAAACCCATAGGGTTTCTTTTTAATAGAAAAATTTATTTTTTCCAAAAATTTATTGAGATGGGTTAAAATTAGAGGGAAGGTTTTTTTTAAAACCAAACACCAAGTTTGAGGAAGATACAAAAATAAAATACTTGTCATAGGGGCAAAATTGAGAAGGAGGGGCTTTTGGAAAGATTTTAAATGCCCTCCTTCAAAACCAAAAAGAAAAAGTTTTGCTAAAAACCAAATCAAAATTTTTGGATTGTCACACATCTATGGCGAGCAGAGGGAGTGAGGTGCAACGATTGTGCAAAAGAGATCAACCTATAAATGCATATGTATGTAGAGACATATATAGTGTGGGTGATAGGAAGCAAGACTCCGTGCGAGAAAGAAATGTTGACGGAGAAACTACAGATAGATACAGAGATGGAGATGCTAGCTAGAGGGACATCCGCAAGTTTGGGTGTTGGAGATGACCGTCGGGTGGTTCAAAGGGTGAAGTTATATATGTGTGTTAGAGGGCACTTGACTGCATGTAGAGAGAAACATATGTAGTGTGCGTGATAGGAATCAAGAGTGAGGGCGAGAAAGAAGGTTGATGGAGAAACAGATAAATAGAAAGATAAAGATGCTAGCTAGTGGGCGTTAGAGATAGGAGTCGAGTGGATCAGAAGGCCGAGTTATGTGTGTGGGTGTGAGAGAGATAGAGAGAGGGTGCGTGTGAGTCACATACAAACAGATATTAGAGAGAAATGAGTTCCAGAGAGACGGAGTTTTGTGTCTGCAAGAGAGAAAGATATTTCACAATGAGAGTGATAGCTAGAGAGACATATGAGGGAGCATAAGATATCTCTAGGGAGAGAGGGTGTGTCTGGCGACATACAAGAGAGCAATGGAGAAATATGAGACCACAGGAGGCAGAGTTTGTGTTTGTGTGTGAAAGAGATATTGAAGAGGAAGAGTCGTAGGTTCTCATATCTAAGGAGCGAAAGACATCTCTGTATGAGGGGTGTGCGAGTGGCACACATGGGAAGGTAGAGAGAAATGAGACCCCGGGAGACAAAGTTTTGTGTTTGTGTGAGAGAAAGAGATTCCACATGGAGAATCATAGTTAGAGACACATAGCAGGGAGCGAGATATACTTAGAGAGAGATAGAGTGATGAAGGTCGAGGGAGAGAGTACCATCAGTGTGTTACGAATATAAAAGATCATTGTCAACATACAGGTAGCATGAGAAATACCTGAGAGACGATGAACGTGTATAGGTCCAGAGAGATAGTCCTATATAAGCATGAGTGATAGTTATATGAGACGAATATCTGGATTAAAGGGGATTCAAATATTTAAACTGGAGATCACGACATCGCTAATATCATAACGCAAATTGGTGTATCAAACATGCATATTCATTTGAATTTGGGCACACGTGTAATGTTATATAGTTTATCAATATTGGTGATCCATAGATTCTTCAAGTACAAACAATGCATGGTTTATATGCAATTAATGTCTAAACAGGATTACACTATATGTTGCCTGTGTGAAACACATTATACATGTTTGAGAAGGAAAAGAACCCGCATGAAACACACATTAATTGGAGACAGTTAGCGGGGAATGCATACATTGGATTTCAACATAAAGTGGTTTCAAATATTTGAAAATCCAAATTGATGGATACAACCTTATGAATCTGAGATCATGCCATTTGTAAACCATATTTATGTATAAATGGTGTTGTGCTTTTGAAAGTATATATAAAAAATTGATGTATATAGAATGTAATTCCAATTGAAAATAGATCCCTTGAAAAAATAGATTACAAGCGGGATTCGAATTGAGTTGGCATAGTAGCGTGTACTCTGCAAAATTTGAGCGAAGCGGGGAAAGTCGCGATAACTGCGAAACCAAAATCTGCGAGATGGAAATCACTACGCCTATCCCTGCCACGCAAAGCCTATCTGCTGGATTTCTATAGGTTTCGATAGGGGTAGGTTTGTAATTTCACTCAAGCGTGGCGTAACCGCCTCTCACCGGTTCATACGGTTGGGCGCCAAAACACAGTGTGTCCACGGCCAAAATCGACTCCCTCCCGATTCATATTCATACGGTGGGCACCAAAACAAACTCTCGTCGACAAATATTCGATGTATGCGAGATTACCGTCCTAACCCCAACCGACTAATGTTATTGTGATGTAGTAGAAATTTGAAGCAGGGCTAAGTTTGTAAATTTCACGCATTTGAGACAAGCGCCCTGAATACATGGTTCCCCTTCCTCTCTACCTCCCTTTTCCCCATTAGTACTCAGTGGGCGCCAAAACACCCTCTCCACCCCACCCTCCTCCGTCTGCCGCCGTCCGCCACCCCATCCACCGTCCTCCTCCACCATGCGGAGTTGATACCCAGCCTTGCCGTCCATTACAAGAGATCGACCTCTCTCATCCACGCCTTCGGACCGGGATCCTTGCATCTCGTCCTCTCGCTTCATCCCCGCCGTCGTCCACCTTGCCGGCGCCGCTCCTACGACCGTCTCGTCCACGTGCCCCGCCGCCACCATCTACCCTCCTAGATCTGCTTGCACGCCGCCGACAGCCATCCCTACCACAGCACCGTCAATTTCTCAGCAGATGCGTACACGGCACCGCACCAGAGGCGGTACTCTTATGTATCTGCTCAACTTATTTATCGCAGCAATAAAATAGATCGCCACTGCTTTACTCTGATGTCTTGTCTTGGTTGTGAAGTTGCCTTTGTCCGGTTTGCACCTTCAGATCCTGCATGGCACGCTCAAGACTATACTCCCAATGCTTATGGTTTTCCACTTTTATATTCCACACTAGTTAAATCACAGAAGACTAAATTTCAAAATTGGGTCAGTCAATTTTTCAGAGCTCGCCGGAGTTAAATCGGTGCGATCGAAGGGGCTCAGGTGGTTGTGGGGCCTCGCCGAGCAGAAGAAAACTTCGGCTGGTGGGGGTTGGGGCGGGTGGGGTGGGGTGGCGGAGTAACACAGGTGATCGGGGTCGGTGGTCGGCCCGGCGTGCCCGTCTGGTGTTCTGTATGGGAAGAATCGAGACGAGGAAGAAGAAGGGTTAGGAGGCGTGGGATCTTCATCCAACCGCTTTGAAATGGTCGAGAGACAGCTGGGAGTTGCATTCTTAATGCGCTCTGGTTCATCATGTGTGGGCACTGCGCAACCAACATTTATTATCCAAAATCTGATTGCTCTTCTTTACCATGTTCCTCTTCCGTTCTTCTTTAGTATGTACTCTCTCGTTCCTAAATACAAGTCTTTGTATAGATTCCACCAAGGACTACATATGGAGCAAAATGGTGAATCTACACTCTAAAATGTATCTGGATACACCTGTATGTGATCCATAGTGGAAATCTCTACCAAGACTCATATTTTGGAGCGGAGGGAATATGCTAATAATCTGATATGTTCCTTATCTTGAAGATGAGCGAGGACATTTGCGATGTAGAGGTCTATCACGGTCGGTTGTGATGGACACTTTGAGCCTCTTTGATTCGTAGGATCTTGTAAACATAGGAATAGGATTTGCAGTGGCCTGCCCACTTGAATCCTATAAGAATAGCAAGGAAATGCATAGAGCTGTGTCGCCTTTGAGAGTTACACTAATATTAACAGTACCGCACCTTCACTTGAAGAGAGCTAATATCCGAAGCCTTTCTAGCCGTACCGGCAATACTAGCACATATATTCCAGCAAGTTCCACTTTGCTGATTTTACTCTGATGCTTAAGGTTTTCCCGTTATATCTACACTATGATCTATGTAACTGCTTTGTGTCACACTAGCAGCAGTCCACTCTTGAAGCTAAACACTGCAATGACTTACAAAATTGGCACCAAGACATTGAGTGCCATTCTGGATGCAATGAAACTCATACGCTCACTTTTGTTGACTCTTGTTCGAATATGATCCTAATGACTCTTGTTCAAAATTGCCACATATAGAGAGCAGCATGGAATTGCATTTCTTTGGTATTGTGATTCATCATGAGTGGGCAACCAACATTGTCATAATGAAGCGGAACCTCAAGAATATGCTTCCTCTTACTGTTCTTAAACATGTTCCTCTTTGTTTATTCTGTATTTAGTACGTATAGTATGTTCCTTGTCGAAGGAAGGCGCGACGGACATCTGCAGATCAACAGTGATAGAGTTGGCCTGTCACGTGATCGATATGCTTTCAATTAGTAGCGGCAATACAACACCGTATTTTCAAGCCGTTCCACTTTCCGATTTATATATCGTGGTTATGGTGTACCCTATTATGTACACTATGATCTGCCTAGTTCTTGTGTGCTCTTGTGATCATGGTTTGGCAATAAACTCTCTATACAATATATTATGAACCTATCATCTGCCAGCTATCCTTACTACGGAGCCTATTTTTTGTGTACTTGTGCGGATTATATAAATGCACGCACCATATTATAGCACACATGAGTTCTCTCATCGAATCGATGATAGCACACAAGTGTTTACTGAGGCGCCCTATATTAGAATATCATCTGCATTACAAAGATAATCTCACAACTATTTATGTTTACATGGTTCTCAGATATTATACGCAATTACAGTGAATATCAGAAACCGTGCATCAGAAGAATATTGTGTAACACTGCAATGACTTACAAAATTGGCACCAAGGCATTGAGTGCCATTCTCGAAGCAATGAAACTCGTACGCGCCCCACCTGTTGATTCTTGTTCAGAATATCATCCTAATGACTATTCTAACCTCGAGGAGTCAAAGGCAGATGGTCTATCCTGTTCACCCATCAAGGTGCCTGTTCTAATTTGGTAAGGTTTTATTGATTGCGCGTATCTTGCATATGTTGTCTTGCATTTCTTCTACTTTGTTGCACCGCCATCTGCTTAGTTTACTCATCATATAACTCGAGATGCCATGCCCATCCATTATCAATACATATTCCATCTGTCATCATACCATGTTTTTCACTCAAATGCTGTTCTTGTGCATCAGACATCAAAAAGGAAGAGGGTGATTGCCGAACCTGAAGGAGCACCAGCAAAGTCCTTGAAAAACGTGGTGGTGCCGGAGAAATCAGACAGCACCCCACTTATATTGGATGTAAAACTAGTGACACAAAACGTAGGACCGACTCCAGCAGACTGTACCCATACTTCACTGGCCACACCACCAGCCCCACCACACAGGACCTGCACTCCAGCAAAAGGTATACCGATTTCATTTGCCATAACACCAGCCGTACCACAGAAAATCCCACTCCAGCAAAAAGTACAACAAGTCCACCGGCCGAAGACCTATCCCAACTGCAGAGACGGCCAATTCCTGCAGATTGGAACCCCATTCCGTTTATTCCCAATTTAAAATACAATGCTTTCAATGTTGTTAGGGACTACGTGCATATATTCCCATCATGGGCAGATTATAGTGAAGACAAACACCATTTTCACATCTTCCTGTCCAACTTACGTGTAAGTGCTATTATTCATGGTTATTATTTTCCTGTTTTCTGCTGATCGAACACATCAATGATTTACATTACATTGTTGTAACTAGGCGAGGGTCAATCTGGATAGTCATGACAATCAAAGCTTGCTTATGCTTTTCAAGGAAGCATTGCAGGAGTATCAGTGTTACCTGAGGAAATCACACTTTGATGGCAAGTCTATAAACGAATTTCCGGTGAAGTCTCCTGTGCTAAATTTAGAAGACATTGAATGGAAAAACCTTGTTATGCACTGGTCTCGTTCCCAAGATGAGGTACTGTCTATGAAATCACAAGATAATTTGAACTTATACTTTTCTGCATGTGCCTTACAGATCTTTTTTGCAGGAAATCAGCTCGAAGAAGAATTCCGGTTTGAAAAGAACGACAGGATATCGCAAATATGCTGCCCGCTGCTTTGCTCTTGTTAGTACTGTTGTCTGTATCACTGTACTTGCATACATACCTGGTTCATTATGTGACAGCAGTATGCATGATAGCTTGCTTATCAATTGTTAGCTCAAATTATCGATCTGTATGAATTGTTACATTAGTGTAGAATATATCCAATGCTAATGAATTTTTAGCTCTGCATTGTTCTTGTAAGTACATGTTGTCCTTTATCGATGTACTTATATTGACAGTAGTTGTTCATGTACCATCACTCTCTGCTTATTTTCCTTTGCCCTCCATTTTCTACACATCGATCTATATTTACTCTTACCATAAGGTTGGTCTTTGAAGAAGTTTAGTTGTGCATTGCTCTTGGCTGTGCCTTTTGCCTGTATCGCTACACATACATTTATAGCTACTTGGTTATGTAGCATCACTCTTCATCTTATCTTAAATATTCTCCATTTTTTCGTATATTATCACATCTATGTTTACTCTTAACAAAATGTAGAATAAAGGCAATGCTTATGAAGAAGATTACATGCTAAACTTCTTAAATTGCCCCCCATCGGCATGGACAAGGGCTTTATAGAGCCTGTCTTCACCAATAATGTAAGTTTGTCCTTCTCAAGCCTTCAAACTTTGTTGTGTATATTTGGTTAGGCATGACTGCAACAGCTGTGTATTTTTGGTGTTTGCATCAAATTGCATGTTTAAAGTTTATTATGTAGTTCATAAACAAAAGTTTGTCCTTCTCAATTTAAGTTTTCAGTTGTACAACCAAGTTCCTTCTTCATACCATGTAAATTAAACTATACAGAGCAAGTGATCTTCTTGTGAGTTCTTGATCTGTAATCCAGTGTTGTCGTGAAACTGCCAACTCCTTCACAATGTGATTTCCTGCCATGTCTTGACCTGAACAATACCGTATTGTGTTAATGCAATTTCAAACTGTGTCACTTTATTCGTCAAAGAAATGTGATGAATTGTCAGCACTGATACTTTTATGTGCAAAACCTATCATCTGTCTGCTTGTTTATCTTTCGAGTGAGGATGATATAAGTGTTGAACAAGCCTTGATCTCATCATCTTGCTCATTTGCTTGCTGCAGCTCCCGCAGGCTAACCTTTCTTGAACTCTATTGAAGTGTTGTCGGTTTTGTATATTATTTTGTCAGCGTGTTTATTTGCCTGCTGGAGATCTTTGATGACCAGTGTATGTAATCTCCATGCCTTGTGCTTTATTATCATAGTGGCGAACTTTGATGCCCAGTGGATGTAATATGCGTAATTTCTTTATTGTATAGTCTAGGTTTTTTCTTATTCACGAGGCTGCAGTTATTTTAATATATATATATATATATATATATATATATATATATATATATATATATATATATATATATATATATCCTGTCTTCGCAATAAACCGGCCAAACTGTAAAATTACGGTACATAATCGAGCCGTCATGCAATCACGATGTATGATCCGCATCATGGGCCCCGTCAAACTGGCCCACTAGTAGATTTGGGCCTTTGATAGGCCGAGTAACCCCGGCCATCTTTTCGCAAGAAAACTCAATGGGCTTTTAGGAGGCTAAGAAGTAGGTTGGGCCTAAAACGTGCCAAATAGCTCACAGGCCGGCAGCAGCCTGAAATGGACCCCGGCCCATGATTGTGCGAATCAAATCACAGGCTTTTAACAAGCCAAAGTTGTCTCGGTCCTTATTTGGCCCAATCAGATATCGGCTGCGAGCAGGCCGGATGCAAGCCGGGCCGTAGTTAGGCCCAACTATATGACGGGCTTTTAGCAGGCCGAAATTAATATAGGGCCGAAATGTTAAACGACCCGTTAACAGGCCGAAACTAATATCAGGCCGAATTACTGAATGGGCCTTTAGCAAGTGGGCCCAAAAGCATAGCGTCCAGTTAACGGACCGAATCTGATATGGGCCATAAATGAGCCCAAAGCCTCTTAAAGGGCCGGACCTGATCTGGGCCGTGATTTGGCCCAGAAAGTGGGAGGCTTTTAACGGGTCGGATCTCATATGGGCCATTATTAGGCCCAGAACGTAGCAGGCCATTAATGGACCGGATCAAATATGGGTCGGCATTTGGCCCAAAACATGGCAGCCAATTAATGGGCCGGCCTACAAGGGTCCACAAAATCTTGTGGGCCTACAGCTGGGCCGGCCCATTAATGTCGGTGAAATCTCGTGGGCCTTTAGCTGGGCCGGCCCATTATCATTCGCAAGAATTTTGTGGGCCTTTACCTGGGCCGTCCCATTATGGCACACAAAAATCTTGTGGGCCTTTACCTAGGCCGGCCCATTTTGGCCCACGAAATCTTGTGGGCCTTTAGCGGGGCCCGCCCATTATGGTCCTCAAAATCTCATGGGCCTGTAGCTGGGCCGGCCCATTATGGTCCGCAAAATCTTGTTGGCCTTTAGTTGGGCCGGCCCATTTAAACTTGATGGGCCGTGCCACATGTCGACGTATCACAGGCGCCTTCTGTCCAATGAGTGGATGATATCTGTCCCAACGATGAGCCAACACATGTTTCCTCAACCAATGATGATTTTACACATGGAAAATCCCCATTGGTTGGAGCTGTTAATGGGTTACTGAATCCAAAACCCGACACGATAGCTTAACGGCGTTCCTTTTTCGATGGATGCCACGTGTCGGTCACCCTTGACGAAAGCACTTCTGTGGCGCGCGATTTATCATCATGGAAGTGGACACTTCCGTGATGATAATTTTGGTAATGTCATGGAACACTTCGACGACAGCATAGGTATGACTATCTTGATTCTGTCATAAAATCGTCATGGATGTACATGCATGACAGAAAATGCGACCTACTGTGACAAACACGTATCATCACGGAAGTGTATTTTTTTGTAGTGCCTAGCCCCCTCCGGTGTCTATATAAACCGGAGGGTTTAGTCCATAGGACAACAACAATCATAATCATAGGCTAGCTTCTAGGGTTTAGCCTCTACGATCTCGTGGTAGATCAACTCTTGTAATACTCATATCATCAGGATCAATCAAGCAGGAAGTAGGGTATTACCTCCATCGAGAGGGCCCGAACCTGGGTAGAACATCATGTCCCCTGCCTCCTGTTACCATTAGCCTTAGACGCACAGTTCGGGACCCCCTACCCGAGATCCGCCGGTTTTGACACCGACACCAAGCTTTGGCCCGCTTTAAGGCAGCCACGGCTCCGGCTCTCGCAGACGATCGCCTTAGTTCATTGAATCGCTGGGGCAGCACAGAAAGCTTCTTTAGCACATCCGCTAGGAGTGTGGGGACTTTGTTTGACAGGGCAACTGTGGCTAAGGCACGCTGAGATCCAGTTTAAAGTTGTTCCACGAGCGAATAAACTGCCTTCAGCTTCACCAGCATGTCCTGATTGAGATTTGTCCTCCTGGGCCCTGCATAGCAAGATCAGGTGAGTTAATGACAATTCATATGATCATTAGAAAGATTCAAATATTTGACAATTGCAGGGCGACCTACCAAAGATTGTTGAGACCATCTGCGATACATGGCATTTTAAGCTGGACAATTCAGTGGTCACCTCTTCAAGAGCCGCCTCTGCTTTCTCACCTCGATTGGTTAAAGCGATTCTTTCTTCAGCCCAGGCCTTTTTCTCCACTTCAAACTCTTTTTTCAGTTTTTCTTATTCAGACACACTGGATTCAAATTTGGAGTTGGCTCTTTGGGTTTCGGTCTCCTATGCTTCCAGGCGGTTCTTCAAGTCAGACACTTCTGATTGAAGTTGAGTGGTGGTGGCCTGTACAAATACCGGGTCAAAATCATGACTGTTAGCATACAATATTAAGTCCCTAGCCTTTTGCAACCAACAACACTTGGCACTTGGGGGCTAATGTCTACCGAAGAATTTTATATAAGTGGCGGTTCATGAGAGTAAGTCCCAAGCACCTTGCAAGCAAGAGCACTTGGCACTTGGGGGCTAATGCATATTGTTGTTAAAGTTTTACAAGTATTTTATTCTATACAAGCATATGAAGGACCGGCTCATTCATTCTAATTACACCGGCCCTTGGGGACTACGGAGTAAGCCGGATTTTTTACACGTTTTGTCAAGATATATTACTAATGTTCATAAGTTTGTTTCTAAGTCTACACCATATTCATCATAAGCAATAGACTTGGGGATGGCATAGTAAGGATAGTTCAATGAAGGAAAGAGTTTATACCTCAAATTTCTGGTGCATTTGCTTCACCATATCAACTTCGAGGTCACGGCTGCTGTGCACTTGGCTAAGATAGCCAGAAAAAACTTCCCCAATGCTCATGTGAGTATAATCAGCAATGTCAAATCTGATCTTACGGCGTTCCAGGTGCTCCTCCTTGGCATAACACTTGGCCAGCACAGTAGGTCTCCCCGGCTCAATGTAGCCGGTCTTGGTAATCTCAACATCAGCATCTTGTGGGTCGTCTGTCTTGGCCGGGCTAGAGACTTCAGGGTTTTCAGAGCCATCAGCGGCTTGATCAGCAGGCGGGTCAGTAGTTGACGTTGGCGTATCATGCGTCGGTTCAAGTGGCGGCTCGGGAATATAGGCCTCACGCGCGGCCGTCTGGAGTTTCGGTTCTTTGAAGATTGGCTCTTCGGCCGGCTTGTTCTTCTTCGTCCTCTTGCTAAGCTTTGCTTTTCCGCTGCATAAGATCAAACAGATCAGTACAAATATGAAGAATGAAATGAGTACAGGATAAGTGAATCATCATTACATTGGAGCGGTCTTAAAAGCCGGCAAGTTGGACTGGATTGAATCGCCGGAGGAAGGTGAAGTTTCCTGATAGTTTGAGTCAAAAGAATTGAGTGGTTGACTAGTGAGACCCGCCAAAGGATAAAAAGAATTTAAGTCGGAGGTGACCTCGTTCCGGCGCTTCCTTGGTGTATTAGGTAAGCCGGAGGAGAGTTCCGCATCCTTGCTGGTCCGGTCTGCCTCCGGCTCTCATGAATCTGTCGCTTCAAAAAAATGAGGATCTTGATAAGCAAACGAATGTGAAAATCTTACTTTCCGGGTTACTCTTCAGATTTTCTGTTTTGGCAAAGGATCGGAGTCGGAGGAAATAATAGTTACCTCCTCATCCGCTCCATGACTCATTCTTGTGTCCTCCTGATGATAATCAGTGTCAATAAGGTGGTTAAAAAAGGAGCCAAGAGAGTCAAGAGCTACCTCTGACTCAGAGGAATCTTCTAGTCGAAGCACGTCAGAGGCGCTAGCCTTCTTTCCTTTTTTTTCTTGGCGGCGGCTTTCCTGGCGGCTCTCTTGGCCTTCCTGGCTCTCTTTGCAGCCTCATGATCATACTTCTTCCAAAATTCATCGTTAGCCTGTAAAAATCAGCAAAAGTTTGAGTAAAGACAAAACATCAAGGATGAAGGTAAAGTTATTCAGTTTGGCGGCTTACTGCTGGAGCCGGGTTAGCTATGCAGAAAAGGCTTAAGCCCACCTTGCCACAATCTGCTAGGATTACATTCAAGAGCGACTTCGTCATGTCATTAATGACGTCGTCAAGTAAATCATCAGGGCTGTGCCGCAGAGGGTCATTCTTCGCGCCCGTGTAGGTACACATCAAACTGGAGCGGTGGCTCAATGGAATGATCCGCCAGGCAACCCAAACACGGACCAAGTCAATATTGTTTAAACCGTTCCCCAAAAGAGCCTTGACTTTAGCCATGGTGGGGGCGAGTTTTACGCGATCAGCGGCTGACAACTTGTCTGGAAGAGGGTGATTCGACTCGAGGCGCAGGGCGCGAAAGCCAGGTAGAGGGCTCTCATCAGCCGGAGAAGTGTCTTGCCAATAGAACCACGTCGGGTTCCAGTCTTTGGGGTGACTTGGTGGATTCGCGTAAGGAAAGATGGTGTCTCTCCATCATTGGATTGAGACCCCACTGAGCTCTAAATTAGGTCTGTTGGCATATTCGTTCTAGCAGTTCAAATAAAACAACTCTCTGAAGAGTAACAAGCTGGGCTCCTCTTCGAGATATACCTCACAGAACACTTGAAGGATGCAAATACTAGACACGGAATTGGGTCCAATGTCTTGAGGACGGAGGTCGAAGAAATGCAGAACATCTCTGAAGAATTTTGAGCCGGGTGGTGAAAAGCCTCGGATCATGTGATCAGTGAAAACAATGACCTCCCCTTCTTTGGGTTGAGGCTTTTCCTCTGTTAGGTCAGGAGCACGGTATGACATGACTTCCTTCTTTGGCAGATAGCCGGTTTTCACAAAATCTTCAAGGGTACTATCAGTGAGGATGGATGGGACCCATTTGCATGACGTGCTTGTTTTGGGCGGCATTGTGAAAAAAGAAGCCTAACAAAGAGTAAAATTGCCGGTTCAAATTTAAGCCGTAGGAAAAAAACATTACAGTACATATTCAAGATGGCGGCTTATAAAGGGGCCTAATGGTATATGGCTAATTACGTCAGGTTACGTAAAACGCCATGAAGCAGTGCAGGTTATTTAAGCCACCATGATAAGTTGGATGATGTCTATTGAGCATTGCAATTTAAGTCGGCAGTTTGAGCCGCCATCGCTAGATGGATCTAAAAAATGCAGTTTTTGGCTAAGTGTTATACAAACAAGTTTCACAGGCTGCAGCTATTATTTTGGATCAACGGATGTTCAGGAAAATAAAATAAATCTAGACCCAAAACCAGTACAGATGAGTTCATGGGCTCTGACAAGATCTTTTCTTCAAGAAAGGGGATATACTGGTATCAAAAGTGGAAACCGAACAACTACCTCATTGGTTATACACCGTTTTCAGATCAAAGGGGCTCGCAGTACGAGCGTTGAAGATGAACTACGATGAACTTCGAAGAACACAGAGAAGCTCGCAAACCCTAATGCGGATCGAGGTACGGAAAGGCAGAAACTTACATCTGCAGATCTACTGCGGAGGTCGCCGCCAATCTCTGGATCAACTCAGGTTGATGCAGCGGCCGAGGTTGAGGAAGACGAGGTGCTCTGCGGCGGCGGCGGAGCTCGAACAGTAGAAGGGTTGTGAGAGGTGGAAGACGCTGGAAAGGGGGAGAATGACAAAAGACTAGGTCGTCGCTATTTATAAGGGACAGACTGATAAGTGGGCGCAAAAAACAAGGAGGTCGAAAATATGGTTATCCAGCCACCAGGACGCCTCGATTCTCGGCTTGGTCATTAAGATAAGGATCCGTTGAGATATGTTGGACAAAGTGTGAATTAAGGACAGATGACGTCATGGCGGGTTACCACATATCCAAAGGATGATGTCATGGCGGGTTACAAAACTTTCGTACAAACGAAGAGTAGAACATTTTTCTAAGTATTGAAGATTGACATGAACCAGTTCAAATCAATCTCGGGCCTAATGTTGGGGATATAACTAGTAGCTATGACCCGCCCAGGAGGGGCCGGTTTATACCTATGACGATTCATCAAGCCCAAGACGATGCTTGAAGATGGCGGTGATGAAGCTATGTACCTGTCCAAGATACCCTCCCCAAGGACATCTCTAGAAGAAAACACCTTTCAATCGACGCAGAAGTGTTCCACTTGACAGACTCGAAGACACTCGACCATGAAGCCAACCACTCGACCATGAAACCAACCACTCGACAGCCAGGAGATCTAAAGTCACTCTGCACGCTAACGGTCGGTCATTAAGTAGCTTTTATGGTCATCATAGCACTTTATTTGTGGCGTTACGATGCGCCCGACCTTAATGTACCTTAAACCCTGCATAGCGAGGGGCGGAGGGTGCAGCGAACTCTATATAAGCCACCCCCTCCCTAAGTGTAAAGGTTCGCACCCACAAACCTATCTGCGCATATCTGATCGACCGCCTCCGGGCTCCGAGGCGTAGGGATGTTACTTCCTCCAGAAGGGCTGAACTTCGTAAAACTGCGATGCGTATACAACTACTCCATAGCTAGGATCTTGCCTCTCCATACCTACCCCCATTCTCTTGTCGGGGCGTAGAACCACGGCGGTTAGCGCCCACCTTGGGGCAGGTGTCTTAGCGACTTGTTGGAGAAGTTGCAGTTTTCCGATCCCCTTCATCATGGTGTCGAGCGGAGGTTTGGTGAGGGCCGTGAGATCCGTCTCGGCGCTTCGTGTTCGTCGTCGGCGACTCCGGCAACCCGGGAGGCACCACTCGACATCGATGCGCTTCCCGTCCGCGGGGCAACGCACTTTCGTGCGTGCATCCGTGGTGTCCTTTTACGGCAGCCGTCGACCCAATATCGGTCGGCTCCCGTGGCGTCCTCCCACCCCGTTGACCGCCGGCACAAGCGCCCCGGTCGGTCGAGGCTTCAGCGGTGGGTGAGGCACGCGATGGCTCGCTAGTCGGCCGCACCCCAAGTCGCGGCGATCGAGCCCGACGAATCTCTCTGACTGTTCGATCGTCGGTAGCTCGCGAAGACGCATCCGAGTGCGACAGCAGTGATCCAGCGGCGGAGGTTCTGATGGTCGATGTACCATGCAGTCCTCCCGGTTTTCCCCGCACCAACGGAGGCGTCGGCGGAGGCGATCCATCGCACGCCCATGATGAGTATCTCCCCGAGCCCCTCACCTCGCTGCAGAGGGAGGAACTTCGCCGCTGGAACATGGATGCACTTCACACTCCTATCATTGGAGAAACCCCCGAGGCCCGTGCCTTGGAAGACGGGCGCTTGGCCAACTTGGTTGAGCACACTCGACTGGAGAATTTCCAGCGAGCACTCGACGAGCAAGCGCGACAATGGGTCCCATCATCTAGTTGACGTCAGCTCTTTCAGCCACCGACTCAGGTATATCGAACACTGATTCAAAATTTAGCAGCTGCGGCCCGTATAGCAAAGTCGATTCAGCCTTCCCAGTCTAAGGCTGGCAGAGGCTTGTTGCGATCGAGGATTTACTTGAGCGGGAAACAGAATTCAGCTGTTTAGCGATCATGAATAGGATCCTGACAAATCCTTGTTGTAGATACAGTTCAGTCGGCTCATAGCCCAAGATCACCCCCGAGGAGTGAGGGACGCAAAGACCGACGAGATCAGTATAGGAACCGTGAGCAGTATGATCACCGATTCGATCACGACGATCGACGTCGAGTGCCCACCCTCCCTAAGGAGCAGGTCATCGTGCCTCGACAGCGGGATGTGAGACACCCTCCGATCTTTGGCGAAGGATTCGGTCGACCCGGGGAACCAGGTTTTGATCTGAGTTCCATTCTTGTTCGGGGTTTGGTCGTGAAGCAGAGCTCATCGAGGAGGTCATGGGCAATGCACCCACCAGCAGCAGAGTGCGTCTCGGGACGAGTGCTTGATGAGAGCCATCGGGGCGCTTGTGATTCCTCCCAACTTCAGGTTGGCGACTGGAGTCAATAAGTTCACTAGTGAGTCCAAACCTGATACTTGGCTTGAGGACTACCGAGTGGCTGTTCAAATCGGTGGCGGCAATGATGAAGTGGCCATGAAGCACCTGCCTTTTATGTTGGAGGGCTCGGCCAGAGCGTGGCTGAACTAGCTAGCACCCAGCGGCATTTACACTTGGGAAAATCTTTCCCGAGTGTTTGTCAGAACATTTGAAGGAACCTGCAAGCGACCAGCAAGGTTGGCAGAATTGCAAACCTGCCTGCAAAAGACAAATGAAACTTCGAGGGATTACATCCAGAGATGGATCACATTGCATCACACAGTGTAGTACGTGTCAGATCATCAGACATATTGTGCCTTCAAGGAAGGCTTTAAGTACAGAGAATTGAATCTGAAATTCAGTCGAACCGGAGACATGTCTTTGAGTTGAATGATGGAGATTGCCACCAAATATGCTAATGGCGAAGAGGAGGATCGGCTCCAGAGTGGTAAGCATAAGTCAGTCGCTCATGAGACCGGAGGAAATTCCAGTCGGAAGCAGAAGCGGAAAGCCGAGCCAGCTGCTCCTGGAGAAGCCTTGGCTGTGACTCAAGGAAAGTTTAAGGGGAAGCCCAAAGGGCCTTGGAACCCAAACAAGTGAAGGATCAAGACGGAAATGATGTATTGGACTTGCCATGCCACATTCACACAAAGAAAGATGAAGAGGGTAAATTCAT
Organism: Aegilops longissima; assembly: GCA_021605205.1. Taxonomy (NCBI): domain Eukaryota; kingdom Viridiplantae; phylum Streptophyta; class Magnoliopsida; order Poales; family Poaceae; genus Aegilops; species Aegilops longissima. The sequence goes on from CM038680.1 coordinate 407,048,678, forward strand.
TTACCCAAAGCATACCACTCGACAGTGTCGGCTCTTGATCCAGCAGTTCCAAGGGAAGCAACCCAAGGATAAAGAAAAGGAGTCGGACAAAGTTGAGAACAAGGAAGATAGTGATGATGGATACCGCCAGGTCAATTCCACCCTGATGATTTTTGCTGACGTTGAAAACAAAAGTCGATTGAAAGTTATCAACCGAGAAGTGAATATGGTCGCTCCGGCGACACCCGATTATTGAAATGGTCTCAGACTGCCATCACATTCGACCAGTCTGATCATCCGACGCACAAAGCCACCCCTGGGAGGCAAGCTTTGGTGGTCGACCCAGTTGTCGAAGGCACTCGACTGACTAAAGTTCTGATGGATGGTGGCAGCGGTCTGAATATACTATATGCGGAGACGTTGAAAGGGATGGGCATTCCGATGTCCAGGCGCAGTACCAGCAACATGAGTTTCCACGGAGTCATTCCCGGAAAGAAGGCTGAGTCACTCGGTCAGATTGCTCTTGATGTGGTTTTCGGAGATTCCAAGAATTTCCGCAAAGAAAAGTTGACGTTTGAAGTAGTGGATTTCCAGAGTGCTTATCATGCTATTTTGGGAAGGCCAGCGTATGCACATTTCATGGCTCGACCATGTTATGTATACCTTAAGCTGAAGATGCCAGGCCCAAGAGGTGTGATCACTGTCACAAGCAATCGGAAGAAAGCGGAAGAATGCTTTTAGAAAGGCTCAAAGATCGCTGATGCTCAGATGGCGGTGGTAGAGCTGCAGGAATACCAGAAAACTGCAGACCCGAGTGATTTTTTACGAGCCAAGAAGCTCGCTACGGAATCAACATTTCAGTCTTCCGGTGAGACAAAACCGATTCACATTCACCCAACCAACCCCAATGCTGCTCCGACCCATATCTCAACAACACTCGACTCCAAATAGGAAGAAACGCTCACTCAGTTCCTCCGTGAGAACTGGGACATCTTCGCATGGAAACCTTCTGACATGCCAGGTGTTCCCAGGGGACTGGCTGAGCATCGTTTACGAGTCGACACGAAAGCAAAACCGGTCAAGGTACATCTTCGACGGTCTGCCGTACAGAAGAGAAAAGCAATCGGTGAAGAAGTGGCTCGACTCCTTGCAGCGGAGATTATCCGAGAGATTTTCCACTCCGAGTGGCTCGCCAATGTTGTCATTATCCCCAAGAAGGACAATTCACTTCGCATGTGTATTGACTTCAAACATATCAATCGGGCCTGCCGGAAAGATCATTTTCCTCTCCCCCGCATCGACCAGATAGTCGACTCAACTGCGGGATGTGAGCGCTGTCTTTTCTAGGCGCCTATTGCAGGTACCATCGGATCCGTCTGTATGGACCCGATGAAATCAAAACAGCTTTCATCACTCCATTGGTGCTTCATTATGTTACCATGCGATTGGCCTAAAGAATGCGAGCTCGTTCATGAGAATGATTGAAGTGTTTGCTCCTCAAATCAGTCGGAATGTGGAAGCATACATGGATGATATTGTGGTCAAGTCACGGAAAGGTTCCGACCTCTCGACTGACCTTGCTGAAACCTTTGCCAATCTCAGAAGGTACGATATCAAGCTTAATCCATCAAAGTGTACATTTGGAGTTCCTGGCGGAAAGTTACTCGGTTTTCTCATTTCCGAACGAGGGGTCAACGCCAACCCAGAGAAAGTTGGTACTATAATCCGAATGAAGCATACAATGCGTGTGTCACGATGTCGAAGCTTCTTGGTTGCTTGGCGCTTTAAGTCGATTCATTTCGTCTCGGTGAAAAGGCATTGCCTCTTTACCGACTGATGAAGAAATCAGACAAGTTCGAGTAGACTCCTGAAGCTGATGCAGCATTCGCAGAGCTAAAAACTCTGCTCTCCACCCAGCCAGTGCTTGCTGCCCCAATCAGCAAAGAGCCTTTGCTGCTTTACATTGCAGCCACGGGACAAGTCGTCGATCAATGATTACGGTCGAGCGGGAAGAAGAAGGAAAAGCCTTTAAAGTTCAGCGCCCAGTATATTATGTTTCTGAAGTTTTAACTCCGTCATAGCAAAGATATCCTCACTATCAGAAGCTTGTATATGGGATATATGTGACCACGAAGAAGGTTGCACATTACTTCTCTGACCATTCCATTACAGTCGTCAGCGACGCTCCATTGTCGAGATTACTGCTGTGAGAGATGCAACTGGCGGCGAGTGGCTGAATGGGCAATTGAACTTCTTCCCTAGATATCAAGTTTGAAGCAAAAGCCATCAAGTCGAGCAATAGCAGATTTAAATGGCAGTGGATTGAACAGCAACTACTGGCTCAAGTTCACTCGAACCTTTGGACCATGTTCTTTGATGGCTCCAAGATGCTGAATGGTTCGGTCTGGGGTAGTGTTAGTTTCCCCCCGAGGAGATAAGCTCATATATGTTCTCCAAATTCACTTTGATTCCTCCAACAACGAAGCAGAATACGAAGCGCTTTTGTATGAGTTGCGTATGGCCATTTCACTCAGCGTCCGTCGCCTCATGGTCTATGGCGACTCAGATTTTGTGGTTAATCAAGTAATGAAGGAGTGGGACGTCAGAAGTCCAGCCATGAGTGGTTACTACAATGCGGTGAGAAAGCTAGAGAAGAAATTCGAGGGGTTAGAGCTTCATCATATACCCCGACTGAAAAATCAAGCAGCTGATGATTTGGCAAAAATTGGTTCCAAGAGAGAAGCCATTCCCAGCAATGTGTTTTTAGAACACATCCACACACCATCAGTTCAAGAAGATCCTTTCACTAAAGAATTTCCGCAACCAAAAAGTGCCACAGATCCGACTGAGGTTGAGGTTCCAGCAGTGGTCGACCTGATCATGGAGGTTTTGGTCATCACTCCCGACTGGACGGTGCCATACATCGCGTACATCCTAAGGAAAGAACTCCCAGAGGATGAAGAAGAGGCACGACAGATCATCCGTCGATCCAAGGCCTTTACCGTGATAAAGGGACAGTTATCTGAGGAAAGCGCGGTTGAGTCGGACGAAGTGTATAACACGGAAGAAGGTCGAGATAATTCTTGATGATATCCACTCGGGGACCTGTGGTCATCACGCGTCCTCTCGGACCATTGTGGCCAACGCATACCGAGCGGGATTTTACTGGCCAAGAGCAAATGAAATGGCAAAAGAGATAGTCGACAAGTGTGAAGGATGTCAGTTTTACTCCAACATGTCCCACAAACCCACGTCAGCCTTGAAGACCATTCCACTCGTCTGGCCCTTCGCTGTTTGGGGATTGGATATGATTGGACCACTGAGAACCGGCAGAAGCGGCTTCACTCACGTACTAGTGGCAGTCGACAAGTTTACAAAATGGATCGAAGCTAAGCCTATCAAGAATCTCGTCGTGCCTTTGCTATCGGTTTCATCGAGAGAGTTGATATTCAGATATGGAGTTCGCATAACATCATCGCGATAATGGGTGAACTTGATTACGACAAGTTGAGCCTTTAAGCCTCTCAAGGCACACGAGTCGACTACGCTTCAGTCGCTCACCCCCAATTGAATGGACAAGCGGAAAGAGCAAATGGCCTAATTCTCAAAGGGCTGAAACCCAGATTGATGCGCGATCTCAAGCACGCAGCAGGTGCATGGGTCGACAAACTTCCATCAGTTCTTTGGGGATTGAGGACCACCCCTAATCGATCGACTGGACGAACTCCATTCTTTCTGGTCTATGGAGCCGAAGCAGTTTTGCCGAGTGACTTGCTTCACAATGCCCCCCGAGTCGAGCTCTACTCTGAAGATGAAGCGGAACAAGCCCGGCAAGACGCAGTCGACCTCCTAGAAGAGGAAAGAGAGATGGCCCTGGTCCGATCGACTATCTACCAGCAAGACTTACGTCGATTTCATGCCAAAAGTGTGAAGAGTCGAGCCTTCCATGAAGGAGACTTGGTCCTCCGAGTAGATCAACAGAAGCCACACAAGCTCGCTCCCACTTGGGAAGGCCCCTTCATCGTCACCAGAGTTCTCCACAATGGAGCGTATCATCTTTACAATGTCGATCGCCGGATAGATGAGCCACGAGCTTGGAATGTGGAGCTGCTCCGCCCCTTTTATACTTAAATACTCACTCGGATGAGATGTAATAAGAAATACCTCCGTAGTTTATTTATCAAAGACAAGAGTATTATAATTTTCCCAGTGATTGTTGTTGCTTTTGTTTACGTGAGAAACCCCCCAGTGGGTGGCTTAGCTGCGAATCCGTTTCGCCTAAGTTTGTAAAAATCCTACCGAGTGAAGAGCAAACCTCTCATTCGGAGGCTTAGCTGCGAATCCGTTTCTCCTAAGTATTTAAAAAAATCCTACCGAGCAGTGAGCCAGCCTCTCACTCGGGGGCTTAGCTGCAGTCCAAGTACTCGCCTAAGTTTGAGAAATCCTACCGAGTGGTGAGCTAGCCTCTCACTCGGAGGCTTAGCTGCAGTCCAAGTACTCGCCTAAGTATTTTAAAAAATCCTACCGAGTGAAGAGCAACCCTCTCACTCGGAGGCTTAGTTGCAGTCCAAGTACTCGCCTAAGTTTGATAAATCCTACCGAGTGAAGAGCGATCCTCTCACTCGGGGGCTTTAGCTGCAGTCCAAGTACTCGCCTAAGTATTTAAAAAATCCTACCGCGTGAAGAGCGATCCTCTCACTCAGGGGCTTAGCTGCAGTCCAAGTACTCGCCTAAGTTTGAAAAATCCTACCGAGTGGTGAGCCAGCCTCTCAGTCGGGGGCTTAGCTGCAGTCCAACTACTCGCCTAAGTTTGAAAAATCCTACCGAGTGAAGAGCGATCCTCTCACTCGGAGGCTTAGCTGCAGTCCAAACACTCGCCTAAGTTCTAAACCATCCCGATCCGTAAGGACGACGAGGTGCAGGCCGATTGTTACCTTCTCCTTCGGAGCTACGCCACAAGTACACCGTGCTCTGTCTCGACCCGTAAGGACGACGAGGTACAGGTCGACTGCTACCTTCTCCTTCGGAGCTACGCCACAAGTACAACGTGCTCCATCTCGACTCGTAAGGAGGACGAGGTGCAGGTCAACTGCTATCTTGTCCTTCGGAGCTACGCCACAAGTACAACGTGCTCCGTCTCGACCCATAAGGACGACGAGGTGCAGGCCAACTGCTATCTTCTCCTTCGGAGCAACGCCACAAGTACAATGTGCTCCGTCTCGACCCGTAAGGACGACGAGGTGCAGGTCACCTGCTACCTTCTCCTTCGGAGCTACGCCACAAGTACAACATGCTCCGTCTCGATACGTAAGGACGACGAGGTGCAGGTCGACTGCTACCTTCTCCTTCGGAGCTACGCCGCAAGTACAATGTACGTGCCATTCCGATCCGCAAAGACGACAAGAAGCAGGTCGACTGGATCTTCCGCCTCTGAGCTGCATCTCAAACACCAAGACTATTCCGAGTGAAGGGTAAAAACCACTCGAAGGCAAATGCAAGCATATTCAGAAGTAAAGCAAATTCAGATAAATCTCAAAGGTTTCAAACCGCAGATCAAAGTACTTAGGCACTCAGCCCGAGGGAGTTTAGCGGTTACAAAATCCACTCGGCATTTCGAGGCAAATATAAGGTGAGGCATGAAAGTTTGTTCACTCCGCGGGAGGAGGGCTGGCAGGCTCGACGAACTCGTGCAGGTCGACACCATCGGCGATCCGAGTGGCTGCAACAATGAAAGTCTCCATAAAAGATCGGAAATTGTGCTTCTTGGTGTTGGCGACCTTGATTGCTGCCAGCTTATCTTCTCGCGCCTCCTTAAAGTGGACACGAACCAAAGACAGAGCCACATCAGCACCGCACCGAGCAGAAGACTTTTTCCACTCCTGCACTCAACCAGGGATCTCGTTAAGTCGAGTCATCAGTGACTCGAGATCGTTCTGGAGTGTTGCCCCTGGCCAAAGTACTGTGTCGATCCGTGACGTGGCAACTTTCAGTCGATTCAAATAGTCAACAACGCCGTCGATGCGGGATTCCAGTCGAAGCAGGTTCATAGCAGTTTCGTCCTTCACGGGGGAACTGATAGGGTCCAAATTTGGCTCGATTCTCCCAGTCTCCTCCTCAAATTCTTGGCAAAGCTCTACATGCACAGTCCAAGGATAAGTCAATATTTGTATGCCGAGTCGACAAAGACAAACTAGTCAGAACGAGATATGTACCTTCAAGCCCGATGAATAACTTTTTGGCGAGGCTCCTCAGATAGCTTTCCAGATCGTCTCTCCTGCAAGCAATGCTTTCCATCTTCTCGTTCAGGCTAACCTTGTCCCTCTTCAAGCGGGTCACCTCCTTGTTGGCTTTGTCCAGAGCAGATTTCATCTTCGCGTTCTCCTCCTCCAGTGTGCCGACTGAAGCCAGCTTTTGTTCAGCTAGAGCAGTCTGGTTGTCCGCCTTCTTTTGTGCAGCAGCCAGATCTTGGTCCTTCTTTGCCAGAGCCTGGTTCAGTTTTTTTTCTGAAAAGAAACAACGCTCAGTTCAGGAACAGCAAAATGAAATCCAGATCTAAGACAAATCAGTCGACAAAGCTTCCTTACCATTGGCGTCGTCTTTGGCCTTCTGCAACTCTGACTTGGCCAACTCCAGATCAAGATTGAGTTGAATTTGCTGCTTTTCCAAGTCAGCAAAGCGAGCTCCAAGGTCACAAGATTTCTACAGACAGAGAGGATGGGTTATTTTACAGAGAAAAATCACAAGGACAATAAGCACTAAGACTACGGTCGACTGCTCGCAGTCCACCATAGTCTCGGTGACTACACCCAGTGGGTGCACTTAGCGTGCCCCCTCTGGTTCAGTCACACTCGACGAGATATTTTCGACGCGAGTGTGTGTGTAAAAAAAAGAAGACAGCAGCAAACAAGTTCTTCAGACCATAGTTGACTGCCATTAGTCGACCACGGTCTTGGGGACTACACCCAGTGGGTGCACTTAGTGTGCCCCCAGGTTCGATTACACTCGACATGGCGGACCGGACCGGTGAAGGAATTAAAATGTCAAGACTACGATCATTGCCGCAGTCCACCGTAGTCTCGGGGACTACACCGAGTGGGTGCACTCAGCGTGCCCCCACTAGTACAAAACTTCAATAACAAAATTCGGCTCAAAGTATGGATTTGCTTAGTGACAAGTCGAAACACCCGATGGGTGTCTGAGGCATAAAGATCTTTGGAAGAGAGTTTTTAGGTAGCATATCCTATCAGAGCAAGCCAAGAAAATCAGTCGACGTGTTGCTGGCCTGAACATTGCTTTGAAGAGCCGAGCTGGCATCATAGGCGGCTTGACTGAAGTCCCGCACCGTCTTCATCTTCTCCATCATAATACCTGCTTGGCGTATGGCTTCCTTGGCAGCATTCACTTCGTCCTCTGGGACGTGATGGGTAGCAAAAACTAAAGGTGAGCCGGCAGGAGCTTTAGCAGTCGACGAAGAAGGCCGGGCACTCGACAGTGGTACGACGAAGGTAACAGAAGCCCGATTGGCATCACCAGCGTCCTGAACGACTGGTTCAGCTATCGGTGCCGATTGTGGCGCCATGTCTGTAGGTGTTTTCCTATTTTTCCTCATCAAAGGCCTATCGGGCTCTTCATCGTCATCGTCGGGGAGGTCAATAACGTTAGGAGCTGTTCAAAGATCAGTCGCCAAAATTTACATCACCCAATGGTATATATTACGGTTGAGTCAACCGAATAAAGACAGAATGACAGAAATTGTACCCGGATTAGAGGTGACTGCATCCTCCATTGCCTCATCCTCATCCCTGTAAGCTGAAGTCCCAGAAGTAGCAGCGCTGCCAGTTTAAAAGTTTGTCTGGTCAAATCAAGAAAAATAAACAACACAGAACGCTAGATGAATATAAAGGGAGACACTCACGCAGAAGCAACGGGGATGTCAATCTTAATCTTCGCAACGCCTTCTGACGCTTCTGCACAACAACCTTGGGCTGCTTGGACGCTTTTTCAGTGGAGCCGGTGAGGACGTCCGAGGGCGCTTTGAAGACGGGCCAGTCTGAGCAATCGCTTTTTCACGGGCACTCGGCCGGTCTTGGTCGAGCTTGGATCGCCTCTCTCTGTGAGGAGGTGACTCGGCTTCTTCTTCGTCGCTTGAGTCATCACTTTCCTCACTCTCCTCTGCGTCAGAATGCCAGTCGCCGCTCTCGCCGCCGCTCGCCTCCCCTTCCGGGTCTTGCTCTTGCTCCCCGTTAGGCATTGAGTACATTTCAAGAAGAGCCTGGCAGAAAAACAAGCAGGTCAAAAGTCAATTGATGGAGCATAAGTAACTACATGGTCGAAATTACAGTCGGAAACTCAGAGTTGAACCTTGTCCGGTACGTGGGATTGCTCGAGTGGGGGAATTCTCCTGGCTCCCCTAGGGTTGTCCTGTTTCGAGTGATGCTGGTCAGCCACCCCTCCAGCGTGTCATCCACGACCTCCTCGGGTGGATCCAGTGGTGTCCTCGGGGCGAATACATCCACATCGGGTGGTCTCGAGCTTGAAGCGGTTGGATGCGTCGTCGAAGGCAGACCTCCAAGAGATCCATACCGATCACCCGTCACGGATAAAATTTGGACAACGCGTTCGACCAGTACCTTAACCTGCGCCTTCTCTTCCGGGATCACCTTCAAGAGGCGGCTTTCTCACCGGTCCATGGAAAAAGGAGGAGTCGATCGACTGCCACAGCGTTGGCTGGTCTTTGCGATAAAACCAGGTCATTGCCATCCACGGACTTTGAGTCGGGAAGGATCATGGCTGGAAAAGAACTTTTCCCTCTCATCGAACCCCAAGACCCCCACATCTGAATCACTTGTGTTCTCTCGTCACTTTCGGATTGGCCTTTTTCACCGTCTAGGAGCGACAGGTGAAAATGTGCTTGAAAAGACCCCAATAAGGCCGGCAGCCCAGGAAATTCTCGCACAGAGACACGAAAGCAGCCAGATACATGATTGTGTTGGGAGTGAAGTGATGGAGTTGAGCCCCCAAAAAAATTCAGAAATCCCCGAAAGAAAGGGTGGGGAGGCAAGGAAAACCCGCGGTCGACATGGGTGGCCAAGAGAACACACTCACCTTCCTGAGGCTGGGCTCAGACTCCTTGCCCGGAAGCCGTGCCGATCCATGGGGGATCAGTCCTCCATTGGCCAGGTCGTCGAGGTCTTCTTGGCTAATCGTCGAGCGGATCCAGTCGCCCAGGATCCAGCCCCGCGGCAGACCGGCCCTTGATGAAGTTCCGCCTCGACTGGTCGTCCTCCCCTTCGCCTTCACCGTCGCTTTCTTTGCCCGCTCCAGGGCCGTCGTCTTCTCTTTCACCATCATCGACGGCGCGCTACAGAGCAGCTTCTTGCGCTGAGGCGAGCGGCGGCGGCGGATAAGTCTGGGAAGAGGGAGGAAATAAACGCCTGTTCGAAACCCGGTCCGGCGCCTTATATGAGGTTACTTCGGTGACTGACTTGTAGGCGGACGATCATGTCAAATCCATAGCGATCGCAGCGTCGTCGTGGTTAAAAAGGTGGCGCGGAGATCGAGGCGTCCCTGCCTTATCCCATCCGATTAATGCGACCTCCTCCGCCCCGCGCGCTTCCTGAAATTCAAATCCCGTGAAATCCGCGAGCTGTAGAACAATTCGCCAGACGGAAGATCTCCTCCGCTTTGTCACTCGAAGCTCTTCAAGTAAAGAAACTCACTCGACGGATATGAAGAATGGATCAAGGCGACTGAAAAAGAAGTTGGTATCATCACCTAAGTTCATTGATCCAGAGCAAGATATACTCCTAGCACGAAAAATGGGTCGGAAGTATGTTCAACTCCTTCCCCACTCAAACCTCGATCCATTCGGGGTCTAATGATGAATCTATGTACCTAGGGTAGGGTCATGGACCTGTCCAAGATACACTCCACAAGGACATCTCTAGAAGAAACCACCTTTCAATCGACGCAGAAGTGTTCCACTCGACAGACTCGAAGACACTCGACCATGATGCCAACCACTCGACCATGAAGCCAACCACTCGACAGCCAGGAGATCTAAAGTCACTCTGCACGCTAACGGTCGGTCATTAAGTAGCTTTTATGGTCATCATAGCACTTTATTTGTGGCGTTACGATGCTTGACGACATATGTACCTTAAACCTGCATAGCGAGGGCGGAGGGTGCAGCGAACTCTATATAAGCCACCCCCCTCGGTGTAAAGGGTTCGCACCCTAAACCTATACACGAATAATACAGATCGACCGCCTCCGGGCTCCGAGGCGTGGGGCTGTTACTTCCTCAGAGAAGGGCTGAACTTCGTAAAACTCGATGCGTATACAACTACTCCATAGCTAGGATCTTGCCTCTCATACCTACCCCCCATTCTACTGTCAGACTTAGAACCACGACAGGCGGTTCGGCTAACGTCCCAAAGCCCAAAGGCGACTTAAGGCCCGTAGAGATAAACCGCCATATGTATATAACATGTATTGTAAGGCAAGAATAGAGAGAGAGAGAGAGAGAGAGAGACCGAGCCGGACACTATTTACGAGCCGGCAGGGACTCTGTGAGCCACTGGGCGTCGACCTCTGTATATAAAGGGACGACCTGAAGGCGGTTCAGGATAAGTAAGATCAGATCGAAAACTAGGTCAAGCGGATTCTGTCACATCCCTAGTTCTGGTATGATCAAGGCTAGCTAGTCATGTGTGCATCAAGTTTAAATTCGATTTAAATTTGAAATGGGGATTTGTGAAACCCTCAGAATCATTTCTGGAAATGATCCAGATAAAACTTGCTCCAAAAAGGTCCAAGAAAATGTTCATGTTGCTCTCTGAAAATATTGGACAGAGATAAAAATCAAACCAATATTTTTAGGAGCTCATAAGTATTTATTTCGGGCATTTGGAATTAATCCAGTAATAAATTGCTTTGGATATATATTTGTTATATATATAATATATGTCCAAAAATTCTGTTAATTGGTGAGGAGTTTTGGAGCAATCCAACTAGTTCCTACGAAAATTGACAGAAGTAAATAAAATGATTTAGTGTTAAAACTAAATCAAAACAAATTATAGAAAACAAAAATGGAAAGAAAGGAAGAAAACCCACCTGCACTTACCTCCCCGTGCAGCCAGATCCTTTATGCCTTGGCTTTGGCCCAGCGGCCCAGCAGGCCGGCACAGCCAGCTGGCCGTGCCAGTCGTCCCCTTCCTCGCGCCCGGGAGGAGGGCGGGGCCAGCGCCTGCATGCGCCTGCCCACCAGCGTCCGGCCACCTCCTGCCTGTCTGCCTCACCCCCTCATTGCCCTCGACACCCTGGACGACGCCACGACGCACCCGGACCTCTCTCACTCTCTGTCGTTCTCCCGCCTCACATGGTTCTCTCCCTCACCCAGCGGTGAGCGCTGCCGTCGCCACCGGCCACCGTTGTCGTAGCTACCGCCGTCCCCTCGCCCCTCCATCGTGCCCAGAAGCTCCACCACGTCTCCGTCTACCTCTCCGTCCAGCCACGCAACGAGGGAAGCCCTGGAGAGCCACCATCGTCGCCGTCTTCATCTCCGGTCACCGGTGATCGCCCTCGCCGTTCCGCTTGCGTCCGGCCTCCCCTGAGGTCGCTGAAGATGCCACTGGAATTGCCGTGAGCTCCTGCCCCGTCCCTCTCTCTCCGTTTTGCCATTCCCGCGTTGTAGCCCCGATCCCCACCACGGCCGTAGCTCCTCGCCGCCGTCCATGTCACTGCCGTCGCTCAAGCCACCATAGCCCGCAACCGAGCACGTTACCGTGCTCCTGGTGACGCCAGGAGGTCGTAGAGTCTCTCCGCTCGCTTCCCCGTGCCCCGCAGCACCTCACCGCACTTGGCCGTGCTCCGGCAACCACCTCGAGCTTGTTTCCGGCTAGCTCCCGCACCCCCGCAGCCTCCCGCTCGCTCCAAATGACGCGGACGAGCTCTAGCTTCTCGTCTGTGGTCTCCGCCGCCCGAATGGTCGCCGGAGGGCGAATCCCGAGCCCCTCCGCCGCGTTCGGCCTCGCCGGCGGCTAAACGCCGGTGGGGTTTGACACCTTTGAACTTGCTGGCCCGTCAGGTGGGCCCCATGGGCCAGGTGAGTAGCTTAGGGCTAATAACCATTTAGCTAATTCCCCCCCTAACACTGACATGTGGGCCCTGGCCCAGCTAATTTGTAGTTAGGTTAGTACTAATGTTAATTAACCTATTAGTTAACTAAGACACTGATGTGTGGACCCCACACGTCAGGTTTGACCTGGTCAGCTCCGTTGACCTGCTAACGCAGGCATGACGCAATGCTGATGCAGTTATTCTTTTCTGGTATTTTAAATAAATCAGGAAATTCCAGAAAATGCTATAAACTTCAAAAAATCATAGAAATTCAACCGTAGCTCAGATTGAAATATTTTATATATGAAAAATTATCAGAAAAATTCAATCTATCCACGTGTACTTGTTTGATGCATGACAAACCAACTTATACCTGCTGTATAAGTGAAACACTATAATGGCATTTATAAAGAGCTTACTTTGGAGATGCATTTGAATCTTTGGTTCAAATGGACTTCAACCAAATGAATGCTAGCTGCATTAGCTCAAACAGCATCACATCTACATGCCATGATCATGCATCATATTGTTGCATATGCTTGTGTTTTGATTGTTGGCACCATTCCTTCTCGATAGGTCCTGCTCCGGAGAGTGCTCGAGAGTACCTGTCTGTGAAGCAGTGCCTCCCTTGTTGATCTACCAGGAAAGCAAACACCCTTGTTCATTCCGATACAATCCTACTCCCTTGCTCTTGCTCTCTGTTATTGCATTAGGACAACAACGATTCAATTGCTACTTTGTGCTGCGGTAGTTGAACCCATTCCTCTGCATGACCTGTCATTGCCACCGTAAATAGTTGAAACCCACTAGCATGGGTAGGAGTTGATTGAAGCCATTGTTGTGTTCCTACCGTGCCATGCTTGCTATTTCTTAGAGTGTGTCAGGTCTGATTCATTGGGAATGAATTGGACTGCAATGTTCTATGTTCTGATGCTAAGAGTGAAGTGTGTGAACACGATTTGGTAAAGGTAGCGGTGAGAGGCCATGTAGGAGTACATGGTGGGTTGTCTCATTGGAATCGTCCTTAAGCACTGAGTTTTGTGTATGTTGTCCAAGGCTAGCTACTACCACACATTGGGATCCTTAATTGACTCTCTCGACTTATTAACCGACTTGATCTCTGTCCAGGAGTCGCAACTAGTTTCTGGTGTTTGTAGGTAGTGCTATTTTTCTACCGAGTGGCACCCGGCAGGGTGGACTTGGGACAGACTAGGCACAGTGGCATGATGTACCAAGTGGTACCCGGATGGTGGGCTTGGGAACCCTGCTCACATCGTTTGTGGCCGTGAGCGAAACCTCGGTCGGATCTCCTTGCGGATGGAACCCGAATAGGCGATAAACCTGGACTAGAGTCTTGTGTGGTTAGTCAGGTCGTGGCCGACACCCTTGCCAGGCTTCCGCTTGAAGGTTGCCGAGATACATGACATGTACATGGCGGTAAGTGGCGAGAGCGTGTGTGAAGAAGTACACCCCTACAGGGTTAACATGATCTATTCGAATAGCCATGTCCTCGGTTATGGATACTTGGATACTTATATGGTACAAAGACAACTTCAAGTGGATACTCTAAAATGCTCAAGACAAGTGTGAGTGCTATGGATGGCCTTCTCGTAGTGAGACGGTTGAGGGAGTCCTGGATTAGGTAGCCGGACTATAACCTTTGGTCGGACTCCTGGACTATGAAGATACAAGATTGAAGACTTCGTCCCGTGTCCGGATCGGACTTTCCTTGGCGTGGAAGGCAAGCTTGGCGATACGGATATGTAGATCTCCTCCCATTGTAACCGACTCTGTGTAACCCTAGCCCTCTCCGATGTCTATATAAACCGGATGGTTTTAGTTCGTAGGACGAACAACAATCATACTGTTGGGGAACGTTGCAGAAAATTAAAATTTTTCCTACGGTTTCACCAAGATCCATCTATGAGTTCTACTAAGCAACGAGTTACGAGAGAGAGATTGCATCTACATACCACTTGTAGATCGAGTGCAGGCGTTCGAGAGAGTGGTGATGATGAAGGCGTTCCCAGCGTGATTCCGATCACCGATGACCAAAGTGCTGAAAGGACAGCACCTCCGTGTTCAACACCGTGCGGGACGATGGCGTCTCCTCCGTCTTGATCCAGCAAGAAGGAAGGAGAGGTTGAGAAGACAACTCCAATGGCAGCCTGACGGCGTGGTGCGGTTAGTCTGGCAGTTCTCCGGCGGGCTTCGCCAAGCTTCGCGTGGAGAAAGAGAGGTGTTGGGGAGGGAGGGGCTGCGCCTTCAATTGTGTGTGCAGCCCTCCCCCACCCCTCTATTTATAGGAGGAGAGGGCAAGGGGCGGCCCTCTGGGGAAAAACCCTAGGGGGGCGGCCAAGGGAGAGGAGGAAGGGTGGCTTGCCCCCAAGCCAAGGGGCGCCCTTTTAGGGTTTCCTCCTCCCAAACCCTAGCCGCATGGGCCTGGGTGGGGGCGCGCCCAGCCACCAGGGGCTGGCTCCCTCCCACTTAGCCCATGTGGCCCCAGGGAGGTGGCCCCTCCCGTGGACCTCGGAACCCTCCGGTGGCCCGGTACTTACCGGTATACCCCGAAACTTTCCTGAGTCCGTTTAACCACTTTCCATATATAAATCTTTACCTCCGGACCATTCGGAACTCCTCGTGACGTCCGGGATCTCATCAGGGACTCGAACAACATTCGGTAATCACATACTTGTCTTCCTATTAACCCTAAGCGTCACCGAACCTTAAGTGTGTAGACCCTACGGGTTCGGAGACATCTGAACATGACCGAGACTACCTCAAGTCAATAACCAACAGCGGGATCTGGATACCCATGTTGGCTCCCACATGCTCCTCGATGTTGTCATCGGATGAACCACGATGTCAAGGGTTCAAGCAACCCGTATTCTATTCCCTTTGTCGGACGGTATGTTACTTGCGAGACTCGATCGTCGGTATCCCAATACCTCGTTTAGTCTCGTTACCGGCAAGTCACTTTACTCGTACCGCAATGCATGATCCGTGACCAGACACTTGATCACTTTGAGCTCATTATGATGATGCATTACCGAGTGGGCCCGGTGATACCTCTCCGTGTCTGGAGTGACAAATCCGATCTCGATCCGTGTCAACCCAATGGTCACTTTCGGAGATACCTGTAGTGCACCTTTATAGTCACCCGATTCGTTGTGACGTTTGATACACCAAAGCACTCCTACGGTATCCGGAATTGCGATCTCATGGTCTAAGGAAGAGATACTTGACATTGGAAAAGCTCTAGCAAAAGCGAACTACGATCTTTGTGCTATGCTTAGGATTGGGTCTTGTCCATCACGTCATTCTCCTAATGGCGTGATCCGTTATCAATGACATCTAATGTCCATAGTCGAAACCATGACTATCTGTTGACCAACGAGCTAGTCTACTAGAGGCTTACTAGGGGCGTATTGTAGTCTATGTATTCACACGTGTATTACGATTTCCGGATAATACGGTTATAGCATGAATAAAGACAATTATCATGAACAAGGAAATATAATAATAATGCTTTTATTATTGCCTCTAGGGCATATTTCCAACAGTCTCCCACTTGCACTAGAGTCAATAATCTAGTTTACATTGTGATGAATCGAACACCCATAGAGTTACGGTGTTGATCATGTTTTGCCCATGGAAGAGGTTTAGTCAGCGGATCTGCGACATTCAGATCCGTATGCACTTTACAAATTTCTATGTCTCCATTCGAACATTTTCACGGATGGAGTTGAGCGGCAACTTGATGTGCCTGGTCTTCTTGTGAAACCTGGGCTCCTTGGCAAGAGCAATAGCTCGGTGTTGTCACGAGAAGAGTTTGATCGGCCCCGACGCATTGGGTATGACTCCTAGTTGGTGATGAACTCCTTCACCCAAATTGCTTCATCGCTGCCTCCGAGGCTGCCATGTACTCCGCTTCACATGTAGATCCATACGGCGCTCTGCTTGCAGCTGCACCAGCTTACTACTCCACCATTCAACATATACACGTATCCGGTTTGTGACTTAGAGTCATCGGATCGTGTCGAAGCTAAGCGTCGGCGTAACTTTATTCTGACGAGCTCTTCGTCACCTCCATAAGCGAAACATGTCCTTTGTCCTTTTCGGTACTTCAGGATATTCTTGACCGCTGTCCGGTGTTCCTTGCGGGATTACTTTGGTACCTTCCTACCAAACTTACGGCAAGGTTTACATCAGGTGCAGTACACAGCATGGCATACATAATAGATCCTATGGCTGAGGCATAGGGATGACACTCATCTCTTCTTTATCTTTTGCCGTGGTGGGGCATTGAGCTGAGCTCAATCTCACACCTTGCAATCTGAGGCAAGAACCCTTTCTTGGACTGATCCATTTGAACTTCTTCAAAATCTTATCAAGGTATGTGCTTTGTGAAAGACCTATGAGGCGTCTCGATCTATCTCTATAGATCTTGATGCCTAATATATAAGCAGCTTCTCCAAGGTCCTTCATTGAAAAACACTTATTCAAGTAGGCCTTAATGCTGTCCAAGAATTCTATATCATTTCCCATCAAAAGTATGTCATCTACATATAATATGAGAAATGCTCTGAGCTCCCACTCACTTTCTTGTAGCATGAGGCTTCTCCATAAGTGCATAAACTAAGCGCTTTGATCATCTCATCAAGCGAATGTTCTAACTCGAGATGCTTGCACCAGCCCATAAATGGATCATTGGAGCTTGCATACTTTGTCGACATTCTTAGGATCGACAAAACCTTCCGGCTGTATCATATACAGCTCTTCCTTAAGATAACCGTTAAGGAGCGCTGTTTTGGCGTCCATCTGCCATATCTCATAATCATAGTATCACGGCAATTGCTAACATGATTGGACGGACTTAAGCTTCGCTACGGGAGAGAAAGTCTCATCGTAGTCAATCCCTTGAACTTGCCGATAACCCTTAGCGACAAGTCGAGCTTTATAGATGGTGACATTACCATCGCGTCCGTCTTCTTCTTAAAGATCCATTTGTTTTCTATCGCTCGCCGATCATCGAACAAGTCGGTCAAAGTCCACACTTTGTTTTCATACATGGATTCTATCTCGGACTTCATGGCTTCTAGCCATTTGTTGGAATCTGGGCCGCCATCGCTTCTTCATAGTTCGAAGGTTCATTGTTGTCTAACAACATGATTTCCGGAGACGGGGTTGCCGTACCACTCACAGTGCGGGCGTGTCCTAGTGGACCTCTGAAGTTCAGTAGCAACTTGATCCGAAGTACCTTGATCATCATCATGAATTTCCTCTTCATTTGGTGTAGGCATCACGGAACATTTTCTGAGCTGCACTACTTTCTGTTCAAGAGGTAGTACTTCATCGAGTTCTACTTTCCTCCACTTACTTCTTTCGAGAGAAACTCTTTTCGAAAAGGTTCCGTTCACGGCAACAAAGATCTTGCCTTCGGATCTAAGGTAGAAGGTATACCCAAAGGTTTCCTTAGGGTATCCTATGAAGACGCATTTTTCCGACTTGGGTTCGAGCTTTTCAGGTTGAAGTTTCTTGACATAAGCATCGCATCCCCAAACTTTTAGAAGCGACAGCTTAGGTTTCTTCCCAAACCATAATTCATACGGTGTCGTCTCAGCAGATTTAGGCGGTGCCCTATTTAAAGTGAATGTAGCTGTCTCTAGGCGTATCCCAAAATGATAGCGGTAAATCGGTAAGAGACATCATAGATCGCACCATATCCAATAGAGTGCGATTCGACGTTCGGACACACCATTACGCTGAGGTGTTCGGTGGCGTTAGTTGTGAAACGATTCCACATTTTCTTAAGTGTGTACCAAATTAGTGACTTAAATATTCTCCTCCACGATCTGATCGTAAGAATTTTATCTTTCGGTCACGTTGATTCTCTACTTCATTCTGAAATTCTTTGAACTTTTCAAAGGTCTCAGACTTGTGTTTCATCAAGTAGACATACCCATATCTACTCAAGTCATCTGTGAGTGAGAACATAACGATATCCTCCATGAGCCTCAACGCTCATTGGACCGCACACATCGGTATGTATGATTTCCAACAAGTTGGTTGCTCGCTCCATTGTTCGAGAGAATGGAGTCTTGGTCATCTTGCCCATGAGGCATGGTTAGCATGTGTCAAATGATTCATAATCAAGAGACTCCAAAAGTCCATCAGCATGGAGCTTCTTCATGCGCTTGACACCAATGTGACCAAAGGCGGCGATGCCACAAGTATGTGGGACTATCGTTATCAACTTTACATCTTTTGGTATTCACGCTATGAACATGTGTAATACTAAACTCGAGATTCATTAAGAATAAACCATTGACCATCGAACATGACCATAAAACATATCTCTCATATAAATAGAACAACCATTATTCTCGGTTTAAATGAGTAGCCATCTCGCATTAAGCGAGATCCGGATACAATATTCATGCTCAAACTTGGCACCAAATAACAATTATTAAGGTTCATAACTAATCCGTGGGTAAATGAAGAGGTAGCGTGCGGCGGCGATCACATCGACTCTGGAACCATTCCCGGCAGCGCATCGTCACCTCGTCGCCGCCGATCTCCGCTTATTCCGCAGCTCCTGCTGTGAGTTACAAATATGAACAGCGGCACGGTATCAAATACCGGGGAGTTACTACGATTCTGGTAAGGTACACATCAATTACATGTATATCAAATATACCTTTGGTGTTGCGGCCTTCTTATCCGCTAAGTACTTGGGGCAGTTCCGCTTCGGTGACCCTTCCCTTGCAATAAAAGCACTCAGTCTCGGGTTTGGGTCCATTCTTTGACTTCTTCCGGCAACTTGCTTGCAGGCGGCGGCAATCTCCTTGCCGTCCTTCTTGAAGTTCTTCTTACCCTTGCCCTTCTTGAACTTAGTGGTCTTATTGACCATCAACACTTGATGTTCTTTCTTGATTTCAACCTCGGTGACTTGACATAGAGAACACTTCAGGAATGGTCTTTACCATCCCCGCATGTTGTAGTTCATCACAAAGCTCTTGTAGCTTGGTGGGAAGCGGCTGGAGGATTCTGTCAATGACCGCCTCATCGGGGAGGTTAATATTCAGCTAGGTCATACGGTTGTACAACCCGGACATCTTGAGAATGTGCTCCTTGTGAACTGTTTTCCTCCATCTTACAACTATAGAACTTGTCGGAGATGTCATATCTCTCGACCGAGGCGTGAGCTTGGAAAACAAGTTTCAGCTCCTCGAACATCTCATATGCTCCGTGGTGCTCAAAAGCGCTTTTGGAGCCCGGTTCTAAGCTGTAAAGCATGCCGCCTTGAGCGAGGGAGTAATCATCGGCACGAGACTGCCAAGCATTCATAATGTCTTGGTTCTGCAGAGACGGGAGCATCACCTAGCGGTCCTTCTAGGGCGTATTGTTTCTGGCAGCTATGAGGATGATCCTCGGGTTCGGACCCATCCGTATAGTTCTGCCGTCATCTTTCAGCTTGGTTTTCTCTAGGAGCAGCGTTGAAGTTCAAGTTGACATGAGCGTTGGCCATTTGATCTACAAGACATATCATTCAAAAGTTTTAGACTAAGTTCATGATAATTAAGTTCATCTAATCAAATTATTAATGAACTCCCACTTAGATTAGACATCCTCTAGTCATCTAAGTGTTACGATCCGAGTCGACTAGGCGTGTCCGATCAACACGTGAGACGGACTAGTCTGCGTCGGTGAACATTCTCATGTTGATCGTATCTTCCATACGACTCGTGTTCGACCTTCGGTCTCCGTGTTCGAGGCCATGTCTTCACATGCTAGGCTCGTCAAGTTAACCCTAAGTGTTTCTGCGTGTGTAAATCTTGCTTACACCGTTGTATGTGAGCGTAAGAATCCATCACACCCGATTAACACGTGGTGCTTAGAAGCGACGAACTGTAGCAGCGGTGCACGATTAGGGAGAACACTTCTTGAAATTGTTCTAAGGATCATCTTATTTACTACCGTCGTTCTAAGTAAACAAGATGCATAATCATAATAAACATCACATGCAATTATAAAGTAGTGACATGATATGGCCAATATCATATAGCTCCTTTGATCTTCATCTTGAGGCTCCATGATCATCCTGTCACCGGCATGACACCATGATCTCCATCATCATGATCTCCATCATCGTGCCTCCATGAAGTTGTCCATAGCGACTACTTCTACTTCTATGGCTAGCGCGTTTAGCAATAAAGTAAAGTAAATTACATGGCGTTCTTCAATGACACATGAGGTCATACAAAAATAAAGACAACTCCTATGGCTCCTGCGGTTGTCATACTCATCGACATGCAAGTCGTGATTCCTATTACAAGAACATGATCTCATACATCACAATATATCATCATTCATCACAACTTGGCCATATCCGTCACATGACAATTGCTGCAAAAACAAGTTAGGCGTCCTCTAATTGTTGTTGCATCTTTTACGTGGCTGCAATTGGGTTCTAGCAAGAACGTTTTCTTACCTCGAATAACCTGGCGTGATCTTGTCAACTTCTATTTACCCTTCATAAGGACCCTGTTCATCGAATCCGCTCCAACTAAAGTAGGAGAGCGGACACCCGCCAGCCACCTTATGCAACTAGTGCATGTTAGTCGGTGGAACCGGTCTCACGTAAATGCGTGTAAGGTTGGTCGGGCGCTTCATCCCACAATACCGCGGAAGCAAGAAGCGACTAATAGCGGCAAGTAAGTTGACAAGATCACGCCCACAACAAAATTGTGTTCTACTCGTGCAAAGAGAACTACGCATAGACCTAGCTCATGATGCCCTTTGTTGGGGAGCGTTGCAGAAAATTAAAATTTTTCCTACGGTTTCACCAAGATCCATCTATGAGTTCTACTAAACAACGAGTTCGAGAGAGTTTGCATCTACATACCACTTGTAGATCGAGTGCAGGCGTTCGAGAGAGTGGTGATGATGAAGGCGTTCCCAGCGTGATTCCGATCACCGATGACCAAAGTCTGAAAGGACAGCACCTCCGTGTTCAACACTGCGTCGGAGACGATGGCGTCTCCTCCGTCTTGATCCAGCAAGAAGGAAGGAGAGGTTGAGAAGACAACTCAATGGCAGCCTGACGGCGTGGTGCGGTTGGTCTGACAGTTCTCCGGCGGGGCCCGCCAAGCTTCGCGTGGAGAAAGAGAGGTGTTGGGGAGGGAGGGCTGCGCCTTCAATTGTGTGTGCAGCCCTCCCCCACCCCTCTATTTATAGGAGGAGAGGGCAAGGGGGCCGGCCCTCTAGGGAAAAACCCTAGAGGCGGCGGCCAAGGAGAGGAGGAAGGGTGGCTTGCCCCCAAGCCAGGGGCGCCCCTTCCTTAGGTTTCCTCCTCCCAAACCCTAGCCGCATGGGCCTAGGTGGGGGCGCGCCCAGCCACCAGGGGCTGGCTCCCTCTCCACTTAGCCCATGTGGCCCCCGGGAGGTGGCCCCTCCGGTGGACCTCGGAACCCTCCAGTGGCCCGGTACTTTACCGGTATACCCCGAAACTTTCCGGAGTCCGTTTAACCACTTTCCATATATAAATCTTTACCTCCGGACCATTCCGGAACTCCTCGTGACGTCCGGGATCTCATCCGGGACTCCGAACAACATTCGGTAATCACATACTTGTCTTCCTATTAACCCTAAGCGTCACGAACCTTAAGTGTGTAGACCCTACGGGTTGGGAGACATCTGAACATGACCGAGACTACCTCAAGTCAATAACCAACAGCGGGATCTGGATACCCATGTTGGCTCCCACATGCTCCTCGATGTTGTCATCGGATGAACCACGATGTCAAGGGTTCAAGCAACCCGTATTCTATTCCCTTTGTCGGACGGTATGTTACTTGCCCAGACTTCGATCGTCGGTATCCCAATACCTCGTTTAGTCTCGTTACGGCAAGTCACTTTACTCGTACCGCAATGCATGATCCGTGACCAGACACTTGATCACTTTGAGCTCATTATGATGATGCATTACCGAGTGGGCCCGTGATACCTCTCCGTGTCGGAGTGACAAATCCAGTCTCGATCCGTGTCAACCCAATGGTCACTTTCGGAGATACCTGTAGTGCACCTTTATAGTCACCCGATTCGTTGTGACGTTTGATACACCAAAGCACTCCTACGGTATCCGGGAATTGCGATCTCATGGTCTAAGGAAGAGATACTTGACATTGGAAAAGCTCTAGCAAAAGCGAACTACGATCTTTGTGCTATGCTTAGGATTGGGTCTTGTCCATCCGTCATTCTCTAATGGCGTGATCCGTTATCAATGACATCTAATGTCCATAGTCAGAAACCATGACTATCTGTTGACCAACGAGCTAGTCTACTAGAGGCTTACTAGGGGCGTATTGTAGTCTATGTACTCACACGTGTATTACGATTTCCGGATAATACAGTTATAGCATGAATAAAAGACAATTATCATGAACAAGGAAATATAATAATAATGCTTTTATTATTGCCTCTAGGGCATATTTCCAACACATACCATAGGCTAGCTTCTAGGGTTTAGCCTCTCTGATCTCATGGTAGATCTACTCTTGTACTACCCATATCATCACTATTAATCAAGCAGGGAGTAGGTTTTTCCTCCATCGAGAGGGCGAACACTGGTAAAAACATCGTGTCCCTTGTCTCCTGTTACCATCCGCCTAAGCGCTTTGATTCGGGGCGCCCTACCGAGATCCGCGGTTTTGACACGGCATTCGTGCTTTCATTGAGTGTTCCTGCGTATAGCGTCATCTTTAGGCCCGATGGCTCCTCCGATCATCAACAACGATGCGAGACCAGGTGAGACTTTTCTCCCGGACAGATCTTCGTATTCGGCGGCTTTGCACTGCGGGCAATTAAGCAGCCATCTGGAGCAGATCGAAAGCTTCGCCCCTGGCCATCAGGTCAGATTTGGAAGTTTGAACTACGGTGGCGTCCGTGGAGACTTGATCTTCGGCGGGTTCGAGCGCGGCGGCGCCCGCTTTATTACGATGGGCATGATCTAGCTCTCCGCGCGAACAGTTGCCACAGGCGCACCATGTCGCTCCGACCCTTAGCTTCGGAGCCATTGCGTCGATCGAGGACGGGTGGCTGGACACCTCCTCGAGGGCCCCAATCTCTACGGCGATCGAGCCGAACACTAGCCTTGTCCTCTGCGAAGCCAGTGACTGCAAGGTTCCGGACTCCTCTCCGGACTCCGAACCCTCCGCGCCCCTGACAATCGAATCCGATTGGGCGCCGATTATGGAGTTCACCGCCGCGGACATCTTTCAAGCACTCGCCCTTTGGTGACATTCTGAATTCACTAAAGTCTCTCTCTTTATCAGGAGATCCCTGGCCGGACTATGGCCAACAAGGTTGGGATGCGGACGACGAAGAAATTAAAAGCCCACCCACCACCCACTTCATAGCCACTGTCGATGATTTAACCGACATGCTCGACTTCGACTCCGAAGAAATCGACAACATGGACGCCGATGCAGGAGACGACCAAGAACCAGAGCCTATAGGGCACTGGAAGGCCACCTCGTCGTATGACATATACATGGTGGACACCCCAAAATAAGGGAACGGCGATGGAACAACGGAGGATGACCCCTCTGAGGGAGTCCTGGATTAGGGGGTGTCCGGATAGCCGAACTATCACCGTTGGCCGGACTCCTGGACTATGAAGATACAAGATCGAAGACTTCGTCTCGTGTCCGGATGGGACTTTTCTTGGCGTGGAAGGCAAGCTTGGAGATACGGATACGTAGATCTCCTACCGTTGTAACAAACTCTGTATAACCCTAACCCTATCCGGTGTCTATATAAACCGGAGGGTTTTAGTCCGTAGGACAAACAACAATCATACCATAGGCTAGCCTCTAGGGTTTAGCCACTCTGATCTCGTGGTAGATCCACTCTTGTACTACCCCTATCATCAATATTAATCAAGCAGGAGTAGGGTTTTTGCCTCCATCGAGAGGGCCCGAACCTAGGTAAAAACATCGTGTCCCTTGTCTCCTGTTACCATCCGCCTAGATGCACAGTTCGGGACCCCCTACCGGAGATCCGCCGGTTTTGACACCGACATTGGTGCTTTCATTGAGAGTTCCTCTGTGCCATCATCTTTAGGCCCGATGGCTCCTTCGATCATCAACAACGACGTGGTCTAGGGTGAGACTTTTCTCCCCGGACAGATCTTCGTATTCGGCGGCTTTACACTGCGGGCCAATTCACTTGGTCATCTGGAGCAGATCGAAAGCTACGCCTGGCCATCAGGTCAGATTTGGGAGTCTGAACTACACGGCCGACATCCGCGGAGACTTGATCGTCGGCGGATTGAGCCACAGCCAAGCAGCCGCCTTGTCTCGATGGGCACGATCTAGCTCTGCCGCGAGCGAGTGCCACAGGCCGCACCAACGTCCGCTCCGACCCTTAGCTCGGGCCGACTCCGCCGATCGAGGGCGAGTGGCTGGACACCGCGCTCGGGGCTCACGATCTCTCGGCGATTGGGCGAACTACATCCCTGTCGCTGCGAAGCCGTGACTCCAAGGTGCGGGACTCCTCTCCGGAATCTAAACCCTCCGCGCCCCCAATCAAATCCAATTGGGCGCGGTTATGGAGTCCAACTACGCGGACATCTTTCGGCTTTTCGCCCTTTGGCGACATCCTGAATTCACTAAAGTCTCTCTCTTTATCGGAGAGCCTGGCGGACTACGGTCGGGAAGGTTGAGATCGCAGACGACGAAGAAATTCAGCGCCCACCCACCACCCACTTTGTAGCCACCGCCGAAAGCTTAAGCGACGTGCTCGGTTTCGACTCCGAAGACATCGACGGTATGGACGACGATGTAGGAGACAACCATGAACCAGCACCTATAGGATACTGGACAGCCACCTCATCCCATGATGTATACATGGTGGATACACCTAAAGGAAGTATCGACGAGGAACAACGGGATGCTACGAAGGATAAATCCCTCGAAAAGCAGTCAAAACGGCAACATAAACGCCGCAGCAAGTCCCACCTCGACAAAGACGGCAGCCACACAGAACCAGCTATAGAGCAAGGCGAACCGGTGGACGATGAACATGCTATCAAGCAACCGTCCGAACAGGACAACTTGGATAAATAACCCGTCCCCGACGAAGATAACAGTCCGGACGATCTCACGCCGGACAAGTCACTGGAGCAGAAGAACCTCCACAAAAGGCTCGTCGCCATTGCGCGTAGCCTGCAAAAGCAGAAGTGGAAGCTCAAAACAGCGGAAGATGCACTCAGAATCAGATGGAGCAAAGTACTCAACACACATGAAAATCGGCGACGATCGCCAAACAAAGATCTACCCAAAGCGCAAACTACTGCCCGAATTCGATGAGGAGGCCGTGAAACCCCATAATCAAAGAACAAAGAGGTGGCCGGTCGGATAGATGACCACATGGCAAACATGGGCGGCAAGCGGCACCGCACACAAGCCGACGACGCGATCCGCATAAGGATTAGCATCAAAAGGATGGCCAGATTAGGTCCATCTATGGGCGAGAAACAAGCAAGCTCTTCAAGCAATGCAACACGCCAAATATCCGAACATCACGGCACACCCAAATATAGGGGTGCCACACTTTTAATGTTTCACCGATGAGGTCTTTGGATCACGAATTCCCAGTGAGTTCAAACCCGTAAACATAGAGGCATACGATGGAACAACAGACCACAGAGTGCGGATTGAGGATTACATCCTCCACATACACATGGCTAAGGAGATGATCTCCGCCATAAAATATTTACCCCTCAAGCTCAAAGGGCCAGCGTGGCATTGGCTCAAAAGCCTCCTGAAAATACCATTGGAAGTTGGGAAGAGCTCGAGGATGCTTTTGAGCAAATTTTCAAGGGACTTATGTCCGCCCTCCGGATCTGAGCGATTTAAGTCACATAACTCAACAACTTGGGAGAGTCGGCCCGCAAATTCTGGAACAGGTTCCTCACCAAAAAGAACCAAATAGTTGATTGTCCGGACGCGAAGCCTTAGCAGCTTTCAAACACAACGTCCAAGGCGAATGGCTCGCCGAGACACCTCGGCCAGGAGAAGCCGAGAACAATGGCTGCATTAACAAGCCTCATGACCAGCTTTTGCGGGAGAGGATAGTTGGCTGGCAAGATCTCGATACCAGCGACCCAAGTACATCCGAAGTCGGGGATGGAAATGTAAAACCACGGCGGCAAGGACCATCGCGGACAAAGAAAAAGCAGCCGAAGAGCACGGCGATCAACGCCCGGATTCGAAGCTCTCGGCGGAATCATAAAAACTGCCCCTCAAGGATAACAGCGACGAGCTATCAACCTAAACAAAATCTTGGACAAAATATGCCAAATCCACGGTACTCGGGAAGCACGCAAACCATACCCACAGAGATTGTTGGGTCTTCAAGCAGTCCGGCAAACTCAATGCGAACACAAGGGCTCGACACACCAGCGAGGGCGATGGCGAACCCCACAAGCGAGCACCGAAAACAAAAGAATTTCCCACAAGAAGTCAAAACAGTGAACTCACTTCAAGTGACAAAAGGGAAAAACAGGCGGCACCCATAGAAACACAGCATACGGTCTATCCAGCGAGTCCCAACGTTGGTTGTCAAAACCAATCACCTTCGATCATCGGGACTATTCGGAAGTATCCGGAGCAGGATGGACTGCCTTGATATTAGATCCTATAATCGGCGGACTCCAATTTACACAAGTCCTAATGGATGGAGGTAGCGATCTAAACCTGCTATATCGGACACAATCCATAAAATGGGGATAGACCCAACCAAAATTAGCCATAGCAACACCTCCTTCAAAGGGGTAATGCCAGGCCTATATGCCCATTATGCGGGCTCCCTACTACTAGAAGTTGTGTTGGCTCATCCGACAACTTCCGCCGTGAAAAGTTAACCTTCCATATCGCCCCATTAAAAGTAGCTAACAAGCACTCTTTGGGGCGTGAAGCTTTACGCCCGCTTTAACGCAATACCGCATTATGCATCTCTTACACTTAAAATGCCGATCCACGGCATCATCTCATTAAAAGGGAGTATCAAGTGTTACTCGAGCACGGAAGAACGTGAGACTGCCTTGACAGCCCCACACTAATCCGGCTCCGCTAATCAAAGCACTTGAATATGTCATTCGGACCCCGTACATGTCTAGACGAGTCCGGCATAAACATATAAACGCCTACTAGCGGCATACCCCGTACAAGGGCTGCGCATGTACAACAAGAGACAATAAAGCTCAATTTTATTCACTTTTGAACCGTACTCTGTTTATTTAATATAAAGTACATTTTTACATACGATCTTTTTTCTTTTCAACTAAGTTCTTCTCTTTTACAGATGAACACGTGCTACACCCGTCCGAGGATCACGGCACAATGGAATCTGGTGCAGGCGTGCGGTAGGGACCCGTTGCAAGGATTCTTTTCAGATTAAGACCCTCGTAAACCTTTTTACTATCTCTTGTTGATACATCCCCGGTTTGTTCCTATAACCAAGGAGGAGGCTAGCGTTTGGCATCGGCCGCACCAAATTTTTTGCGTGCACGGACACGGGGGCTTAGGGCATTATTCTGCCCGTTTTCATAAAGACCGAATACCTTAGGGAGTGTTGGCGTCTCGAGTTAGGCCTTATATGCATCAGCTCGAATCATGTCTTTGGTCAAATGTTGGGTTTGCCCGGCTCTGTGTTTTGCTGCCTTACGTTCCGTTCTATCGGCTAAAGCGGCACCGGAGAACTCTGCGATTGTGCCCGGTTCGGCGGTGAGCACCTCGATGAAAGCCAAAACTGGTGTCATGATATAGCGTGAGACTGGTCAACCACTCGATGACCCACCGGAATGTTTAGAATTCCCCCGCATTAACGAAGGACCATTTCCCGGTCAGGCAAATACGCGCCACGAATTCAGGAGAGCGCGGTGCCCCTAGGGGCTATATAGTAGCCCCACCATCGAACTCATATGGCTAAGTGAAAGTGATAAAGCATTATAGCCCGGTTGCCTAGTTTGCTACGCTATCACCTCCTTTACAGGACCAAGACGTTGGATTAAGTGTGAAAATGTGCCTTTTTGCAAACACCCCTGCATTATGTGTGTGGGGGCTGAAGCCGAAGACTGCCATCTTTCAGGATATATACACATATACATCAACGGCCGCACAGGAGGTGTTTTAATACTTGAACACACAAGTATAAAAAAGCTCTTATATTATATTGAAACATTGTTTTCACAAATCATACATGTCATTAAAACATAATATCCTTCGAGCACTGCGTCTCTATTAAACGAGCGCCTTGCAGGACTTCCTCAAAATAGTGCTCGGCGGTACTAAACCTGTCCGAATCTTGGGATGCAACGTCGGTGGCCTTCATCTCCGCCCAGTATGTCTTGACACGGGCAAGAGCCATCCGCGCACCCTCTATGCATGTTGACCGCTTCATTGCAACGATATGCGGCACCGCACCAAGGAACTGTTGCACCAAGCCAAAATAACTCTTCGGCTCGGGCCTATTCGGCCACAAATGAGTCACGGCATCCTTCATGGCAAGTCTGGACAACCTATTCAGCTCAGCCCATTCGGCCAAACGATCGGTTAATGAAAGTGGACGCTCCGGACTATGGAACTGCGACCAAAAAAGCTCTTCCATTCCGTGATCCTTTCGACCTCGGAAGTGTTCGGCGCGTCTGCGGCACTTTCGCCGCCAAGTCGGATAAGCATCCTCCGCACCCCACAGCCGGTCCAATTGAGTGTACTTAGGATCCGTGAATTTCCTCCGTAGCAGAAAGGGCTTTCCAGCCGCAATATCCCCGGCCTGACGTAGCATCTCCTTCATAGCTCTCATCGCAGAGCGAGTGCCCTTGGCCTCGGTGGCGGCCCTTTTCAGGTCCTCTTGTTCCACTCGATCTTATTTTTCAAGAAGCTCGGAACGGTCAGTAGCATTCTTCAATTTCACGGCCATCTCGGCCATTTCTTTCTTGCTTCGGTAGTGAGCAGCCTGTTCGGCTTTTAGCTCTGCGGCCGCCTTTAAGGCAGCCGCGTCACATTTTCTGGCTTGCTCCTTGGCTCAGGCGAGTTCTGCCCGAAGGTTCTCCATAGCAGCGGCACCCTCTGCATTAAGCATACATGTTGTAAGGCATGGGCGTCAAGCTCCCTTACCAGGTGCCCGCGGAGAAGTTGCATACCTTGTGACTCGTCAAGCCGCTTATTAACAAGCGTGATGTCCGCATCCGCCACGTCAAGTTGCCGCTTCAGTTCAGCAAATTCATCAGCCCGGCTAGCCACCGGACGCTTCTCCACCTACATAGGAAGAGCGCATATTATACCTGGGGTTATGATCCTCGGCGCGCCGTCATTTTTGACACCGCACCAAGTCTCAGGGGCTACTATCTATACAGGGCGCATTTTATATGCAAAACTGTCATAAGGTACATCATTTTGCGTACCTCAAAACCCGTCGATAAACTTACGGCGGCTTCATACAATCCGCTCTCGGCGGATGAAATCACTTCAATCACCGTACCCATTAACGTCACGGTGATCTTCCATTTATAAACGCTTCGCCGAGCAGATCCTTCAGCTCCTCCGACCGTACACCCGTTGGTGCGGACTCGTCCGGTGGCCTTTTCGAAGGCGGACACGGAGGGCTTTGAGGGACATCTGGCTGCCTTACGGCCCCGCGGATTCGGAGAATCCTCGAGCGACACCTCGGGGTCGTCCGCCTCGCCTCTTGATCTGGCGGCGGGCGTTTAGCTCTCCATCATCTCGGACCAAGATCCCTGAAGGCGAGCTCTGCTGTGAAGGGCTGAGATCCGAACTACAAGGTAAACTTTGGTTAACTTCAGAAATAAAGCAGGATGTCTCTCTTTTTAAAAATTCCCCCCTTTACTTACGGCTCATTGGAGGCTGATCTCCTTGGGAAATAGTGCGGCGGGGCATCTCTGCCCTTGAGGACCCCTGGCGAATTTCTTCCCCGCTTGAGGCTTTGGTCTCCGGATCTTGAGCGGTCCTCTTCTCCCCTTGGAGGGAGGATTATCGATCCCCTTTCTTGATAGCCTCCTTCACGGAGGTAGTAGTTCCTTGTTCCCCCTTCGCCTTCTTCAAAAGGCACAGACCTCTAACATCTTGGTTATCTGAGGATCCGGCGTGGACTCGGGGAGGGGGCGGACACTGATCAGTTTGCTTTTGCTATCCACTCCTGTTTATGATAAATATCACGGATAGCATGTCAAATCTGGACTACTTACTTGAGTATCCGAGGCGATTGCAGCTCAGACCTGCGTCCTCGGTTAAGTCCGGACACATTGCTTGTGATCCGAAGAACAGTTGGTACATCTCCACAGGCGTTGCGCCCATAAAATGTTGGAGAGCTTCGTGGTCCCTCGGATTAAACTCCCACAGGCGGAGGCGGCGTTTGCAGGAGCAAGGTGCGGCGAATCAGCATGACCTGCGCTACTACGACCAGATTGATATCTCTCTCTAGGAGGTCTCGAATACAGCCACACAGCAGAGGTCGTCCTTGGGCGGTCCCGATCGAGCCCTTTATTGACCCATGATGCCCGCCCGCGATGGAGGACCAGCGGAAGGCAGGTGGCGCCGCCCATTTGGTGCCCGAGGCGGTGATATAAAACCACTCTGTTGCCATAAATTGAGCTCCTCTTGAAAAGAGCCCTCGGGCCATGGGCGTCGGCATTCTTGCTTATAACAGCCCTCCGCTTTCTGCACGATGCCCGTTGATCATTTTCGGCTCCACTTTGAAGGTCTTGAGCCACAATCCGAAGTGAGGGTAATCGGAGGAAGGCTTCATCGACAATGAGCAGCGAGATGTGGAGGATGGACTCGAGATCAAGTCATGGAATTCCAGCCCATAATAAAACATGAGCCCCCTCATGAAGGGGTCCATCGGGAAGCCTAAACCCCGAAGGAAGTGAGACACGAACACCTTGCTCTGACCAGGCTCGGGAGTGGGAATAACCTGCCCTTGGGCAGGCAGCCTATGCGAAATTTCGCCGGTTAGATACCTGGCGTCTCTCAGCTTTAGCACATCTTCTTCCGTGACGGAGGAAGACATGCACCGGCCGTGCAAGTCGGAGCGGACATCGTTGAAGGTCGAAGCGCCTAAATCTGGAGCTTTGGGTGTTGGAACTTTCGAGTCGGTAGTTCAATTGAGATTGAAAAAAGGGCGGGCCTTGGTCTCATTATAAAGAGGTTGAATACCAGATCCCTCCCATGACCGTTCGGGACTCGCCTTGATGGAGGAGGAATGCCAGCGAGCACGGTTGGGTTACCGCACGCTGTATTGATGAGGATCCCGGAATAAGGGGCACGATCTCCGCTCGATAAGGCGTGCTGGAAGAAACCACCTCGCTAAGCGCTGAGGTGGGACAGTAAAACGATTCGTATAAAGGCTGGCCGTGGTGTGATGTCATGCTTGCGGAATCGTCGTGAGATCTGTGCAAGGTTATTCTCTCTACGGTGGTATGTGGAACTTGTTTTGCGAGCGGACACTATCCTTGTGTTCAAAATCTTCTATGAAGTATTAGGAGGAACCCGCCTTGCAATGCGAAAACAATATCTGGCGCCCGGATTAAATCGTCATTGAAGCCTGGTTCGAGGGACTCTTGAGGAGTCTGGATTAGGGTGTGTCGGATAGCGAACTATCACCGTTGGCGGACTCTGGACTATGAAGATACAAGATTGAAGACTTAGTCCCATGTCCGGATGGGACTTTCCTTGGCGTGGAAGGCAAGCTTGGCGATCTGGATATGTAGATCTCCTACCATTATGGCCGACTACATGTAACCCTAACCCTATCCGGTGTCTATATAAACCGGAGGGTTTTAGTCCGTGGGGCGAACAACAATCATAACATAGGCTAGCCTCTAGGGTTTAGCCTCTCGATCTCGTGGTAGATCCACTCTTGTACTACCCCTATCATCAATATTAATCAAGCGGGAGTAGGGTTTTACCTCCATCGAGAGGGCCGAACACAGGTAAAAACATCGTGTCCCTTGTCTCCTGTTACCATCTACCTAGACGCACAGTTCGGGACCCCCTACCCGAGATCCGCTGGTTTTCACACCGACACCCTCGAACAAGCAGCCTAAGCGCCGGAATCAGCGGCGCCGATCTAAATCCTGCCAAAGCAAAAAGCAGCGATTCCGGCACGAGAGATAATAACACCGGACAGTCTTGAAAGCGACCCCCTCAGCGAGAATTCAGCACGGGAGGGCGGAGGAGCCCAGCCCTCATGAGAGGCGGCGAGGCGAGAGAGGTAGAGGGCGATAATTACATGCCTCCCTCCGAAGATGAGGCAAGCCTCGGACAACAGAAATTTTCATGCACTCGAGGATCCCGTCGAACAAGAGCGTTTCAAGCGCGGCTTATAGCCACGGCGAGCAGCCTCAAGAAAAATAGCAACAACTTAGAGCTGACCAAGACTCGCTAAGCCGACGCGATGGACTGAAGTCCTTGCGGCGAAAATGCGTGCTCGAGCGCCCTCAAGAGCTACCCAAACTGCAGGCTGCTACCCGATTAGAGGAGGAAGCACCTAAACCTACATCACCAGCGCCTGCAGCGGCGGACCGTCCACCTCGTGGCTGCGACAGAGAGGCGTCTCGGCCCTCCACTCAATCCGCACCCTGGCGTCGATCAAAAATACCAAGGCGGGGAGATCGCGACCTGCGAGATATATTGGAGGACAAGGCAAGGCAAACAAGATCGATCTCGGATCGCGCCGCCCACGACACGTGGCGATAACCGTTATGCGGATATGGCAAATCCGGCGGGCGAACAAAGTAGGCAAAGCTCATTTGAGCTACGTCGTGATATAGCCCAGTGCCGAGGTGCCACACCAACTATGCTTCACGGATGAAGTAATGGATCATCAAATCCCGAGGTTTCAAACCTGTAAACATCGAATCATATGATGGCACAACAGATCCTGCGGTATGGATGGGGATTATCTCCTTCATATCCACACGGCCCTTGGTGATGATCTACGCCATCAAATACCTCCCTCAAGCAAGGACCAGCTCGGCATTGGCTTAACACTTGCCGCGAGAGTCAATTGGTTGTTGGGAGGACACGGAAGCCGTATTCCTCGACAATTTCAGGGCACCTATGTGCGACCACAAGGCGCCGATGACCTAAGCCACATAATTCAGCAGCCCGGAGAATCGGCGGACAATTCTGACACGGTTCCTAACCAAGAAAAATCAAATAGTCGACTTTCCGGACGCGAGAGGCCCTTGCAGCCTTCAAGCATAACATCGACGAGTGGCTTGCACGGCACCTAGGACAGGAAAAGCGAAATCCATGGCAGCCCTCACAACACTCATGACCGCTTTTGGCGGGACAAGACAACTAACTAGCTGTATTAATAACATGACCAAGAGCCACAGTAATTCGCATACCAAGGACAGCAATGGCAGGTCGCGTCGCAACAAGCACAAAGCGCCGCGTGCGGCGACAACGCGAGATCGGCGATTAACGCCCGGATTAGAGGCTCTAAAACCGGTCAGCGGAAAAAGCCATTTAAAAGAAATACTCGGGCCCGTCCGGTTTGGACTGAATACTCGATCGCTCGTGCGGATACACGCACCCCGAAAAACCAGCCAATCACACCAGCAGGGATTGTTGGGTGTTCAAGCGGCGAGCAAGATAAATGCGAAAACAGCGACAAGGGGCTGCATAGCAATGAGCGAGGAGGAGCCGGCCGCTGAACAATAGGGGATAGAAGGGCTTCCCCCACAAGTGCGGACGGTGAACATGATATCGCAACCCACATCCCCAAAAGGGGCGGAGCGTGCACTTTCGAGGGGCGTATATGCGTTGGAGCCAGTCGGCCCAAAATTCAACCCGTGGTCCTCTGCCCGATCACTTTTGATCGAAGGACCACCCACTAGCATCCGCCATGGCGGATTCGCCACAGTAGTTCTAGACCCAATCATTGTGGTTTCACCTCACTAGAGTCCTTATGGGCGGCGGCGTGCTATGAACCTGCTTTATCGGGATCGGTCACGAAAAATGGGCATAGATCCCTCAAGGATTAAACCCACAAAAGGCGACCTTTAAAGGCGTCATACCAGGTGTAGAGGCCAACTGTGCAGGCTAAGTTACACTTGAGGTGGTCTTGGATCCCGGATAATTTCGAAGCGAGGAGTTAATCTTCGACATAGTTCCGTTCATGATGGCTATCACGCCTTTGCTTTCGGACGAGCCGCATTGCAAAGTTCAATGCGGTGTCGCTTTCGCATATCTCAAGCTCAAGATGCGAGGCCCTCGAGTCATTACGGTCAATGGAAACACGAGCGCTCTCTCGAGCGGAGGAGCATAGGGCGACCCTCATGGCGGAAGTACAAAGTAGCCTCTCAAGGCAATTCTCGATCCGGCTATTAAGCGTCCGGTCATCGTCAAGCGGCGCCGGTAACCTACAACAAGACCGTCGCACGTTCGAGCAAGCATAGCAATGCGACCCCAACCCCAGCCCTCGCGAAATGCGAAACCAGTACTACGTACATAATTACGCTCTGGAAATACCATGGGCACAGGGGAGAGCACGACCATGGCATGCGAAAAGCGGCTCAACCGCACTAGGGGCTCCGATTTTGTCATTCTTTTCTCACTTTCAGGACTCCACTCTCCGGAAGGCCTGTCCGTGATCAATCGCCCGAACACATGATGCAACAGCCGGGGAGGCGAAAGCTCGTCGAATGTCAGGTGGTCTCTATAACGAGCTAAATACATCTTACATACCATCCAGCGGCTCGTCCACGGAGAGGACATGTCAATAGTCCCATCTCTTGCTTATCGCACTATTTGTATCGTTCTGCTTTTACCGCAGCTTTTTTGAATAAACAATACATAGCTTTTGTCTATTATTGCATTCCCTTTTTATGTAAATATGTTAAGTTATGACATTATGCAACCGTACACTTTAGTGCGGCCAATACACCGAGGGCTTGATACCCCGAATATGGTGTGAAAGTCCGAACACTCTCACGAGTCGGCACCCGAACTTATAGCATTATATGCATCGGCTCGAATCATGTCTTGGGTCAATAGTTGGGTTTGCCCGGCTCCCATGTTTTGGTACCTTACGTTCCGTTATATCGGCTAAGGTAGCGCTGGGAGAACTACTGCGATTGTGCCCGGTTGAGCTGGGTTAAGCACCTCGATGAAAGCTAAAACTGGCCGTCATGATAAAGCGAGAGCTGGTCGCTGTTCGAGAGGTTTCGTGTCCCTAAAGACTTATGCCGCTTAGGCGGGGCAGTTTTGCCGGCCTTGGCCTGATAGCGCCCGAACTCGGTCTTCGAATACTAGGGGCTTCACGAAATTTATAATTATAAATTCTACGGCTAAGTAAGAGTGATAAAGGATTATAGTCCGATTGCCTTGTTACGTTGTCTTTGGCGCCTCCCTCGAAGGACCCAAGAATGGGAACAAGAGCTCAGGTTTATCCCAACACCCCACTTTCGTGGCATGGGGCGAAGCCGACGACTCGCCATCTCTCAGATTTAATAAACGGAAGCATAGAAGGTAATATTTTAAATTCAAAAGCGTTGCTTAGCGCATATGAACAAGTTTTCAGCGCACAGGATTACACGAGCGAGTTTACTCAAAAATTACATCTTTGGAACATTCATCCGCTATACGGCGGGCACCCTTCAGGACGCCCTCATAATACATCTCGGGCTTGCGATGCTCCTTGCCCGGCGGTGGCCCGTCTGTCACCAGCTTCTCAGCATCCATCTTGCCCCAGTGCACTTTCGCACGGGCAAGGGCCCTACAGGCGCCATCGATGCACACGGAGTGCTTGATGACTTCAAGCCGTGGACAGGCACCAGCCCAAATTAGCTCCCAGGGATGACCTCACCAGGCCATAGCCCGACTATAAGGCCCTTCATGGCCTGTTCAGCCACCTTATGGAGCTCGACCAGCTACTTTAGCTGGTCGCTCAAGGGCACCGGGTGTCCGGCCTCAACATACTGGGACCAGAACACCTTCTCCATCGAGCTCCCCTCCTCGGCTCGGTAGAATCTTGTGCGTCGGGCTGCTGAGGGAAGATCTGTGAATGCTCCTGGAGAGCTCCGGAC
Organism: Aegilops longissima; assembly: GCA_021605205.1. Taxonomy (NCBI): domain Eukaryota; kingdom Viridiplantae; phylum Streptophyta; class Magnoliopsida; order Poales; family Poaceae; genus Aegilops; species Aegilops longissima. Next base: position 407,084,901 of record CM038680.1, read on the forward strand.
TCGGGTTAGTAACAAGTAATTCACTTTCTCATGCTTGCTTTGCATAAAGAATGCCTTACCCGCCGCTATATTCTTCATCGCCTCAATTTCCTGGAGGGCTTTTGGGCTTGACCTTGGCAGATTTGGCGCTCTCAAGGGCGAGGCGAGCTTGGACTCTTGAGTCTTTGAGTCAAGCTCAAACTCTCGTGTTTTTCCACGAGGCACGGGCCTCGCTGCACCTCCGCCACCCGCGCCTCCTGCTTTTCTCGCTCGGTCGCTCCATGGCGCATTGTCTTCAGCCTTGGACAGCGCTTTCTTCAGGGTCGCCACCTCGGTTGTGGCCCCTGTAATACTCAGGTTAGTCCTGTCATTTTTTGCAACCACATCTTTTTTATATTTTCACATAAGGTACTACTTACCTTCTTTGTCCTCGAGCTGCTTCTTGGCAAGGCCGAGCTTGTCCTCGGACCGCTCGAGGCTCTGCCTCAATGCAGCGACCTCTGCAGTCAGTGCAGCAGATGTCAGCAGCGCTGCCTGCATTCCCATATTGACATACTTATGTTAGACTCCTGCGTATATCTTTTAGATCCTCAGTTCGGCTTTTCTTTCCGAACACCAAACTGAGCATCAGGGGCTACTGTCTATGCGGTAGTATTTTTACATATCTTAAATACATACCTCAAAGCCTGTTAGAAGGCTGGCACGAGCTTCATCAGCCCGTTCTTGGCGGATGAACATTCGGATCACCGCACTCATAATAGTGCGGTGCTCCTCGTCGATGGAGGCGCCGTTAAGAACCTCCAGCAAATTATCCGGTGCCTCCGGTTGGACGGAGGTCACCGGCATCGTAGGCTTGCCCTTCTTACTAGGGGGCCTCCTGCCGGGCTTCGGAACTGCTCAAGGTTCTGGGGCGGTGTACGGCCCGGGGCCGGACTTGGAGCCCTTGGGGGTTTTGTCCCCTTTACGCTGGGAGTCCGGGAGGTCGCCTTGCGGCGCCTCCAGGACCACCTCCTCCTGGCTTGGACCCTTTTGGGACTCCGCCTCGGCACCATCTGTAGGGCGGGGGGAGGAGGCGGCCGGAAGTGAAGTGCTATTCACATCTGACGAGCTCAAGGAGCTGCTCAACGACACGCCGACCTGGGCTCGGGGCAGACTACGTGATCATATTCAGCGTTAGAAGATATTGTGCAATAAAGGAACGCCATGAGTTATTCTGGTATCTAGATACTTACGATTTTGCCAGGGGCTTGGCCCTGGCTGGCCACTCCTCTTCGCCGTCGTCGGCGTTGGTGGAGTAGTCCGGAGGAAGGGTCCTTCCCTTCTTGGACCCTCCCCCCCCCCTTCCTTTTCTTCTCTCCCCCCGCTGGGGGGGAGACCTCTCTTTCCTCCTCCTCGTTTTCGTGGGAGGAGTCCGCCTTGGAGTCATCGGACGACGAGTCCGACACCACCGGGCGCCGGGAACTCTTTCAAGTCCCCGTGGCTTTCTTCTTGGCCTTCTTCTCCGACACCATGTAAGGTGCCGGGTCCAGCAGCTTCGCCAGGAGGGCATCTGCTGGGCCTTGAACAAAGGAGCCGACACCGATCTGTCTGATCTTCTTCTGCCAAGCTGTCAAAGGCAGGGAGCTTAGATCCGCATAGAGTCAAACTATGAAAACAAGAATCCGTGAGGGTAGAACAAGCGTACCACGCTGGCTTGGCGCTTTGCGCGAATCCGCGATCCTCGGTAATGGGAGGGGAACCTTGGCGCCTTTGAATAGCACCTTCCGGCATCCTCGTGCGTTGTGTCAAGAGCCTGGTCGAGTTTAGTCTGGGCGGGTCGAACTCCACAAGTTGAAAGCCGTCGTTGACACGGGAGGATCCGGCGAATGAGCATGACCTGGACTACATTGACAAGTTTAACTTTCTTGTCCACCAGGTTTTGGACGCAGGTTTGGAGTCCGGTCAGCTCTTCCGAATTACCCCACGACAGGCCCGTCTCTTTCCAGGAGGTGAGCCGTGTGGGGATGCCAGATTGGAATTCGAGGGCCGCTACCCATTCAGGGTCACGCAGCTCGGTGATGTAGAACCACCCCGATTGCCACCCCTTGATGGTGTCCACGAAGGAGCCCTCGAGCCATGTGACGTTGGGCATCTTGCCCACCATGGCGCCTCCGCACTCCGCTTGTTGGCCGCCCACTACCTTCGGCTTGACATTGAAGGTCTTCGGCCATAAGCCGAAGTGGGGCTTGATGCGGAGGAAGGCCTCGCACATGACGATAAACGCCGAGATGTTGAGGATGAAGTTCAAGGCCAGATCGTGGAAATCCAGGACGTAGTAGAACATGAGCTCCCGGACAAATGGGTGGAGTGGGAAGCCCAGTCTGCGGAGGAAATGGGGGAGGAACACCACCCTCTCATGGGGCCTGGGGGTGGGAATAAGCTGCCCCTCGCTTGGAAGCCCGTGCGCAATCTCTTTAGACAAGTATCCGGTTTTCCTTAACTTTTTGATGTGCCCCTCCGTGACAGAGGAGGCCATCCACCTGCCTCCCGCTCCGGACATGGCTAGAAAAGGTTGAGGTGGGAAGTGCGGACTTGGGCGCTGGACCTCCGTGCGCGGAAATGGATAAGCGAAGGAGGAAGAAGGCGTAGATGAAAAAGGTGGATCCTTATCCCCTTATATGGGCGGACCAAACTATGTGCCCCCACCCGCCTGGTAAAACTCGCTTATCTCCCAAGCGCCATAATTAATGGCGCGGTTGGGTTACCCACGCCCTTATTGATGAGAATCCCGGAATAAGGGGACACGATCTCTGCTTCGACAAGACGTGCCAAGGAAACCGCCTCGTTAAATGCGCTGAGGTGGGACAGTAAAAACAATTCGAATAAAGGCTTGGCTGTGGTGTGGTGTCACGCTGCGGAATACGTCAGCAGATTGGATTGGTGTAAATATTATTCTCTGTACGGTGGTATGTGGAACTTATTTTGCAGAGCCGGACACTACCCTTGTGTTCAAAATCTTCTATGAAGTATTCGGAGGAGGAACCCGCCTCACAATGCCGAAGACAATCTGCACGCCGGACTCGTCATCATTGAAGCCCGGTTCAGGGGCTACTAAGGGAGTCCTGGATTAGGGGGTGTCCGGATAGCCGGCCTATAACCTTTGGCCGGACTCCTGGACTATGAAGATACAAGATTGAAGACTTCGTCCCGTGTCCGGATGGGACTTTCCTTAGCGTGGAAGGCAAGCTTGGCGATACGGATATGTAGATCTCCTCCCATTGTAACCGACACTGTGTAACCCTAGCCCTCTCCGGTGTCTATATAAACCGGATGGTTTTTGTCCGTAGGACGAACAACAATCATACCATAGGCTAGCTTCTAGGGTTTAGCCTCTCTGATCTCGTGGTAGATCTACTCTTGTACTACCCATATCATCAATATTAATCAAGCAGGAGTAGGGTTTACCTCCATCGAGAGGGCCCGAACACAGGGTAAAACATCGTGTCCCTTGTCTCCTGTTACCATCCGCCTAGACGCACAGTTCGGGACCCCCTACCCGAGATCCGCCGGTTTTGACACCGACAACGGTGATGAATCCATATTAGTGTATTGTGTGGTGTATAGTGGACTCGTGTGCGCCATCTCACCGCTAAGAAGTTTCTCGTGGTCGTAGAACAGGATAGCCATTGAGTCAAATTTGGCTTGGTGCAACTAAACCCCACATTACCTTCTTGATACAAATGCATGTACGATAGGATCTGATGTAAGTCTTGCTGAGTACCTTTGTACTCATGTTGCTTTATTATGTTTTTGCAGCGGAGACTTCGGTCTTACTAGTTACGTGGACTTCGACAAGTAGCTTGTACCTCAGCTACGATCTTGATCAGATGTTGTAGATAGCCAGGCTCTTCAGCCTTTTTCATTTGTAGATGTCTGTACTCAGACATGTAATGCTCCCGCTTGTTGCTTGCATGCTCTGAATGTTGGGTCATGTGACCCCTATTTGCAATAAATGATATGATGGCTCTTTGAGCCTTATTTATATGAGTTGTTGAGTTATGCTGTGATGCCATGTTGTAAATCACATACTTGCATGTTATGCGTACGTGTAATGTGTATTGCTATGTGTGGGATCTCACTATCTAGTTGTTTATCCTAGTAGCCTCTCTTACCGGGAAATGTCTCCTAGTGCTTCCACTGATCCCTAGTAGCTTGCTACTGCTCCGGAACACTTAGGCTGGCCGGCATGTGTCCTTCTTCGTTCCTGTGTCTGTCCCTTCGGGGAAATGTCACGCGGTGTCTACCGGAGTCCTGCTAGCCTGCTACAGCCCGGATTCTCCGGAGTCCTGCTAGCCCAGCTGCTACAGCCCGGATTCACTCGCTGATGACCGACACGTTCGTTTTTGGGTCATGTATGCCTGTCCCTATAAGTTAGTGCCACTTTGAGTTCATGACTAGCCATGTCAGCCCGGGTTCTTTGTCATATGGATGCTAGCGACACCATCATATACGTGTGCCAAAAGGCGCAAACGGTCTCGGGCATGGTAAGGCGACACCCATGGGAATACCGTGCGTGAGGCCACAGAGTGATATGAGGTGTTACATGCTAGATCGGTGTGGCGTAGAATCGGGGTCCTGTCAGCTTTAGTATCAGAGCCTTACTGCCTGTAGGATTACGAAGCCAAACTGGTCAAAGTTGAGTCTAGATATTCTTTAGTTATATAAGGGAATTGATTGTGGGAAGGAACGTAAGGCTCTTTTTACTCCTTATACCTCATGGCCTTCTGATCTGAGTCATCCTACCTTTCCTACGGGGTTAAGGAACTAGGCTTTCTCTTCCGTCTATCAGGATCACGTGTTACTACTCTGTAGTCCCATAGGATTGGTTGATCAGAGTCATATCCCAGTTTCGAGTACTTCCGGTGTAGCCTGTTTAGTATTATCCCAGAACCTTGAGTGGTGATGTTGAGTTGATGTACTATCCCATTTTAGCAGGCTGTCTCATTCTGAGCATTTTACTGCCGTCATGCTGCCGGAATTTCCCTAGGAGTTCGAGAGATACTAATTTCCTTCCCTTACATTCTACACCCCATAGATGATGTCGTCCTTGGTTTCGTTTTCTCAGGATGTCAACAGTTAAGCGAAGTTCTGTTGCTTGTAGCCAGAACCACGGAGATGGTAGGGATGAGGATCCTCCCGACCCACCTTCGTTAGAGATGGAGAGAAACAAGCATGAGTCTAGCCGCTTGTCGGCACGTATCGAGGAGAACACCGCACATCAGTTCAAAGGGTCTGCAACCATTCATGACTTCATTCGCTTGCACCCACCCACCTTTCATCATTCTATTGAGCCACTCAATGCAGATGACTGGCCCCGTAGTATCACTCATAAGCTGCGTTCCGTGAACGTAGATAAAGATGACAAGGTCACCTATGCCACATACCACCTAGAAGGTCCGGCTAGTCTTTGGTGGCAGAACTATGAGGCTATGCTTCCAGCTGGCCAGATTCCTACCTAGAGGGATTTCACTGAGGCTTTTCACGAGCATCGCATACCTTAGGCCCTCATTGATCGCAAGAGAGAAGAGTTCTGTAGTTTCACCCAGGGTAATATGGCCGTTGATGCTTACAGTAGAGAGTTTGAGAACCTCGCCCGCTATGCCACAGAAGAGGTGTCCACGGACGCCAAGAAGCAGGTTAGGTTCCGGAAGGGTCTCAACCCCAAGTTGCGTCGTGATCTCCACCTGCATCATTGTGATACATTCCAGGCCCTTGTGAACAAGGCCATTAATGCAGAGACAGCTCAGTTCACTTACGAGGAGTCTCGTAAGCACACCCATGATTTGGGATCTTCTTCTGGTTCTGGTTCTCAGAAGCGCCGGATTTGGGTTCCGACCTCCGCTCTTCCTTCCAGGTATTCACCGAGGCCATCTTATGTGGCGGCTCCCCTAGCTCAGTCGTATGCTCCACCCAGGCCTACTGGTAGACCGCTTGTCAGTGCGGGTCCACGTCCAAATTCAGGGACTTTCTTCACATGCTGGAAGCCAGGACACTATGCACGTGACTACTCTCAGACAAGTTATGCTCCACCCCAGCTCGAGAAGTCTGTTGGCTGTGTCAAGCCATCAAGCAAGACGATCAGTGCCAAGCCAGTTCGCACTAAACGTGGACGTGTGCATCACGTCTCAGCTAAAGACGCTCATGATGATCCGGATGTCGTTCTTGGTACACTCCTTGTCAATTGTCATCCAGCATCGGTTCTATTCGATACTGGAGCATCTCATTCCTTCATTTCTGAAAGCTATGCTAACTTTGCACAACATGTCATTTTGTGATATGCCCACTCCACTAGTCATTCAAACTAATGGATCCAAATGGCAAACTTCTAGTGTAAGCCATGGTAACAAAATCCTTGTGGGTAGACTTGTATTCCTTGCATCACTTATAGCCCTCAAGTCTACAGATATTAACATCATCTTGGGTATGGACTGGATGAAAGCTCATTATGCCAAGATTGATTGTTACACCAGGTATGTTCAGCTTACACACCCATCTGGCAAGATAGTCACTGTCTCCACTAGAGTTGCAAGGCGTGAGCTCTATTCTCTTAAGGCCAGCCCTCTTCCAGACCTTGAAGATATCCCGGTAGTCCGTGACTTTCCGGATGTCTTTCCAGAGGAACTGCCAGGTGTTCCACCTGACCGAGATGTAGAGTTCGTCATAGATCTTATCCCAGGAACCGCTCCAATCTCTAGGAGACCTTACAAAATGGCACCCTTAGAACTAGTTGCTACGTCTTGAGGTTGTGTTGGTTTTCCTTGAAGAGGAAAGGGCGATGCAGCAATAGTAGCGTAAGTATTTCCCTTAGTTTTTTGAGAACCAAGGTATCAATCCAGTAGGAGGCTCCTCAAAAGTCCCACGCACCTACACAAACAAACAAAGAACTCGCAACCAACGCAATAAAGGGGTTGTCAATCCCTTCACGGCCACTTGCGAAAGTGAGATCTAATAGAGATAGTGTCGTGGATTTGTCACAGCAGATGTCCTTAGTGTGAGGACTTAGTCGTGAGGCCAACTCATCTATCTAGTAGCTTGAGAGGGGTTGAGCGGAATCGAGAGACGCAACACAAGACAAGGATTTAGACAGCTTCGGGCCCCGGGAACATCATCCTGAATAGCCCTACATGCTGTTTGTGGCTAGGTCTCATTATAATCGAGAGGGAGTCGCCGTAAGTCGGCTCTCCTAATTGTGTCTAGCCTAGAGATTATTTCTTCTTGCCCCTCTTTGGGGAGCCCTGCCCCTCCTTATATAAGTTAGAGGGGCGGGTTACATGTGGAGTCTTAGTAGGACTAGGACTAGTCTATCTTCTCTTACAAGTTGATTACAAGTCCGGGTCTTGCTTCCTCGTAAAGGAAATATTCGTCATCCCTTTCCTCTTAATCCGTACCATCATAACGTGAGCCGGCCTTCTAGGCTTTGGGCCTTGTTGTCCATCTGACCCGCCCGCCAGGTTACTAATGAGTCGCCCAGATCGGGCAGGTTATCTATGAATCGCCAAGCTCTGGGCGGGTCACCAGTGAGTCGCCAATACCGGCCGGGTCATACCGCGGGGTATATCCCCGACATTAGCCCCCAGTTTAATCTGGATTTATCCATGTTAAACTGATCCTGTAAAACAAACATAAGAACAAACTTGATAGGTTGTGCTCCGGGTTAAATTTTTGTAAGCCGGCACCTGATCATCTTTAAATCCTTGTCATTTCCTTCTTGATACATACCCGCGAACTCATAGCAAATCTCCTTTAGTAGATATGTTCAAACTTTGTGAATGCAAAAAATCCAGATACTTCTTTTGAGAAATCCGGGTCAATAGGCCAGCTTCAGAGTCAATTTGCTGGCATTGGTCTCTTGTGGAGAAATATTGTAGGAAATAATCCACTTGAACCGGCTTCCAAAGCGCCGGCTTAAAACACATTTGTCTTGAAATACTCATATGACTTTCAGCCGGCTTGAAGAGGTAAAACTTGCCGGTTTCTCATAACCAAAATGCCGTCATGTAAATATTGATAGCACCGGGTCATAACTGTAGCCGACGCCAGGTCGTAATTATTGATGACACCGGATCATGATTGTTGCAAACACCGGGTCAATCTGATCTGTTCAAAACTGAGAATTTGAAGATTTTCCCCCCTTTATATGTATATCACCTGTAGCCCCCAAGCGCCGGGTTGTCATGCTTGCAGCAACCTGGGACTTGTAATTGCCTTATGCTCATAAAACTTCAACCAGTGTAGCCCCCAAGGGCCGGGTCATTATGCAGCAGGGATTTTGTAAATATGATCATGTAAACTGGAGCAGCAACGTGTAGTCCCCAAGGGCCGGCTCAATAATATATTATGAGTTGGGACTTTGTATATAATTCATTGATAATAACATCGTATGATGTAATCTTCACAATGGGGCTTGAACCCACGTCCATAAGGTTAAAAGCTTTGTACTCTACCAACTGAGTAGTGGATCTTTCAATGTAATGGACTGAGGCTTGTGTACCTTGAATTTTTGACAGGAGCAACTGGTAGCCCCAAAGGGCCGGCTCATTTAAAATGTAATGAGTCGGGTCTTCAATAAGTTGAGCAAAAAATGACTTTGCATTAGCCCCCAGGTGCCATGGTGCATGCTGGCAGTGACATGGGACTTGTATATTCGATGTAATCTCGATTTGAACAATGTAGCCCCCAAGTGCCGGGTCGTAAGCGTGCAGCGACTCGGGACTATTTCCTCCATTGTAAAATAAATCATGCACATTGATAAAAATAATAGCCGTTGCGCTAAAGCGACTTTGAAAAACTCAATCATAACACTGGTTATTGATAATCACAATAGAAATCCAGCCATGTTGGCTATTCAAGATTTGAATAATATAATCCGGTATGAAAACTCAATCATTCAATATCATCATGAAAATCCTGCCAATTATGGCTATTAAAGATTTGAATACCTCATTGGTTGACAAATAAATCCGGAGTTTAAACCTGGCGGCTCTTGGCCGATGACGACTTAATGCACATTCATTGTAAGCCAGAATTTTTGTAACCCGGTGGCCTATAGCCCTTGAGAAAATCAATAATTGATAACCCTTTTGAGACACCAATTTCAGTGATGAGCTTGGACTGAAGCATTTATATAAGTCATAGTTCTGCAAATCCTGCACAGAGTTTAAACAACATATGCCCTGGCGACTTAACGTCAAGAGCAAGGGCGGCTAACCACCCAAATGTAGTCTTACCCTGCACACAAGTAGATCACAAGAACCCTTCGCGGTTTGCCGCAGGGCGGGTCATAATACCTCAGATATAAGCACTGTGATATTGAATTTGTACTGCCGGTTTACATGACCTGTGCAGTAAGGGTGATAACCCAATCCTCAGAAGCCAATGCTTCCACATAGATGATGATTGTCATAAGCTGGCGACTTATAGTCAAAATTCAAGCCGGGTTAAGCATAAAACACTTATATACATTTGAGATATAATCCAAAAAAGGTCTCAAGTCAAAACCAAAAATTGTTCACAAAAAAGACTTAAAAAATTTAAGGCTTCTGATTCGTATACAAATCAGAAAACCGTTCCAAAGGGGTTGAGCTAAGATTCGAATATGATCATATAGCCCCCAGTGGCTTTGGCGTTGCCGATCAAGAGGGTACCGACAGCTATGTTCTCTTTGGTTCGAATACGACCTATGTTTGAACAGGAAGCCCCCAAATGACCTTGAGAGTTGTTTAACGATGTTGATTCGAATACGATCCACGTCGGACCCAAAAGAGGTTAAGCTATGATTTGGATACGATCAAGAAGCCCCCTAGTGAGTTTGGAAGTGTGCCAATCAAAAGAGTTTCGACAGCTATGTTCTCTTTGGTTCGAATACGACCTATGTTTGAACAGGAAGCCCTCAAGTGACCATATATTAGCATTGCACCGATCAAGAGGGTACGGACAGCTATGCTCGATGAGAAGGAAGCCCCCAAATGACCATAATAAGATAAGCCGTAAGACAGGATACCTATGTTTGAACCGCGCATCATGGTAGCAAGTTATTTTTGGCAACCTTTAATTTTTCTTAGAACTCAAACTTGCGAGAGATTAATTCTTTTTGAACCAGAACTTTAAACCGGATTTGAAAGTTTCAGAATTTTGTGAGGGACAAATTTACCCTGGGCCGGCTTTCGAACCGGATTTGAGAGCTTCAAAGCTTTGCAGTAGAAAGATGTCTCTTGAGCCGAATTTTAAGCCGGAATCTTTAATTTGAACCGGAAATTTTCTGACGGCCTTTAAATTTTCATCAATATGGCGGTGGCCTCCGGAACCGGGTTATCCTTCCCTCCAATGACCCGGAGTTCCCGAGTCATGTCATTGTAGCCCGCGAGTCTCAAGACGACTCGAGGAGTTGGCTTTAGATTCTCCATATTTGACCATAGCAGAAGGTATTCATCATTGGCGTTGATAGCGCGATGTGAATCCACAGAAGGTTGAGGTGACTGCGGCGGGTTATAAATGATCTCGTATGAGCCGTGTCAGCAACTCGGCCAATGGTTCCTTCCAACTGGCTGTTTGAAGTTAACCAAACTGTAGTGGCGGCGACTTGTGCACCTGCCCATTGAACCATCCAGGACAGACAGCGGCGGATAATATATATGATAATCTGCCTCCAATTTGTTGGAAGAAAAAACGGGCTTCCCAAGTAGTGACTTGCTCATACTCAATGAACAGCTCACGTAGACAGGCGCGGCCCGGTGTGTTGATGTAGACCAGGCCGCGAGAGACGAACAGTAAAGATGACCGCAGTATCAGAGGCGGCTCAGACAGATGAGTCGGCCGCGGCATTATAAGCCGGCGCAGGCGAGTCAACCTCGTCGTTTTGATGTAGTGAACAATTGTCCTGCATCAACAATATTGCAGACCAAGACAAAGATAAACTGCTCTTTGACAACAAATAATATGGGCTAATAAAATATATTTTAAATGGATATCACCTGATGTTTCAGGCCGGAAATAATCCGCCATGAAGCTGATGATCACTATGGTGACGCTGAAGTTAATCACGGGCGAGACAGTCGCGGGAGCAACAGATGAGCCGGTCGCGGCATTGTAAGCCGGTGCGGACGGGCGAGTCAATCGCAGGCGCGGTAAACCACGCGGCCGGCGAGTTAATCGCACGCGTGGTAAGCCGCGCGGACAGTCGAGTCAATCGCATGTGTGGTCAGCCTCGCAGACGGGCAAAGTTGATGTAGCGGGGGTGGCCTTTTGCGACACCTTTTTGTAGGAATAATGGTGCTGCAGAAATATATCATAGACCAAGTCTTTGATAAAAACAATATGTGTGCTAATGAGAATAATTTAGATAGATATCACCTGACATGTTTGAAGAAAATTTCCTTTGAACTAGCAAGCTCCATATGACTACACCAAAATCATGAACAGAGACCAAGTGTTGACTTTTGCTATTTACTATAGCATCTGATTCCCATTGCTTGACTGCATCTCCAATATGTGACCTAGTCAGGCTCTTCAAGCACAAATCCAAACCTTTATTCAGAAATTCAGCATATTTTATTGCGTCACCCACCAGACCCAGTGCTTCTGCTGCTTTCTCTATGCACCTATGCAGAAATTGTTGTTCAACAGTTGATTTTGCTCATAACAGGCGAGGCACTCCTGGGAGAGAATCGGAGAGAAGAACCATGGGTCCATGGCCATGCAGTATCCAGCGGAGCTGTAGCAGAAGCAGGCGGCGACTCAGCAGAGGTTGCGGTAGGACAAGGCGGCTCGCAGCGCGCTAGGCGGAACTGGCTGGGCGGCCAAGGCGGGGCGCGGTGAGCCGGCGGAGGGGCCCGACGATTTGTGGTAGAAGCGAGGTGATGAAACACGGCAGAGTCTGGCGACTTAGTGCGGGGTGGCTTAGAGGTGCAGGCGCGAAGGAGACCGCAGCAGAGGCAATTTAGGCGACGGCGGCTTGACACGGAACCACGGCCACAGCAGCGGAGGTGAAAGCTCAAGGTACAGCGGAAGAAACGACCGGCAGCTCGTCGGGGACGGTTTGATGCCTTATCCCGAGGGGCTCCAAGGCAGAGGCGGGTCATGGCAGTGGAACGAGACGGCTCAAGCGAGGCCGTAGACGTAAAGGTGGCGATCTGATGCGGCGGTCGCAGTAGAGGTGATAGATGGAGGCGACAACTAGCTGTGGTGTTGGTGGCGCGCTAGCCGCGGTTCCTTGCGGCAGTTCGGAGGCAAGGCGGGGTGAGGGCGAGATGGGACACGGCTACAGAAAGGTCGAGTCCGTGATCTCCTTTCCCTCGTTGACTCCCCCACTTTTTTTCAAATCTGGCCTCATGCCGACTGGCTTCACGTGCATGTACTATGTAGCAGTACTAGTTGATCTCCAGATCGGTTAGACCTGGGCTTTTGTGCGAAAACTAGTAGCTCTTTGGGATTTCACGTGCAGTAATCTTCAACTTAGCATTATGGAGCGCTAGTGAATAATTCCAAAAAGCAATCAGATTGCATAAATTGTGTTGCAGCTTGTCGTAGTACTGAAACTCCGACTTGATATTTGCCACGAGTAGTACCAGTCGCGCCTGCCTCGGGACTTGTTGATGCATACATAAAACAACAGTGAAACTCGGCGGCTCACGTGACCAGCGCGCGTACAGCGGTTGGAGCAGAATTCCTGTCGAACTCGGCGACACGCGACAGCAGCAGTAAAAACGATATCCTATCCGTATACGACGGTTCCTGTAGCGTCGGCGGCACACAAAGCACCAAACCCTAATCCCCTTGTTCCATCTCGTATACGTCCTGTTAGTCAATGACGTAGATCCTTCCATACCAGCGGCAGAAAACTTTGCAGCGAACATGTGGAATCTGTTGTTGATGTGAAGCTTTCAACGCTGGCTTTTATCATCCGGATGATCGCGAACTTTCTCAATCCCTGAAGAGGTCCCTTCAAGAACTCATCACCACCGTGCGGTAGCCCCACGGTGGGCGCCAACTGTTGTGGATTTGTCACGGCAGATGTCCTTAGTGTGAGGACTTAGTCGTGAGGCCAACGCATCTATGTAGTAGCTTGAGAGGGGTTGAGCGGAATCAAGAGACGCAACACAAGACAAGGATTTAGACAGCTTCGGGCCCCGGGAAACATCATCCGGAATAGCCCTACATGCTGTTTGTGGCTAGCTAGGTCTCATTATGATCGAGAGGGAGTCGCCGTAAGTCGGCTCTCCTAATTGTGTCTAGCATAGAGATTATTTCTTCTTGCCCCTCTTTGGGGAGCCCTGCCCCTCCTTATATAAGTTAGAGGGGCGGGTTACATGTGGAGTCCTAGTAGGACTAGGACTAGTCTATCTTCTCTTACAAGTTAATTACAAGTCCGGGTCTTGCTTCCTCGTAAAGGAAATATTCGTCATCCCTTTCCTCTTAATCCATCCCATCATAACGTGAGCCGGCCTTCTAGGCTTTGGGCCTTGTTGTCCATCTGACCCGCCCGCCGGGTTACTAATGAGTCGCCCAGATCGGGCAGGTTATCTATGAATCGCCAAGCTCCGGGCGGGTCACTAGTGAGTCGCCAATACCGGCCGGGTCATACCGCGGGGTATATCCCCGACAGATAGTATGATCAGTTAAATATATTTTTGGTATTTTATAATATAGATGCAAAAAGTAAAGATGCAAATAAAAGTAAACTGGAAGCAAATATGATAAGAGATAGACCCTGGGGCCATAGGTTTCACTAGTGACTTCTCTCAAGATAGCACAAGTATTACGGTGGGTGAACAAATTACTGTCGAGCAATTGATAGAAAAGCAAATAATTATGAGATTATCTAGGCATGATCATGTATATAGGCATCATGTCCGCAACAAGTAGGCCGACTCCTGCCTGCATCTACTGCTATTACTCCACACATCGACCGACTCCTGCCTGCATCTAGAGTATTAAGTTCATAAGAACAGAGTAACGCCTTAAGCAAGATGACATGATGTAGAGGGACAAACTCAAGCAATATGATATAAACCCCATCTTTTTCTCCTCGATGGAAACAATACAATATGTGCCTTGCAACCCTTTCTGTCACTGGGTAAGGACACCGCAAGATTTAACCCAAAGCTAAACACTTCTCCCATGGCAAGAAAGATCAATCTAGTAGGCCAAACCAAACTGATAATTCGAAGAGACTTGCAAAGATAACTCAATCATACATAAAAGAATTCAGAGAAGATTCAAATATTATTCATAGATAAACTTGGTCATAAACCCACAATTCATCGGATCTCGACAAACACACCGCAAAAAGAGTTTACATCGAATAGATCTCCACAAGAGAGGGGGAGAACATTGTATTGAGATCCAAAAAGAGAGAAGAAGCCATCTAGCTAATAACTATGGACCCTAGGTCGGTGGTAAACTACTCACAACTCATCGGAGGGGCTATGGTGTTGATGTAGAAGCCCTCCGTGGTCGATTCCCCCTCCGGCAAAGTGCCGACGAAGGCTCCAAGATGGGATCTCACGGATACAGAAGGTTACTGCGGTGGAAATTGTGTTTCGGTGGCTCCCTGGATGTTTTCGGGGTACGTAGGCTTATATAGGAGGAAGAAGTACGTCGGTGGTCGCCCGAAGGGCCCACGAGACAGGGGGCGCGCCCTATAGGGGGGTGCGCCCTCCTATCTCGTGGAGGCCTCGGATGCTTGTTGACTTGCACTCCAAGTCCTCTGGATCACGTTCGTTCCAAAAATCATGCTCCCGAAGGTTTCATTCCGTTTTGACTCCGTTTGATATTCCTTTTCTTCGAAATACTGAAAAAGGCAAAAAAAACAGCAATACGGGCTGGGCCTCCGATTAGTAGGTTAGTCTCAAAAATGATATAAATGTGTAAAATAAAGCCCATAAACATCCAAAAGGGGTAATATAACAGCATGGAACAATCAAAAATTATAGATACGTTGGAGACGTATCAAGCATCCCCAAGCTTAATTCCCGCTCGTCCTTCAGTAGGTAAATGATAAAAAAAGTATTTTTGATGTGGAATGCTACCTAGCATAATTCTTAATGTAATTTTCTTTATTGTGGCATAAATGTTCAGATCCAAATGATTCAAAATAAAAGTTCATATTGATAAAAGACATAGTAACACTTCAAGTATACTAATCAAAGGAATCATTTCTTCTCAAAATAACATGGCAAAAGAAAGTTCATCCCTACAAAATAACATAGTTAGGCTATGCTTCATTTTCGTCACACAAAGATGTTCCCAACTTCTATACCCCCGATAAAAAGCCAAGCAATAGTTTCATACTTAAATAATCTCAAACTTTTTCAACCTTCACGCAATACATGAGCGTGAGCCATGGATATAGCACTATAGGTGGAATAGAATATGATGATGGGTATTGTGTGGAGAAGACAAAAAAGGAGAAATTCTCACATTGACGAGGATAATCAATGGGCTATGAAGATGCCCATCAATTGATGTCAACATGAGGAGTAGGGATTGCCATGCAACGGATGCACTAGAGCTATAAATGAATGCTCAACAAAAGAAAACTAGTGGGTCTGCATCCAACTTGCTTGCTCACGAAGACCTAGGACATTTGAGGAAGCCCATTGTAGGAATATACAAGCCAAGTTCTATAACGAAAAATTCCCACTAGTATGAAAAAGACAACTTATGAGACTCACTATATGAAAAACATGGTGCTACTTTGAAGCACAATATATGAGACTCACTACATGAAGAACAAGGTGCTACTTTGAAGCACAAGTGTGGAAAAAGAGATAGTAACATTGCCCTTTTTATTTATTTATCTCTTTTATTTCTTTTTATTTCTTTCCTTTTTTTTGTTTTTCTTTTTTTTTCTTTTGGGCCTTTCTTTTTTTTTCTCTTTTGGCCTTTCTTTTTTTCTTTTTTTTTCTTTTTGGGCAATGCTCTAATAATGATGATCATCACACTTTCATTGATTACAACATATGAATTACAACTCAAACTAGAACAAGATATGACTCTATATGAATGCCTCCAATGTGTATCGGATGGTGCAATGAATCAAGAGTGACATGTATGAAAAATAATGCATGGTGGCTTTGCCACAAATACGATGTCAACTACATGATCATGCAATGGCAATATGACAAAAGTAAAGTATGTCATGATGATGAACGGAACGGTGGAAAGTTGCATGGCAATATATCTCGGAATGGCTACGGAAATGCCATAATAGGTAGGTATGGTGGCTGTCTTGAGGAAGATATAAGGAGGTTTATGTGTGATACAGCGTATCGTATCACGGGGTTTGGATGTACCGGTGAAGTTTGCACCAACTCTCAAGGTGAGAATGGGCAATGCACGGTACGGAAGAGGCTAGCAATGGCGGAAAGGTAAAAGTGCGTATAATCCATGGACTCAACATTAGTCAAAAGAACTCATATACTTATTGCAAAAATTTAGAAGTCATCAAAAATCAAGTACTACGCGCATGCTCCTAGGGGGATATATTGGTAGGAAAGATCATCGCTCGTCCCCGACCGCCACTCATAAGGATGCACAAGCCAGGTACACTTCATGTTTCAAATTTGTTACACAACTTTAACCATACGTGCATGCTACGGGACTTGCTAAATTCAACACAAGGATTCTTTAAATTCATAATCACCCAACTAGCATGACTTTAATATCACTACCTCCATATCTCAAAACAATTATCAAGTATCAAATTGATCATAGCATCCAATTCACTTCCTATGATAGTTTTTATTATACCCAACTTGGATGCCTACCATTCTAGGACCAATTTTATAACCATAGCAAATACCATGCTGTTCTAAAAGACTCTAAAAAATATATAAGTGAAGCATGAGAGACTAGAAATTTCTACAAAAATAAGCCACCGCCGTGCTCTAAAAGATATAAGTGAAGCACTAGAGCAAAAACTATCAAGATCAAAAGATATAAGTGAAGCACATAGAGTATTCTAGCAAATTCTAATCAAATAGGCTTCTCCCAAAAGGTTTTTACAGCAAGGATGATTGTGGTAAACTAAAAACCAAAGACTAATATAATACACGACGCTCCAAGCAAAACACATATCATGTGGCATATTATCAGAAACTATTCAACGGATGCGGCCATATCATTGCTAGTTTGGCTTGAAAGGCATGAATCTTCGTTCGTGGTAGGTTGTTTTTGAGAACACTTTTTCAAGAAAACGCCGGTATTGCAAGTTTAGTATTTTTGCTAGTTGGCAGGCCACATTTGATGATGTGACGCGGAGGTTTCCCATTTTTTTGCTTTTTTTGAATTTTTTACGGTGTTTTCAAAAACCGGCCGATTTCGTCGCGGCGACCGTCCGTGGCTAGGGTTTGAGCCGTGCAAATCTGTTGTCGATTCTGTGATGGAATGCCTACCTGTGAAGCTAAAAAGCATTTTTAGTGAAAATAACGGGCAAGCTATGGAGGACCATGAGTCAAATTCCAGCCGGTTCCAAATGAATCGGCGAAGGTGGTCCGAATTGCGGGAGTAGCTACGAGGGTCGAAATGCATGCTTTTGGCGACCGTCCAGTAAAATAGGGTCTACTTTGAGATAGACATGGAATGGCGCCGTTTGGGGTGCCCTCCTTGTAGCCGCTTCACTAAAAACGCATGTCTTTTGTATTCAAAAATGAAAATGGTTTTTTGTTAAACAAGTTGGAACCTCGCTTTGGCAACATTGTTTGCCATCACAAGACGGAGGCATGCGCCCAATTTGGGCATATTATCAGAAACTATTCAACGGATGCGGCCATATCATTGCTAGTTTGGCTTGAAAGGCATGAATCTTCGTTCGTGGTAGGTCGTTTTTTAGAACACTTTTTCAAGAAAACGCCGGTATTGCAAGTTTAGTATTTTTGCTAGTTGGCAGGCCACATTTGATGATGTGACGCGGAGGTCTCCCATTTTTTTGATTTTTTTTAATTTTTTACGGTGTTTTCAAAAACCGCCGATTTCGTCATGACCGTCCGTGGCTAGGGTTTGAGCCGTGCAAATCTGTTGTCGATTCTGTGATGGAATGCCTACCGTGAAGCTAAAAAGCATTTTAGTGAAAATTACGGCAAGCTATGGAGGACCCGCAGTTCAAATTCCAGCGGTTCCAAATGAATCGGCGAAGGTGGTCCGAATTGCCGGGAGTAGCTACGAGGGTCGGAAATGCATGCTTTTTGGCGACCGTCCGTAAAATAGGGTCTACTTTGAGATAGACATGGAATGGCGCCGTTTGGGGTTCCCCTCCTTGTAGCCGCTTCACGGAAAACGCATGTCTTTTGCATTCGAAAAATGAAAAACGGTTTTTGAATTATTATGGTGTTTTCAAAAACCGGCGGATTTAGTCACGGCGGTCGTCCGTGGCTAGGGTTTGAGTCATGTTTTTAGCATTCAAAAAATGAAACTTATATTGTTTCATACAGGAGCATGCACAAAAACCCATAATTTTATCTTTCATCCATGAGCATGCATACAAAATTTCAATTCCCATCAATTACCAAACTGAATATTCATTGTTAAAAACACGACTTGTTTAGATGACACTGTCATACAGCATCCATGAGCATGCACAAAATTAAACCTGACATACTTAACATTGACATGTTCGTATTACACTAACAAGCTTAAACCTAACATGCTGAACACCTTCTTAACATCTTTACTCCTCCTTCTTCTCCTTCATCAACATGATGCGCTCAGAGTGCCGAATCCCAACGCGGATGTACTCCTCTACCACAATTGGCATGGTCTTGTCGCCAAGCTGTGGGATTGCAGGCGCTGCCACCATCGCGAGGTCTTCGTCCGCCACCACCATAGCAAGGTCGTCGTCCGCCACCACCATAGCAAGGTCGTCGTCCGCCACCACCATAGCAAGGTCGTCATCCGCCACCACCATAGCAAGGTCGTCGTCCGCCACCACCATAGCAAGGTCGTCATCCCCGCTGCTGCTCCCATTGCCTGAACAAATGCAACAAAGTGTGAACATGGTATTGTCGTCGTGCAAGTAGAGGAAGCCAAAAGGACAGGAAGAAGAGAGGCAGAGAGCTTACTGGCATCGTCGTCGTGCTGGTAGTACATGCGGCACATGGTGTTGTCGAACATCTTCACGGTGAACATGGCATCGCCGTCGTAGCGGAAGACAAGGAAGTACCCGAGCTGTAGCTCATGGGCGCGGGCGAAATGCTCCCAGCCGGGCCCTAGGTACATGTGGCCTTCACCATCAAACACCACCAACACTTCCCACAGCCTGTGAAGCCCGCTGCCGGCCTCCCGCAGCTTCACTTTGTGGGGCTCACGGCCGTGAGCATCTTCAAAACTTGTCGCAGCCTCTGCAGAAGGGTCAAGCAAAGGTTAATTGTGGCAATCAAGCACTAGACAGCAGAGTGATGATAAAGAAATGAGTGATGATAAACATACCTGCCTCTTCGCAAGATTTCTCAATTATGATCTCAAGAACTCAAAACCTTCCAAGCCAGCCATCTCACTTATCCAAAAGCAGCATTGTAAATTAAACAAGCACATCAACATCAAGAGCATAGTAAACTAACACTAAAACAAGCACATCAACATCAACAAAGAATAAAGAACATCATCGGTGACCACCAACAGCAACAACACTAAAATCTACTATAAATTGACCAGAACCATATCTACTATAAATTGACCAGAACCATATCTATTATAAATGGACCAATAGTGTACAGCAAAACAACAGTTTCAATATTACACCCATTTAACACAATGCCATCACACTATTGTTATTAGTTTTGTGAAAGCTGATACCAAGTTAACAGATTGAAATAGTTAATTATCTTGTGCCCCCATTTAACACAAAGATAACATTCTGGAGAAGTTGATGATCCAGAAGGTTTCTCATTTGATTTTGTGAGTTTTATTTGTATGGAATGCCATGAATTGCTTCGGCAGAAAATATAGGAGTGAGAAGTCTGTTCCCACCTTTAGTTTCTATTTGTGAGTAAAAGGCTCTTAAGCAACCTACCCTGACTTCTGTATCAATCCAGCTGCTGCGCATGAGGATGTTCAAATTTATTTTCTTTGTTTCATGGCTTCAGATGCTGGGAAGTCGACTGCTGAGGGCAAATATTGTTCTTGAGTGGTCAAGTTGATGACCGAACCATCCAGAAATACGAACAAGAAGCAAAGGATAAGAGCAGAGAAAGTTGGTGAGTAGGTCCTGGGCAATATTCAGGTTGCCTTTTTTTAGTGTAACCCATAAATTTTGAATATGAGAGCAATGCCTATTCATACTAGACTACTACTCCCTCTGTAAACTAATATAAGACTCTTTATAGATCACTAAAAGTCTTATATTAGTTAATAATGTGGATGTTCTTTCACATTCTGCTTCCTTTTTGTTCCAAGGCTTTTGCCCTTGAAATTGAGAACCACTCACTCCTTGCATTATAATTGGTGATCTGAATCTGAATACTTGCAGGTATATGGCTTATATTATGGACACAAATGAGGAAGAGCGACTCAAGGTATCTCTTCCTTATGGCTGCTTAATGATCAGTGTGTTGAAGCTCTACAGTTCTTTTATACTTTCTCTTGCATGTGTTCAGGGGAAGACTGTTGAAGTTGGTAGAGCCCACTTTGAGACTGAAAATACAAGATTCACTATCTTAGATGCACCGGTACTTATCTTTCGCATACTACAGTGATACTCCTAGTTGTTAATTTTTTTCTTGTGTGACCCTATTCTTATTCTCTGGTTTTATGTATGATTTTAGTACAACTTTATACGTAGTTGAGACGCTTATTTTGGGATGGGGGAGTATGATTTAAGGTTCTTGAATATTTTCAACTAGATAATATAGAACTTAACAAAAATGTCAACAAAACCATATCTATTATAAATGGACTAATAGTGTACAGCAAAACAACAGTTTCAATAGTGTGATGACCAAAAATTCAGAGACCACAGCCCATGATTCTAGGAAAAAGAAACAACAATGTGTACAGAGACAACCTTCTTTTCCACTTAATATTCAGAATATGCCAGATACACCCAAGGATAAACATGCATTACAACTTATCTTAAGAGAATTAACTACTGTACAAATGCAGTTCATACTAGATCCACCAACAGAGCATACCTAGTATGCATAACAAATACTAGATTCTCAAACCCTAGAGCAGAAGAGAAAGGAGAGAGGATATGAAGCGGATGGCTTACCGCGGCGGAGTCCGAGAAGAAGTGGTCGCCGGCGGCGTAGGGCAAGCTGCGCGGGAGGCGTCGGACCAGCAGAGGTGCCGGGGAGGCGTCGCCGTCACCCTAAAAAACATCCTAATCAAATCCTAATCCGGCGGCAAGAACCCTAGTCTATCATAACAGTAGATAGGAAGAGGAAGAGGAAGCGGATTCATACCCACGGTGACGGAGAGTCGGCGACGGAGAGAAAGTATGCGGCGGCGGTGGGAGAGGAAGAAGCCGGTGGCGGCGGAGAGGAGGAGTGGAGAGGGGGAGTGGGGAAAAGACTGGATAGGAGGAGGAGCGGGCCCAATTGTCAGCGAGTTGTTTGACACATTGAAAAGGCTGGGCATAGAGTACAAAACCAGGAACCTCTTCCTAGCCCAGTGGTAGAAACATAGTGAAACAATCGTATGGTCGTGGGTTCGAGTCCCCGCTGGCGCATATCTTTTTTCTCACAATGAAATGGGTTAAAATAGCGCAAAATTCAGTTATAATTCAGTTAAAATAGCGCAAAATTCAGTTATAATTCAGTTAAAATAGCGCAAAATTCAGTTAAAATTCAGTTGAAGCAAACTGGTCCACTTGTCAGCGAGCGGGTCGAGTGGCCCACTTGTCAGCGAGGTATGTGTTAAATACTTGCCTGGTTTAACAATTTGAAAAGAGATGGCATAGAGTAGATGATCAGTAGCCTCTTCCTAGCCCAGTGGTACAAACATAGTGAAACGAGCGCACGGTCGTGGGTTCGAGTCCGTCACAAGATATTTTTTGCAAAATTCAGTTGCTCGACCAAAACATCTTCAGTTCAAAAAACATGAATTAAACATCTTCGCTTCAAACTTGAACTAAACATCTTCAGTTCAAAACTACCAAAAACAAAACTGGACAAAACATATTTTGTCTGATCACAAAAACAACCAAAAACTACATCTGCTAAACAAAACTTGAACTAAACAATTCTGTCTGATCATTTTGCAATGTTTTGCATCACAACCAAAAACAGCATCTGCTACAACATCACATCTTCAGTTCACCAAAAACAGCATCACATCACAACCAAAAACTACATCAGGATCATCTGCTACAACCATAAGTCTCATTGATATCCAAAATGCACAACCATCAGGATCACATCCAAAATGTGTTTTGCATCCAAAATGTGTTTTGCATCCACAATGCTTACAAAATACTACAACCATCAGGATCACATCAAATGCTTACACAAGGAAATCAAATGTTTTGCATTTTGCATCAACATTTTGTCACAGGATCACACCACTACAACCATCAGGATCTTCAAGAATTTTGCTACCTGGAGATAATTGTAGTACATCAGGATCACCATGCATATGCACAAGAAGGAAAACTACAGAGAGTTAAAAGGATCACCAAGGAGACCAAATTTACCTTCATGTCCATTCGCTACTCATCGTCGTCGATACGAAAACAAGGAACTCTATGCCCACTCCTGTTTTCCTCATCATCACTACAATATTGCAGCATAGTATGATCAGTCCGGTTTTCCTCATCCTCGCTTTCATGTCCATCCTGCACCACCTTTCTTCTTTTCTTGACTGTTGCAGCACCAACGATCACATCGCTCCCGGTCCCTTCAGACTCTGCTTTGCACCGAACTTCCATAGAGTCATCATCAGCTTGCAACGGAACTTCCGTAGAGTCATCATCTTGGTATGTTAGTCCACCATCACCGGGGCCCTTTTCCACTTCAGTTTCAGTCACACTCCACAAGTGTTCAGCTGAAATTTTGCACAACTCGCCATTTCCGTGCAAAAGAGTGTCCGCGATAAAACACCATTGTTGCTTGTGTTGTTAGAATAAAGGGATCACTCTTATACCAGCACCTTGCAGTGTTGATGCTTTTGAAGTGGCCATCATATTTGACAAAAGAGTCTCTCCTCTTCTTGCTACCAAGCTCAAACCAGTCACAGCGAAATAAGACAACCGAGCGATGGATGCCTCCACTAGAGTTGTACTGCAACTCTACGATGCTTCTCAACTGACCATAGAAGTCAATGATCTCACCATCATGTGACCCTCGGACGATTCCACTATTCTGTGTCTTCCTTTTTCCTCGCGGTCAACGGTGTGGTACCGGACACCGTCAGCAATGCATGCTGAATACACTCTCACTCGCTTATCCGGTAAGCATGCCAAAGCAAATAGATCATCACTGACCTTCTTCTCCTCATGCAACTTTCCAATCTGCACAAATAAACCATTTAGCAAACAATGGTATTTAACAATGGGTGAATAACACGAAAACATAAAACATGTGGCTAAAGATCTCACATGATTCTTAAACCAATTAGCAAACACCTTGGCAACCCTTTTATCAACATTGATATTGCTTTCTTCCTGATTTAACTCTTCCTTGCATTTCCTACAATGCCAACAAAACATGTGAATTAAAACATTAGGCTGGTGCCAACCCAAGCAAAAAATATATATATATAATGAGTGCACAAGATATAACGTACTCGATATATGGTAGAACCTCGGCGCAATTGCTGAGCACAAACCAAACCATCTTGTCATACTCATCACCAGCCTCCAAGTATTGTGAGGCTCCAAGAAAGTTCACACCATGGTTGAAAACAGAGACATCACCACTTTGTGAATCAGACCGCTCTCTATTTCTTCCCGGCCGGTTCCATCTTGTTTCCACATCACCAAAGTATCTAGAGAAAAAAGTCAAGCACTCGTCAACGACATATGCTTCAGCAATAGAACCTTCAGGTATTGCTGTGTTTCGCACATAATGCTTACAAGTAAGCAGCCTTCTTTCGATTGGGTAAATCCAACCGTATTGCGCAGGGCCTCTAAGCATTGCCTCTTTGGGTAAGTGCACCGCCAAATGGACCATCACGGTGAAGAAAGCTGGAGGGAAAATCTTCTCGAGCTTGCAAAGAATAATTGGGATTTCTTTTTCAAGTCTTTCCAAGATAGTTAACTTGAGGGTTTTGCAGCACAGTTCTCTAAAGAAATTTCCCAGCTCAGCAACCGCTTCATATATATCCTTGTGCATGGTTCCTCGGAGGCCCGCCGGTAAAATCCTTTGGAGGAGGATGTGACAATCATGGGTTTTCAATACTGAAAGCTTGAATCCATCAGAAGTAACACACTTTGCTAGGTTAGCAGCATAACCATCTGGAAATTTCACCGCTCTTAGGAATTCACAGAATGCAAGCTTTTGTTCTTTATTCATTGTATACCATGCTCGTGGAATTTCAAATGAATCTTCATCTTCATTGTGCTGTAGATGCAAATCTTCTCTTATGCCCATGTCCTCCAAATCAAGCCTAGAACTAACCGTGTCCTTTGTCTTCCCTTCAATGTTCAGAAACGTCCCTAGCAGATTCTCGCATATGTTTTTCTCAATGTGCATTACATCGAGATTATGCCTTAATTTCAGATCAGCCCAAGATGGCAGGTCCCACAAACAAGACCTCCGGTCCCAACGTTGACCTTCCTCACGCTTTCTTTTCTTCGCCACTTTCCGGTCTCACATCTTTCACCTTTTCAAGTTGCTGCTCCAGCTCTTCTTTAGTGAATTCAGCTGGCTTGTCACGGGTTTCATTCTCACCATTAAAATCTTTGCTTCTTCGCCAGCGATGGTTTCGGGGAAGAAAGCGGCGGTGCCCAATATAGCATATCTTGCTCCTTATTCTCTTTGAGCAAGGGTCTTTGTCACAATGCACACAAGCTCGATAACCCGCCGTGATCCTCCTGCACGAGTGTGCAGAGCCAGGAAATCATGGATGGACCATATGATTGCAGCACGTAGATTGAACTTTTCTTCCGGACTCAAGGCATCGTATGTAGGTACACCAGTCCAGAGCTGGAGCAGTTCTTCTACGAGGGGCTCCATAAAGACATCAAAATCCTTTCCTGGAGACTCTGGACCCGGGATAAGCAATGACATCATGAAGTTGGACTGATCCATGCATGCCCATGGTGGCAGGTTGTACGGCACCACAAAAACTGGCCACATGCTATAAGACGTGCTCATGTTCCCAAACGGATTAAACCCATCTGTGGCAATGCCAAGTTTTATGTTCCTTGGATCTGCAGCAAAATCTAAATGTATACGGTCAAACTCTTTCCATGCCTCTCCATCCGCTGGATGGCTCAGCTCATTGTCCACAGGTTGCCGCTTCACCTGTGCCACTGCACCTCACGCGATGATTTCTTCGAGATGAACATCCGCTGCAGCCTTGGTATCAAGGGAAAGTGCCTCAGTACCTTCTCCGGTATTGACTTCTTCCCATCAGCATCTTTCCACCTAGATGCATTGCATTTTGGAAAGTTGTCATGCTTTGCTAAATCCTTCCGAAACAAGACACAGCTTATTTGGGCACACATGTATTGACACATAACCTAACCCCACCTGCGAATTATGCTCAATGCTTCATCATAAGATCTGGGAACACAACTGCTGTGGAATTGCAAGCTCAAAAGACGGAGTATTGCGTTGAATGCGGCATTGCTAATCCTGTAGAAAGACTTGATGTGGAGTAACTTCACGGTGAAGGTAAATCTTGAAAATTTACCCCTTCATGAGCTGCGCTTCGCCTCCTCTAACACCTCAAAGAAACAACGATTTACATCCATCAAGACGATCTTCAAATCGTACAAATCCTTCAATAGGTCAGAATCCTATCATCTTCATGCCCATCCTCTTCCTCCAAAACAGCATTATCTCGCAAAACCTTTTCCATGAAATCAATGCCAAGATCACCACCACCCATCATATGAGGGGCCTCAGACGCCTTCAAAATGTTGAGGTTGTGCTGTCTAAAGGTTCTCCATGATATATCCATCTATCATATGTGCTGGACATCCCATTAAGAAGCAGATGATCTTCCACTCTTCCTTGAGCCATTCTTGGATGGTTGAGGCATTTACAACATGGGCAAAGAATGTGAGCATCGTTGGCAAAATTTTCCCGAACAAATGCCATGAAATCATCAACTCCTTTCATATGTTCTTTCGAAAACTTTCTAACTCCTTGTCTAATCCAGCTTCTATCCATCTGCCAAAGACAACAAATTGTTGCAACTTAGCAAATCAATCTAAGTGCATCAACATTAATTAATGAAAATGGATGGAAGTAATGGAAGCTAAAATTCCAGAAAATAAGGTAGGCACCCAAGTTTATATGCTAACTGCCTAAGCACAACATTCAGCTATTTCCAATTTCTCACTACTTTAGTCCAGTTCACATGGTTTACTGATTTCACATGGGAGCAATAAAAATTAGTTCAAATGGAAATACAGATTTCACATGGGAGAAAAGAAAAGCTAACTAAAACATGATGGTTCACAAAAAAACAGAGGTGGTTAAACAACCAACAATAACAATATATGCTGCCACTAAGAACTATTTTGGTTAAACCACCAACAATAACACCACTGTCAATTTACATGAATGCCATTTCCAAGATTGCATCAAATCTACATCAATGAGAGTTTTCCTAGTTTACATCTAATCTACATCAATATCCAGGTCCTTTCACGGATTTGAGGCTGAAATTTCAGAGGTGTAACATCAAATCTACATCAACCCCAGGATCCTGTTTCAGGGAAAGACCAACTCGATCTCTGTTCTATTGATTGCTGACAACATAATTTACCAGTAACAATTGACTGAATTCCAAAAGAATTCTTAACAATTTCATCAACAACAATTCTCCTAATAATTTCATCAACAGAAATTCTCTTCACAATTTCTACCAAATTCATCAATGACATTTCCAAGAGATTTTTCCAAGCTTACAACAAACCTACATCAAATCACTCTGAAGATTCTCCTAACAAATCTACATCAAATCATTGACATCAACAGAGAGGAGAGGGGGAAGAGGAGGGGGAAGGAGAGGGGTGCATACGTGGGCGAGGTCTGCTTGCGGCGGTGGCGACTCCCCCATGCTCGCCGGCGGCGAGTCCCCCATGTGTGGGCGACGCGAGCGGCGAGGTCGCTGCCTCTGTCGTGGGCCCGCCCGCCCGCCTCCGCCCTGCTGGTTGCTTCCGCCATGAGGCCGTGGCGAGGTCACCAGCAGCGAGGTCGTGGGCAAGGCGAAGGCCCTAACTGGTTGCTTGCCGCCAGCCCCGCCTTGCCTGGCCGCCGCCGCCGCCGCCGCCCACCGCCCCGCCCTCGTCCGAGCGACGCTTGCTGGTTGCTTCCGCCGCCCGCCACCACCTGGTCGGAAGACCTAGAAAAACGCTAAGTGTTGCTCTGTTCGATGCCACCCGCCGCCACATGGTCGGAAGGTCCCACTTGTCAATGATACGAGAGAGCCGTAGTTCTATATAATGTATAGAAAACTCCCGGATGTGAGCAATCTGTCCCTCTCTAGCCCAGCGGTAGCATGCGAGCCAACCAAGCGCGAGGTCGTGGGTTCGAGTCCCCTCGTGCATCTTTTTGGGCGAATTAAGCGCCGCCCCATCTCACAAATGGGTCCCTTTGTCGGTGTGTCCCCGTCATGCATTGAATATTAAAACTCAAGCAAAAATGACACCTAGACAGTGACACATAAGCGAGGTTGTTGAGGTGGCTGCCTAATCATCCTAATTCATTCAAACTCAAGTGTAGTAACCATTTTATATTGGTCGTTATCAGCTACGCATGAGGCAGTGGACAGTGCTACTAGCTTTGTGACCATTTCCTCTAATGAAATTATGACCTTTCTGACCAAAATGGTCGTTATGGTTTAGGGTTTAGAGCCCCCCAGACAGCTTTTGACCAATTGGTCTAAAATGGTCATAAATTTATGACCAATTCTTCGAGGGTCACTGACAAAAGGTCATAAGTTGACATATTTCTTGTAGTGGGTGTACGACCCCGGATATGAAGTCTATCACAGGTTCGGATTCAGCCGTTTTGACTGGTTTGGCTTCTATCCATTTGGTGCACTTGTCCACCATGACCAGTAGGTATTTTTTCTTATGGCTTCCCCCTTTAAGGGGTCCGACCATATCCAGCCCCGAGACCGCGAAGGGCCAAGTTATGGGGATTGTTTGAAGAGAAGTAGGGGGCATGTGACTCTGGTTGGCGAAGAGCTGGCAACCAACGCAATGTTGGCCAAGGTCCTGTGCGTCTGCCTGGGCCGTTGTGAAGGAAATATGCCCTAGAGGCAATAATAATGTTATTATTTATTTCCTTATATCATGATAAATGTTTATTATTCATGCTAGAATTGTATTAACCGGAAACATAATACATGTGTGAATACATAAACCTACAGAGTGTCACTAGTATGCCTCTACTTGACTAGCTCGTTAATCAAAGATGGTTATGTTTCCTAACCATGAACAAGGAGTTGTTATTTGATTAACGGATCACATCATTGGTTGAATGATCTGATTGACATGACCCATTCCATTAGCATAGCACCTGATCGTATAGTTTGTTGCTAGTGCTTTTCTTCATGACTTATACATGTTCCTATGACTATGAGATTATGCAACTCCCGTTTGCCCGAGGAACACTTTGGGTGCTACCAAACGTCACAACGAATCGGGTGATTATAAAGGTACATTACAGGTGTCTCCGAAGGTACATGTTGGGTTGGCATATTTCGAGATTAGGATTTGTCACTCCGATTGTCGGAGAGGTATCTCCGGCCCTCTCGGTAATGCACATCACATAAGCCTTGCAAGCATTGCAACTAAATGTGTTAGTTGTGAGATGATGTATTACGGAACGAGAAAAGAGACTTGCCAAGAAGATTGAACTAGGTATTGGATACCGACGATCGAATCTCGGCAAGTAACATACCGATGACAAAGGGAACAACGATGTTGTTATGCGGTCCGACCGATAAAGATCTTCGAGAATATGTAGGAACCAATATGGGCATCCAGGTCCCGCTATTGGTTATTGACCGAGAGGTGTCTCGGTCATGTCTACATAGTTCTCGAACCCGTAGGGTCCGCACGCTTAAACGCTTCGATGATGCTTATTATGAGTTTATATGATATTGATGTACCAAGGTTGTTCGAGTCCCTGATGAGATCACGGACATGACGAGGAGTCTCAAATGGTCGAGACATAAAGATTGATATATTGGAAGCCTATGTTTGACTCCGAATCACTCCGGTGAAATTGGGAATTTTACCGAGTACCGGGGTTACTGAACCTCCCGGGGTCAATGGGCCTTGATGGGCCTTAGTGGAAAGGAGGAAAGGGGCCCAAGTGCTGGCCGCACCTTCCCCTTCCCTAGTCCTATTAGGACTAGGAGAAGGGGGTGGCGCCCCCTCTCTCCCTTCCCACTTGGCCAATCCTAGTTGGACTAGGATTGGGGGGGAGGAATCCTACTCCCGGTGGGAGTAGGACTCCCAGGCGCAGCCCTTGGTGGCCGGCCAGCCCCTCCCCTTCCCTCCTTTATATACAGGGGCAGAGGGCACCCCATGACACACAAGTTGATCATTGAGATCGTTCCTTAGCCGTGTGCGGTGCCCCCTTCCACCAAACTACACCTCGAATATACCGTTGCGGAGCTTAGGCGAAGCCCTGCGCCGTGGAACATCATCATCGCCACCACGCCGTCAGGTCGAAAACTCTCCTCAACACTCGGCTGGATCGGAGTTCGAGGGACGCCATCGAGCTGAACGTGTGCAGAACTCGGAGGTGCCGACGTTAAGTACTTGGATCGGTTGGATCGGGAAGAAGTACGACTACTTCCTCTACGCTATGCCAACGCTTCCGCTGTTGGTCTCACGAGGGTACGTAGACAACACTCTCATCTCGTTGCTATGCATCACCATGGTCTTGCGTGATCGTAGGAAAATTTTTGAAATTACTACGCTCCCCAACAAAGGCATCCGAGCCTGGTTTTATGCGTTGATGTCATATGCACGAGTAGAACACAAGTGAGTTGTGGGCGATACAAGTCATACTACCTACCAGCATGTCATACTTTGGTTCAGCGGTATTGTGAGATGAAGCGCCCGGACCGACATTACGCGACGCTTACGCGAGACTGGTTTCACCGCTGTGAGCACTCGCTGCTTAAAGGTGACCAAGCGGGTGTCTGCTCTCTCACTTTAGTTGAACTGAGTGTGGCTACGCCGGTCCTTGAGAAGGTTAAAACGGAGTCTATTTGACGAAGTATCGCTGTGGTTTTGATGCGTAGGTAAGAACGGTTCTTGCTCAGCCCGTAGCAGCCACGTAAAACTTGCAACAACAAAGTAGAGGACGCCTAACTTGTTTTTGCAGGGCATGTTGTGATGTGATATGGTCAAGACGTGATGCTATATTTTATTGTATGAGATGATCATGTTTTGTAACCGAAGTTATCGGCAATCGGCAGGAGCCATATGGTTGTCGCTTATTGTATGAAATGCAACGCCATGTAATTGCTTTACTTTATCACTAAGGAGTAGCGATAGTCGAGAAGCAATAGTTGGCGAGACGACAACGATGCTACGATGGAGATCAAGGTGTCACGCCGGTGACGATGGTGATCATGACGGTGCTTCGAGATGGAGATCACAAGCACAAAATGATGATGGCCATATCATATCACTTATATTGATTGCATGTGATGTTAATCCTTTATGCATCTTATCTTGCTTTGATTGACGGTAGCATTATAAGATGATCCCTTACTAAATTATCAAGAAGTGTTCTCCCGAGTATGCACCGCTATGAAAGTTCTTCGTCGAGACACCACGTGATGATCGGTGTGATAGGCTCTACGCTCAAATACAACGGTGCAAAACAGTTGCACACGCGAATACTCAGGTTATACTTGACGAGCTATGCATATAAGATATGACCTCGAACACGGAGACCGAAGGTCGAGCGTGAATCATATAGTAGATATGATCAACATATTGATGTTCACCATTGAAACTACTCCATCACACGTGATGATCGGTCATGGTGTAGTTGATATGGATCACGCAATCACTTAGAGAATTGGAGGATATTTTTCTAAGTGGGAGTTCTTAAGTAATATGATTAATTGAACTTAAATTTATCATGAACTTAGTACCGATAGTATCTTGCTTGTCTATGATGTGTAGATAGATGGCTCGTCTTTGTTGTTCCGTTGAATTTTAATGCGTTCCTTGAGAAAGCAAAGTTGAAAGATGATGGTAGCAATTACACGGACTGGGTCCGTAATTTGAGGATTATCCTTATTGCTGCATTGTAAGAATTACGCCCCGAAGCACCGTTAGGTGCCGTGCCTGGTGCAAGGGCTGCGCCAAGTTATGAACGTCTGGCAAAGCAAAGCGATGACTACTCTATAGTTCAAGGTGCCATGCTTTACGGCTTAGAACCGACTTCAACGCTGCTTTTGAACACCATGGGGCATATGAGATGTTCCAGAGTTGAAGTTAATATTCCAAGCGAATGCCCGGATTGAGAGATATGAAGTCTCCAATAAGTTCTATAGCTGTAAGATGGAGGAGAACGGTTCACAAGGAGCATATACTCGTAATGTCCGATATAACAATCACTTGATTCAACCGGGAGTTAATCTTCCGGATGATCGCGCCATTGATGTAATTCTCCAATCATCGCCACCAAGCTACAAGAGCTTCGTGATGAACTATAATATGCAAGGGATGACCAAAACAATGCCCGAGCTCTTCGCGATGCCGAAAGTCATGGAGGTAGAAATCAAAAGGAGCATCAAGTGTTGATGGTTAACAAAACCACTAGTTTCAAGAAAAGGGCAAAGGAAAGAAAAGGAAACTTCAAAAGAGCGGCAAGCAAGTTGTCGATCAAGAGAAGAAACCCAAGTCTGGTCCTAAGCCTGAAACTGAGTGCTTCTATTGCAAGCAGGCTGGTCACCGAAGCGGAACTGCCCCAAGTATTTGGCGGATAAGAAGGATGGCAAGGTTAACAAAGGTATATGTGATATACATGTTATTGATGTGTACCTTACTAATACTCGCAGAGCACTGGTATTTGATACTGGTTCTTGCTAATATTTGCAACTCAAACAGGGCTACGGATTGCGAAGATTGGCTAAGGACGAGGTGACAATGCGCGTGGAAATGGTTCCAAAGTCGATGTGATCGCAATGGCACGCTACCTCTACATCTACCTTCGGATTAGTATTAGACCTAAATAATTGTTATTTAGTACCAGCGTTGAGCATGAACATTATATCTGGATCTTGTTTGATGCGAGACGGTTATTCATTTAAATCGAGAATAATGGTTGTTCTATTTATATGAATAATATCTTTTATGGTCATGCACCATTGAAGAATGGTTTGTTTTTACTTAATCTTGATAGTAGTGATACACATATTCATAATGTTGAAACCAAAAGATGCAGAGTTGATAATGATGGTGCAACTTATTTGTGGCACTCGCCGCTTAGGTCATATCGATGTAAAGCGCATGAAGAAACTCCATACCGATGGACTTTTGGAGTCACTTGATTATGAATCACTTGGCACTTATGAACCGTGCCTTATGGGCAAGATGACTAAAACACCGCTTCTCGGAACTATGGAGAGAGCAACAGATTTATTGGAAATCATACATACCGATGTATGTGGTCCAATGAATGTTGAGGCTCGTGGCGGATATCGTTATTTTCTCACCTTCACAGATGATTTGAGCAGATATGGGTATATCTACTTAATGAAACACAAGTCTGAAACATTTGAAAAGTTCAAAGAATTTCAGAGTGAAGTGGAAAATCATCGTAACAAGAAAATAAAGTTTCTACGATCTGATCGTGGAGGAGAATATTTGAGTTACGAGTTTGGCCTACATTTGAAACAATGCGGAATAGTTTCGCAACTTACGCCACCGGAACACCACAACGTAATGGTGTGTCCGAACGTCGAATCGTATTTTATTAGATATGGTGCGATCTATGATGTCTCTTACTGATTTACCGCTATCGCTTTGGGGTTATGCTTTAGAGACGGCTACATTCACTTTAAATAGGGCACCATCTAAACCGCTGAGACGACGCCTTATGAACTGTGGTTTGGCAAGAAACCAAAGTTGTCGCTTCGAAAGTTTGGGGCTGCGATGCTTATGTGAAAAGCTTCAACCTGATAAGCTCGAACCCAAATCGAGAAATGTGTCTTCATAGGATACCCAAAGGAGACAGTTGGGTACACCTTCTATCACAGATCCAAGGCAAGATTTTTGTTGCTAAATTGGAAACTTTTGGAGAAAGAGTTTCTCACGAAAGAAGTGAGTGGGAGGAAAGTAGAACTTGATGAGATAATCGTATCTACTCCCTTATTGAGAAGTAGTACATCACGAAAACAGTTTCGTGACACCTACACCAAATAGGGAGGAAGCTAATGATGATGATCATGAAACTTCAGATCAAGTTTCTACAGAACTTCGAGATCAACCAGAGCAAGATCCGCACTGAGTGGTACGGTAATCCTATTTTGGAAGTCATGTTATTTGGAACATGATGAACCTACGAACTATGAAGAAGCGATGGTGAGCCCAGATTCCACAAAATGGCTTGAGGCCATGAAATCTGAGATGGGATCCATGTATGAGAACAAAGTATGGACTTTGGTTGACTTGCCCGATGATCGGCAAGCAATTGAGAATAAATGGATCTTCAAGAAGAAGACCGACGCTGATGGTAATGTTATCGTCTATAAAGCTCGACTTGTTGCAAAAGGTTTTCGACAAGTTCAAGGGATTGACTACGATGAGACCTTCTCACCAGAAGCGATGCTTAAGTCCGTCCGAATCATGTTAGCAATTGCCGCATTTTATGATTATGAAATTTGGCAAATGGATGTTAAAACTGCATTCCTGAATGGATTTCGGAAGAAGAGTTGTATATGATGCAACCAGAAGGTTTTGTCGATCCAAAGGAGCTAACAAAGTGTGCAAGCTCCAGCGATCCATTTATGGACTGGTGCAAGCCTCTCGGAGTTGGAATAAACGTTTTGATAGTGTGATCAAAGCATTTGGTTTTATATGACTTTTGGAGAAGCCTCGATTTACAAGAAAGTGAGTGGAGCTCAGAGCATTTCTGATATTATATGTGGATGACATATTATTGATCGGAAATGATATAGAATTTCTGGATAGCATAAAGGATACTTGAATAAGAGTTTTTCGATGAAAGACCTCGTGAAGCTGCTTACATATTGGGCATTAAGATCTATAGAGATAGATCAAGACGCTTAATAGGACTTTCACAAAGCACATACCTTGATAAAGTTTTGAAAAGTTCAAATGGATCGTGCAAAGAAAGGGTTCTTGCCGGTATTACAAGGTGTGAAGTTGAGTAAGACTCAATGCCCGACCACCGCAGAAGATAGAGAGAAATGAAAGATGTTCCTATGCTTCAGCCATAGGCTCTATCATGTATGCAATGCTGTGTACCAGACCTGATGTGTGCCTTGTCAGTAAGTTTAGCAGCAGGTACCAAAGTAATCCAGAGTGGATCATCGGACAGCGGTCAAGAACATCCTTAAGTACTTGAGAAGAACTAAGGATATGTTTCTCATTTATGGCGGTGACAAAGAGCTCGTCAGAACGGTTACGCCGATGCAAGCTTTGACACTGATCCGACGATTCTAAATCGCAAACCGGATACGTATTTACATTAAACGGTGGAGCTGTCGGTTGGTGCAGTTCCAAACAAAGCGCCGTTATGGATCTACATGTGAAGTTGAGTACATAGCTGCTTCGAAGCAGCTAATGAAGGAGTCTGGATGAAGGAGTTCATAACCGATCTAGGTGTTGTACCTAGTGTATCGGGTCCAATGAAAATCTTTTGTGACAATATCGTGCAATTGCCTTGGCAAAGGAATCCAGATTTCACAAGAGAACCAAGCACATCAAAAGACGCTTCAACTCCATCCGGATTTGGTCCAGTGGGAGACATAGAGATATGCAAGATACATACGGATCTGAATGTTGCGCACCGCTGACTAAGCCTCTTCCACGAGCAAAACATGATCAGCACCAAGACTCCATGGGTGTTAGAATCATTACCGTGTAATCTAGATTATTGACTCTAGTGCAAGTGGGAGATCAAGGAAATATGCCCTAGAGGCAATAATAATGTTATTATTTATTTCCTTATATCATGATAAATGTTTATTATTCATGCTAGAATTGTATTAACCGGAAACATAATACATGTGTGAATACATAAACCTCAGAGTGTCACTAGTATGCCTCTACTTGACTAGCTCGTTAATCAAAGATGGTTATGTTTCCTAACCATGAACAAGGAGTTGTTATTTGATTAACGGGATCACATCATTGGTTGAATGATCTGATTGACATGACCCATTCCATTAGCATAGCACCTGATCGTATAGTTTGTTGCTAGTGCTTTTCTTCATGACTTATACATGTTCCTATGACTATGAGATTATGCAACTCCCGCTTGCCCGAGGAACACTTTGGGTGCTACCAAACGTCACAACGAATCGGGTGATTATAAAGGTACATTACAGGTGTCTCCGAAGGTACATGTTGGGTTGGCATATTTCGAGATTAGGATTTGTCACTCCGATTGTCGGAGAGGTATCTCTGGCCCTCTCGGTAATGCACATCACATAAGCCTTGCAAGCATTGCAACTAAATGTGTTAGTTGTGAGATGATGTATTACGGACGAGAAAAGAGACTTGCCAAGAACGAGATTGAACTAGGTATTGATACCGACGATCGAATCTCGGGCAAGTAACATACCGATGACAAAGGGAACAACGATGTTGTTATGCGGTCTGACCGATAAAGATCTTCGTAGAATATGTAGGAACCAATATGGGCATCCAGGTCCCGCTATTGGTTATTGACCGAGAGGTGTCTCGGTCATGTCTACATAGTTCTCGAACCCGTAGGGTCCGCACGCTTAAACGCTTCGATGATGCTTATTATGAGTTTATATGATATTGATGTACCAAGGTTGTTCGAGTCCCGGATGAGATCACGGACATGACGAGGAGTCTCGAAATGGTCGAGACATAAAGATTGATATATTGGAAGCCTATGTTTGACTCGGAATCACTCCGGGTGAAATTGGGAATTTTACCGAGTACCGGGTTACCGAACCTCCCGGGGTCAATGGGCCTTGATGGGCCTTAGTGGAAAGGAGGAAAGGGGCCCAAGTGCTGGTCAGCACCTTCCCCTTCCCTAGTCCTATTAGGACTAGGAGAAGGGGCGCCTCTCTCCCCTTCCCACTTGGCCAATCCTAGTTGGACTAGGATTGGGGGGAATCCTACTCCCGGGGAGTAGGACTCCCAGCGCAGCCCTTGGTGGCCGCCAGCCCCTCCCCTTCCCTCCTTTATATACAGGGCAGAGGGCACCCCATGACACACAAGTTGATCATTGAGATCGCTCTTAGCCGTGTGCGGTGCCCCTTCCACCAAACTACACCTCGAATATACCGCTATGCGGAGCTTAGGCGAAGCCCTGCGCCGGTGGAACATCATCATCGCCACCACGCCGTCGTGTTGATTTAAACTCTCCTCAACACTCGGCTGGATCGGAGTTCGAGGGACGCCATCGAGCTGAACGTGTGCAGAACTCGGAGGTGCCGTGACGCTCGGTACTTGGATCGGTTGGATCGGGAAGAAGTACGACTACTTCCTCTACGTTGCGTCAACGCTTCCGTTGCTGGTCTACGAGGGTACGTAGACAACACTCTCATCTCTTTGCTATGCATCACCATGGTCTTGCGTGATCGTAGGAAAATTTTTGAAATTACTACGTTCCCCAACACGTTGGCCAATAGAAGCCTGTACGGAAGGCCTTGCTGACTAGCGCTCGAGCCGCGGCGTGATGTCCGCCCAGTCCGGCATGGATTTCAGCCAAGAGTTGCCGCCCTTCCTCTTCAGAGATGCACCTTTGGAGCACTCCGGTCACGCTTCTCTTGTAGAGTTCCCCTTCATGGACCTTGTAAGCTTTAGAGCGCCGGACTATGCGGTGTGCTTCGTTTTGGTCTTCGGGGAGCTCCTGCCTATTTAGGTAGGCCAAGAAAGGCTCGGTCTACGGGGAAATTATGGCCATGATTTCATGGGCCGAAGATGTTATTTCGGTGGCAGAGCCTCCGATTGTGTCTGATGGTTCGGAATCTGGGGATGTGCTCGGGTCCATGCTGGTATTGCCAGACTCCCCTTCCCATACTACGGATGGCTTGAACAGCCTTTCCAGGAATATGTTGGGTGGGACAGGGTCGCGTTTGGCGCCGATGCGGGCAAGGACGTCCGCCGCTTGATTTTTTCTCGAGCCACATGGTGGAATTCGAGCCCCTCGAACCGAGCTGATATTTTGAGGACGGCATTACGGTAGGCCGCCATTTTCGGATCCTTGGCATCGAAGTCTCCGTTTATTTGTGCTATTGCGAGGTTCGAATCCCCGCGCACTTCCAGGCGTTGGATGCCCATAGAGACCGCCATCCGAAGACCATGCAACAAAGCCTCATATTCGGCTGCATTGTTGGAGTCTGTGTAAAGTATTTGGAGGACGATCGACCGTGTCTCCGGTGGGAGACGCTATGACTACACCTGCTCCCAGTCCGGCCAGCATTTTAGAGCCGTCAAAGTGCATGATCCAGTTGGAGTACGCGTCGTACTCTTTAGGGAGTTCGGCTTCCGTCCATTCGGTGACAAAGTCGGCCAGTACTTGCGACTTGATGGCCCGCCGTGGTTTGTACATTATGTCAAACGGAAGGAGCTCGATGGCCCATTTAGCAATCCGGCCCGTAGCGTCGCAGTTGTTTATTATGTCATTGGGTGGTACTTCGGAGGCTACTGTGATCGAA
This sequence comes from Aegilops longissima, assembly GCA_021605205.1. Lineage (NCBI taxonomy): Eukaryota > Viridiplantae > Streptophyta > Magnoliopsida > Poales > Poaceae > Aegilops > Aegilops longissima. Next base: position 407,122,893 of record CM038680.1, read on the forward strand.
CACTCTTGAAAGTAGTGTTGCAGCTTCCGGGATGCCATGAAGACCGCGTATGCTATTTTTTGATAGTGTGGGTATCGGGATTTGCATGGGGTGAGGACTGTGGATACGTAATAAACCGGCTTTTGGAGCGGGAATTTGTATCCGTCAACCTCTCGTTCGACGACGAGTGCTGCGCTTACAACTTGGTGTGTTGCCGCTATGTATAATAGCATAGGCTCGCCGGTGTTTGGCGCTGTTAGGATAGGATTACTGGCCAGTAAGGTCTTTATTTCATCGAGTCCGGCCGCGGCTGCATCCGTCCATACGAAGTGTTCGGTGCACCGCAGGAGGCGGTTAAGAGGCAATGCCTTTTCTCCTAGCCTGGAGATAGAGCGGCTCAAAGCAGCCACGCATCCGGCTAGCTTCTGGATGTGCTTGAGGTCTGTTGGTATAGCCAACTGAGACAGAGCTCGGATTTTTGCCGGGTTCGCTTCAATTCCTCTATTGGAAACAATGAAGCCCAACAGTTTCCCTGATGGGACGCCGAAGACGCATTTTTCTGGATTCAACTTAATGTCGTATGTCCGGAGGTTATCGAATGTGTGCCTCAAGTCATCTATCAGGGTTTCGACGTGTCTAGTTTTTATGACCACGTCGTCCACATATGCTTCCACTGTTTTGTCGATTTGTTTTTTCAGGCATGATTGAATCATGCGTTGATAGGTTGCGCCGCCGTTCTTGAGCCCGAAGTGCATAGTGTTGAAGCAAAAAGGGGCATATGGCGTTATAAAAGCTGTTGCAGCTTGGTCAGACTCTGCCATCTTTATTTGATGGTATCCAGAGTATGCGTCGAGAAAACACAGCGAGTCGTGTCCAGCTGTGGCATCGATGATTTGATCGATGCGAGGGAGGGGAAAGGGATCCTTCGGGCAAGCCTTGTTGAGGTCTTTGAAGTCGACACATAGGCGCCAGGATTTGTCCTTCTTTGGTACCATCACCAAATTTGCCAGCCAATCCGGATGTTTGATATCTCTGATAAATCCGGCCTCTACTAGCTTGGCTAACTCTTCCCCCATTGCCTCTCGTTTGGGCTATGAGAATCGCCTTAGAGTCTGCTTGACTAGTTTATATCCTTTTAGAATATTGAGGCTGTGTTCGGCCAGTCTGCGTGGGATGCCTGGCATGTCCGATGGGTGCCAAGAGAAAATGTCCCAATTCTCGCATAAGAAATCTCGTAGCGCGGCGTCAATCGCGGGCTCAGCTGTGTCCCGATGGAAGCTGTCTTCCTGGGGTCCGTTGGATGGACCTGGAATTTGACTATCTCGTCTGCGGGCTTAAATGAGGTGGACTTGGGTCGCTTGTCTAGTATCACATTGTCCCTGTCCACGGTGGCCCGCAGTGTTGTTAACTCTTCGGCTGCTAGGGCTTCAGATAATGCTTCCAAGGCTAGAGCTGCGGTTTTATTTTCGGCGCGAAGTGCTATGTCCGGATCACTGGCTAGAGTGATGATTCCATTGGGTCCGGGCATTTTAAGCTTCATGTACCCATAATGGGGTACAGCTTGAAAGCTTGTAAATGCGTCCCGCCCTAGAAGGGCGTGGTATCCACTGCTTAAAGGAGCCACCTGGAATGTGATTTCCTCGGACCTATAATTCTTCGGGGTGCCGAATACCACATCAAGTGTGATTTTTCCCGCACACCGCGCTTCCCGAGTAGGGATGATTCCCCTGAAAGTCATGCCACTTTGCTCAATGCGGCTTTTATCAATCTCCATCTTGCTGAGTGTTTCTTCATAAATCAGATTTAATCCGCTTCCGCCGTCCATGAGTACTTTAGTGAGCCGAAAGCCATCTACGATCGGACTAAGAACCAGAGCGGCTGGTGCCCGGACAGCCTGGAATCGACGTTCATCACTGGCATTAAAAGTTATAGCAGTGTCGTTCCAAGGGTTTATTTTTGCCACATGGTAAATTTTAGCGAGCTTCGACGAGCTTGCTTATACCTATTGTTCGAGGCAAAAGTCTCAAGACTGTTAGTACCAGATTGTGTTCATTTGGCGGGATGTTGTGCCGCTTTATGGCCCACAAGAAGATCCTCGCCACTTTTTGCCACCTGCCGGAGTATCCAACATGCCTTAAGGCTATGAGTAGGTGTTGTATCCAGAGTACTGTGGAGCTTACATGGCCCGTCGAGCCATCCTTCCAATACGGATTCCCGCCCTGGAGTGGGCTTTGCTTTCTTGGGGGTTGGGTCGGGCGACTTACGAGAGTTCGTCCGTTTAGTCCGGACAAAGGTTTTGGTGAGAGCAGTACTATCCCAAAATTCTGTTTGGGTCTTCCAAGCGCTCTCCATCGCACAGTATTTCCGCACTATGGTTGCCAAGTCCGCTGGTTGCATTATGTCGCGGCGGCTTATAGCATTGAGAAGTCCTTCGTCCGTGCAGTTTTTGCAGAAAAGCGAGACCATATTCTCTTCGCGGCAGTCCCTGACTTTGTTAAGCGCAAGGAGGAATCTGGCCCAGTAGCGATGTATGGTTTCCTGGGGCTCTTGCCTGATGCGGGAGAGAAAATTTAGGTCCAGGCAGGTGTCGTTAGCAGAATCCGGATTTTGATCCGATCTAACGCCCAAGGGCGCGGGCGGTCCTGAGCTCAATAGCTCAGAATCCGGAGTTCCCAATTTCTCCGGCCCAATGCCCGATTCTAAGTCCGAGACCTGGGTCAGCTTTTCCTTTGAGCAGGTCTTTGGCTCAAGGAGTTCGGTGATCCGAACATAACTTGTCCTCAAAGTTGAGGGGCAATCCGCGTGTGGTTCCTCCACTATCGCTATCTCATGGGTGGCCGGCAGGGACCTGATGTCCCTTTGATCGGGTTTAAGCCCAATCCGGTCGTAGTCTGTAGCGACTCCTAGAGCGGCGATGCGATCCAAGAGTTCGTTAAGGGAGGAGAGCTCCATTGGATCCATCTGTTCGGCAAGTTCCGAACTGACGCGAAGGTTACGATTGATGACCCAAGAAGTCATCGTCGGCACCACCGCTGATGGGGCGGCCATGATGAAGTTGCCGAGTCGGAGCGTTTGGCCTACGGCCAGAGCCCCGTCCGAGGTAATGTCGTCCTTGACAATGAGACGAGCCATCGAGCCTTGTGGCGACGTCACAGAGGAACTCTCAATGAAAGCACCAATGTCGGTGTCAAAACCGGCGGATCTCGGGTAGGGGGTCCCGATCTGTGCGTCAAGGCCGATGGTAACAGGAAGCAAGGGACACAGATGTTTACCCAGGTTCGGGCCCTCTCAATGGAGGTAAAACCCTACTTCCTGCTTGATTAATATTGATGATATGGGTAGTACAAGAGTAGATCTACCACGAGATCGTGGAGGCTAAACCCTAAGAGCTAGCCTATGATGGTATGATTGTAATTGTGATCGGCCTTCTAAGGACCAACCTCTCCGATTTATATAGACACCGGAGAAGGCTAGGGTTTACATGGAGTCGGTTACAAGAAAGGAAACACAATATCCGGATCACCAAGCTTGCCTTCCACGCCAAGGGAAGTCCCATCCGGACACGGGTCGAAGTCTTGAGTCTCGTATCTTCACGCTTCAGTAGTCCGGACGTTGTACACAGTCCGGCAATCCGGATACCCCCTAATCCAAGACTCCCTCACCCACTGCCTATTGATGATAGCTTTCCTGATGAACAATTAGCGGTCAATAATGCTTCTCGTACTGCTCCTTGGTATGCTGATTATGCTAATTACATTGTTGCTAAATTTATACCTCCTAGTTTCACATACCAGCAAAAGAAAAAGTTATTTTATGATTTAAGACATTACTTCTGGGATGACCCACACCTTTATAAAGAAGGAGTAGATGGTGTTATTAGACGTTGGGTGCATGAGCATGAACAGGAACAGATCCTACGCAAGTGTCACTCTGAATCCTATGGAGGACACCACGCTGGAGACAGAACTGCACACATGGTACTATAATCCGGTTTTTATTGGCCTACTCTCTTCAAAGATGCTCGTAAGTTTGTTTTATCCTGTGATGAATGTCAAAGAATAGGTAACATTAGTAGACGTCAAGAAATTCCTATGGATTATTCTCTTTTTATGGAACCGTTTGATGTTTGGGGCTTTGATTATATGGGACCTTTTCTTGCCTCTAATGGTTATACACATATTTTAGTTGCTGTTGATTACGTTACTAAGTGGGTAGAAGCTATTCCAACTAGTAGTGCTGATCATAACACTTCTATTAAAATGCTTAAAGAAGTTATTTTTCCGAGGTTTGGAGTCCCTAGATATCTTATGACTGATGGCAGTTCACATTTTATTCATGGTGCTTTCCGTAAGATGCTTGCTAAGTATGATGTTAATCATAGAATCGCATCTCCTTATCATCCGCAGTCTAGTGGTCAAGTGGAGTTGAGCAATAGGGGGCTCAAATTAATTTTGCAGAAGACTGTGAATAGATCTACAAAGAATTGGTCCAAAAAACTTGATGATGCATTAGGGGCCTATAGAACTACATACAAAAATCCTATGGGTATGTCTCCATATAAGATGGTTTATGGAAAAGCGTGTCATTTACCTCTTGAACTTGAACATAAAGCATATTGGGCTATTAAAGAGCTCAACTATGACTTAAAACTTGCCGGTGAGAAGAGGTTGTTTGATATTAGCTCACTTGATGAATGGAGAACTCAAGCCTATGAGAATGCCAAGCTGTTCAAAGAAAAATTCAAACGCTGGCATGACAAAAGGATACAAAAGCGTGAGTTTAACTTAGGAGATTATGTGTTATTATTCAACTCTCGTTTAAGATTTTTTGCAGGAAAACTTCTCTCTAAATGGGAAGGTCCTTACGTTATCGAGGAGGTCTATCATTCTGGTGCCATAAAAATCAACAACTTCGAAGGCACAAGTCCGAGGGTGGTAAACAGTCAGGGAATTAAACATTATATTTCAGGTAATCCTATCAATGTTGAAACTAATATTATTGAAACCGTAACCCCGGAGGAATACATAAGGGACACTTTCCAGAATGTTCCAGACTCCGAAAAGGAATAGGTATGTGGTACAGTAAGTAAACCGACTCCAAAACAACTCCAATAGCAATTTTTATCAGTTTTGGAATATTTAAGAATTTTAGGAAGAAAGAAGTAGTCCGAAAGGGACACGAGGCCCCCACGAGAGTGGAGGGCGCCCCCTCTCGGGCGCGCCCTATCTCGTGGGCTCCTCGTGCCTCCTGAACTCGTTTTCTTGCACATTACGTATTTTGGTCGGTAAAAATTCATTATATATACTCCCGAAGGTTTTGACCACCGTATCATGCAAATATCCTCTGTTTTCGTTTCGAGCTGTTTCTGTTGCAGATTAAGAGCACCATGATGTCACCCTCCTCCAACAACGAAGACAAGGATGCTTGGCTATTAAAGATAGAGCTGAAAAGAGAAGAACCATATGAGATCAACAAGGATGAAGGGATCAAGAAAGTCATGGAGGTCCAAGCTCCGGCGGTGAAAGAAGAAGACATCCCTTAACCTTTACCTAACCACTTTACTCCAATAGAGATTGAAGCTTTCAAGAGATTGATTTAGCTCGCATACAGAACAAGTATCTCACACAGGAGAATATTCTATTGAAGGATCATATTGCCAGGCTCAAGGGCATTATCCGCAAGTTGGAGGAGCTTTTACGCTCAATGTGTGATTATCCACCGTCATCATCACTACCTCCATCACCTCCGAGGACGTAATCACATAGGTATGGGCACTCCCCTTGGCAACTACCAAGCTTGGGGGAGGTGCCCCGGTATCGTATCACCATCACACTCCTATCTTTACCGTTTTATTTAGTTCGATCCTTTAGTAGTATCTTGATCTAGTAGATTGAAGTTTTGATATCAAGTAGTTTTGAGTTTTGCTTTGTGATCTCTTTTTGTAATCGAGTCCGTGAGCTATCTATAATAAAGATTAGTGTTGAGTAAAGGGCTTTGTTATGTTGCTATGATCTTGAGAAAGTAGAAAGAACAAAAGGGTTCATATTGATCTTATGGATAGTGATGACTTCACACATAGAAAGTATGAGGCATAAAAATTGTTGAGAGTTGATAAAGTTAGCCTTGGTCATCGTTGCAATTAATAGGAAGTGATAAGGAAAGAGGGTTCACATATAAATACATTATCTTGGATACCTTTTATAATTGGGAGCACTCATTAAGTATGACAAGCTAAAAGAGTTGATGTTGGACAAGGAAGACAACGTAATGGTTTACGTTTTCCGACATTTCAGTTAAAGTATATTGTCATTGACCTTCTAAACATGTTGAGGTTGCCTTTCCCCCTCATGCTAGCCAAATTCCTTGCACCAAGTAGAGATACTACTAGTGCTTCCAAATATCCTTAAACCCAGTTTTGCCATGAGAGTCCACCATACCTACCTATGGATTGACTAAGATCCTTCAAGTAAGTTGTCATGTTGCAAGCAATAAAAATTGCTATCTAAATATGTATGACTTATTAGTGCAGAGAAAATAAGCTTTGTACGATCTTGTTGTGGAAGTAATAAAAGCGACGGACTGCATAATAAAGGTCCACATACAAGGGGCAATATAAAGTGACGTTCTTTTGCATTAATATTTTGTGCATCAACCCTAAACGCACATGACAACCTGTGCTTCCCTCTGCAAAGGGCCTATCTTTTACTTTATGTTTTTATTTTTATGCTTGAGTCAAGGTGATCCACACCTTTCCCTTTTTCATTTTATCCTTTGGCAAGCTCCTCGTGTTTGAAAGATCATGATATATATATATATATATATATATATATATATATATATATATATATATATATATCCAATTGGATGTAAGTTAGCATGGGCTATTATTGTTGACATCACCTAAAGGTGAATACGTTGGGAGGCAACACAATAAGCCCCTTCTTTCTCAGTGTCCGGCTGGAACTCCATAACCATAAGTATTGCGTGAGTGTTAGCAATTGTAGAAGACTACAAGATAGTTGAGTATGTGAACTTGCTGAAAGCTCTATTGCTTACTCTTTATGATGTTATGATAAATTGCAATTGCTTCAATGACTGAGATTATAGTTTGTTAGTTCTCAATGAACTTTTTTGAACCATACTTGACATTGTGAATTGATTGTTACTTAAGCATAAGAAATCATATGATAAAATCTATATAGGTTGTTGTTATAAGAATGATCATGATGCCCTCATGTCCGAATTTTATTTTTATCGACACCTCTACCTCTAAACATGTGGACATATTTTTTGATATCGGCTTTCGCTTGAGGACAAGCGAGGTCTAAGCTTGGGGGAGTTGATACGTCCATTTTGCATCATGCTTTTATATCAATATTTATTGCATTATGGACTGTTATTACACATTATATCTCAATACTTATGGCTATTCTCTTATTTTACAAGGTTTATCATGAAGAGGGGATTGCCGGCACTGGAATTCGGCCGAAAAGGAGCAAACATTGAAACCTATTCTCACTTGCTCCAAATATCCTGAAACTCCACGAAACATGTTTTTGGAATTTATAAGAATTATTGAGCGAAAGAAATACACCAGGGGCCCACACCTGTCAAGGAGAGTGGGCGCCCCCCATCGGGCGCGCCCCTATCTCCTGGGGCCCCTGGTGGGCCTCCGGTGTCCATCTTCTTCTATATGAGAGCTTTTACCCTAGAAAAATCGTGGGCAAGCTTACGGAACGAAACTCCGCCGCCACGAGGAGGAACCTTGGCGGAACCAATCTAGTGCTCTGGCGGAGCTGTTCTGTCGGGGACACTTCCCTCCGGGAGGGGGAAATCATCACCAACGTCATCACCAACGATCCTCTCATCGGGAGGGGGTCAATCTCCATAAACATCTTCACCAGCACCTTCTCCTCTCAAAACCCTAGTTCATCTCTTGTATCCAATCTTGTATCAAAACCACAAATTGGTACCTGTGGGTTGCTAGTAGTGTTTATTACTCCTTGTAGTTGATGCTAATTGGTTTACTTGGTGGAAGATCATATGTTCAAATCCTTTATGCATATTATTACCCCTCTGATTATGAACATGAATATGCTTTGTGAGTAGTTACGTTTGTTCCTGAGGACATGGGTGAAGTCTTGCTATTAGTAGTCATGTGAATTTGGTATTCGTTCGATATTTCGATGAGATGTATGTTGTCTTTTCCTCTAGTGGTGTTATGTGAACGTCGACTACATGACACCTCACCATTATTTGGGCCTAGAGGAAGGCATGGGAAGTAATAAGTAGATGATGGGTTGCTAGAGTGACAGAAGCTTAAACCCTAGTTTATGCGTTGCTTCGTTAGGGGCTGATTTGGATCCATATGTTTAATGATGTGGTTAGGTTTACCTTAATACTTCTTTTGTAGTTGCGGACGCTTGCAATAGGGGTTAATCATAAGAGGGATGCTTGTCCAAGTAAGGGCAGTACCCAAGCACCGGTCCACCCACATATCAAATTATCAAAGTACCGAACGCGAATCATATGAACGTGATGAAAACTAGCTTGACGATAATTCCCATGTGTCCTCGGGAGCTCCTTTCTAATTATTAGAAATTGAATAGGCTTATCCTTTGCTACATGAAGGATTGTGCCACCTTGCTGCACTTTATTTACTTGTTACTCGTTACTATTTATCTTATCACAAAACTATCTATTACCTACAATTTCAGTGCTTGTAGAGAAAACCTCTTATCATTTCCTTCTGCTCCCCGTTGGGTTCGACACTCTTACTTATCGAGAGGACTACGATAGATCCACTACACTTTTGGGTCATCAAGACTCTTTTCTGGCGCCGTTGCCGGGGAGTGTAGCACTTTTGGTTAGTGGAACTTGGTAAGGAAACATTTATATAGTGTGATGAAATTTTCTGTTACTTGTCACTATGGAAACTAATCCTTTGAGGGGCTTGTTCGGGGTATCTTCACCCCGACCAGAAGAGCAAAGAGTTGCTCCTCAACCTACTGAACTTTATGAAAATATTTACTTTGAGATTCCTTCGGGTATGATAGAGAAACTGCTAGCTAAGCCATTTGTAGGAGATGGAACATTGCATCCCGATTTACACCTTATCTTTGTGGATGAAGTTTGTGGATTATTTAAGCTTGCAGGTTTTCCCGATGATGTTGTGGATGCTAAGCTAACGTATGGGTCATGTCCATCACATCATTCTCCTAATGATGTGATCCCATTCATCAAATGACAACACATGTCTATGGTCAGGAAACATAACCATCTTTGATTAACGAGCTAGTCAAGTAGAGGCATACTAGGGACACTTTCTTTTGTTTATGTATTCACACATGTAGTAAGTTTCCGGTTAATACAATTCTAGCATGAATAATAAACATTTATCATGATATAAGGAAATAAATAATAACTTTATTATTGCCTCTAGGGCATATTTCCTTCAGTCTCCCACTTGCACTAGAGTCAATAATCTAGTTCACATCGCCATGTGATTTCACCAATAGTTCACATTGCCATGCGACCAACACCCAAAGGGTTTACTAGAGTAAATAATCTAGTTCACGTCACTATGTAATGAACACCCAAAGAGTACTAAGGTGTGATCATGTTTTGCTTGTGAGAGAAGTATGGTCAACGGGTCTGCTAAATTCAGAACCGTATGTATATATTTTGCAAATATTCTATGTCTACAATGCTCTGCATAGAGCTACTCTAGATAATTGCCCCACTTTGAATATGTATCCAGATTGAGACTTTGAGTCATTTGGATCGGTGTAAAAGCTTGCATCGACGTAACTCTTTACGACGAACTCTCTATCACTCCCATCATCGAGAAACATTTCCTTTGTCCTCACTAAGGATAATTTTGACCGTTTTCTAGTGATCTACTCTTAGATCGCTATTGTACCCCCTTGCCAAACTCATGGCAAGGAACACAATAGGTCTGGTACACAGCACAACATACTTTATAGAACCTATGACTATGGCATAGGGAATGACTTTCATTCTTTTTCTATCTTCTGCCGTGGTCGGGCTTTGAGTCTAACTCAACTTTACACCTTGTAATACATGCAAAAAATCCTTCTTTGACTGATCCATTTTGAAATCTTTCAAAAACTTGTCAAGGTTTTTACTCATTGAAAAATCTTATCAAGCATCTTGATCTATCTCTATAGATCTTGATGTCCAATATGTAAGCAACTTCACCGAGGTCTTTCTTTGAAAAACTCCTTTCAAACTCTCCTTTATGCTTTCCAGAAAATTCTACATCATTTACGATCAACAATATGTCATTCACATATACTTATCAGAAAGGCTGTAGTGCTCCCACTCACTTACTTGTAAATATAGGCTTCACCGCAAGTCTGTATAAAACTATATGCTTTGATCAACTCATCAAAGCGTATATTCCAACTCCGAGATGCTTGCACTAGTCCGTAGATGGATCGCTGGAGCTTGCACACCTTGTTAGTACCTTTAGGATTGACAAAACCTTCTGGTTGCATCATATACAACTCTTCTTTAAGAAATATCCATTTAAGGAATGCAGTTTTGACATCCATTTGCCAGATTTCGTAAAATATGGCAACTACTAACATGATTCAGACGGATTTAAGCATCGCTACAGTTGAGAAAATCTCATTGTAGTCAACACCTTGAACTTATCAAAAACCTTTTTGCGATAAGTCGAGCTTTGTAGATAGTAACACTACTATCAGTGTCGGTCTTCTTCTTGAAGATCCATTTATTTAATATGGCTTGCCGATCATTGGGCAAGTCCACCAAAGTCCAGACTTTGTTCTCATACATGGATCCCATCTCAGATTTCATGGCCTCAAGCCATTTCGCGGAATCTGGGCTCATCATCGCTTCCTCATAGTTCGTAGGTTCATCATGTTCTATTAACATGACTTCCAGAATAGGATTACCGTACCACTCTGGTGCAGACCGTACTCTGGAACACCTACGAGGTTGTGTAATAACTTTATCTGAAGTTTCATGATCATCATCATTAGTTTCCTCGCTAATTGGTGTAGGAATCACTGGAACTGATTTCTGTGATGAACTACTTTCCAATTCAGGATAAGGTACAATTACCTCATCAAGCTCTACTTTCCTATCACTCACTTCTTTCGAGAGAAACTCCTTCTTTATAAAGGATCCATTCTTAGCAACGAATACCTTGCCTTCGGATCTGTGGTAGAAGGTGTACCCAACAGTTTGCTTTGGGTATCCTATGAAGATGCACTTCTCCGATTTGGGTTTGAGCTTATCAGGTTGAAGCTTTTTCACATAAGCATCGCAACCCCGAACTTTAAGAAACGACAACTTTAGTTTCTTGCCAAACCACAGTTCATAAGGCGTCATCTCAACGGATTTTGATGGTGCCCTGTTTAATGTGAATGTAGCTGTTTCTAATGCATAACCCCAAAATGATAGTGGTAAATCGGTAAGAGACATCATAGATCGCACCATATCCAATAAAGTGCGGTTAAGATGTTTGGACACACCATTATGCATTGGTGTTCTAGGTGGTGTGATCTGTGAAACTATTCCACATTGTTTCAAATGAAGACCAAACTCGTAACTCAAACATTCTCCTCCATGGTTAGATCGTAGAAACTTTATTTTGTTGTTACGATGATTTTCCACTTCACTCTGAAATTCTTTGAACTTTTCAAATGTTTCAGACTTATGTTTCATCAAGTAGATATAACCATATCTGCTCAAATCATCTGTGAAGGTAAGAAAATAACGATACCCACCACGAGCCTCAATACTCATTGGACCGCATACATCAGTATGTATTATTTCCAACAAGTCAGTAGCTCGTTCCATTATTACGGAGAACGGAGTTTTAGTCATCTTACCCATAAGGCACAGTTCGCAAGCACCAAGTGATTCATAATCAAGTGATTCCAAAAGTCCATCAGCATGGAGTTTCTTCATGCGCTTTACACCAATATGACCCAAACGGCAGTGCCATAAATAAGTTGCACTATCATTATTAAACTTATATCTTTTGGCTTCAACACTATGAATATGTGTATCACTACTATCGAGATTCAACAAAAATATACCACTCAACAAAAATATACCATAAAAGATATTACTCATATAAATAGAACAACCATTATTCTCTGATTTAAATGAATAACCGTCTCGTATTAAACAATATCCAGATATGATGTTCATGCTCATCGCTGGCACAAAATAACAATTATTTAGGTCTAAAACTAATCCCGAAAGTATAGGGAGTGCTCGATGATGATCATATCAATCTTGGAACCACTTCCAACACACATCGTCACTTCATCCTCAACTAGTCTATATTTATTCTGCAACTCTTGTTTCGAGTTACTAATCCTAGCAACCGAACAACTATCAAATACCCAGGGGTTACTATAAACACTAGTAAAGTACACATCAATAACATGTATATCAAATATACCTTTGTTCACTTTGCCATCCTTCTTATCCACCAAACATTTTGGGTAACTCCGCTTCCAGTGACCATTACCTTTGCAGTAGAAGCACTTAGTTTCAAGCTTAGATCTAGCTTTGGGCTTCTTCACGGGAGTGAAAACTTGCTTGCCATTCTTCTTGAAGTTCCCTTTCTTTCCCTTTGCCCTTTTCTTGAAACCAGTGGTCTTGTTTAATCATCAACACTTGATGATCTACCTTCGTCGATTTAAGCATCACGAAGAGCTCGGGAATCGTTTTCGTCATCCCTTGAATACTATAGTTCATACGAAGTTCCAGTAACTTGGTGATGGTGACTAGAGAACTCTGTCAATCACTATCTTATCTGGAAGATTAACTCTCACTTGATTCAAGTGATTGTAGTACCCAGACATTCTGAGCACATGCTCACTTGCTGAGCAACTCTCCTCCATTTTTTAGGCGAAGTACTTGTGAGAGGTCTCATACCTCTTGACTCAGGCATGAGTCTGAAATATCAATTTCAACTCTTGGAACATCTCGCATGCTCCGTGGCGCTCAAAACGTTTTTGAAGTCCATGTTCGAAGCCGTAAAGCATGGTGCACTTAAACTATCAAGTAGTCATCATATTTGAGCTAGCCAAACGTTCATAACCTCTGCATCTGCTCCTGCAATAGGTCTGTCACCTAGCGGTGCATTAAGGACATAATTCTTCTGTGCGGCAATGAGGATAAACCTCAGATCACGGACCTCGTCTGCATCATTGCTACTATCATCTTTCAACTTACTTTTCTCTAGGAATATATCAAGAAAACATAGGGAAACTACAACACGAGCTATTGATCTACAACATAATTTGCAAAATTCTACAGGACTAAGTTCATGATAAATTAAAGTTCAATTAATCATATTACTTAAGAACTCCCACTTAGATAGACATCCCTCTAGTCATCTAAATGATCATGTGATCCATATCAACTAAACCATGTCCGATCATCGCGTGAGATGGAGTAGTTTTAAATGGTGAACATCTCTATGTTGATCATATCTACTATATGATTCACGCTCGACCTTTCGGTCTCCAGTGTTCTGAGGCCATATCTGCATATGCTAGGCTACTCAAGTTTAACCCGAGTATTCTGCATGTAAAAAACTGGCTTGCACCCATTGTATGTGAACGTAGAGCCTATCACATCCGATCATCACGTGGTGTCTCAGCACGAAGAACAGTAGCAACAGTGCATACTTAGGGAGAACACTTGTACCTTGAAATTTAGTAAGGGATCATCTTATATGCTACCGCTGAACTAAGCAAAATAAGATGCATACAAGATAAACATCACATGGAATCAAAATATGTGACATGATATGGCCATCATCATCTTGTGCTCATGATCTCCATCACCGAAGCATCGTCATGATCTCCATCATCACCGGCGCGACACCTTGATCTCCATCGTAGCATCATTGTCGTCTCGCCAACTAGTATTACTACGACTATCGCTACCGCTTAGTGATAAAGTAAAACAATTACATGGCGATTGCATTGCATACAATAAAGCGACAACCATATGGCTCCTGCCAGTTGCCGATAACTTTGTTACAAAACATGATCAACTCATACAAAAATTTATATCATATCATGCCTTGACCATATCACATCACAGCAAGCCCTGCAAAAATAAGTTAGACGTCCTCTACTTTGTTGTTGCAAGTTTTACGTGGCTACTACGGGTTTCTAGCAAGAACCGTTCTTACCTACGCATCAAAACTACAACGATTTTTGGTCAAGTGTGATGTTTTAACCTTCAACAAGGACTGGCCATAGTCAAACTCGATTCAACTAAAGTTGGAGAAACAGACACCCGCCAGCCACCTGTGTGCAAAAGCACGTCGGTAGAACCAGTCTCATGAATGCGGTCATGTAATGTCGGTCTGGGCCGCTTCATCCAACAATATCGCCGAATCAAAGTAAGACGTTGGTGGTAAACAGCATGACTATTATCGCCCACAACTCTTTGTGTTCTACTCGTGCATATAACATCTACGCATAGACCTGGCTCGGATGCCACTGTAGGGGAACGCAGTAATTTCAAAAAACAATCCTACGATCATGCAAGATCTATCTAGTTGATGCATAGCAACGAGAGGGGAGAGTGTGTCCACGTACCCTTGTAGACCGAAAGTGGAAGTGTTATGTAACGCGGTTGATGTAGTCGAACGTCTTCGTGATCCAACCGATCAAGTACCAAACGCACGGCACCTCCGCGATCTGCACACGTTTAGCTCGGTGACGTCCCTCGAACTCTAGATCCAGCTGAGGCCGAGGGAGAGTTCCGTCAGCACGACGGCGTGGTGACAGTGATGATGAAGTTACCGGCGCAAGGCTTCGCCTAAGCACTACGACGATACGACTGAGGTGGAAAACTGTGGAGGGGGGCACCGCACACGGCTAAAGATTAACTTGTCTGTCTATGGGGTGCCCCCTGGCCACGTATATAAAGGAGGGGAGGGAAGAGGTGGCCGGCCCAAGGGGGGCTTGCCAGGTGTGGGAATCCTACTAGGACTCCCCAGTCCAAGTAGGATTCCCCTCCTCTTTCCTATTCCTAGTAGGAGAAGGAGGGAAGGAGGAAGAGGGGAGAAGGAAGGAGGGGGGCGCCGCCACCTCCTAGTCCAATTCAGACCAGCCTATTGGGGGGCACAGACACCCCTTGAAGCCCTTCTCTCCTTTCCCGTATGGCCCATTAAGGCCCACTACTTCCCCCGGCGAATTCCCGTAACTCTCCGGTACTCCGAAAAATACCCGAATCACTCAGAATCTTTCCGATGTCTGAATATAGCCATCGATCTTTGCGTCTCGACCATTTCGAGACTCCTCGTCATGTCCGTAATCTCATATGGGACTCCAAACAAACTTCGGTCATCAAATCACATAACTCATAATATAAATCGTCATCAACGTTAAGCGTGCGGACCCTACGGGTTCGAGAGCTATGTAGACATGACCGAGACACATCTCCGGTCAACAACCAATAGTTGAACTTGGATGCTCATACTGGCTCCTACATATTCTACGAAGATCTTTATTGGTCAAACCGCATAACAACATACGTTGCTCCCTCTATCATCGGTATGTTACTTGCCCGGGATTCGATCGTCGGTATCATCATACCTAATTCAATATCGTTACCGGCAAGTCTCTTTACTCGTTCCGTAAAGCTTCTTCCCACAACTAACTTATTAGTCACATTACTTGCAAGGCTTATACTGATGAGCATTACCGAGAGGGCCCAGAGATACCTCTCCGAAACACGGAGTGACAAATCCTAATCTCGATCTATGCCATCCCAACAAACACCTTCAGAGACACCTGTAGAGCATCTTTATAATCGCCCATTTACGTTGTGACGTTTGGTAGCACACAAAGTGTTCCTCTGGTATTCGGGAGTTGCATAATCTCATAGTCTGAGGAACATGTATAAGTCATGAAGAAAGCAGTAGCAATGAAACTGTAACGATCATGATGCTAAGCTAACGGATGGGTCATGTCCATCACATCATTCCCCTAATGATGTGGTCCCATTCATCAAATGAAAACACATGTCTATGGTCAGGAAACATAACCATCTTTGATTAACGAGCTAGTCAAGTAGAGGCATACTAGGGACACTTTGTTTTGTCTATGTATTCACACATGTACTAAGTTTCCGGTTAATACAATTCTAGCATGAATAATAAACATTTATCATGATATAAGGAAATAAATTATAACTTTATTATTTCCCCTAGGGCATATTTCCTTCACCTCCACATTCAGCACATGTTCAGCTCGATGATGTCCCTCGTGCTCTTGATCCAGTTGAGGACGAGGGTGAGTTCCGTCAGCGCGACGGCGTGGCGACGGTGATGATGATATTACCGTCGCAGGGCTTCGCCTAAGCACTACGGTGATATGATCGAGGTGTGTAACTGTGGAGGGGGGCACCGCACATGGCTAAGGCAAAACTTGGTGTTTTCTAGGGTGCCCCCTGCCCCCGTATATAAAGGAGGGAGGGGCAGGCCGGCCGGCCCTTTCTAGGCGCGCCGGGAGAGGGGAGTCCTACTAGGACTCCAAGTCCAGTAGGATTCCACCTCAAGGAGAAGGGGGAAGGAAGGGAGAAGGGGGGCGCACCCCCAATCCCTTGTCCAGTTCGGACTGGGCTTGGGGGGCGCCACTTCCTAGTCGTTGCCTCTCCTTCCCACTAAGGCCCATCAACTCCCTGGGGGGTTTCGGTAACCTCCCGGTACTCCGGAAAATACCTGAACTTCTTTGGAACCATTCGGATGTCTGAATATAGCCTTCCAATATATCAATATTTATGCCTCGGCCATTTTGAGACTCCTCGTCACGTCTGTGATCTCATCCGGGACTCCGAACAAATTTCGGTCATCAAAACACATAATTCATAATACAAATCATCATCAAACGTTAAGCGTGCGGACCCTACGGGTTCGAGAACTATGTAGACATGACCGAGACACATCTCTGATCAATAACCAATAGAGGAACCTGGATGCTCATATTGGCTCCTACATATTCTACGAAGATCTTTATCGGTCAAACCGCATAACAACATACGTTGTTCCCTTTGTCATCGGTATGTTACTTGCCCGAGATTCGATCGTCGGTATCATCATACTTAGTTCAATCTCGTTACCGACAAGTCTCTTTACTCGTTCCGTAATGCTTCATCCCGCAACTAACTCATTAGTCGCATTGCTTGCAAGGCTTATAGTGATGAGCATTACCGAGAGGGCCCAGAGATACCTCTCCGATACACGGAGTGACAAATCCTAATATTGATCTATGCCAACCCAACAAACATCTTCGGAGACACCTGTAGGGCATCTTTATGATCACCCAGTTACGTTGTGACGTTTGATAGCACACAAGGTGTTCCTCCGGTATTCGGGAGTTGCATAATCTCATAGTCTGAGGAACATGTATAAGTCATGAAGAAAGCAGTAGCAATGCAACTGTAACGATCATAATGCTAAGCTAATGGATGGGTCTTGTCCATCACATCATTCTCTTAATGATGTGATCCCGTTTATCAAATGACAACACATGTCTATGGTTAGGGAACATAACCATCTTTGATTAATGAGCTAGTCAAGTAGAGGCATACTAGGGACACTATGTTTTGTCTATGCATTCACACATGTACTAAGTTTCCGGTTAATACAATTCTGGCATGAATAATAAACATTTATCATGATATGAGGAAGTATAAATAACAACTTTATTATTGCCTCTAGGGCATATTTCCTTCAGTGGGTTTACCAAGTAAAAAAACTCCGTCTTATCTTTGTTTTCTCCCCATTTATTCTCTATGGATAGTAGCACCTAGACGTAGAGAACGATCCACACGCTTGGTACACTTGTGCGGTAGGGAATTTATTAACTTGTTTTATATGAAAGTGATTTGATTATTTAGTTTCCATTTTCAATACATTTGATTTAGTGTCAGCCAGCCACGTTTCATTGATGTTAGGACTTGGTAACAAAATAATGTTCAAAGTTTTTTTTTTTTGATGAATCATGATAAGAATCCATCTTTGATCATACTTTTTTGTTAGTTTGAATCAACCAAAAATAAAGTGGCCTAGCTAAATGCATATTGCCAAGCATTTTTAAATGCCTTAGTCTAGCCATGTATCATTAGGTTTACAAGTATGCAATTATCCTAGTAGTTTTTAATCCAATTATCTAACTTTTCTCCTACTCTATTTTTTTTGGATTTTGCAGGGCTCATTTCTCAACTATGGCTGAAGCATTGGTGTTCAGCAAGGTCGAATTAATTGTGTTCAGATTGTTGATAGGTGTATTTCATCCTTCATTGTAGCTCCACAAATGATAGATCTATATTGATACTAGATGGAATGGTACATTATTGCATATGCGTGTTGTTTCAGTTTGGCTTGTGATATTGATCTTTTATCAAAATTAGTTTCATACTTGATGCAGAAAGATCATCCAGAAATGAGCACCTTTCATATAATACTGGTGGCACTGACACATATTTTGTATACGAAACTCTCTGGTTGCACAACACTGGAACATCGATGCACATATTGTAATGTTTTGACTTCGGTATTTCTTTTCTTGTCTAATGTGCATCATCTTCAGTCTATCGGAAAATAGAAGTTTACCCAAAATTATTATAAAACATGTTTAATTAAATTTTCCATCCGACTTCCATCTTTACCGCATTGGCTTATTTTAGGGACGTCGAATATGGGTACCGCTTCCATCTTTTCTCCCATGAACAGATGAAGCTTCCATAGCTTGTGAGCCTGCGTGCTGCTACGGTGTTCCACAAAATTGGGAGTATGTGCAAACTTTTCCATGAAAGTGTTTCATGTATTTCTTATGCTTTGATTCACAATTTGCTTGACAATGTACATCAATCAGGGCATGTAGCGATTCGACCTCAAACGGTTAAGCCTCTGTGCATCAGTGTCATTCCTGGATCGGTAATGCTGACATGCACAGTACTCGAGGAATCCTATATACTTAAGAAGTTCATCCCCACTACTCCCTCCTTCCATCTATATAGGACTTAATGCGTTTTTCGAGGCTAACTTTAACCAAATATTAGAGCAATAATATATGACATGCAACTTACACAAAGCATACCTTTAAATTCGTGTGTGAAAGAAGCTTTCAATGATATAATTTCTATATTGTGCATGTCATGTATTATTAATCTTGTCAATAGTAAAAAGCGGTGTTAAATAACGCATTAGGCCCTATATAAATGGAAGGAGGGAGTATTTGATTTATCTCAACATGCAGCATAGACACCTCAGCATCCAATTACATCCAGCCACGTCATACCTCATGCGCCTCATGTCTGACCATTTAGTAGAAAAAAAATCTTTAGGATTTACTGAAGCGTCCATGCCAATTCAGCGGAACCAACGGCTGCTTCGTTTTCCATAATAAAAACGCATACGCCATAATGGTTCCGTTTCCAATGTAACATCCGAACAAGCGCCCTCCCTTAGAAAAAAGAGTTGTATTGAGATTAGACATGGGATGAGTCGTTTTATTCCCAATCCTCTGTTTGGTGCATGATGAAAATTATGTGTGAGAGTTTGATGAGAAATTGTATTCCCGTGTTTGGTTCGTGGGAATTGACAAGGAAATAGACAAGGGAAATTAACGTAAGTTATGATGAAGGGCTAAGATTGACTCACTAAAACAATTTCCTTCCAACTCCCACCCCCTCCCCTGTTAATAAAACGGTGGGAGTTGAAGTCTCAAGTCCCATGACTATTCACTTATCAATTCCCAATCCCCTTAACCAAACAATAGATTTGAAGTCTCGTACCCCTTCAATTCCCATTCCCTAGCTCTAACTACCCCCAACCAAACATGCCGCCTCCGCCTCTCTCCCACATACCCACATAAAAACATCAGTTTCTCCCCTTCCAACAAATACTCTAGCTATCCCCCACTAGGGCACACTGAAAGTGCATTGATTGTGGAGACGCCTCTCGAACCTCTCCACAGAACGCGAGAGGCGAACAGAAGCAGCCCGAGATCTCATGTCTTTCCGCCGGCGACCTCGCACGGCCGTCGGTCTACCTCACCTGCAACTCCTCTCTACGCATGCCAGGGCACGGTTCCGTTGCCGGCCGCCCAGATCGCCGCCGAGGGCACAGCTGAATCGGCCTGTTCGGGTCGTTATTATGCTCCTAATCTACCCGGCACGCCCGACGGTCTACCTCGCCACCGTCTCTTTGGCGGCTGGGACGCGAGCCGGGTTGTTGTTATGTTGCCGACAACCTAGAATCACAGATCGTTGATTAAGGCAGAACAGGCGAGGCCTCTGCCCTGCTTGAGGAGTTGGCCTCAATCAGCAAAGAAGACTATCACTCCAGGTTAGTGGCTGGCACATCAACTTATAAGTGAGCATTGTAGCACTTACTTTCACGTGAGATGAGGAATACCATGGTTGACATACTTCTGTGTGGCACGATCATATTATATTCTGCCTTTGTGATCACTTCCTACTTTCCAGTCCCCACTGTGCATTCCGCGACATCTGTGTCTCCGAGCCAACACTCCGCTATCAACTCCACATGATCCAGCATGGACATCTCGGAGTTGCTATTTCACTCAGACATCAGGGAACATATACCTTTTTATATTATACAGTGAGATTTGGATTTTGTCCATGTGTCGCACACAAGTGTTGGATTACTAATATATGTCGTTTGCTTTTCTCATGCCTTTTCAGCAACAGTAGTGATGTCTATTCGCAAGATGCCTGCCAAGGAGTTGCCAAAATTGTTAAGCTGGCCATATTCTATTTATTGGTGATGCAACTATTTATTGCATTTGGCTAGGTTTTGTTTTGGTGCCAGACTGAATTTTGTTCACCCCAATTAAGCCTTTCAGTATAGTGACTTTGTTGCATGTTATGTTGCATTATACTCACTAAGGTGCATTTCTTTTCCTCTGAATTTGGAACTATAATGTTATCGGCAGCATTAGTATAAAGGTTTGCTATCTGCTCCATCCTACACTTTACTGTAAATTTGATCCTCCATATAGGTCATTATATGACAACTGAAATTTTAAGCATTGACTGGTGTATTTGTAGTCTAGCTATGATAGATATAAAAGCATCAAAATGCAATATATGCCCATCTTCATTATGCTAAAGTTGTACCTACTATTTTTCTTTGCCTATTAACAAATTCATGAAATAATTCACTAAGGTGGCCAAATACATTACTTTCATACAATACATATATGTCTTCTTTTTCTTTGTTAAAACTTAATAGTTTGATGTATTATTGTTAATGTATAAAATGATCTTCATTTTTCAAGCCGGCACATTTTTTCTTGCCAGTTGAATCTTGCCCATTTGGATCATGTCTAATGTGGCAAAGGTGACACATTCAATATTTTTTGTGAGACTCCATTACCGAGGTAAGACATTCCCCACTTATTTGTTCAAGATGTTGTCTACGATTTTAGTGTTCATTAAAGCTGCTCGGCACTTTAGGATACGCCATGCTTCACACCCGAAACAAGCTTCAGTTAGTTTTATCATAAAAAATGTTGTGCCATTTGTAATGGGTTTGTGACTACCAAAAAATATATAAAATCTTTAAGTTTGTGACTATCCAGTACAGTTCACATTTCTCTTTTGTAATGGGTAGTCACAAACTTAAAGCTTAGTTCGAAATTAGTCCTGGTGGTTATTTTATTTATTTAATGTTTCTAATTGGGAAAAACCAAGTTAGTTCTTATACAAGGTATTCATTTTGCCTCCGCGGAAATCCATCAGGTATGTAGCAAATGGTCTAATTGTTACTAAATATTATATATAATATTTATCTATTTTTTTAAAATATTCATCTACTAATTCCCGCAGCAACGCGCGGGGTATCATCTAGTTATAATAGAGTTCAATCACACACTTATTACATCGAGTCCTCATAAAGAGTATGATTACACAAAATATCATGGCTGAAGGCCATCTAAACTAAATAACTGCGAAAGCTTCAAAGGTAAATGAGTCCATCAACTCCAATAGCATAGCTGAGTGCAAAACAACGACCTATCGCACCTCATTCATCATCTGAGTAGTCTGCAACATGAGGCGTTGCAGCCGTATAGGTCAGCACATTGAATACGCTGGCAGAGTTACACTATAAAGCAATGAAATGCAAGAACTATATCCACATGCAATATTTGGCGGGTGGAGGCTGTAAGTTTATGATTTTGCATAAAGCTAGTTTTTCCCTACAACAAAGGAATAAATTTATTTAACTACTCCCAAGTTGCCCAATATTTGATAAGGTAACCCCAACTCAAATCCCAATTAAAAATATCATCATTAACCCAATAAATTCATTAAGTAATGGGATGAGATCACAACAATAATATAAGTACCAGATACTCAAGATGTCCATAACCGGGGACACGGCTAACCATGATTAGTTTATACACTCTGCAGAGGTTTGCGCACTTTTCCCCACAAGACTCGACCGCATCCATGATCGGATGATCGAGACATAGTCTTCCTGAAGCATTAACTCTCTACTCCGGGCGGACCGGTACACCTACTTTCCCCTACATCTGCTAGTCCACCTCTTCAAGAGCGCCAGAGCCCATAATGGCTTGTGGCTGCACATGGAAGTTTCTAGCATGAGTAATCTTATGATCCCTTTGAGCCTGGGTGGCAAACCGTAGGAAAAATCACATGGGTACTCCGGGATTTCCTAAAATAGGCAACACTGGGTTCCGCAGGTGCCTCAACCAATCCACCCAGATGTATATTAAAGTTGCCACCTTAATGTTATCCATTATTAATAACTCTCAAACATCCATATGTGAATCACGATCCAATCCCCATCTACGAGCTTGGCTAAGCAATAAATAAGCATAACGTATATTCCCGGGTGATCAAAAGGTATTATGTTCCTACCTCAAGTACTACAACCAAACCACATGTTCCCAAATCCTACTCATGCAAATATTTGAGGAATAATACTAATGCATAGTAAAAACTAGGTATATAAGAGTATGATCAAAGTGTAACTTGCCTTGCTGACGATCTGCAAACTCTAGAGATTCGTAGTAACAAGCTTCGCACTCCGGGTAATCTAGTGTAGACAAATAGTAGCATACATAAGCAATCACTCAAACAAAACAACGAGAAAACCGAGAAAAGATCCAAATCAAACACGAAACAAGCAACCGTCTTAACCTAACAAAAGTAAAACCTAACATCATTATTATCATGTGAACTAGATCTTAACAGTAGGTACATGTGATTAGCTACGATTTGCAAAAAGATTCAACTCAAACGGAGAAACAAAACTCAAAATACAAACGAAACAAAATCGTTTACTAATCTGGACTAAACTCAAATTTTTACAGTACAAAAACCATGTTCAAGTTGGTTAACTGGAAAGAACAGAACGATACGAAGATTTAGGCGCTGGTTTCATCTAATTTGGATAAATGAGTAAAAAGTTATGCCAGTTTAAAGATCAGGCGCTAAACCGCGATAAAACTATTCGCGGATAGGTCCTGGCCGAAAATAAACTAAAAAAAACTACGGCGCGAACATTCGCTAACTGAACTAATCCGACGGAAACCGTTCGTTAAAATGAACGAACGAACGAACGTTCGTTTAATAGGAAAACCCTAAAAAATTGATGTGACTAAACCGATCCAAAGAAAAACTGGAGAAATAAACCGAGGTTTGACCGGTTCATACCGGTTCGTCGGCGACGGTCAATGGCGGCGGCTCGGCGGCGATTCAGCGGTGGCGCGGCGGCGGGAGACGACGGCGCTGGGCGTCGGTGCGACGCGGACGGCGGCGGCTGCTGCTGTTGCTTTGTTGTGGCGAGAGGCGATGCGGAGCGGGTGGAGGAGGCGGCGGGGTGGCGGTGTAATATAAAGGGCCTCGGCGGGGGGCTCGGCTCCGACTTGGAGGCCAAGTCGGCCGGCGGCGGTGGCACAGACTCCTAAGAGTCCAGCACAGTCACGGCGGCGCGCGCGAGGGAGTCGGCGGCCTGCTGGGCCGGCCGGGATTCGGCCCAGTCCTCCCGGGAACTTTTTTTAAACAATTTCCCCGCGAAGGAAAAATCCTAAATAAATATACAATAAATTCTAAAAATTCCAGAAACAATTTTCACCATCCAAACCTAATATTTAGGACAAGATGAACTTTTTTCTGGACTAAGATGCAATTTTCAAAAATGCAATATTTTTCTAATTCAAATAAAATACTAATAAATTAGTAATTTGATTTTAAAATTCTTTCTCCAATGTTTCTCTTAGGTTGAAGAAGTCATATTATCTTCTCTCATTTATTTTTAATATTAAAAATAATTGGAGAGAAAAATAATAAAATCAAATTGATCCTCTTTTCAAATTTGAAATAAATTCAAATATGATTTTTTGTGAAACCTCCAACTCTCTCCTTGGGTCCTTGAGTTGCTTAAGATTTCTAGGATCATAACAAAATGCAAGAATAAATATGATCTGCATATGATGATCTATGTATAACATCCAAATTGAAAATTGGGATGTTACAAACCTACCCCCCTTAAGATGAATCTCGCCCTCGAGATTCGGGTTGGTTAGCAAAAAGGTTTGGGTAGTCCTTGCGGAGATCTTCTTCTCGCTCCCAGGTGGCTTCCTCCTCGGTATGGTGGCTCCACTGAACTTTGCAAAACTTGATAACCTTGCTGCGAGTAACTCGACTGGAAAACTCGAGAATCTTGACTGGCTTCTCTTCATAGGTCAAATCACTATCTAACTGAATTGCTTCCGTGGCACTATATCTCGAGAGGAATATCGGCCATCTCTGCGTGGCACTTCTTCAATTGGGAAACGTGAAACACATCATGAACTCCTGACAATCCTTCTGACAATTCCAGCTTATATGCAACTTCTCCCATGCGTTCCAAAACTCTGTATGGTCCCACAAAACTGGTGCTAGCTTTCCCTTGACTCCAAAACCTTTAACTCCTCGAAGTGGGGACACACGAAGATAGGCTCTATCTCCGGCATCATAAACTATCTCCTTGTGTTTAGTATCCGCATAACTCTTCTGCCTGGACTAGGCTACGTTGAGTCTATCGCGAATCAACTTAACCTTCTCCTCAGAGTCTTTGATTAAGTCTGGTCCAAACAATTGTCAATCTCCAACTTCATCCCATGATAACAGTGTCCTCCACCTCCTTCCGTGCAAGGCTTCGAAAGGGGCCATCTTCAAACTGGCTTGATAATTGTTGTTATAAGAGAACTCTGCATACGGCAAATTGTCATCCCAACTAGATCCGTAATCTAGTGCACAAGCTCTCAACATGTCCTCCAGAATCTGATTGACTCTCTCGGTCTGTCCATCTGTCTGTGGATGAAAGGTTGTACTGAACTCTAGCATGGTACCCAAAGTTTCATGCAACTGATTCCAAAACTTTGAAGTAAACTGGGTTCCTCTATCTGATACAATGGTCCTCGGAACTCCATGCAGACATACGATCCTGGTCATGTATACCTTTGCCAACTTAGCACTCATGTAGGTTGTCTTCACCGGGATGAAATGAGCTACTTTCGTCAAATGATCGACTACAACCCAGATAGAGTCATAGCCTGAACGAGTCATGGGTAATCCAGTGATAAATCCATGCCAAGCTTATCCCACTTCCATTCGGGTATCGGCAATGGCTGTAGCAATCCGGCTGGTTTCTGATGCTCTACCTTGACTCTCTGACTTACATCACATACTATTATATACTCGGCAATATCCTTCTTCATTCCTGTCAACCAGAAACTTTCCTTCAAATCCAGATACATCTTAGTGTTGCCTGAGTGAATCGAGTATGGTGAATCATGGGCCTCCTGCAGAATCAACTTCCTGATCTCGGGGTCATTAGGCACATATATGCGATCCTCAAACCATAAGGTGTCGTGCTCATCCTCACGAAATACTTTAGCCTTTCCTTTACTCATCATTTCCTTTATTTCAGCAATCTCCTTGTCAGTCTTCTAGGCTTCTCTTATCTTTACCAACAAAGTGGACTAAATTTCCAGTGTTGCAACATAACCTCTCGGAACTATCTCCAAGCATAGCTCTCGAAGATCATCTTCTAACTCCTTAGGTAATCCTTCGGTTATGAGCGTGTTAACATAACTCTTGCGGCTCAACGCATCTGCTACGACATTGGCCTTTCCGGGATGATAGTGCAATTTGATATCATAATCCTTTATGAGATCCAACCATCTCCTTTGCCTGAGATTCAACTCCTTCTGCGTGAAGATGTATTTCAAAATCTTATGATTCGTGTATACATCACAATGGTTTCCGATGAGAAAGTGTCTCCATGTCTTCAGCGCATGCACTACGGCTGCTAACTCCAAATCATGCATAGCATAATTCAACTCATGAGGTCGAAGCTGTCGTGAGGCATATGAAACAACTCTTCCTTCCTGCATAAGCACACCTCCAAGTCCTTGACGTGAAGCGTCGCAATATACTTGGTAATCCTTGCGTTGATCTCGGAGAATCAGCACTGGGGCTATAACCAAACGTTTCTTCAACTCCTGAAAACTGGCCTCACAATCCTCAGTCCATTTAAACTTGGTGTCCTTCTTTAAAAACTCCATCATGGGCTTTGCAATCTTGGAGAAATTCTCAATAAACCTCCGGTAATAACCTGTGAGTCCAAGAAAACTTCTGATCTCTCCAACTGATGTGGGTGCTGACCATTTAGTCATAGAAGCAACCTTGGTAGGGTCTACTGCTATTCCTTCTCCAGATGTAACATGTCCGAGAAATCCAACTTCCTTTAACCAAAACTCACATTTAATGAACTTGGCATACAACTGATGTTCTCTGAGCTTCTCAAGAACCAAACACAAATGCTCCTTATGCTCTTCTTCATTCTTCGAGTAGACCAATATATCATCAATGAACACCACGACGAACTTATCCAAAAACTCCATAAACATTGTGTTCATCATATTCATGAAATAGGCAGGCGCGTTAGTCAAACCAAATGACATAACGGTATACTCATATAGCCCGTACCTTGTGGTAAACGATGTCTTAGGTACATCCTGCTCTCGGATCTTCAATTGGTGATAACCTGATCGAAGATTGATCTTGGAGAAAACTTTAGCTCCTTGCAACTGGTCAAACAAATCATTGATCATCAGCAGTGGGTATTTGTTCTTGATCGTCACCTCATTCAGCGCACGATAATCAACAACCATCCTCAAAGATCCATCCTTCTTCCCCACTAGAAGCACCAGGGCTACCCAAGGTGATGAACTTGGTCTAATGTAACCTTTCTCCAGTAAATCCTTTATCCACGTCTTAATTTCCTCTAGATCTTTTGCGGGCATCCGATACGGTCTCTTTGATATTGGTCTGGTGCCTGGCAATAGCTCAACAAAAAGTCAATAACTCAATCCGGTGGCAAGCCTGGTAACTCTTCCGGAAATACGTCGAGATAATCCTTCACCACTAGTACTTCCTCCTGAACAACTCCTGATAAGGAATTTGTGGCACCCAGGCTCAGAGAAACCGGAACGCCCCGTATTCTAGCCCAGAGATCGAGGAGAAGTCTTCTGGAATACGGCACTGCTTAGCATAGAACAAACCAGCTTTCTATTATTACATGAATATGAATATAAGGTCTCTAATATTACAAGGAATAACATTGGTACGGCGACACTACGCCTGCCACTGTTCCTCTATGCAAGCAGCAGAACAACTCGAAGCAGCGGAAGCACTCTAGCAGCAGAATAACGGCGACGGTGGTGAACTCCACTCCACAGGGACTCTGGCTGGAACGCTTATCCTTGCTCGCTTGAACGGAAACCACGACAAGCAAGCAATCAAATCTGGCATGACCTGCAAACTGGCATGACACGCCAGGTCAGTACATTGAATGTACTTGCAAGCTCACAATAAACCAGAAGCATTCAAGACAAACAACAGCATGGCAATTACAGGTTAAACAGGAATTAACGTGAGATCATCAGCCTAACATGGCATGACCACATAAACATGATACAGCTAATACAACATGAACATATTAATCCGACAACACTAGCATGCAACATGATGACATTACATGCACCACTTATTCTGCTCGGGTTACCTCGTAACCAACGCATGCATCACTTACCAACCTCGGACATCACACGATCATCTCAGATCAAATCAAACTTGGTATAAAAATACCATAGTAATCAGTAAATGACCACAAGGAGCTTGACCTTTACCCATGATTCTCGTACAACATCACCAATATACAACAACTCGGTATCCTCGATACCATTGTGATCCTTACGATCACCACTCGACCAACACTTGGCGGCTGTGATCCTTACGGCGATCACCACCCGGCCAACACTTGGCCCCAAACTGTGATCCTTATGGTGATCACCACCGACCAACACCTGGCCCGTGATCCTTACAACGATCACAACCAACTTATCTCATTGTTATTAAGCACATTATTCTTATTAATTATCATTGACTCATGGTGTGACCTACTTTCGACTGGGCCCTTATCTGTAAGGCACAGCTATCGATAGATTTAATATACACTTTGTCGAGGTTAGTACACTGTACCCACACTACGGAACCCATGGCCTCGCACTCCCATTCGGGTGGACCAACAGCGTTCCGACAAAACCATCCTACTACCATGACACTCTCCACTCCGA
Organism: Aegilops longissima; assembly: GCA_021605205.1. Lineage (NCBI taxonomy): Eukaryota > Viridiplantae > Streptophyta > Magnoliopsida > Poales > Poaceae > Aegilops > Aegilops longissima. The sequence continues at coordinate 407,151,587 of CM038680.1, forward strand.
CTCACTCCCCACTGGGTTAAGTCATGGGTGGCCCCGTGTCTACCTCCAGACACAACTACCACCGCCGTGGCCAAAACATAAACGATCCCACACGGGGATCTGCCGGCTATAACAACTATGGGCACACAAGGTTATGCCTGCTTACCGGGCCAGGGTACAGCACGCCCATAACCTTCCCTCGTTGAAGGCACCGGCGAGAGGCACGACAATAGACCCAGTTAGGACCGTCCCATACCGGTAAGCGTGGTTGCACTGGTCAGCATCGATTCAGCGGCACCATGACTCAGCCAACAGTTGTTCAAGTTCAACTTAATCCGGCTAACTTGAATGCAAATATGCTGAGCCATGATAAAATGCATGAACATGATATCAACATCATCATGGGAGTATCACATAACTTTCCACCATATCAACAATAAATCATATCCACTGAGCATCGCATACTGACTAGCATGACCATCACCAACATCAACATGTATCACTAGCAATCATAAACATGAAAAGGTAATACTAGCAGGTAGAACATAATAACAGAACACAAGAAAACATAGCACAAAAGTGAACATGCAAATCTGAACATCACCGGAACAACGATAACCATCTTTTCAACAAGCAAACATTTATTAAATATTCAAGTTAAAAACCATGGCTACTGCATGACTATCATGCAAGTGGGTATTGTGGCTTGCCTGGGGATGAAGAAGGCATCGGGGAGAAGTGTGGGAAACTCGTGCAACGAATCACCGGAAAACGTTCTCTCTCGGAGGGGGCTGATTAAGGGCAGGGGCAAAATGGTCATTTTAAGTATGCCAAAACATAATGAAGGTGACACCAACAGAAAGGTCTCGACGAAACAAAGAAGTAGGCTTTGGAATCACCTCATTTGGAGTGAAGGATGAAAAGATATGGATGTTTTTCTGCCAGGGACCCATCTGTAATGAAAATATTTTCAACCAGGGGCCTGAACAGAAAAAGTGAAAACGCATTTGACCAAATACGTCTTCACCTAAGTGACGTGGCAAGGAGGGGCCGGGGCTGGTCAACGCCTGACGGGCCGACAGGTGGGTCCCACCTTATCCACTCCCTCTCTCTCTCCTCCCTTCTCTTCTTCTTCTCTCCTTCTTCCCGACCAGAACAGGCAGAGGCGAGGCCGCGTGCTCCGGCTTCTCACCTGGCCAACTCCGGCCGTCTCCGGCGAGGACGAAGCCATTGGTGGACTCGGGAGGAGGTGCCGCGTCCATCCCGCAGCGAAGAGAGCGTCGGGGATGACTAGGGCAGCCGCGGCTTGGGGCAACAAAAGACGGGGTGGCGGCGGCTGTTCGAGGGGCGGCGGCCATACGGGGCTCCGGCGAGAGGGTGGGGTGGTGGAGAGGTTCGCCGGGACACGTGGAGGACTCGGGTGAGGTCAATGGGTGGATAAGGGGACCGGGGAGCTCGAATTTGAGCAGTGGCCGGCGGCGAGGCTTCGGTCAGGAGGGCGGCAGGAGCGCTTCTCGAGCTAGGGGAAGTTGCTGGGCGTGGCTAGAGGAGGGTGGAGAGGCCATTGGTGAGCTCGGAGAGGCTCGGGGATGGCTTATATAGCCGCGGGGCGAGGAGTCCGCGCTGTCACCGCTGCGGACGCGTGTCCGGCGCCGTGGATGCATGTCCGGCGCCGTGGACGCGGGGGCAAACGACGAGGGAGGAGCAGGGCAGAGCTTCACGGGGAGGGGGAGGCCAAAGGAGGGGCAGAGGAAGAGGTCGGGCGCCATTAATGCGTTGTCGGCCACAGTGCTCCCGTGGGCGTTCATCGGCGAGCATCGGCGAGGAAGCTGCCGGAGGAGGAGAGGGGTCCAGGAGGACGGCGACGACGGGAGGAAGATAATGGACAGTCTCACGGGCGCGAAGACAGCGAGAGGGGGAGGGGCCGAGCAAGAAGACGCTCTGGGCGCGACCATTGCACGCCAAAACGATGGTCACCGCATGCACTGGTGCACACAGTGCCACAAGTGATGCCAAACCATGTCTGGGGGTTAGTCGCTCCTGGTTAAGTTGTAACTACGGTGGTAACTAGGTGAAAGAGGCTCTGTTAAATAGTTAGTGAGCTCTGAAGTTTACTGCAGTAAACTTTACCAGCTCAATGTGATCAACAGGGAGCTGATAAGGGACAAATAAGTTGTCTGGGGTGTTTAGGATAGGAAGGACTAGAGTCCTGGGGAGTTTGGGAAGAAATGGACCAAGATAAATCATAGTTGCTTCACAACTGCATATTTGGTCCAGAAATGAAGATCAGCAAGATGCACTCACATGGAGTGTCCACTTGAGCTCAAATTGGGCAAGGCTTGATCATTTGGACATATGAAGATGATGTAAAAAGCTCATACCATTTGGCAAATCCAAACTGGTACTTGCTTCACAAACATCTCCTCTTGACAGAAACTTGAAATAATTATGGTGGTCAAATGGATCAATGAAATGATGCCAAATTGGGCGGAGATATGTTTTATGGGTATAATAATGATCTGGTAATTTATCAGGATTTTTGAAGCAATATAAAGTACACTCGCTTCACAACCTGAAAATATTGCCAGAAACAAAGATTTGCTCATGCTCTCACATAGATGATTGGATGGGGCTGCAAATGGTGGAGGGGGTTAATATGAGCACATTAATGAGTGTGCAAAAGTTCAACTCATTTTGATACTCCTAGCTAGTACTTACTTCACAAAGCTTTCTGTCTGGCAGAAACTTTGAAAATTCACTGAGGAAGATTGGCTAGGCAAATAAAGTTGAACTTGTGCATGAGGCAATTATTTGTATATATGAACATGCCCAAAAATGTTGGGAGTCAATAGGAGAAATATAAATGACACTTCCTTCACAAAGTGCCATTCAGGGCAGAATAGAAAAAGGAATATTGGGGAATTAATTTTGAACATGGCAATGAAATTTTTTTGCCATATTTGATCAAGATATGACCCAAAAAATTTATGAGAATTATTTGGGAATTTTAGGAGTGAGGAAAATATAGGTTGCTTCACAACCTAGGGTAATTTGAGTTATTCCTTTAATTGAAAAGGAATATTTCCAATAAAAAGAATATTGGGATTTGGTCTAGGATGGAAATGACAGGGTCTAGGGAAGGATTTGGGAATGACAAGCCACTCTGGACGATTTGGGAATGACAAGCCACTCTGGAAGCAAAGAAGAGGTCATCTTCTTCAGTTTCCAGACCACAAAGCCACGGAAAAAGAAAACTCAGGCAAAAACCTCGGAAAAACAAAACAAAAAGAATGGGCCAAAAATCAGGCTGTCACAAACCTTACCCCCTTAAAGAAATCTCGTCCTCGAGATTTGGTTGCTCAGAGAACAAGTATGAATATTCTGACTTAAGGAAACCGTTTCCAACTCGGGTATCCTTTTTTCCTTTATTCTTGTTCCCACTAAATTTTATCTCACTAGCTCTGGGTGGTTTGCTTTACTGTATCCACATTCTGACAGATCTTACCTGGCTTGCTCATGCTTATATAGGCTCCAATTTCTTTTTAGATCTGCTGACTAGCTGAGTGTAATTTAATTATCACGACTGAAATATATGTCCATCTCACAAATTCAAAAGTGATTTCCGCTAGGTGTGCCACCCTGTTGGGGAACGTAGCAGAAATTCAAAATTTTCTACGCATCACCAAGATCAATCTATGGAGATTCTAGCAACAAGAGAGGGGGAGGATGAGCATCTTCATACCCTTGAAGATCTCTAAGCGGAAGCGTTACAAGAACGCGGATGAAGGAGTCATACTCGCAGCGATTCAGATCGCGGTTGATTCCGATCTAAGCACCGAACAACGGTGCCTCCGCTTTCAACACACGTACAGCCCGGGGACGTCTCCTCCTTCTTGATCCAGCAAGGGGAGAGGAGAAGTTGAGGGAGAACTCCGACAGCACGACGGCATGGTGGTGATGGAGCTCGTGGTTCTCCGGCATGGCTTCGCCAAGCACTACGGAGGAGGAGGAGGTGTTGGACGAGGGAGAGGGCTGCGCCAGGGGAAGGGTGCGGCTGCCCTCTCTCTCTCTCTCTCTCTCACTATATATAGGGGGAAGGGAGGAGGGGAAGGCGCCCTAGGGTTCCCTAGGGGAGGGGCGGCGGCCATAGGGAAACCCTAGATGGGTTTTGGCGCCCCCACCCCCTAGGAAACTTGCCCCCCAAGCCGGGAGGGGTAGCTTCCCTAGGGGTGGCGCCCCCACCTCTCCAGGTTACGTGAGATGGGGTGAGAGGGGCGCTCAGCCCCTTAGTGGGCTGATGTGCCCTCTCCCCTTGGCCCATAAGGCCCCCCAAAGCTTGTCGGGGCCTCCGAAACCCCTTTCGGACATGCTGGTCATCACCTGGTACCCCCGGAACAATTCCGGACTCCAATACCCTTCGTCCAATATACCGATCTTCACCTCCGGACCATTCCGGAGCTCCTCGTCATGTCCGGATCTCATCCGAGACTCGAACAACCTTCGTAACCACATACTATTTCCCATAACAACTCTAGCGCCACCGAACCTTAAGTGTGTAGACCCTATGGGTTCGGGAACCATGCGAACATGACCGAGACGTTCTCCGGTCAATAACCAACAGCGGGATCTGGATACCCATGTTGGCTCCCACATGTTCCACGATGATCTCATCGGATGAACCACGATGTCAAGGATTCAAGCAATCCCGTATGCAATTCCTTTTGTCTAGCAGTATTGTACTTGCCCGAGATTCGATCGTCGGTATGCCGATACCTTGTTCAATCTCGTTACCGGCAAGTCTCTTTACTCGTTCCGTAACACATCATCCCTTGATCAACCCCTTGGTCACATTGTGCACATTATGATGATGTCCTACCGAGTGGGCCCAGAGATACCTCTTCGTCACATGGAGTGACAAATCCCAGTCTCGATTCGTGCCAACCCAACAGACACTTTCGGAGATACCCGTAGTGCACCTTTATAGCCACCCAGTTACCTTGTGACGTTTGGTACACCCTCAGCATTCCTACGGTATCCGGGAGTTGCACAATCTCATGGTCTAAGGAAATGATACTTAACATTAGAAAAGCATTAGCATACGAACTACACGATCTTTGTGCTAGGCTTAGGATTGGGTCTTGTCCATCACATCATTCTCCTAATGATGTGATCCCGTTATCAACGACATCCAATGTCCATGGTCAGGAAACCATAACCATCTATTGATCAACGAGCTAGTCAACTAGAGGCTTACTAGGGACATGGTGTTGTCTATGTACCCACACATGTATCTAAGTTTCCTATCAATACAATTATAGCATGGATAATAAACGATTATCATGAACAAGGAAATATAATAATAATAACTAATTTATTATTGCCTTTAGGGCATATTTCCAACAGTCTCCCACTTGCACTAGAGTCAATAATCTAGTTCACATCGCCATGTGATTAACACTCACAGGTCACATCGCCATGTGACCAACATCCAAAGAGTTTACTAGTGTCACTAAACTAGTTCACATCATCATGTGATTAAGACTCAATGAGTTCTGGGGTTTGATCATGTTTTGCTTGTGAGAGAGGTTTTAGTCAACGGGTCTGCAACATTTAGATCCGTATGTACTTCGCAAATCTCTAGGTCATATTGTAAATGCTGCTTCCACACTCTACTTGGAGCTATTCCAAATGGTTGCTCCACTATACGTATCCGGTTTGCTACTCAGAGTCACTCAGATAGGTGTTAAAGCTTGTATCGACGTAACCCTTTACGCCGAACTCTTTATCACCTCCATAATCGAGAAACATGTCCTTATTTACTCCAAGGACAATTTTGACTGATGTCCAATGATCCATTCCTGGATCATTCTTGTACCCCTTGACTGACTCATGGCAATGCACACTTTCGGTGCGGTACACAGCATAGCATACTATAGAGCCTACGTCTGAAGCATAGGGGACGACCTTCGTCCTTTCTCTCTCTTCTGCCGTGGTCGAGCTTTAGCTCTTAACTTCATACCTTACAACTCAGGCAAGAACTTCTTCCTTGACTGATCCATCTTGAACACCTTCAAGATCATGTCAAGGTATGTGCTCATTTGAAAGTACCATTTAGCGGTTTTTGATCTATCCTCATAGATCTTGATGCTCAATGTTCAAGCAGCTTAATCCAGGTTTTATATTGAAAAACACTTTTCAAATAACCCTATATGCTTTCCAGAAATTCTACATCATTTCTGATCAACAATATGTCAACAACAAATACTCATCAGAAATTCTATAGTGCTCCCACTCACTTCTTTGGAAATACAAGTTTCTCATAAGCTTTGTATAAACCCAAAATCTTTGATCATCTCATCAAAGCGTACATTCCAACTCCGAGATGCTTACTCCAGTCCTTAGAAGGATTGCTGGAGCTTTGCATACTTGTTAGCATCTTTCAGGATTGACAAAACCTTCTGGTTGTATCACATACAACATTTCCTCAAGAATAACCTCGAGGAAACAATGTTTTGACATCCTATCTGCAAGATTTCATAAATCATGCAGTAATTGCTAATATAATTCCAACAGACTCTTAGCATCGCTACGAATGAGAAAGTCTCATCGCAGTCAACTCCTTGAACTTGTCGGAAAACATCTTAACGACAAGTCGAGCGTTCTTAATGGTGACACTTACCATCATTGTCCGTCTTCCTTTTGAAATCCATTTGTGCTCAACAGCCTTACGACCATCAAGCAGTTCTTCCAAAGTCTACACTTTGTTTTCATACATGGATCCTCTCTCGGATTTTATGGCCTCGAGCCATTCGTCGGAATCCGGGCCCACCATCGCTTCTCCATAGCGTGTAGGTTCATTGTTGTCTAGCAACATGACCTTCAAGACATGATTACTGTACCACTCTGAAGTAGTACGCATCCTTGTCACCCTACGAGGTTCGGTAGTGACTTGATCCGAAGTTTCATGATCACCATCATGAACTTCCACTTCAATTGATGTAGGTGCCACAGGAACAACTTCATGTGCCCTGCTACACACTGGTTGAAGTGATGGTTCAATAACCTCATCAAGTCTCCACCATCCTCCCACTCAACTTTCTGAGACAAACTTTTCCTCGAGAAAGGACCCGATTCAAGGAACAATCCCTATTGCTTTCGGATCTGAATTAGGAGGTATACCCAACTGTTTTGGGTGTCCTATGAAGATACATTTTATCCGCTTTGGGTTCGAGCTTATCAACCTGAAACTTTTTCACATAAGCGTCGCAGCCCCAAACTTTTAAGAAACGACAACTTAGGTTTCTCCAAACCATAGTTCAAACGGTGTCGTCTCAACGGAATTACGTGGTGCCCTATTAAAGTGAGTGCGGTTGTCTCTAATGCCTAACCCATGAACGATAGTGGTAATTCTATAAGAGACATCATGGTACGCACCATATCTAATAGGGTGCAACTATGATGTTGAGACACACCATCACACTATGGTGTTCCAGGCGGTATTAATTGTGAAACAATTTCCACAATGTCTTAATTGCGTGCCAAAGCTCGTAACTCAGATACTCATCTCTATGATCATATCATAGACATTTTATCCTCTTGTCACGATGACCTTCAACTTCACTCTGAAATTACTTGAACCATTCAATAATTCAGACTTGTGTTTCATCAAGTAAATATACTCAGTATCTACTCAAAGCATCCGTGAAGCAAGAACATAACGATATCCATTGCGTACCTCAGCACTCATTGGACTGCACTCATCAAAATGTATTACTTCCAACAAGTTGCTTTCTTGTTCCATTTTACTGAAAACGAGGCTTTCAGTCATCTTGCCCATGTGGTATGATTTGCATGCCTCAAGTGATTCAAAATCAAGTGAGTCCAAACGGTCCATTTGCATGGAGTTTCTTCACGCATATACACCAATAGACATGGTTCGCATGTCTCAAACTTTTCAAAAATGAGTGAGTCCAAAGATCCATCAACATGGAGCTTCTTCATGCATTTTATACCAATATGACTTACATGGCAGTGCCACAAGTAAGTGGTATTATCATTACTATCTTATATCTTTTGGCATGAAAATGTGTATCACTACGATCGAGATTCAATAAACCATTCTTTTTGGGTGCAAGACCATTGAAGGTCTTATTCAAATGAATAGAGTAACCATTATTCTCTTTAAATTAATAACCGTATTGCGATAGACATAATCCAATCATGTCTATGCTCAACGCAAACACCAAATAACAATTATTTACCTTTAACACCGATCTCGATGGTAGAGGGAGCAGGCGATGCTTGATCACATCAACCTTTAGAAACACTTCCAACACACATCGTCATCTCACCTTTAGCTAGTCTCCGTTTATTCCGTAGCTCTTTTATTTCGAGTTACTAACACTTAGCAACCGAACCGGTATCTAATACCCTGGTGCTACTAGGAGTACTAGTAAAGTACACATTAACATAATGTATATCCAATATACTTCTATCGACCTTGCTAGCCTTCTCATCTACCAAGTATCTAGGGTAATTCTGCTCCAGTGGTTGTTCCCCTTATTACAGAAGCACTTAGTCTCGGGTTTGGGTTCAACCTTGGGTTTCTTCACTAGAGCAGCAGCTGATTTGCCGTTTCATGAAGTATCCCTTCTTGCCCTTGCCCTTCTTGAAACTAGCGGTTTCACTAACCATCAACAATTGATACTCCTTCTTGATTTCTACTTTCGCGGTGTCAAACATCGCGAATATCTCAAGGATCATCATATCTATCCCTGATATGTATAGTTCATCAGGAAGCTCTAGCAGCTTGGTGGCAATGACTTTGGAGAAACATCACTATCTCATCTGGAAGATTAACTCCCACTTGATTCAAGTGATTGTTGTACTCAGACAATCTGAGCACAAGCTCAACGATTGAGATTTTCTCCCTTTGTTTGCAGGCTAAGAAACTCGTCGGAGGTATTATACCTCTTGACGTGGGCACGAGCCTGAAATCCCAATTTCAGCCCTCGAAACATCTCATATGTTTCGCGACGTTTCAAATCGTCTTGGTGCCTCAACTCTAAACCGTTTAACATTCTGAACTATCACGTAGTTATCAAGACGTATGTCGATGTTCGCAACATCCACAGACGACGTTCGAGGTTCAGCACACTGTGCGGTGCATTAAGGACATAAGCCTTCTACGAAGCAACGAGGACAATCCTCAGTTTACGGACCTAGTCCGTATAATTGCTACTATCAACTTTCAACTAAGTTTCCTCTAGGAACATATCTAAAATAGTAGAACTAAAGCGTGAGCTATGACATAATTTGCAAAAGCCTTTTTGACTATGTTCAGGATAATTAAGTTCATCTTATGAGCTCCCACTCAGATAGACATCCCTCTAGTCACCTAGTGATTACATGATCCGAGTCAACTAGGCCGTGTTCGATCATCACGTGAGACGGACTAGTCATCATCGGTGAACATCTTCATGTTGATCGTATCTACCATAAGACTCATGCTCGACCTTTCGGTCTCTTGTGTTCCGAGGCCATGTATGTACATGCTAGGCTCGTCAAGTCAACCTAAGTGTTTCGCGTGTGTAAATCTGGCTTACACCCGTTGTATGTGAACGTTAGAATCTATCACACCCGATCATCACGTGGTGCTTGAAACAACGAACTTTCATAGCGGTGCACGTTAGGGGAACACTTTCTTGAAATTTTAATGAGGATCATCTTATTTACTACCGTCGTTCTAAGCAAATAAGATGCACAAACATGATAAACATCACATGCAATCAAAAAGTGACATGATATGGCCAATATCATTTTGCTCCTTCGATCTCCATCTTGAGGCTCCATGATCATCATCGTCACCGCATGACACCATGATCTCCATCATCGTATCTCCATGAAGTTGTCTCGCCAACTATTACTTCTACTACTATGGCTAACGGTTTAGCAATAAAGTAAAGTAATTACATGGCGTAGTTCATTGACACGCAGGTCATACAATAAATTAAGACAACTCCTATGGCTCCTGCCGGTTGTCATACTCATCGACATGCAAGTCGTGATTCCTATTACAAGAACATGATCAATCTAATACATCACATATCATTCATCACATTCTTTTGGCCATATCACATTACATAGCATACCCTGCAAAAACAAGTTAGGCGTTCTCTAATTGTTGTTTGCATGTTTCTGATGGCTGCTATGGGTTTCTAGCAAGAACATTTCTTACCTACATAAAAACCACAATGTGATATGCCAATTGCTATTTACCCTTCATAAGGACCCTTTTCATCGAATCCGATCCGACTAAAGTGGGAGGCGGCACCCGCTAGCCACCTTATGCAACAAGTGCATGTCAGTCGGTGGAACCTATCTCACGTAAGTGTACGTGTAAGGTCGGTCCGGGCGCTTCATCCCACAATACCGTCGAAACAAGATTGGACTAGTAACGGTAAGCATATTGAACAAAATCAACGCCCACAACAACTTGTGTTCTACTCGTGCATAGAATCTACGCAATAGACCTAGCTCATGATGCCACTGTTGGGGAACATAGCAAAAATTCAAAGTTTTCTACGCATCACCAAGATCAATCTATGGAGATTCTAGCAACAAGAGAGGGAGAGGATGAGCATCTTCATACCCTTCAAGATCGCTAAGCGGAAGCGTTACAAGAACGCGGATGAAGGAGTCGTACTTGCAGCGATTCAGATCGTGGTTGATTCCGATCTAAGCACCGAACAACGGTGCCTCCGCGTTCAACACACGTACAGCCCGAGGACGTCTCCTCCTTCTTGATCCAGCAAGGGAGAGGAGAAGTTGAGGAGAACTCCGACAACCGACGGCATGGTGGTGATGGAGCTCGTGGTTCTCCGGCAGGGCTTCGCCAAGCACTACGGAGGAGGAGGAGGTCTTGGAGGAGGGAGAGGGCTGCGCCAGGGGAAGGGTGCGGCTGCCCTCTCTCTCTCTCACTATATATAGGGGGAAGGGAGGAGGGGGAGGCGCCCTAGGGTTCCCTAGGGGAGGGGCGGCGGCCATAGGGAAACCCTAGATGGGTTTTGGCGCCCCCACCCCCTAGGAAACTTGCCCCCCAAGCCGGGAGGGGTAGCTGCCCTAGGGGTGGCACCCCCACCTCTCCAGGTTACGTGAGATGGGGTGGGAGGGGCGCTCAGCCCCTTAGTGGGCTGATGTGCCCTCTCCCCTTGGCCCATAAGGCCCCCAAAGCTTGTCGGGCCTCCAAACCCCTTTCGGACACGCTGGTCATCACCGTACCCCGGAACAATTCGGACTCCAATACCCTTCGTCCAATATACCGATCTTCACCTCCGGACCATTCCGGAGCTCCTCGTCATGTCCGGGATCTCATCCAGGACTCCGAACAACCTTCGGTAACCACATACTATTTCCCATAACAATTCTAGCGTCACCGAACCTTAAGTGTGTAGACCCTACGGGTTCGGGAACCATGCAGACATGACCGAGACGTTCTCCGGTCAATAACCAACAGCGGGATCTAGATACCCATGTTGGCTCCCACATGTTCCACGATGATCTCATCGGATGAACCACGATGTCAAGGATTCAAGCAATCCCGTATGCAATTCCCTTTGTCTAGCAGTATTGTACTTGCCCGAGATTCGATCGTTGGTATGCCGATACCTTGTTCAATCTCGTTCGCAAGTCTCTTTACTCGTTCCGTAACACATCATCCCGTGATCAACCCCTTGGTCACATTGTGCACATTATGATGATTTCCTACCGAGTGGGCCCGAGATACCTCTCCGTCACACGGTGTGACAAATCCATCTCGATTCGTACCAACCCAATAGACACTTTCGGAGATACCGTAGCGCACCTTTATAGCCACCCGATTCGTTGTGACGTTTGGTACACCCAAAGCATTCCTACGGTATCCGGGAGTTGCACAATATCATGGTCTAAGGAAATGATACTTACATTAGAAAAGCTTTAGCATACGAACTACACGATCTTTGTGCTAGGCTTAGGATTGGGTCTTGTCCATCACAGCATTCTCCTAATGATGTGATCCCGTTATCAACGACATCCAATGTCCATGGTCAGGAAACCGTAACCATCTATTGATCAACGAGCTAGTCAACTAGAGGCTTACTAGGGACATGGTATTGTCTATGTACCCACACATGTATCTGAGTTTCCTATCAATACAATTATAGCATGGATAATAAACGATTATCATGAACAAGGAAATATAATAATAACTAATTTATTATTGCCTCTAGGGCATATTTCCAACACACTTGTCACTGACAATCTTTCATGTAATGATGATCAGGATTTCCTGATGAAAAGTCAAGCTCTGACCCATTGCATTGGGTTTCTCCACTAAATTCAGGTCCTTTGGGTTCCAAATAGTGAGTTAAAACATAAATGTTTCCTGACAGATTCTGACTCATCGCAGAATTTTTGAATCATCTTAACTGGTTCCACTACCATGAGTATCGGATCCGTACCAAATATTTGATTGTCTCCTGTCGCGGCTAGCATAAAGGGTTTGGCTTGTATGACAATATCTGCAGACTTGACTGACGGTGGTTCTGACGAAAAAAATTTGTTGACGACAGGCTATCCATGATGATTCATATAAGTGAGGACTCAGGCTTCCAGACTGTTATTCCTCATGCTGATTACTCATGTTGTAGACATATCCATGTGGATCAATACTGTCTTAGACTGTCCGGGGGATCTGCACCATGGGGGGTCGTGTACAATTTTCATACTTGGTCTTGCTTCTTCATTATTATTTTCTTGGTCTGGATCTTTGGCTGAAAGAGTTGGGCCATATTGCTTCTTCGTATGACCATAGGTACTGTCGGTGCAATTTTTCGGCAATTGTAGTTTATCCTCATTTTTTCTGATAGGGTAACCCATTAAATGACAGGTTCAACACCTCTCAAGTTCTGATCGTTGGGAAATGATCATCCGAAACCCTTGCAAGAAATCGGCAAATAAATCAGTAGCCACCAGAATGGTCTTTACAACTCAGATCTGGGAATTACTGGAATAACTCAACCACGGCTCAAGACGGCCGAAAAGCAGCTCAGAGCATGAGACCGGGTCGATAAGAAGAAGGTGGCAGCTCCCTAAAATAGCCAAAAAGCAGCTATAGGGCTACTGTCACAAAAAGAAACTCAACAGTATGCGAGACGGCGAAAAGCAGCTCGGACTCGTGGCGATCGTTGAAGAGATAAACAAAAATTGGCATCCATCCCGGATAGCTAGAAACAGCTCAGATCACAGGCGTGGTGCCGTCATTGGAAAAAAAAGGGGACAAGGGCTTATCAGGATCATTTTCCAGGTTCACGAGTACTTGTACTGAGCTCACTGATGTCGTCAGTCCTCATAATCATTTGTCACACTGCGGCGTAGACTAGCTTTATTCTCGTAACCATCCTCACGTAGTTATCAGATCCTCATCCGAGTGACTTGTAAGACCTTGATGGTATGCTTATTGCATATATATGAGGACCTGATTCCGCGACAGACGTGTATTCTGATTGATTCTTGATTCTGACCAAAATGTTGCGGATCTGATTCTTGGTATTCACTGCCATATGTTGTCAATTCACAACGTACTACCTTGTACCAATGTCGTACTGAGGAATATTTGCTGGCTTGTGCTCGAAACTTTCATTGGACAGCTTGCTGAAGAAGACTGGGTATCGTGCTTCAGAAGCTTACCCCCTTAAAGACTTTGCTGGGGAAAAACTCAGTACCTTATGCTGGAAGCTTTTGCGGTTGCTTATTGAAGAAGATAGGGTACCTTGCACGGGAAATCATCCATGTATCATACCGAGGAAGCTAGATGAATCTTGCCTTGGAAGCTTCTCTGGTATCTTGCGAGGGAAAAGTGGGTTGCTTACACCAGAAACTTCTTATTGTGATATGCGGACCGATTTCCACATATACATACCATCTTAATATTTCTGATGTTGATTTCATGTATGAAACAGGGTTTTACTGGACTATCCTCCTTTCTGATTATATGCCACATTTTTGCTTGCTTCCAGGTACATCGAGTTCCAAAATCATCCTCAACGAAAAATTAAACTTGTATCTGAGCCATACCTTTGATAATATTCTATCAACCTTGCACACAATTTATCTTCTTGCTGATTTAATCATTTTGTTGTGATGAGGGCACGCTAATGCAAACTTGATACTGACGGTCCATCCAGGATTTCTTTTGCATCCAGACAAGATATTCCCAATTTCACTGCAGTCAGCTGATAATTCCATTCTGTTTAGCCGAGTTTCCAAATATATGCATTTCTTGCTGACCCTTCGGGTCCGGTGTCGGCTGACGACCAACTTTAATAGGGGGAAATTTGTAACACCGAAGGCCCAAAGAAAGGAACAAAAGAAACGACTAAAACAAGAGCTCACAAGCATTCTACTAAGATAATTAATCAAGCAATCATCACATATTACTACTAGCCACACAATATGCATGCCTACTTAAGCACACAAATTCCGCGGAATCTCCGATACTATGATCTAACATGCTGTGACGATGTGCACGATGTCGAATAAATGTGTGGAAGAATTGGTGTAAACAGCACTACACAAAGTGCTAGCTTAGCCAGATAGGAATCTTGACTAGCTCGGAGGCGAGGACGTACTCGGTAATCATGTAGTGGGACACGAAGGTCGCAACCACATTATTATCAAGCGGACGGAAAAAGATCCATACTCGTCCAAGAAATAGGATAGCGGGGAAAAGCTGAGGCTGCTGACATTGCCCTTTCTAGATAACTAAGATCATTAAGGGTTGCCAACACGACGAAATAAAAGAACGATCCGGGATAGAAGCATGTCCATCACCGAAACGATAGGCGGGACTGAAGGAAAGACATCGGTGCGATACCTGAGCACCATTTTTGAAAACAGTGTCAGGATCACTTGGCATCACTCTACTGGGACAGAAATGACACCAAACACCGAAAAAAGGAACTGGAGAAATGCAAAAGGTTGAGCTGTAGTGGATCCGAACCGATGCCAGCTACACTCCCCAGATAAACCTTTAGCGACAAAATAATGATTTGTATGCATGCTATGCGACAAACAAATGTAGCAATCAAGTGCAGCAAACCAACTGGGGTCTATACTACCGCTTTCTAACGTTCGCGCGGTCTAGGGCGTCCTACAGCCAGACCTGCTCTAATACCAAGCCTGTGGCACCCCGGCTCAGAGAAACCGGAACGCCCCGTATTCTAGCCCAGAGATCGAGGAGAAGTCTTCTGGAATACGGCACTGCTTAGCATAGAACAAACCAGCTTTCTATTATTACATGAATATGAATATAAGGTCTCTAATATTACAAGGAATAACATTGGTACGGCGACACTACGCCTGCCACTGTTCCTCTATGCAAGCAGCAGAACAACTCGAAGCAGCGGAAGCACTCTAGCAGCAGAATAACGGCGACGGTGGTGAACTCCACTCCGCAGGGACTCTGGCTGGAACGCTTATCCTTGCTCGCTTGAACGGAAACCACGACAAGCAAGCAATCAAATCTGGCATGACCTGCAAACTGGCATGACACGCCAGGTCAGTACATTGAATGTACTTGCAAGCTCACAATAAACCAGAAGCATTCAAGACAAACAACAGCATGGCAATTACAGGTTAAACAGGAATTAACGTGAGATCATCAGCCTAACATGGCATGACCACATAAACATGATACAGCTAATACAACATGAACATATTAATCCGACAACACTAGCATGCAACATGATGACATTACATGCACCACTTATTCTGCTCGGGTTACCTCGTAACCAACGCATGCATCACTTACCAACCTCGGACATCACACGATCATCTCAGGATCAAATCAAACTTGGTATAAAAAATACCATAGTAATCAGTAAATGACCACAAGGAGCTTGACCTTTACCCATGATTCTCGTACAACATCACCAATATACAACAACTCGGTATCCTCGATACCATTGTGATC
Organism: Aegilops longissima; assembly: GCA_021605205.1. Classification (NCBI taxonomy): domain Eukaryota; kingdom Viridiplantae; phylum Streptophyta; class Magnoliopsida; order Poales; family Poaceae; genus Aegilops; species Aegilops longissima. Next base: position 407,167,578 of record CM038680.1, read on the forward strand.
CTTACGCGATCACCACTCGACCAACACTTGGCCCGAAACTGTGATCCTTACGGCGATCACCACCCGGCCAACACTTGGCCCCAAACTGTGATCCTCATGGTGATCACCACCCGACCAACACCTGGCCCGTGATCCTTACAACGATCACAACCAACTTATCTCATTGTTATTAAGCACATTATTCTTATTAATTACTGTTGACTCATGGTGTGACCAACTTTCGACCTGGGCCCTTATCCGCGGGCACGACTATCGATAGATTTAATATACACTCTGCAGAGGTTAGTACACTGTACCCACACTACGGAACCCATGGCCTCGCACTCCCATTCGGGTGGACCAACAGCGTTCCGACAAAACCATCCTACTGCCATGACACTCTCCCGGCCACTCCGACTCACTCCCCACTGGGCTAAGTCATGGGTGGCCCCGTGTCTACCTCCAGACACAGCGACCACCGGCATGGCCAAATAATAAACGATCCCACACGGGATCCACCGGCTATAACAACTACGGGCACACAAGGTTATGCCTGCTTACTGGGCCAGGGTACAGCACGCCCATAACCTTCCCTCGTTGGAGGCACCGGCGAGAGGCACGACAATAGACCCAGTTAGGACCGTCCCATACCGGTAAGCGTGGTTGCACTGGTCAGCATCGATCAGCGGCACCATGACTCAGCCAACAGTTGTTTAAGTTCAATTTAATCCGGTTAACTTGAATGCAAATATGTTGAGCCATGATAAAATGCATGAACATGATATCACCATCATCATGAGAGTATCACATAACTTTCCACCATATCAACAATAAATCATATCCACTGAGCATCGCATACTGACTAGCATGACCATCACCAACATCAACATGTATCACTAGCAATCATAAACATGAAAGGTAATACTAGCAGGTAGAACATGATAACAGAGTACAAGACAACATAGCACAAAAGTGAACATGCAAATCTGAACATCACCGGAACAACGATAACCATCTTTTCAACAAGCAAACATTTATTAAATATTCAAGTTGAAAACCATGGCTACTGCATGACTATCATGCAAGTGGGTATTGTGGCTTGCCTGGGGATGAAGAAGGCACCGGGGAGAAGTGCGGGAAACTCGTGGAACGAATCGCCGGAAAGCATTCTCTCTCGGAGGGGGCTGATTAAGGGCAGGGGCAAAATGGTCATTTTCAGTATGCCGAAACATAATGAAAGTGACACCAACAGAAAGGGCTCGACGAAACAAAGAAGTAGGCTTTGGAATCACCTCATTTGGAGTTACGGATAAAAAGATATGGATGTTTTTCTGCCAGGGACCCATTTGTAATGAAAATATTTTCAACCAGGGGCCTGAACAGAAAAAGTGAAAACGCATTTGACGAAATACGTCTTCACTTAAGTGACGTGGCAAGGCAGAGCCGGGGCTGGTCAACGCCTGAGGGGCCGACAGGTGGGTCCCACCTTATCCACTCCCTGTCTCTCCTCCCTTCTCTTCTTCTTCTCTCCTTCATCCCGACCAGAACATGCAGAGGCGAGGCCGCGCGCTCCGACGACTCACCCGGCCAACTCCGGCCGTCTCCGGCGAGGATGAAGCCATCGGCGACTCACCTAGGGTAATTTGAGTTATTCCTTTAATAAAAAAGGAGTATTCCCAATAAAAAGAATATTGGGATTTGGGCTAGGATGGAAATGACAGGGTCTAGGGAAGGATTCGGGAATGACAAGCCACTCTGGAAGCAAAGAAGAGGTCATCTTCTTCAGTTTCCAGACCACAAAGCCACGGAAAAAGAAAACTCAGGCAAAAACCTCGGAAAAACAAAATAAAAAGAATGGGCCAAAAATCAGGCTGTCACAGAATTCACCTGAGTCCTCCTCGACGCATGTCGGGATACATACTTGATCCTCTTTCCTTCTGGGGTGGTGAGAAGAATTGATTTACTGGCGCAATCGATGTTCCCTTCAAACTTGGATAGCCAATCCATGCCTAGTATCACATCCAATCCTTGTGACTCCAAAACAATTAGGTCAGTGGGGAAAACATATCTACCTATGGTTAGTGGCAACTGATAGCATCCCCTACTAGCCATATACTCCGCTCCTCGGGAACTTGCTAACATAGGTGACTTAAGGTCTACGGTTGGCAGGTTATACTTATCCACAAATCCCCTTGATATGTATGAATGCGATGCACCAGTATCAAAAATAACAAGTGCGGTAAATGCATTAATCAAAAACTTACCGACAACTGCGTCGGGTTGATCCTCAATCTCCTCCACACTGACATGGTTCACCTGACCTTTGGTGAAGGGTTGGGCTTCTTGGCAGAACCTCCATTTCCATTTCCATTCTTTGCTTTAGGACACTCAGTGGCATAATGTCCGGTCTTCTGGCACTTGAAACAGGTAATGTTTCTCAAATCCCTCTTGGATGGCGTTGCAGGGTTGGAACGGTTCTGGCTGCTACTTTCTCCATTCCCGTTGCCATTCTTGGGGCCACTGTGGTTGTGAGAACTTGCTCCATTGTGCGTATGTCCTCTATGGTTATGGCCTCCATGGTTGTGGTTATGTCCTCCCGAGTACGGGGAATAGCGGGGCTTCTGCTAGCTCCTGAAGTGTACCTCCCCTGTCCATACTTCCTCTTGTGATTATCAATCTGTTGCTACTTTCCTTCAATCATGAGAGCCCTGTCTACCCACTCCTGGCAGTTGTTGAAAGTTGCCACCATCAACTGCATGCTCAGCTCATCGTTGAGTCCCTCAAGAAACTTCTCCTGCTTAGCGGCATCTGTGGCTACGTCATCAGGGGCATAGCGTGCTAACTTGCTAAACTCATCCACATACTGGCCCACTATACGTCCTCCTTGGCGCAAGTTGCGAAACTCGCGCTTCTTCATGCTCATAGCTCCTGCTGAAACATGGGCAGTGCGAAAAGCCTACTGAAACTGATCCCATGTAACAGTGTCAATGGGGTAAGTGGCGGTGAAATTCTCCCACCAAGATGCTGCGGGTCCATCAAGCTGGTGTGCGTCAAAACGCACTCTCTCCGCATCTATGCTTCCTGAGTGGTCAGCTCTCTTCCAATCTTGCGGAGTCAATCATCTGCAACAATCGGCTCGGTGCTACTAGAGAACACCGGCGGATTCAACCTTAAGAAACGGGCTAGGTGGTCAACAGGGGGTGGTGGTGGTCGGTTGTTGTTGTTGTTGTTGCCTTGGTTCTGATTCTGAACTAGTATTTGCATCAAGGCATTCTGCTGCTGGATCAACTGAGTGAGCTCCGGTGGGAATGCAAATCCATTGTCACGTCTCGGAGGCATCTGATGGGTTAGAAGGGGTGAGAAAACAGAATACAAATGAGGTCTAAGAGGGATTCACTACCCATATGCTCATGAGACAAACATAATCAATTCACTTCATTCAATAACAGACAAGATTCACACAAACAATCTAACCTATGATTACAAACTCGATCCTTCCTAACTACTTGGAGGAATACTACTAGTTACATGGTGGTCATCTAGAAATTTTCATCAGAGGAAGACTCCATGATATCTGCTCCAGCTTCGTCAATGTAGTCGTCATCGTTGTCATCATTTGCATCACTATCCGTGTCGGTGTCGTCCAGGATGATGTAGTCCTCCGAACAGATCTCCTCTGCAGGTTCTCGCTTGATATTCTCCACTGGTAGTCCTACCTTCGTCTTCAGGTCTTCTTGCTTCTCTAGTAGTACGGAAATCTCTTCCTCGTATCCATCACGTGTAGACTTGAGTTCCTTTTCTAGCTCGTTGTTTCTCTTCACCAGTTTCTTGATCTTCTTCATGTGGATAATTTATTGATTCTCTTCTCGACGAATATGACCTCCCATCTCTTGAATGTAGGCTGCAATTGATCCATCCCTCCTGGTACGAATCATCTCCCATTCTTCATCTCGGCGGCCACTGATACGTCTCCAACGTATCTATAATTTATGAAGCATTCATGCTATTTTATTATCTGTTTTGAATGATTACGGGCTTAATTATACACTTTTACATTACTTTTGGGACTAACTATTAACCGGAGGCCCAACCCATATTGCTGTTTTATTGCCTATTTCAGTGTTTCGAAGAAAAGGAGTATCAAATAGAGTCCAAACGGAATGAAACCTTCGGGAGCGTGATTTTTGGTACGAACATGATCCGGGAGACTTGGAGTGCAAGCCAGGGAAGCGTCGAGGAAGCCACAAGATAGGGGGGCGCGCCCACCCCCCTGGGCTCGCCCTCCACCCTCATGGGCCCCTCGAGGCTCCCCCAACCGACTTCTTTCGCCTATATATTCCCATATACCCTAAAACCATCAAAGAACACAATAGATCAGGAGTTCCGCTGCCGCAGGCCTCTGTAGCCACCAAAAACCTCTCGGGAGCCTGTTCCGGCACCCTGTCGGAGGGGGAATCCCTCACCGGTAGCCATCTTCATCATCCCGGCGCTCTCCATGACAAGGAGGGAGTAGTTCGCCCTCGGGGCTGAGGGTATGTACCAGTAGCTATGTGTTTGATCTCTCTCTCTCTCTCTCTCTCTCTCTCTCTCTCTCTCTCTCGTGTTCTTGACTTATGCGATCTTGTCAGTCGCGAGCTTTGCTACTATATTTGGATCTTATGAAGTTTCTCCCCCTCTACTCTCTTGTAATGAATTGAGTTTTCCCTTTGAAGTTATCTTATCGGATTGAGTCTTTAAGGATTTGAGAACACTTGATGTATGTCTTGTCGTGCTTATCTGTGGTGACAATGGGATATCACGTGATTCACATGATGTATGTTTTGGTGATCAACTTGCGGGTTCTGCCCATGAACCTATGCATAGGGGTTGGCACACGTTTTCGTCTTGACTCACTGGTAGAAACTTTGGGGCACTCTTTGAAGTACTTTGTGTTGGTTGAATAGATGAATCTGAGATTGTGTGATGCATATCGTATAAACATGCCCACGGATACTTGAGGTGACAATGGAGTATCTAGGTGACATTAGGGTTTTGGTTGATTTGTGTCTTAAGGTGTTATTCTAATATGAACTCTATGATAGATTGAACGGAAAGAATAGCTTCATGTTATTTTACTACGGACTCTTGAATAGATAGAACAGAAAGGATAACTTTGAGGTGGTTTCGTACCCTACCATAATCTCTTCGTTTGTTCTCCGCTATTAGTGGCTTTGGAGTGACTCTTTGTTCCATGTTGAGGGATAGTTATATGATCCAATTATGTTATTATTGTTGAGAGAACTTGCACTAGTGAAAGTATGAACCCTATGCCTTGTTTCCTACCATTGCAATACCGTTTACGCTCACTTTTATCATTAGTTACCTTGCTGTTTTTATATTTTCAGATTACAAAAACCTATATCTACCATCCATATTGCACTTGTATCACCATCTCTTCGCCGAACTAGTGCACCTATACAATTTACCATTGTATTGGGCGTGTTGGGGACACAAGAGACTCTTTGTTATTTGGTTGCAGGGTTGCTTGAGAGAGACTATCTTCATCCTACCCCTCCCACGAATTGATAAACCTTAGGTCATCCACTCGAGGGAAATTTGCTAGTGTCCTACAAACCTCTGCACTTGGAGGCCCAACAACGTCTACAAGAAGAAGGTTGTGTAGTAGACATCAAGCTCTTTTCTGGCGCCGTTGCCGGGGAGGCTAGGTAAGCGGCACTCACACCCCGTCAACTAAGCACTTTTCTGGCACCGTTGCTGGGTGAGGTGAGTGCTTGAAGGTATATCTTTATATCTTGCAATCGAATCTTTTTGTTTCTTGTTTTATCAGTAGTTTAGTTTGTAAAAGAAAATTACAAAAAAATGGAATTGAGTTTATCTCATACGCTTCATCTTTTTGATATCTTTCGTAAGTTTGATGAAAAGGAAAATTGTGCTCAAGTGCTAGAAGAAGAAATCTATAGAATGTTTGTTACTAAATCTTTGAATGATGAGCATGATTGCAATGTTGTTAGTTTGAATTCCTTGAATATCCATGATGCTAATGATATGCAAAGCCACAAGCTTGGGGATGCTATGTTTGATGAAGATGGTACTTTTTGTCCCCCCAAGTTTTGATGAGCAAATTTATTATGATGAAAGCATGCCTCCTATTTATGATGATTATATTGAGTGAAGGTGGGTTTGGAAGAGTGTCAACTTTAGGAAGTAGTGATCCCACTATTTTGGAGGATGTTGAATCTTATTGTGATAAATATGAAAGTGGATTTAGAAGAGTGTCAACTTTATTTAGTGATGATTCCACTATCTTGGAAGAGGTTTCAATCGATTATGATGAGAACGAAGTAGCTACTTATGATGATTATTGTGATGAAACTTATGCTATAAAAAGTAGTGATGATTATATTTATAAAACTTGTCATGATTATGATTACCCTTTTTCTGAACATTACTCTTTTAATGTGGAAACAATTTATAGTATTCAAGTCTCTTATGATACTTCCACTATTCTGAATGAGAAGAATTTTGCTTATGTGGAGAGTAGTAAATTTTCTATGCTTGTAGATCATGAAAAGAATGCTTTAGGTGCTGGTTATATTGTTGAATTCATTCATGATGCTACTGAAAATTATTATGAGGGAGGAATATATGCTTGTAGGAATTGCAATAATATCAAGTTTCCTCCATATGTGCTTCAAGTTTTGAAGTTATGCTTGTTTAGCCTTCCTATGCTAGTTGATTATTGTTCCCATAAGTTGTTTGCTCACAAAATCCCTATGCATAGGAAGTGGGTTAGACTTAAATGTGCTAGTCATATGCTTCATGATGCTCCCATTATGTTTCAATTCTTATCTTTTATGTGAGCATCATTGCCATCATCATGCCTAGCTAGAAAGGCATTAAAGAAAAGCGCTTGTTGGGAGACAACCCAAAATTTACCCTTACTGTTTTTGTGTGTCCACATGATTATGCTACTGTAGTAATCATGTTTTATAGCTTTTGTTTCAATAAAGTGCCAAGTAAGACCTTTAGGATAGCTTACGGTGATAGTTGTGTTGATCCTGCTGAAAATCAGAAACTTTTGCACCCAGTAAATTAGTTTTGATAATTCACAGAAACGTTCTTTTGATCTGATTATTTTTGATCTGGATTGGTACACAAATTTCTTAGGACTTCCTAATTTGGTAGGATTTTTTGAGTTCCAGAAGTATACGTTCGATACAGATTACTACAGACTGTTCTGTTTTTAACAGATTCTGTTTTCTATGTGTTGTTTGCTTATTTTGATGAATCTATGAGTAGTATTGAAGGGTATGAACCATATATAAGTTGGATTACAGTAGATATTACACCAATATGAATTTATAATGAGTTCACTACAGTACCTAAGTGGTGGTTTTATTTCCTTATACTAACGGAGCTTACGAGTTTTCTGTTGAGTTTTGTGTTGTGAAGTTTTCAAGTTTTGGGTAAAGATTTGATGGACTATGGAATAAGGAGTGGCAAGAGCCTAAGATTGGGGATGCCCAAGGCACCCCAAGGTAATATTCAAGGACAACCAAGAGCCTAAGCTTGGGGATGCCCCGGATGGCATCCCCTCTTTCGTCTTCGTTCATCGGTAACTTTACTTGGAGCTATATTTTTATTCACCACATGATATGTATTTTTCTTGGAGCGTCATTTTATTTTGTTAGTATTAGCTTGCTGTTATTTCGAATAATGTTTTGCATCTATATTTTCAATAAAAATGTCAAGGATAGCCTTTACCATGCTTATTTTGCTAGTATGCATGTTGCTGTTAGAAAATAGAAAGTTTACCGCTGTTGCAAAAATTCCCTAGAAAATTCAGAGAATGTTATAATGTTGAAACTTTTTGCATAATGAGCTCTGATAGATTTACTACAATGGGAATTTTCTTTCATAATTTTTGGAGTTAGGGAAGTATGATGAATCTTGCATTCTTTACAGACTATACTGTTTTGGCAGATTGCTGTTATGGTTGCATTGTTTGCATATGTTTGCTTATTTAATGATTCTATTTGAGGATAGGAGTATTAAATATCCAGAGACATTTAGTATGAAATTTTGAATAATAATTTTAGTGATTGTTACAGTAGAAAATGATAAGGTTTTGCATTGGTTTATACTAACCTATTTCACGAGTTCTTGTTGAGTTTGGTGTGGATGAAGCTTTTGATAAAAAGAGAAACCATGATATGAGAGGAATTAAGGAGACGCAAAAGTTCAAGCTTGGGGATGCCCAAGGCACCCCAAGATAATATTTCAAGAAGTCTCAAGCATCTAAGCTTGGGGATGCCCCGTTAGGCATCCCACCTTTCTTCTTCAACAACTATCGGTTAGTATCGGTTGAGCCTAAGTTTTTGCTTCTTCACATGAGTTGTGCTATCCTTGCAATGTCGTTTTATTTTGTTTTGCTTGCTGTTTGAATAAAATACCAAGATCTGAAATTATTTAATGAGAGAGAGAGTCTTCACATAGTTACATAATTATTTAGCTACTCATTGATCTTCACTTATATCTTGTTGGAGTAGTTTGTCATTTACTCGTGTGCTTCACTTATATCCTATGAGTAAATGGTTGAATGAGTTGAATGTCATAAACCTGAAATTATATATGTTTCATTTGCTTATCCCGTGGGGAGTAATGACTTCACATCTAAGAAGTAGAGGTTGTAAATTTATTGAAGGTTACCAAGCATTGTATTGGTCATTTAAACAATTCTTGAAAGAATATTTAAGGAAGAGAGATTTCAATATAAATATACTATCTTAGACATCTTTTATAATTGTGAGCACTCATTAAGTATGACATGCTAAAGAGTTGATGTTGGACAAGGAAGACAACGTAATGTGTTATGTTTTCTCACATCTCAGTTAAAGTATATTGTCATGGATCATTCAAACATGTTGAGCTTGCCTTTCCCCCTCATGCTGGCCAAATTCCTTGTACCAAGTAGAGATACTGCTTGTGCTTCCAAATATCCTTAAACCCAGTTTTGCCATGAGAGTCCACCATACCTACCTATGGATTGAGTAAGATCCTTCAAGTAAGTTGTTATCGGTGCAAGCAATAAAAATTGCTCTCTAAATATGTATGATCTATTAGTGTGAAGAAAATAAGCTTTATACGATCTTGTTATGGAAGCAATAAAAGCGACGGACTGCATAATAAAGGTCCATATACAAGTGGAAATATAAAGTGACGTTCTTTTGCATTAAGATTTTGTGCATGCAACCCTAAAAGTGCATGACAACCTCTGCTTCCCTCTATGAAGGGCCTATCTTTTACTTTATGTCTTTTACTTTATGCAAGAGTCAAGGTGATCTTCACCTTTCCCTTTTTCATTTTATCCTTTGGCAAGCACCTCGTGTTGGAAAGATCCTGATATGGACCTTTATATATATATATATATATATATATATATATATATATATATATATATATATATATATATATATATATATATATATATATATATATATATATATATATATATATATATATATATATATATATATATATATATATATATATATATATATATCCAATTGGATGTAAGTAAGCATGAATTATTATTGTTGACATCACCCAAAGGTGAATACGTTGGGAGGCAACACTATAAGCCCCTATCTTTCTCAGTGTCCGATTGAAAGTCCATAACCATTAGTATTGCGTGAGTGTTAGCAATTGTAGAAGACTATATGATAGTTGAGTATGTGGAGTTTGCTAAATTAAAGCTCTGACATAGACCCTTCCTGAAAATAGGATGAATTGTAATTGTTTGATGACTGAGAATGAAGTTTGCTAGCTTTCAAGAAAGTTTATGGTCTATGCTTTAACATGTGAATTGCTTGTTACTTGTTCGTGAGAAGTTTTATAAGATGAACTACTGTTATTGAAGGAAATATGCCCTAGAGGCAATAATAAAGTTATTATTTATTTCCTTATTTCATGATAAATGTTTATTATTCATGCTAGAATTGTATTAACCGGAAACATGATACATGTGTGAATACATAGACAAACATATAGTCACTAGTATGCCTCTACTTGACTAGCTCATTAATCAAAGATGGTTATGTTTCCTAACCATAGACATGTGTTGTTATTTGATTAATGGGATCACATCATTAGGAGAATGATGTGATTGACATGACCCATTCCGTTAGCTTAGCACTTGATCGTTTAGTATATTGCTATTGCTTTCTTCATGACTTATACATGTTCCTGTAACTATGAGATTATGCAACTCCCGTTTACCGGAGGAACACTTTGGGTGCTACCAAACGTCACAACGTAAATGGGTGATTATAAAGGAGTACTACAGGTGTCTCCAAAGGTACATGTTGGGTTGGCGTATTTCGAGATTAGGTTTTGTCACTCCGATTGTCGGAGAGGTATCTCTGGCCCTCTCGGTAATGCACATCACTATAAGCCTTGCAAGCAATGTAGCTAATGAGTTAGTTACGGAATGATGCATTACGTAACGAGTAAAGAGACTTGCCGATGTGAGATTGAACTAGGTATTGGATACCGACGATCAAATCTCGGGCAAGTAACATACCGATGACAAAGGGAACAACGTATATCGTTATGCGGTTTGACCGATAAAGATCTTCGTAGAATATGTAGGAACCAATATGGGTATCCAGGTTCCGCTATTGGTTATTGACCGAGAATGGTTCTAGGTCATGTCTACATAGTTCTCGAACCCGTAGGGTCCGCACGCTTAACGTTTCGATGACAAGTTCATTATGAGTTTCTAAGTTTTGATGTACCGAAGGTTGTTGGGAGTCCCGGATGTGATCATGGACATGACGAGGAGTCTCGAAATGGTCGAGACATAAAGATTGATATATTGGAAGCCTATGTTTGGACTTCGGAAGGGTTCCGGATGAAAACATGATTTTACCGGAACACCAGGGGGTTACCGAAACCCCCCGGGGGGTCAATGGGCCTTGATGGGCCATAGGGAGAAGAGGAAGGGCCGGCCAGGGCAGGCCGCGCCCCCTCCCCTCTAGTCCGAATAGGACAAGGAGAGGGCGGCGCCCCCTTCCCTCTTCCCCTCCCAATCCTAATCCAACTAGGAAGGGGGAGTCCTACTCCGGTGGGAGTAGGACTCCTCCAGCGCGCCTCCCTAGGGCCGGCCGCACCCCCTTGCTCCTTTATATCTGAGGCGGGGGCACCCCAAGACACACAAGTTGATCTACGGATCGTTCCTTAGCCGTGTCAGCGGTGCCCCCTCCACCATATTCCTCTTGGTCATATCGTCATGAGCTTAAGCGAAGCCCTGCGCCGTGAAGTCATATCGTTGCGGAGCTTAGGCGAAGCCCTGCGTCGGTGGAGCATCATCATCGTCACCACGCCGTCGTTCTGACGGAACTCATCCCCGACGCTTTGCTGGATCGGAGCCCGGGGATCGTCATCGAGCTGAACGTGTGCTGAACTCGGAGGTGCCGTGCGTTCGGTACTTGGATCGGTCGGATCGTGAAGGCGTCATTTACTACATCAACCGCATTGTTATAACGCTTCCGCTTACGGTCTACGAGGGTACGTGGACATACACTCTCCCCTCTCGTTGCTATGCCATCACCATGATCTTGCGTGTGCGTAGGAAATTTTTTGAAATTACTACGTTCCCCAACAGTGGCATCCGAGCCTGGTTTTATGCGTTGATGTCATATGCACGAGTAGAACACAAGTGAGTTGTGGGCGATATAGGTCATACTGCTTACCAGCATGTCATACTTTGGTTCGGCGGTATTGTGAGATGAAGCGGCCCGGACCGACATTACGTGTACGCTTACGCGAGACTGGTTTCACCGCTTCGAGCACTAGTTGCTTAAAGGTGACCGGCGGGTGTCTGTTTCTCTCACTTTAGTTGAACCGAGTGTGGCTACGCCCGGTCCTTGCGAAGGTTAAAACAGCACCAACTTGACAAACTATCGTTGTGGTCTTGATGCGTAGGTAAGAACGGTTCTTGCTCAGCCCGTAGCAGCCACGTAAAACTTGCAACAACAAAGTAGAGGACGTCTAACTTGTTTTTTCAGGGCATGTTGTGATGTGATATGGTCAAGACGTGATGCTATATTTTATTGTATAAGATGATCATGTTTTGTAACCGAGTTATCGGCAACTGGCAGGAGCCATATGGTTGTCGCTTTATTGTATGAAATGCAAACGCCATGTAATTGCTTTACTTTATCACTAAGCAGTAGCGATAGTCGTAGAAGCAATAGTTGGCGAGACGACAACGATGCTACGATGGAGATCAAGGTGTCGCGCCCGGTGGCGATGGTGATCATGGCGGTTGCTTCTGAGATGGAGATCACAAGCACAAGATGATGATGGCCATATCATATCACTTATATTGATTGCATGTGATGTTTATCCTTTATGCATCTTATCTTGCTTTGATTGACGGTAGCATTTTAAGATGATCTCTCACTAAAATTATCAAGAAGTGTTCTCCTGAGTATGCACCGTTATGAAAGTTCTTCGTCTTTGAGACACCACGTGATGATCGGGTGTGATAGGCTCTACGTTCAAATACAACGGGTGCAAAACAGTTGCGCACGCTGAATACTCAGTTAAACTTGACGAGCCTAGCATATAACAGATATGGCCTCGGGCAACGGAGACCGAAAGGTTGAGCGTGAATCATATAGTAGATATGATCAACATAGTGATGTTCACCATTGAAACTACTCCATCTCACGTGATGATCGGACATGGTTTAGTTGATTTGGATCACGTAATCACTTAGATAACTGGAGAGATGTCTATCTAAGTGGGAGTTCTTTAGTAATATGATTAATTGAACTTTAATTTATCATGAACTTAGTCATGGTAGTATTTTGCAAATTATGTTGTGTAACATCCCAAATTTTCAATTTGGAATGTTATACATTAGGTCATCATGCATATCATATTTTCTCGCATTTTTCCGATCCTAGAAATTTCACGCAACTCAAGGACCCTCGGAGAGAGTTGGAAGTTTCATTATTTTCATATTTGGGATTTTTCCAAATTTTGAAAATGGGATCATTGGATTATTTAAATTATCTTCATAAAGTTTTTCCTATAAAAATATCTTGAGAGGGAATAATATGACTTTCCCAAGCAATTAGGAAAAATGAAGGTATTATAAATAAACCAAATTTGGGTTTTGGAAGATTTATTTTTCTTAGGCAAAAATGAGCATTTTAAAATTTTTATGCATGTATTTTGTTTTTAAAGTTCATTTTGTTCGACTCATTTTTAGGAGTCGGGGAAAATTTGTTTTATTTAAATCCGAGTTTGTTTGGTATTTTTTTTATTTCGTTTTGGTTTAATTCTTATTTAAAAAACGCTTCTGGACCGAGGCCCAGCTGCCCAGGGCCAGCCCAGCCCAGCGCCTCAGCCCATCTCCTCGCCTCATCTCCTCGCCTCCCGCCCCCGCCCGGCTTCCCACACCGCCACGCGCGCCACGCCGCCTCGAGTCCCGCCTGACCCGCGCTCCCTGCCCCTCCCAAGCCACCGCCCCCCCCTCTTAAATAGCGCCGCCCCCCTCTCTCACCCCAAGCCTCGCTGAGCCGCCCGCCACGCCCGATCAACCCGGCGCCGCCAAGCCGCCGCCGCCGCCGTTTCCCGCCGCCGACGCGGACCTCGCCGCCCTCGCCCCCGACCCGCCCTCGCCGCGGACCTCGCCGGCGAAGATCGCCGAGGTAGCCGCCCCCAGCGCCCGATTCGGTTTATCCCCTCGAACCGTCCGGTTTTTTTTAAAAAATATGTTTGGTTTTTTTTTTTGAAAACCTAGATTGGTTTTATTTTTTTCGTTTTCTTATTTAACGGACGTTCACCGAACCGTTCGTTTCAATGAACGCGTTCGTTAGATTCGTTCTGTTAACTAACGCTCGCAATTTAACTCGTTCGTCGTTTTTCTTTTTAATCGGAATTAATCCGTTATTTTCTGATTTGATTCCAGATCTGATTTTCAAAACTGTTTTATTTCTCGCTCGTTTATCGGAATCAGGTGATTCAAGCGCCTGGAGTTTCGTAACGAAACCGCCGTTCCGATTATCCTACTTTCACAGAGTTTTGCCACTGTGAAATTTTGACCTAATTTCAGATCGCTAAACCGAGACGTTCTCTCTCGAGTTTCGACTTTCGGAGTTTGTTTTGATTCGATTCTTTTGCAACCAGGGTTCTTAAGTTGAACTCTCTGGTTAGATCTTTTATTCGAGATTTCCCTGTGCATTAGATGAGTACTTATTGTATGCTTGTTGTTTGTCTGCGTTAGATCACCCGGTGCGCCGCTTGTTACTTCAATCTCTAGGACTCATGGATCATCGCAAGGCAAGTAACACTTTGATCATACTTTCTCATACCCAGTTTTATGCATTAGATCTATTCCTCAAACACTTGCATGATTAGGATCTAATTAAATTGTGGGTATTGGGAAGTAGATTGAGGTAGTACCTATTACTGTTTTACTTATGAAACCTTGGGAGTTACTTCTCGCTTGCTTGATCATGCCATGCTATGCTAGTAGACGTGGATTGGGTGAGTGAATATCCATGACAGATGTGAGATTGTTTAATTAATGGTTTATCTAAGGTGGCAACCTAAACACACATCTGGGTGGATTGAGGCACCTGGTTTCTATCAGACTTGCTGTATTTCTTCTGACCGCCACCTGTGCTCTAAGGGATCATAAGATTATTCAAACTGGAAACTTCCGTGTGCAGCCACAAGCCAATTATGGGCTCTGGCGTAGTTGACTAAGTCGTGCGAACTCTTACGGGTAGGCTAGCTGATGTAGGGGATATAGGTTGGTACGGTCTACCCACATGTAAGGTGCTAGCGCTTCTGAAAGACTATGTCTCGGTCATCCGTTTCTCAAACACCATGTAGTCACGAGAACCAAGCGGAGGCGATCGAGTCTTGTGGGGAAAAGTGCGCAAACCTCTGCAGAGTGTATAAACTAATCATGATTAGCCGTGTCCCCGGTTATGGACAATTTGAGTATCCGGTACTTGATTATCATGTGAATCTCAACATGTTACTTCTAAATAAAAGTTATTGGGTTTTGATGAGTACTTTTTAATTGGGATTGAGGATGTTGTCAACCATTCTCAATGTTTAACAACCACCATGATAGTTAAATAAAATTATTCCTTTGATGTAGGGAAAAATCAGCTTTATGCAAATGTAACAGAGAGCCTTACCACCAGCCAAATATGCATGTAGTATAGGCTTATTCATTCATTGCTCTTTATGTGTTACATTGCCAGATATTCCATGTCTTGACCCGTTTTGGGCTGCAACTTTTCACGTTGCGAGACTTTTCAGACGACGATTAAGGTGTTAGGTCGTGGTTCTATACTCAGTGATGCCGTTGGAGTTGATGGACTCGCTTAACTTCCAAGCCTTCCGCTGTTATCATTAGATGGCCTTAAGCCATATTTTTGTATTCAGTTCCTTGTGGACAACGATGTAATAAGTGTGTGATTGCTACTCTGCTATAAATCCTTGAAGCTTGTGTGGTGTCAAGACATTCTTGATCCAGGATGACATCGAGCACGAGCGCTAGATCCATTCGGTCTGGTCGCTATAGAGAATGGTATCGAGCACACGCCGATGTAGAGACACGACCACTAAGTTAAAGCCATAGATCACTCTCTCTTCCCATTTTCTAACTCCTCATCTTTTCTACTCTCTTTAGGATGACGGACGCTAAGATTAAGTACACCCAACCGGATGAAGGCACACCTTTTGGATTTCACTTGAAGGAAGTTACTAAGTACCGAACATTGGATTACCAAGCTTCACCGGACTTTCAACGCCACTCTGCTGAAGAGGAGCGCTGGAAGATTCATGCTCACGTTCCAGGAAGGACATTTGCCCCAATCACCAAGCCAATAGATAGTGTTTTCAGTGCACCCACTTGGAGTCTGGGAAAGAGCATGGCAGCTCACATCACCATGGGACGCATTGGAGAAGTCTATCAAGAAGATCTCAAGGACACCATCTACCAGATTTGCGGACGCCGAGATGACAACTGGGACGTCGTCAGCACCAAGAAGGATAGGTCCATTGTAGCGTTCATCCAGGAGTTAAATCAGCACATTCGACGCCAGAGAATCAAATGTGCAATGACATGTTGGAGTTGCGAAAGACGAAGGAAAGGATCATCGAATTGGAAGAAGAACTAAAGACTACACGCAAGGACTACATGGACGAGATCGTAGCTCGGCAAGACACAATAACGATCTTAAGTACGAGATCGAAGAACTCAAGAAGAAGTTGGCGCTCAGGAATGAAGACCAGTACGTCGAACACCCAATCGACTACATCAACATCGATGACACAGATTCGGATCCAAGTGAACCCGATTTTGAAGACGAAGCTGGAGCAGACATCATGGAGTCTTCCACCGGTTCAAATTAGTAGAATTCCCCCACATATTAGTAGTATTCCCTCCATGTAAACCATTATAGTACACGCACTTTTGCGATAGTTAGATCGTTGTAGCCCTTGTTTGATTGAATGAAGTGATTTTGTGTGCATTTGCTCATGTGCATTTGGGTAGTGATTTCCCCTTAGACCTCATTCTATTCTACATTTCTCTCCTTTTCTAAACCCATCAGATGCCTCCGAGACGCGACCCCGGATTCGTTTTCCCGCCAGAGATCACCCAATTGATCCAGCAGCAGAATACCCTGATTCAAACATTGGTGCAGAACAACAACAACAACAACAACAACCCACCGCCACCACCACCACCTGCGGATCATCTGACTCGTTTCCTTAGACTGAACCCGCCGGTGTATTCCAGTAGCACCGAGCCAATTGTAGCAGATGACTGGCTCCGCAAGATAGGAAGGGAGCTGACTACTGCAGGATGCACGGATGGTGAAAGAGTAAAGTTTGCAGCACATCAGCTTGAAGGACCCGCAGCAGCATGGTGGGAGAATTTCACAGCCACTTATCCCGTAGACACTGTCACATGGGACCAGTTTCAGCAAGCTTTTCGCACAGCCCATGTTTCAGCAGGAGCCATGGCCATGAAGAAGCGTGAGTTTCGCAACTTACGCCAAGGAGGAAGGACTGTTGGCCAGTACGTGGATGACTTTAGCAAATTAGCACGTTATGCCCCAGATGACGTTGCTACGGATGCAGACTAAACAGAGAAGTTTCTAGAAGGACTGAATGATGAGTTCAGCATGCCGTTGATGGTAGCAAGTTTCAATAACTACCAGGAGTTAGTAGACCGAGCTCTCATGATTGAAGGAAAGCAGCAGCAAATTGAGAACCGCAAGCGGAAGTATGGACAAGGGAAGTATAACTCAGGATCCCAGCAGAAGCCACGTTATACCCCTAAATCAGGAATTCAGTTTCAGCATACCCATGGAGGAGGTAATTCGCACAACCATAATGGCACCAAGAATGGGAACGGGAATGGAGGAAAAATAGATTGTACCGCAAGGTCAATTTTGCTCACCACACCAGAAGGAAGAAGGATTAAGTATGTATCACGGCACGAGCCGAGGAGAGCACAAGTTAATTGCTTAACAGGAGTGGTACAGGAAGAAGTACCAGTGGTGAAGGAATATCCTGATGTATTTCCGGAAGAGTTGCGGGAATGCCGCGGATAGAGACATTGAGTTTTGATCGAGCTGTTGCCGTGAACAGGCCCGATATCGAAGCGACCGTCTGTGATGCCCGCAAAGGATTTGGCAGAAATTAAGAAGCAGATTAAGGAACTATTGGATAAAGGTTTTATTCGCCAAGTTCTTCACCTTGGGGATCACCCGTTTTATTGGTGGAGAAGAAGGATGGATCGTTGAGAATGGTTGTTGATTATCGTGGATTGAATGAAGTAACAATCAAGAACAAGTACCCACTACCGATGATAAATGATCTGTTTGATCGCTTGCAAGGAGCCAAAGTGTTCTCTAAGATCGACTTGCGATCAGGGTACCATCAGTTGAAGATTCGGGAGCAAGACATACCCAAGACAGCATTTACCACGAGATATGGACTGTATGAGTATACCGTTATGTCATTTGGACTGACTAACGCACCAGCCTATTTCATGAACCCGATGAACAAAGTGTTTATGGAGTTTTTGGACAAGTTAAATCGTGGTGTTCATTGATGACATTTTGATTTTCTCAAGAATGAAGAGGAACACAAGGAACATTTGAGATTGGTTTTGGAAACCGAGGAACACCAGTTGTATGCCAAGTTCAGCAAATGTGAATTTTGGTTAAAGGAAGTTGGATTTCTCGGACATGTTATATCCGGAGAAGGAATAGCAGTTGACCCCACAAAAGTTGAGACCGTAACCAAATGGGAAGCACCAACGACAGTTGGAGAGATTGAGTTTCCTTGGACTCGCAGGATACTACCAAGATTCATTGAGAATTTCTCAAGGATTGCAAAGCCTATGACAGAATTGTTGAAGAAGGAAAACAAATTCATATGGACCGAGGACTGTGAGGCAAGTTTTCAGGAGTTGAAGAAAAGATTGGTTACCTCACCAGTTTTGATATTGCGGATCAAACTAAGGATTATGAGGTGTTTTGCGGCGCTTCACGTCGAGGACTTGGAGCAGTGCTTATGCAGGAAGGAAGAGTTGTTTCGTATGCTTCACGACAACTTAAGCCCCATGAGTT
The DNA here is from genome assembly GCA_021605205.1 of Aegilops longissima. Lineage (NCBI taxonomy): Eukaryota > Viridiplantae > Streptophyta > Magnoliopsida > Poales > Poaceae > Aegilops > Aegilops longissima. The sequence continues at coordinate 407,186,237 of CM038680.1, forward strand.
GAATTATGCCACTCATGATTTGGAGTTAGCAGCCGTTGTGCATGCCTTGAAGACGTGGAGACATTTTCTCATTGGAAATCATTGTGAAGTATATACGGATCACAAGAGTTTGAAGTACATCTTCACACAGAAGGAGTTGAATCTCGAGACGAGGAGATGGTTAGAGCTAATCAAGGATTACGATATGAGATTGCATTATCACCCGGAAAGGCTAATGTCGTAGCGCAGACGCATTGAGCCGTAAGAGCCACGTCAATACCCTAATGATGGGAGGAATACCCAATGAGTTAGCCGAGGACCTTCGAGAGCTATGTTTGGAAATAGTTCCAGAGGCTATGTAGCAGCATTGGAAATTCAATGACATCGATGGACAAAATCAGAAAAGCCCAAAAGGCGAGATAAGGAAGTTGCCTCTATAAAGGAGAAAATGAGCAAAGGAAAAGCTAAAGGATTTCGTGAGGATGAGCATGATACCCTATGGTTTGAAGACCGTGTTTATGTGCCCAATGACCCGTAGATCGGAAGTTGATTTTACAAGAAGCCCATGATTCACCCTATTCGATTCACCCAGAAATACCAAGATGTATTTGGATTTGAAGAATATTTTCGGTGGACGGAATGAAGAAGGATATTGCGGAGTATGTAGCAGTTTGCCACGTATGTCGAAAGTAAAGGCGAGCATCGAAGCCAGCAGGATTGTTACAACCATTGCCGATACCGAATGGAAGTGGGATAAACTAGGCATGGATTTCATCACAGGTTTGCCAAAGACCCGTTCAGGATATGACTCGATTTGGGTCATAGTCGACCGTTTGACCAAGGTAGCCCATTTCATTCCGATCAAGACTACCTATAGCAGTGCTAAGTTGGCAAAGATATACATGACCAGAATTGTGTGCTTACGGAGTTCGAGGAGCATTGTATCGATGAGGAACCCAGTTTACTTCAAAATTTTGGAACCAGTTACACGAAACATTGGGAACCCGATTGGAATTCAGCACAGCTTTCCACCCACGTAACCGATGGACAAACCGAGAGAGTCAATCAGATTTTGGAGGACATCTTTGAGAGCTTGTGCACTAGATTATGGATCTAGTTGGGATGACAATTTGCCGTATGCAGAATTTTCCTACAATAACAGTTACCAAACCAGCTTAAAGATGGCACCTTCGAGGCCTTGTATGGAAGAAGGTGCAGGACACCGTTGTCATGGGACAAAACCGAGATCGTCGGTTGTTTGGACCAGATTTGATTAAGGAGTCCGAACAGAAAGTTAAGTTGATTGAGACAGGCTCAAGGTAGCCCAGTCCTGCATGTAAGAGCTACGCCGATTCAAAGCGCCAGCGATTGAGTATGAAGTTGGAGACAGAGTATATCTCGAGTATCCCCGCTCGAGGAGTGAAGCGTTTTGGAGTTAAAGGAAAGTTAGCACCCGTTTCGTTGGACCATATAAGATTTTGCAACGCATGGGAGAAGTTATGTATAAGTTGGATTTGCGGAAGGACTGTCGGGAGTTCATGATGTATTCCATGTTTCTCGATTGAAGAAATGTCACCCGAGATAGCGAGAGGTACCGTTAAGAGACACAAAGCCACCGGAAGCAATTCAAGTGAAGGATGACTTGACATATGAGGAAAAGCCGGTTAAGATTCTCGATTATGCCAGCAGAGTTACCCGCAGAAGGTTATCAAATTTTGCAAAGTTCGATGGAGCCACCACACCGAGGATGAAGCCACCGGGAAAGAGAGGAAGTTTTGCTTAGGACCACCTCACCTATTTTCTAGCCAACCCGAATCTCGAGGGCTAGATTCATCTTAAGGGGTAGGTTTGTAACATCCCAAATTTTCAATTTGGAATGTTATACATTAGGTCATCATGCATATCATATTTTCTCGCATTTTCCGATCCTAGAAATTTCACGCAACTCAAGGACCCTCGGAGAGTTGGAAGTTTCATTATTTTCATATTTGGGATTTTCCAAATTTTGAAAATGGGATCATTGGATTATTTAAATTATCTTCATAAAGTTTTCCTATAAAAATATCTTGAGAGGGAATAATATGACTTTCCCAAGCAATTAGGAAAAATGAAGGTATTATAAATAAACCAAATTTGGTTTTGGAAGATTTATTTTGCTTAGGCAAAAATGAGCATTTTAAAATTTTTATGCATGTATTTTGTTTTTAAAGTTCATTTTGTTCGACTCATTTTTAGGAGTCGGGGAAAATTTGTTTTATTTAAATCCGAGTTTGTTTGGTATTTTTTTATTTCGTTTTGGTTTAATTTTATTTAAAAAACGCTACCCACTGGACCGAGGCCAGCCGGCCCAGCCAGCCAGCCCCAGCCCAGCCCCCGGCCCATCCCCCTCGCCTCCCTCACCCGCCGCCACGCCTGGTCTCCTCCGCCAAGCCGCCCGCCGCCGCCTCGAGTCCCTTGGGACCCGGCTCCCCTGCCCCCTCCCAAGCCACCGCCCCCCCTCTAAAATAGCGCCCCCCTCTCTCTCACCCCAAGCCGCCGAGCCGCCGCCCGCCACTGCCCGCCAACCCCGCCGCCGCCAAGGCCGCCCCGCCGCCGTTCCCTTGTGGGCCTTGGACCTCGCCGCCTCGCCCCCCCCCGACCGCGGACCCTTGGACCTCGCCCGGCGAAGATCGCGAGGTAGCCGCCCGCCCCGCCCGATCGGTTTATCCTCGAACCGTCGGTTTTTTAAAAAAAAATATGTTTGGTTTTTTTTGAAAACCTAGATTGGTTTTATTTTTTCGGTTTTCTTATTTAACGGACGTTCACCGAACCGTTCGTTTCAATGAACGCGTTCGTTAGATTCGTTCTGTTAACGAACGTTCGCAATTTAACTCGTTCGTCGTTTTTCTTTTTAATCGGAATTAATCCGTTATTTTCTGATTTGATTTCAGATCTGATTTTCAAAACTGTTTTATTTCTCGCTCGTTTATCGGAATCAGGTGATTCAAGCGCCTGGAGTTTCGTAACGAAACCGCCGTTCCGATTATCCTACTTTCACAGAGTTTTGCCACTGTGAAATTTTGACCTAATTTCAGATCGCTAAACCGAGACGTTCTCTCTCGAGTTTCGACTTTCGGAGTTTGTTTTGATTCGATTCTTTTGCAACCAGGGTTCTTAAGTTGAACTCTCTGGTTAGATCTTTTATTCGAGATTTCCTGCATTAGATGAGTACTTATTGTATGCTTGTTGTTTGTCTGCGTTAGATCACCGGTCGCGCCGCTTGTTACTTGAATCTCTAGGACTCATGGATCATCGGCAAGGCAAGTAACACTTGATCATACTTTCTCATACCCAGTTTTATGCATTAGATCTATTCCTCAAACACTTGCATGATTAGGATCTAATTAAATTGTGGGTATTGGGAAGTAGATTGAGGTAGTACCTATTACTGTTTTACTTATGAAACCTTGGGAGTTACTTCTCGTTTGCTTGATCATGCCATGCTATGCTAGTAGGCGTGGATTGGGTGAGTGAATATCCATGACAGATGTGAGATTGTTTAATTAATGGTTTATCTAAGGTGGCAACCTAAACACACATCTGGGTGGATTGAGGCACTGGTTTCTATCAGACTTGCTGTATTTCTTGGACCGCCACCTGTGCTCTAAGGGATCATAAGATTATTCAAACTGGAAACTTCCGTGTGCAGCCACAAGCCAATTATGGGCTCTGGCGTAGTTGACTAAGTCGTCACGAACTCTTACGGGTAGGCTAGCTGATGTAGGGGATATAGGTTGGTACGGTCTACCCACATGTAAGGTGCTAGCGCTTCGAAGACTATGTCTCGATCATCCGTTTCTCAAACACCATGTAGTCACGAGAACCAAGCGGAGGCGATCGAGTCTTGTGGGGAAAAGTCATAAACCTCTGCAGTGTATAAACTAATCATGATTAGCCGTGTCCCCGGTTATGGACAATTTGAGTATCCGGTACTTGATTATCATGTGAATCTCAACATGTTACTTCTAAATAAAAGTTATTGGGTTTTGATGAGTACTTTTAATTGGGATTGAGGATCTTTGTCAACCATTCTCAATGTTTAACAACCACCATGATAGTTAAATAAAATTATTCCTTTGATGTAGGGAAAAATCAGCTTTATGCAAATGTAACGTAGAGCCTTACCACCAGCCAAATATGCATGTAGTATAGGCTTATTCATTCATTGCTCATGTTACATTGCCAAGATATTCCATGTCTTGACCCGTTTTGGGCTGCAACTTTTCACGTTGCAGACTTTTCGAATTTACGATTAAGGTGTTAGGTCGTGGTTCTATACTCGGTGATGCCGTTGGAGTTGATGGACTCGCTTAACTTCCAAGCCTTCATTGTTATCATTAGATGGCCTTAAGCCATATTTTTGTATTCAGTTCCCTTGTGGACAACGATGTAATAAGTGTGTGATTGCTACTCTGCTATAAATCCTTGAAATCACTGTGGTGTCGTCATTCTTGATCCGAGGATGACATCGAGCACGAGCGCTAGATCCATTCGGTCTGGTCGCTACATGTTGTAGATCAATAGCTCGCGTTGTTGCTTCCCTATGCTTTTATATGTTTGTTTTGATATGTTCCTAGAGAAAAATCATGTTGAAAAATGTTAGTAGCAATGATGCGGATTGGATCCGTGATCTGAGGTTTATCCTCATTGCTGCACGTAAGAATTATGTTCTTAATGCACCGCTAGGTGACAAACCTATTGCAGGAGCGGATGCGGGCGTTATGAGCGTTTGGCTAGCTCAATATGATGACTACTTGATAGTTTAGTGCACCATGCTTAAAGGCTTAGAATCGGGACTTCAAATCGTTTTGAGCGTCATGGACCATATGAGATGTTCCAGGAATTGAAGTTAATATTTCAAGCAAATACCGAGTTGAGAGATATGAAGTATCCAACAAGTTCTATAGCTAAAAGATGGAGGAGAATCGCTCAACTAGTGAGCATGTGCTCAGATTATGCAGGTACTTCAATCGCTTGAATCAAGTGGGAGTTAATCTTCCAGATAAGATAGTGATTGACAGAATTCTCTAGTCACCATCACCAAGTTAGTAGAACTTCGTGATGAACTATAATATGCAAGGGATGACAAAAGTAATTCCCAAGCTCTTTGTGATGCTGAAATCGACGAAGGTAGAAATCAAGAAAAGAGCATCAAGTGTTGATGATTGACAAGACCACTAGTTTCAAGGAAAAGGGCAAAGGAAGAAGGGAACTTCAAGAAGAACGGCAAGCAAGTTGTTGTTCGAGTGAAGAAGCCCAAGTCTGGACCTAAGCACGAGACTAAGTGCTTTTGCTGCAATGGAACTGGTCCTTTGAAGCGGATCTACCCCAAGTATTTGGCGGATAAGAAGGATGGCAAATTGAACAAGAATATATTTGATATACAGGTTATTGATGTGTGCCTTACTAGTGTTTATAGTAGCCCCGAGTATTTGATACTTGTTCGGTTGTTGAGATTAGTAACTCAAACAGGAGTTCTGAAATAAGCAGAGACTAGTTGAAGGGGAAGTGACGATGAGTGTTGGAAGTAGTTCCACGATGGATATGATCATCATCGCACACTCCTATACTTTCGGGATTAGTGTTAAACCTAAATAAATGTTATTTGGTGTTTATTGAGCATGAATATGATTTGATCATGTTTATTGCAAAACGGTTATTCATTTAAAGTCAAAGAATAATTGTTGTTCGTTTAAATGAATAAAACCTTCGATAGTCATACACCCAATGAAAATAGTTTTCAAAACGGTTATTCATTTAAAGTCAAAGAATAATTGTTGTTCATTTAAATGAATAAAACCTTCAATGGTCATACACCCAATAAAAATAGTTTGTTGGATCTCAATCATAGTGATACACATATTCATAATATTGATGCCAAAAGATGCAAAGTTAATAATGATAGTGCAACTTATTTGTGGCACTTGCCGTTTAGGTCATATTGGTGTAAAGCGCATGAAGAAACTCCATGCTGATGGGATTACGGAATCACTTGATTATGAATCACTTGATGCTTACGAACCATGCCTTATGGGCAAGATGACTAAAGACTCGTTCTCGGAACAATGGAGCGAGCAAATGACTTATTGGAAATAATACATACCGATGTATGCGGTCCGATGAATGTTAAAGCTCACGGCAAGTATCATTATTTTCTGACCTTCACAAGATGATTTGAGCAGATATGAGTATATCTACTTAATGAAGCACAAGTATTAAACATTTGAAAAGTTCAAAGAATTTCAGAGTGAAGTGGAGAATCATCGTAATAAGAAAATAAAGTTTCTACGATCTGATCGTGGAGGAGAATATTTGAAGTTACGAGTTTGGCCTTCATATAAAACAATGTGGAATAGTTTCACAACTCACGCCACATGGAACACCATAACGTAATGGTGTGTCCGAACGTCATAACCGCACTTTATTTGATATGGTGCGATCAATGATGTCTCTTACCAATTTACCAATATCGTTTTGGGGTTATGCATTAGAGACAGCTGCATTCACATTAAATAGGGCACCATTAAATCCGTTGAGACGACACCGTATGAACTATGGTTTAGCAAGAAACCTAAGCCGCCGTTTCTTAAAGTTTGGAGTTGTGATGCTTATGTGAAAAAGTTTTCACCTGATAAGCTCGAACCCAAATCGGAAAAGTGCGTCTTCATAGAATACCCAAAGGAAACTGTTGGGTACTCCTTCGATCACAGATCCAAAGGCAAAACATTCGTTGCTAAGAATGGATCCTTTCTAGAGAAGGAGTTTCTCTCGAAAGAAGTGAGTGGGAGGAAAGTAGAACTTGATGAGGTAATTGTACCTTCTCCCTTATTGGAAAGTAGTTCATCACAGAAATCAGTTCCGTGATTCCTACACCAATTAGTGAGGAAGTTAATGATGATGATCATGAAACTTCAGATCAAGTTGCTACCAAACCTCATAGGTCTTCGAGTAAGATCCACACCAGAGTGGTACGGTAATCATGTTCGGAAGTCATGTTACTAGACCATGATGAACCTACGAACTATGAGGAAGCGATGATGAGCCCAGATTCATGAAATGGCTTGAGGCCATGAAATCTGAGATAGGATCCATGTATGAGAACAAAGTATGGACTTTGATTTACTTGCTCGATGATCAGCAAGCCATGTTAAATAAATGGATCTTTAAGAGGAAGGCGGACACCGATAGTAGTGTTACTATCTACAAAGCTCGACTTGTCACAAAAGGTTTTCGACAAGTTCAAGGTGTTGACTACAATGAGATTTTCTCAAGCTCATGCGATGCTTAAGTCTGTCCGAATCATGTTAGCAATTGCCACATTTTATGAAATCTGGCAAATGGATGTCAAAACTACATTCTTTAATGGATTTATTAAAGAAGAGTTGTATATGATGCAACCGAAGGTTTTGTCAATCCTAAAGGAGCTAACAAAATGTGCAAGCTTCAGCGATCCATCTATGGACTGGTGCGAGCATCTTGGAGTTGGAATAAGCGCTTTGATAAGTGTGATCAAAGCATATGGTTTTATCTGAGACTTTTGGAGAAGTCTGTTTTTACAAGAAAGTGAGTGGGAGCACTACAGCATTTCGATAAGTATATGTGAATGACATATTGTTGATCGGAAATAATGTAGAATTATTCTGCAAAGCATAAAGGAGTATTTGAAAAGAGTTTTTAAAGAAAGACCTCAGTAAAACTACTTACATATTGAGCATCAAGATCTATTGAGATCAAGGCGCTTGATAAGTTTTTCAATAAGTACATACCTTGTCAAGATTTTGAAGTAGTTCAAAATGGAAAAGTCAAAGAAAAGTTCTTGTCTGTGTTACAAAGGTGTGAAATTGAGTAAAGACTCAAATCCCGACCACGGCAGAAAAATAGAAAAGAGAATGAAAGTCATTCCCTATGCCTCGATCATAGGTTCTATGAAGTATGCCATGCTATGTACCGGACCTATTGTATACCTTGCTCTGAATTTGGCAAGGAGTACAATAGTGATCTAGGAGTAGATCATCGGACATTGGTCAAGAACATCCTTAGTGAGGACTAAGGAAATATTTCTCGATTATGGAGGTGATAAAAGAGCCCGTCGTAAAGAGTTACATCGATGCAAGCTTTTTACACTGATCCAGATGACTCTAAGTCTCAATCTGGATACATATTGAAAGTGGGAGCAATTAGCTAGAGTAGCTCCGTGCAGAGCATTGTAGACATAGGATATTTCAAAATACATACGGCTCTGAATATGACAGACCCGTTGACTAAGCTTCTCTCACGAGCAAAGCATGATCATACCTTAGTACTCTTTGGGTGTTAATCACATAGCGATGTGAACTAGATTATTGACTCTAGTAAACCCTTTGGGTGTTGGTCACATGACGATGTGAACTATGGGTGTTAATCACATACAGATGTGAATATTAGTGTTGAATCACATAATGATGTGAACTAGATTATTGACTCTAGTGCAAGTGGGAGACTGAAGGAAATATGCCCTAGAGGCAATAATAAAGTTATTATTTATTTCCTTATTTCATGATAAATGTTTATTATTCATGCTAGAATTGTATTAACCGGAAACATGATACATGTGTGAATACATAGACAAACATATAGTCACTAGTATGCCTCTACTTGACTAGCTCATTAATCAAAGATGGTTATGTTTCCTAACCATAGACATGTGTTGTTATTTGATTAATGGGATCACATCATTAGGAGAATGATGTGATTGACATGACCCATTCCGTTAGCTTAGCACTTGATCGTTTAGTATATTGCTATTGCTTTCTTCATGACTTATACATGTTCCTGTAACTATGAGATTATGCAACTCCCGTTTACCGGAGGAACACTTTGGGTGCTACCAAACGTCTACAACGTGATCGGGTGATTATAAAGGACTACTACAGTGTCTCCAAAGGTACATGTTGGGTTGGCGTATTTGAGATTAGGTTTTGTCACTCCGATTGTCGGAGAGGTATCTCTGCCCTCTCGGTAATGCACATCCCTATAAGCCTTGCAAGCAATGTAGCTAATGAGTTAGTTACGGAATGATGCATTACGTAACGAGTAAAGAGACTTGCCAGTAACGAGATTGAACTAGGTATTGGATACCGACGATCAAATCTCAGGCAAGTAACATACCAATGACAAAGGGAACAACGTATATCGTTATGCGGTTTGACCGATAAAGATCTTCGTAGAATATGTAGGAACCAATATGGGCATCCAGGTTCCGCTATTGGTTATTGACCGAGAATGGTTCTAGGTCATGTCTACATAGTTCTCGAACCCGTAGGGTCCGCACGCTTAACGTTTCGATGACAAGTTCATTATGAGTTTCTAAGTTTTGATGTACCGAAGGTTGTTCGGAGTCCGGGATGTGATCACGGACATGACGAGGAGTCTCGAAATGGTCGAGACATAAAGATTGATATATTGGAAGCCTATGTTTGGACTTCGGAAGGGTTCCGGATGAAAACAGGATTTTACCGGAACACCGGGGGGTTACCGGAACCCCCCGTGGGGTCAATGGGCCTTGATGGGCCATAGGGAGAAGAGGAAGGGCCGGCCAGGGCAGGCCGCGCGCCCCCTTCCCCCTCTAGTCCGAATAGGACAAGGAGAGGGGGGGGGGCGGCGCCCCCCTTCCCTCTTCCCCCTCCCCAATCCTAATCCAACTAGGAAAAGGGGGGAGTCCTACTGAAGGAAATATGCCCTAGAGGCAATAATAAAGTTATTATTTATTTCCTTATATCATGATAAATGTTTATTATTCATGCTAGAATTGTATTAACCGGAAACATAATACATGTGTGAATACATAGACAAACAGAGTGTCACTAGTATGCCTCTACTTGACTAGCTCGTTAATCAAAGATGGTTATGTTTCCTAACCATATACATGAGTTGTCATTTGATTAACGGGATCACATCATTAGGAGAATGATCTGATTGACATGACCCATTCCGTTAGCCTAGCACTTGATCGTTTAGTATGTTGCTATTGCTTTCTTCATGACTTATACATGTTCCTGTAACTATGAGATTATGCAACTCCGTTTACGGAGGAACACTTTGGTACTACCAAACGTCACAACGTAATCGGGTGATTATAAAGGAGTACTACAGGTGTCTCCAAAGGTACTTGTTGGGTTGGCGTATTTGAGATTAGGTTTTGTCACTCCGATTGTCGGAGAGGTATCTCTGGCCCTCTCGGTAATGCACATCACTAAGCCTTGCAAGCATTACAACTAATGAGTTAGTTGTGAGATGATGTATTACGGAACGAGTAAAGAGACTTGCCGAACGAGATTGAACTAGGTATTGGATACCGACGATCGAATCTCGGGCAAGTAACATACCGATGACAAAGGAACAAAGTATGTTGTTATGCGGTTTGACCGATAAAGATCTTACGTAGAATATGTAGGAGCCAATATGGGCATCCAGGTTCCGCTATTGGTTATTGACCAAGAATAGTTCTAGGTCATGTCTACATAGTTCTCGAACCCGTAGGGTCCGCACGCTTAAGGTTTCGATGATGGTTATATTATGAGTTTATGAGTTTTGATGTACGAAGGAGTTCGAGTCTCGGATGAGATCGGGGACATGACGAGGAGTCTCGAAATGGTCGAGACATAAAGATTGATATATTGGACGGCTATATTCGGACACGGAAAGGTTCGGAAGTTTCGGAGAAAACCGAGTGCCGGAGGGTTACGGAACCCCGGGAAGTAATGGGCCTTATTGGGCCAAGAGGGAGAGAGGGGCTGCACCAGGAGGTGGCGCCCCCATGGGAGTCCGAATAGGACAAGGAGGGGCGCGCCCCCCTTCCCTCTCCCTCTCCCTCTCTTTCCTTCCCCTTCCTCCTTCCTAGTTGGACTAGGAAAGGGAGTCCTACTCCCACTGGGAGGAGGACTCCCCCTCCTGGCGCGCCTCCTAGGGCCGGCCGGCCCTCCCCTTGCTCCTTTATATCTGGGGCAGGGGCACCCCTTGACACACAAGTTGATCTACGGATCGTTCCTTAGCCGTGTCGGTGCCCCCTCCACCATATTCCACTTGGTCATATCGTCGCGGAGCTTAAGCGAAGCCTGCGCGGAGAAGTCATATCGTCGCGGAGCTTAGGCGAAGCCCTGCGTCGGTGGAGCATCATCATCGTCCTGCGCCGTCGTCTTGTGGAACTCATCCCGACACTTTCTTTGGATCGGTCCGGGGATCGTCATCGAGCTGAGCGTGTGCAGAACTTCGGAGGTGCCGTCGTTCGGTGCTTGGATCGGTCGGATCGTGAAGGCGTCGACTACATCAACCGCGTTGTTATAACGCTTCGCTTTCGGTCTCACGAGTGCGTGGACGGATACTCTCCCTCTCGTTGCTATGCATCACCATGATCTTGCGTGTGCGTAGGAAAATTTTGAAATTACTCGTTCCCCAACAAAGGTATCGAGCCTAGGTTTTATGGTTTGATGTTTTGCACGAGTAGAACACAAGTGAGTTGTGGGCGATACAAGTCATACTGCCTACCAGCATGTCATACTTTGGTTCAGCGGTATTGTGAGATGAAGCGGCCGGACCGACATTACAGCGTGCGCTTCTGCGAGACTGGTTTCACCGTTCGAGCACTCGTGCTTAAAGGTGGCTGGTGGGTGTCTGTCTCTCTCACTTTAGTTGAACCGAGTGTGGCTACGCCCGGTCCTTGAGAAGGTTAAACGGAGTCTATTTGACAAATATCGTTGTGGTTTTGATGCGTAGGTGAGATTGGTTCTTGCTTAAGCCCGTAGCAGCCACGTAAAATTTGCAACAACAAAGTAGAGGACGTCTAACTTGTTTTTGCAGGGCATGTTGTGATGTGATATGGTCAAGGCGTGATGCTACATTTTATTGTATGAGATGATCATGTTTTGTAACGAAGTTATCGACAATGGCTGGAGCCATATGGTTGTCGCTTTATTGTATGAAATGCAAAAGCCATGTAATTGCTTTACTTTATCACTAAGCGGTAGCGATAGTCGTAGAAGCAATAGTTGGCGAGGCGACAACGATGCTACGATGGAGATCAAGGTGTCGCGCGGTGGCGATGGTGATCATGACGGTGCTTGGAGATGGAGATCACAAGCACAAGATGATGATGGCCATATCATATCACTTATATTGATTGCATGTGATGTTTATCCTTTATGCATCTTATCTTGCTTTGATTGGCGGTAGCATTTAAGATGACCTCTCACTAAAATTATCAAGAAGTGTTCTCCACGAGTATGCACCGTTATGAAAGTTCTTCGTCTTGAGACACCACGTGATGATCGGGTGTGATAGGCTCTACGTTCAAATACAACGGTGCAAAACAGTTGCACGCGAATACTCAGGTTAAACTTGACGAGCCTAGCATATAACAGATATGGCCTCGAACACGGAGACCGAAAGTCGAGCGTGAATCATATAGTAGATATGATCAACATAGTGATGTTCACCATTGAAACTACTCCATCTCACGTGATGATCGGACATGGTTTAGTTGATTTGGATCACGTAATCACTTAGATGACTAGAGAGATGTCTATCTAAGTGGGAGTTCTTAAGTAATATGATTAATTGAACTTTAATTTATCATGAACTTAGTCCTGGTAGTATTTTGCAGATTATGTTGTAGATCAATAGCTCGCGTTGTTGCTTCCCTATGTTTTTATATGTGTTCCTAGAGAAAATTGTATTGAAAAATGTTAGTAGCAATGTTGCGGATTGGATCCGTGATCTGAGGTTTATCCTCATTGCTGCACAGAAGAATTATGTCCTTAATGCACCGCTAGGTGACAGACCTATTGCAGGGAGCGGATGCATACGTTATGAGCGTTTGGCTAGCTCAATATGATGACTACTTGATAGTTTAGTGCACCATGCTTAACGGCTTAGAATCGGGACTTCAAAGGCGTTTTGAGCGTCATGGACCATATGAGATGTTCCATGAATTGAAGTTAATATTTCAAGCAAATACCGAGTTGAGAGATATGAAGTCTCCAACAAGTTCTATAGCTAAAAGATGGAGGAGAATCGCTCAACTAGTGAGCATGTGCTCAGATTATGCAGGTACTTTAATCGCTTGAATCAAGTGGGAGTTAATCTTCCAGATAAGATAGTGATTGACAGAATTCTCTAGTCACCATCACTAAGTTACTAGAACTTCGTGATGAACTACAGTATGCAAGGGATGACAAAAACGATTCCGAGCTCTTCGTGATGTTGAAATCGACGAAGGTAGAAATCAAGAAAGAGCATCAAGTGTTGATGATTGACAAGACCACTAGTTTCAAGAGAAGGGCAAAGGGAAAGAAAGGGAACTTCAAGTAGAAAGACAAGTAAGTTGTCACTCCTGCGAAGAAGCCCAAAGCTGGACCAAAGCCTGAAACCGAGTGCTTACATCGCAAAGGAAATGGTCCTTTGGGCGGAAATACCCTGAATATTTGGTGGATAATAAGGATGGCAAAGTGAACAAAGATATATTTGATATACAGATTATTGATGTGTATTTTACTAGTGTTAATAGTAACCCCTCGGTATTTGATACTTGGTTCGGTTGCTAAGAGTAGTAACTCAAACAGGAGTTGCGTAATGAAGCGAAACTAGTTGAAGGGGAAGTGACGATGAGTGTTGGAAATAGTTCCAAGATTGATATGATCATCATCACACACTCCCTGTATTTTCGAGATTAGTGTTAAAAGCCAAATAAATGTTATTTAGCGTTTGCGTTGAGCATGAATATGATTTGATCATGTTTACTGCGATGCGGTTATTCATTTGAAGGTAAAGAATAATTGTTATTCTGTTTACATGAATAAGACCTTCAATGGTTATGCACCCAATGAAAATAGTTTGTTGGATCTCGATCGTAATGATACACATATTCATAATATTGATGCCAAAAGATGCAAAGTTAATAATGATAGTGCAACTTATTTGTGGCAATTGCCGTTTAGGTCATATTGGTGTAAAACGCATGAAGAAACTCCATGCTGATGGACTTTGGAATCACTTGATTATGAATCATTTGATGCTTGCGAACCGTGTCGTTTGGGCAAGATGACTAAAACTCCGTTCTCGGAACAATGGAACAAGCTCTTGACTTATTGGAAATAATACATACCGATGTATGCGATCCAATGAGTGTTGATGCTCGTGGCAAGTATCGTTATTTTCTGACCTTCACAAGATGATTTGAGCAGATATGGGTATATCTACTTGATGAAACATAAGTCTGAAATAGTTGAAAGGTTCAAAGAATTTCAGAGTGAAGTGGAAAATCATCGTAACAAGAAAATAAAGTTTCTGCGATCTGATCGTGGAGATGAATATTTGAGTTCTGAGTTTGGTCTTCAATTAAAACAAAGTGGAATAGTTTCACAGCTCACGCCACATGGAACACCACAACATAATGGTGTGTCCGAATGTCGAATCAAGACTTTATTTTGATATGGTGCGATCTATGATGTATCTTACCGATTTACCACCATCATTTTGGGTTATGCATTAGAGACAGCTGCATTCACGTTTAATAGGGCACCATCTAAATCCGTTGAGATGACACCGTATGAACTATGGTTTAGCGATAAACCTAAGCTGTCGTTTCTTAAAGTTTGGAGTTGTGATGCTTATGTGAAAAAGTTTTCACCGATAAGCTCGAACCCAAATCGAGAAGTGCGTCTTCATAGAATACCCAAAGGAAACTGTTGGGTACACCTTCTATCACAGATCTAAAGGCAAAACATTCGTTGCTAAGATGGATCCTTTCTAGAGAAGGAGTTTCTCTCGAAAGAAGTGAGTGGGAGGAAAGTAGAACTTGATAAGGTAATTGTACCTTCTCCCTTATTGGAAAGTAGTTCATCACGAAATCAGTTCGGTGATTTCTACACCAATTAGTAAGGAAGTTAATGATGATGATCATGAAACTTCAGATCAAGTTGCTACCAAACCTCGTAGGTCTTCGGAGTAAGATCCGCACCAGTGAATACGGTAATCATGTTCGGAAGTCATGTTACTAGATCATGATGAACCTACGAACTATGAGGAAGCGATGATGAGCCCAGATTCATGAAATGGTTTGAGACCATGAAATCTGAGATGGGATCCATGTATGAGAACAAAGTGTGGACTTTGATAGAGTTGCCCGATGATCGGCAAGCCATATTATATAAATGGATCTTCAAGAGGAAGACAGATGTTGATAGTAGTGTTACTATCTACAAAGCTCGACTTGTCGCAAAAAGGTTTTGACAAGTTCAAGGTGTTGACTACAATGAGATTTTCTCAAGCTGTAGCGATGCTTAAGTCTGTCCGAATCATGTTAGCAATTGCCACATTTTATGAAATCGGCAAATGAATGTCAAAACTGCATTCTTTAATGGTTTTCTTAAAGAAGAGTTGTATATGATGCAACCAGAAGGTTTTGTCAATCCTAAAGGTGCTAACAAAATGTGTAAGCTCAGCGATCCATCTATGGACTGGTGCAAGCATCTCGAGTTGGAATACACACTTTGATAAGTTGATCAAAGCATATAGTTTTATCTGAGACTTTTGGTGAAGCCTGTATTTACAAGAAAGTGAGTGGGAGCACTACAACATTTCTGATAAGTATATGTGAATGACATATTGTTGATCGGAAATGATGTAGAATTATTCTGCAAAGCATAAAGGAGTATTTGAAAGGAGTTTTTCAAAGAAGGACCTCGGTGAAGCTGCTTACATATTGAGCATCAAGATCTATAGAGATAGATCAAGGCGGCTTGATAAGTTTTTCAATGAATACATACCTTGACAAGATTTTGAAGTAGTTCAAAATGGAACAGTCAAAGAAAGAGTTCTTGCCTGTGTTACAAGGTGTGAGATTGAGTAAGACTCAAAACCCGACCACGGCAGAAGATAGAAAGAGAATGAAAGTCATTCCCTATGCATCAGCCATAGGTTCTATAAAGTATGTCATGTTGTGTACTGGATCTATTGCATACCCTACCACTAAGCTTGGCAAGGAGTGCAATAGTGATCTAGGAGTAGATCAATGGACAGCGGTCAAAATTATCCTTAGTAGAATAAGGATATGTTTCTCGATTATGGAAGTGAAAAAAGGTTAGTAAGTAAAGGGTTACGTCGATGCAAGTTTTAACACTAACCTAGATGACTCGAGTCTCAATCTGGATACATATTGAAAGTAGGAGCAATTAGCTAGAGTAGCTCCGTGCGAGCATTGTAGACATAGAAATTTGCAAAATACTTACGGCTCAATGTGACAGACCCGTTGACTAAAATTATCTCACAAGCAAAACATGATCACACCTTAGTACTCTTTGGGTGTTAATCACATAGCGATGTGAACTAGATTATGACTCTAGTAAACCCTTTGGGTGTTGGTCACATGTCGATGTGAACTATGGGTGTTAACCACATATAGATGTGAACTATTGATGTTAAATCACATGGCGATGTGAACTAGATTATTGACTCTAGTGCAAGTGGGAGATGAAGGAAATATGCCCTAGAGGCAATAATAAAGTTATTATTTATTTCCTTATATCATGATAAATGTTTATTATTCATGCTAGAATTGTATTAACGGAAACATAATACATGTGTGAATACATAGACAAACAGAGTGTCACTAGTATGCCTCTACTTGACTAGCTCGTTAATCAAAGATGGTTATGTTTCCTAACCATAGACATGAGTTGTCATTTGATTAACGGGATCACATCATTAGGAGAATGATCTGATTGACATGACCCATTCCGTTAGCCTAGCACTTGATCGTTTAGTATGTTGCTATTGCTTTCTTCATGACTTATACATGTTCCTGTAACTATGAGATTATGCAACTCCGTTTACGGAGGAACACTTTGGTACTACCAAGCGTCACAACGTGCTGGGTGATTATAAAGGAGTACTACAGGTGTCTCCAAAGGTACTTGTTGGGTTGGCGTATTTGAGATTAGGTTTTGTCACTCCGATTGTCGGAGAGGTATCTCTGGCCCTCTCGGTAATGCACATCACTAAGCCTTGCAAGCATTACAACTAATGAGTTAGTTGTGAGATGATGTATTACGGAACGAGTAAAGAGACTTGCGGTAACGAGATTGAACTAGGTATTGGATACCGACGATCGAATCTCGGGCAAGTAACATACCGATGACAAAGGGAACAAAGTATGTTGTTATGCGGTTTGACCGATAAAGATCTTCGTAGAATATGTAGGAGCCAATATGGGCATCCAGGTTCCGCTATTGGTTATTGACCAAGAATAGTTCTAGGTCATGTCTACATAGTTCTCGAACCCGTAGGGTCCGCACGCTTAAGGTTTCGATGATGCTTATATTATGAGTTTATGAGTTTTGATGTACGAAGGAGTTCGAGTCCCGAATGAGATCGGGGACATGACGAGGAGTCTCGAAATGGTCGAGACATAAAGATTGATATATTGGACGGCTATATTCGGACATCGGAAAGGTTCCGGAAGTTTCAAGAAAACCGGAGTCTTAGGAGGTTACGGAACCCCGGGGAAGTAATGGGCCTTATTGGGCCAAGAGGGAGAGAGGGGCTGCACCAGGAGGTGGCGCCCCCATGGGAGTCCGAATAGGACAAGGAGGGGGCGCCCCCTTCCTCTCCTCTCCCTCTCTTCCTTCCCCTTCCTCCTTCCTAGTTGGACTAGGAAAGGGAGTCCTACTCCCACTAGGAGGAGGACTCCCCCTCCTGGCGCGCCTTCTAGGGCTGGCCGCCCTCCCCTTGCTCCTTTATATACGGGGCAGGGGCACCCTTGACACACATGTTGATCTACGGATCGTTCCTTAGCCGTGTCGGTGCCCCCTCCACCATATTCCACTTCGGTCATATCGTCGCGGAGCTTAGGCGAAGCCTCGCGCGGAGAAGTCATATCGTCATGAGCTTAGGCGAAGCCCTGCGTCGGTGGAGCATCATCATCGTCCTGCCACGCCGTCGTCGACGGAACTCATCCCGACACTTTCTGGATCGGAGTCCGAGGATCGTCATCGAGCTGAGCGTGTGCGTAACTCGGAGGTGCCGTCGTTCGGTGCTTGGATCGGTCGGATCGTGAAGACGTCGACTACATCAACCGCGTTGTTATAACGCTTCGCTTTCGGTCTCACGAGTGCGTGGACAGATACTCTCCCCTCTCGTTGCTATGCATCACCATGATCTTGCGTGTGCGTAGGAATTTTTTTGAAATTACTACGTTCCCCAACACCTACTCCCGGTGGGAGTAGGACTCCTCCAGGCGCGCCTCCCTAGGGCCGGCCGCACCCCCCCCCCCATCTTGCTCCTTTATATACGGGGGCAGGGGGCACCCCAAGACACACAAGTTGATCTACGGATCGTTCCTTAGCCGTGTGCGGTGCCCCCCTCCACCATATTCCACTTCGGTCATATCGTCATGGAGCTTAAGCGAAGCCCCGCGCCGATGAAGTCATATCGTCGCGAGCTTAGCGAAGCCCTGCGTCGGTGGAGCATCATTATCGTCACCACGCCGTCGGTCGACGGAACTCATCCCCGACGCTTTGCTGGATCGGAGCCCGGGGATCGTCATCGAGCTGAACGTGTGCTGAACTCGGAGGTGCCGTGCGTTCGGTACTTGGATCGGTCGGATTGTGAAGACGTACGACTACATCAACCGCGTTGTTATAACGCTTCGCTTATGGTCTCACAGTGCGTGGACATACACTCTCCCCTCTCGTTGCTATGCCATCACCATGATCTTGCGTGTGCGTAGGAAATTTTTTGAAATTACTACGTTCCCCAACAGTTATGACATATAATCATGCTAGGAAAGGTGACTGAAATTATCATTGATCAAACTTGTGCACCTACTAGCATTCACACTTCATAAATTCTTTCTTTTATCATTTACCTACTCGAGGACGAGGAGGAATTAAGCTTGGGGATGCTGATACGTCTCCAACGTATCTATAATTTATGAAGCATACATGCTATTTTATTATCTGTTTTGAATGATTACGGACTTTATTATACACTTTTATATTACTTTTGGGACTAACCTATTAACCGGAGGCCCAGCCCATATTGCTGTTTTATTGCCTATTTCAATGTTTCGAAGAAAAGGAATATCAAACGGAGTCCAAACGGAATGAAACCTTCGGGAGCGTGATTTTTGGAACGAACGTGATCCGGGAGACTTGGAGTGCAAGCCAGGGAAGCGTCGAGGAAGCCACGATATAGGGGGCGCGCCCACCCCCCTGGGCGCGCCCTCCACCCTCGTGGGCCCCTCGAGGCTCCCCCGACCGACTTCTTTCGCCTATATATTCCCATATACCGTAAAACCATCGAAGAACACAATAGATGGGGAGTTCCGCCGCCGCAAGCCTCTGTAGCCACCAAAAACCTCTCGGGAGCCTGTTCCGACACCCAGTCGGAGGGGGAATCCCTCACCGGTGGCCATCTTCATCATCCCGGCACTCTCCATGACGAGGAGGGAGTAGTTCACCCTCGGGGCTGAGGGTATGTACCAGTAGCTATGTGTTTGATCTCTCTCTCTCTCTCTCTCTCTCTCTCTCTCTCTCTCTCTCGTGTTCTTGACTTCGCACGATCTTGATGTATCGCGAGCTTTGCTACTATAGTTGGATCTTATGATGTTTCTCCCCCTCTACTCTCTTGTAATGAATTGAGTTTTCCCTTTGAAGTTATCTTATCGGATTGAGTCTTTAAGGATTTGAGAGCACTTGATGTATGTCTTGCCGTGCTTATCTGTGGTGACAATGGGATATCACGTGATTCACTTGATGTATGTTTTGGTGATCAACTTGCGGGTTCCGCCCATGAACCTATGCATAGGGGTTGGCACACGTTTTCGTCTTGACTCACCGGTAGAAAATTTGGGGCACTCTTTGAAGTACTTTGTGTTGGTTGAATAGATGAATCTGAGATTGTGTGATGCATATCGTATAATCATGCCCACGGATACTTGAGGTGACAATGGAGTATCTAGGTGACATTAGGGTTTTGGTTGATTTGTGTCTTAAGGTGTTATTCTAGTATGAACTCTATGATAGATTGAACGGAAAGAATAGCTTCATGTTATTTTACTACGGACTCTTGAATAGATAGAACAGAAAGGATAACTTTGAGGTGGTTTCGTACCCTATCATAATCTCTTCGTTTGTTCTCCGCTATTAGTGGCTTTGGAGTGACTCTTTGTTGCATGTTGAGGGATAGTTATATGATCCAATTATGTTATTATTGTTGAGAGAACTTGCACTAGTGAAAGTATGAACCCTATGCCTTGTTTCCTACCATTGCAATACCGTTTACGCTCACTTTTATCATTAGTTACCTTGCTGTTTTTATATTTTCAGATTACAAAAACCTATATCTACCATCCATACTGCACTTGTATCACCATCTCTTCGCCGAACTAGTGCACCTATACAATTTACCATTGTATTGGGTGTGTTGGGGACACAAGAGATTCTTTGTTATTTGGTTGCAGGGTTGCTTGAGAGAGACCATCTTCATCCTACCCCTCCCACGGATTGATAAACCTTAGGTCATCCACTTGAGGGAAATTTGCTACTGTCCTACAAACCTCTGCACTTGGAGGCACAACAACGTCTACAAGAAGAAGGTTGTGTAGTAGACATCAGCCACATATCTGATAAATGGTGTTCTCCAACTCCTTGTGATACACTTCACATATGCATCCAAAGGTGATATGGGCTGCCATGCTCTTTCCTATACTCCAGCTTGGTGCATTGATACGTCTCCGTCGTATCTACTTTTTCAAACACTTTTGCCCTTGTTTTGGACTCTAACTTGCATGATTTGAATGAGACTAACCCGGACTAACGTTGTTTTCAGCAGAACTGCCATGGTGTTATTTATTGTGCACAAAACAAAAGTTCTCGAAATGACCTGAAAATCCACGAAGATAACTTTTGGAAAATATAAAAAATACTGGCGAAAGAATCAAGGCTAGGGGGCCCACACCCTGTCCACGAGGGTGGGGGGCGCGCCCCCTCCCCCTGGGCGCGCCCCCTGTCTCGTGGGCCCCCTGGAGCTCCACCGACCTCAACTCCAACTCTATATATTTCGTTTCACGGAGAGAAAAATCAGAGAGAAAGTTTCATCGCGTTTTACGATACGGAGCCGCCGCCAAACCCTAATCTCTCTCAGGAGGGCTGATCTGGAGTCCGTTCGGGGCTCCGGAGAGGGGGATTCGTCGCCGTCGTCATCATCAACCATCCTCCATCACCAATTTCATGATGCTCACCGCCGTCGTCCAAGAATTCCATCGTAGGCTTGCTGGGCGGTGATGGGTCGAATGAGATTTACCATGTAATCAAGTTAGTTTTGTTAGGGTTTGATCCCTAGTGTCCACTATGTTCGAGATTGATGTTGCTATGACTTTGCTATGCTTAATGCTTGTCACTAGGGCCCGAGTGCCATGATTTCAGATCTGAACCTATTATGTTTTCATGAATATATGTGAGTTCTTGATCCTATCTTGCAAGTCTATAGTCACCTATTATGTGTTATGATCCGACAACCCCGAAGTGACAATAATCGGGATACTTCTCGGTGATGACCGTAGTTTGAGGAGTTCATGTATTCACTATGTGTTAATGCTTTGGTCCGGTACTCTATTAAAAGGAGGCCTTAATATCCCTTAGTTTCCATTAGGACCCCGCTGCCACGGGAGGGTAGGACAAAAGATGTCATGCAAGTTCTTTTCCATAAGCATGTATGACTATATTCGGAATACGTGCCTACATTACATTGATGAACTGGAGCTAGTTCTGTGTCACCCTATGTTATAACTATTACATGAGGAATCGCAACCGACATAATTATCCATCACTGATCAAATGCCTACGAACTTTTCACATATTGTGCTTTGCTTATTTACTTTTTCGTTGCTACTGTTACAATCACTACAAAACTGCTATCATTACTTTCACCACTGTTACCATTACTATCATACTACTTTGCTACTAAATACTTTGCTGCAGATACTAAGTTATCCAGGTGTGGTTGAATTGACAACTCAACTGCTAATACTTGAGAATATTCTTTGGCTCCCCTTGTGTTGAATCAATAAATTTGGGTTGAATACTCTACCCTCGAAAACTGTTGCGATCCCCTGTACTTGTGGGTTATCATGCATCCAGGTAGAAATCAATAGGCTCCGTTGTTGGCGCAAATGTCCTCCCAGGTACCCAGGCATTGATCTTCCAGCGCTCCTCTTCCGGTACAGTTGTAGAGAAAGTCCCCATGAAGCTTGGTAGTCCGATGTTCAAGTACTTAGTGACTTCCTTTAAGTGGCATCCGAAAGGGGTGTCGTCATCCGGCTGAGTGGACTTGTTCCTGGGATCCGCCATCTATAGAGTAGAAAGAGAGAAGAGTTAGAAATGAGCAAAGGGGAGAAATCCCATGGCTTATTCTAGTGGTCGCGTCCTACAGTCAGCGTGTGCTCTGATACCATCTTGTAGAGATCCGATCTCAAACGGTCAAGCCTCTGTGCATTAGTGTCATCCCTGGATCGGTAATGCTGACACGCACAGTACTCGAGGAATTATAACAGAGTTCAATCACGCACTTATTATATCGAGTCCTCATAAAGAGTATGATTACACAAAAATATCATGGCTGAAGGCCATCTAAACTAAATAACTGCGGAAGCTTCGAAGGTAAATGAGTCCATCAACTCCAACGGCATAGCTGAGTGCAAAACAACGACCTATCGCACCTTATTCGTTGTCTGAGTAGTCTGCAACATGAGACGTTGCAGCCGTGTAGGTCAGCACATTGAATATGCTGGCAGAGTTACACTATAAAGCAATGAAATGCAAGAACTATATCCACATGCAATATTTGGCGGGTGGAGGTTGTAAGTTTATGATTTTGCATAAAGCTATTTTTTTCCTACAACAAAGGAATAAATTTATTTAACTACTCACAAGTTGCCCAATATTCGAGAAGGTAACCCCAACTCAAATCCCAATTAAAAATATCATCATTAACCCAATAAATTCATTAAGTAAAGCGATGAGATCACATCAATAATTCAAGTACCAGATACTCAAGATGTCCATAACCGGGGACACGGCTAACCATGATTAGTTTATACACTCTGTAGAGGTTTGCGCACTTTTCCCCACAAGACTCGACCTCATCCTTGATCGGATGATCGAGACATAGTCTTTTTGAAGCATTAACTCCCTACTCTGGGCGGACCGGTGCACCTACTTTCCCCTACATCTGCTAGTCCACCTCTTCAAGAGCTCACGCAACTTACTCAACTATGCCAGAGCCCATAATGGCTTGTGGCTGCACACGGAAGTTTCTAGCATGAATAATTTTATGATCCCTTTGAGCCTGGGTGGCAAAACCGTAGGAAAAATCACATGGGTACTCCGGGATTTCCTAAAATAGGCAACACTGGGTTCCCCAGGTGCCTCAACCAATCCACCCAGATGTATATTAAACTTGCCACCTTAATGTTATCCATGATTAATAACTCTCAAACTTCCATGTGTGAATCACGATCCAATCCCCGTCTACGAGCATGGCTAAGCAATAAATAAGCATAACGTATATTCTTGGGGTGATCAAAAGGTATTAGGTTCCTACCTCAAGTACTACAACCAAACCACATGTTCCTAAATCCTACTCATGCAAATATTTGAGGAATAATACTAACGCATAGTAAAGACTGGGTATAGAAGAGTATGATCAAAGTGTAACTTGCCTTGCCGACGATCTGCAAACTCTAGAGATTCGTAGTAACAAGCTTCGCGCTCCGGATAATCTAGCGTAGACAAACAGTTGCATACATAAACAATCACTCAAACGAAACAACGAGAAAACCGAGAAAACATCCAAATCAAACACGAAACAAGCAAACGGCTTAACCTAACAAAAATACTCCCTCCGTTTCTTTTTACTCCGCGTATAAGTTTTGGTCAAAGTCTATATTAAAAAATATGAACATCTGCAATACTTAAACTATATAATATGAAAATACATTTCATGGTGCATCTGAAAATGTAGATTTCATATTGTGAATGTTGATATTTTCTAATATAAAATTAGTCAAACTATGCAAAGCTTGACTTTGACCAAATTTTATATGCAGACTAAAAAGAAACGGAGGGAGTAAAACCTAACAACATTATTATCATGTGAACTAGATCTTAACAGTAGGTACATGTGATTAGGTACAATTTGCAAAAAGATTCAACTCAAACGGAGAAACGAAACTCAAAATACGAACGAAACAAAATCGTTTACTAATCTGGACTAAACTCAAATTTTACAGTACCAAAACCATGTTCAAGTTGGTTAACTGGAAAGAACAGAATGATACAAAGATTTAGGCGCTGATTTCATCTAATTTGGATAAACGAGTAAAAAGTTATGCTAGTTTAAAGATCAGGGGCTAAATCGCGATAAAACTATTCATGGATAGGTCCCTAGCCGAAAATAAACTAAAAAGAAAAAACTACGGCGCGAACATCCGCTAACACAAACTAATCCGACGTAAACCGTTCGTTAAAACGAACGAACGTTCTTTTAATAGGAAAACCCTAAAAAAACCGATCTGACTAAACCGATCCGAAGAAAAACCGGAGAAATAAACCGAGGTTTGACCGGTTCATACCGGTTCGTCGGCGACGGTCAAATGGCGGCTTAGCACTTCGGCGGCGGAGACGACGGCGCTGGGCGGCGAAAAGGCGGCGAGCAGCAAGTGTGTGTCTTGGCGGCGGCAGCGGCAGGCGGCATACTCTTCTTTGTTAATGGTGGCGAGAGATGATGCGGGGATGGGGGCGGCGACGCAATATAAAGGGCCTCGGGAGGAGGGGGCTCGGCGCCGACTTAGAGGCCAAGTCGGCCGCGGCGGCAGCACGGACTCCTAGGAGTTCGGCGCGATCACGGCGGCGCGCGCGATGGAGTCGGCGGACTTCTTTGGGCAGTGGGCTTGACCCGATCATGGGGAATTTTTAAACAATTTAGCATGAAGGAAAAATCCTAAATAAATATAAAGTAAATTCTAAAAATTTCAGAAACAATTTTCACCGTCCAAACCTAATATTTAGGACAAGATGAACATTTTCTGGACTAAGATGAAATTTTAAAAATGCAATATTTTTCTAATTCAAATAAAATACCAATAAATTAATAATTTGATTTTAAAATTCTTTCCCCAATATTCTCTTAGGTTGAAGAAGTCATATTATCTTCTCTCATTTATTTTTAATATTGGGAATAATTGGAGAGAAAAATAATAAAATCAAATTGATCCTCTTTTCAAATTTGAAAAATAAATTCAAATATGAATTTTTGTAAAACCTCTAACTCTCTCCTTGGGTCCTTGAGTTGCTTAAGATTTCTAGGATCACGACAAAATGCAAGAATAAATATGATCTGCATATGATGATCTATGTATAACATCGAAGTTGAAAATTGGGATGTTACAGGGCATGTCAGTAAAATTTTGCTTTTATAGTGTTGATTATATCACTATCCAGCTCCAAGAATGACTTCATGCATTGTTTTTCTTTTTTTCTTTTTATAATCTGTTTTAGGAGCACAAACGTTGAACTATATGGAGAGTATGCATTTAATAGGTATACCTAAGCTTCTGTGATCATTTCAAAATAAGTACTGAAGTTGCTTTAATGTGCATGGGTTGCAGAGGTATAAACTAGATTGTTGTATGGGTGGTAGGTAAATTTGATGCAGTTATGAAACACCACAACCCCAAGTCTCTTATAGTCGTAGATATTAGAAAGCAACCATCCTGTCATTATTTCAAACATTTATATTCCTTGTAAGGAGTTTTTTGATAGAATTGTCGCTGATGCATGATTGAGATGGTGATTATGGCTGTAGTGAAGAATGACGGGGAACCGCTTGGCGGTGGTTGCTGGAGCACCCAGTGCTATTATGACCTGGAGAACTACAGAATTGATGTCAAATTCCTTTATATTTGGTTTTTTGTTTCACTAAAGCTTGTATCAAACAATGATAGTATGTTTAGTAAATGGTTTCCTTCAGATTTATAGTCTTTCAAGATCCAATCTGTTCCACCGAATGCAACCGACCATCACGCCCACCATTTTTATTACGACATGGATTGATTAACTGCACTATATTACATACACCAGTTATGTACTCTTCATAGTCTTGCTACAAATTTTACCATATAGCTTTTGCCATTTGTCTTTATGTTTCTTTCAAAATAACTTTCTGTCATCTCTTAGTATACTTATAAAATGCATATTATTCTATTTTAAAAAGGAAAGGACGCGGCAACGCGCGCCTTTGATGATCTAGTTTATATGAAGTCTCAGCCAGTGGCGGATCTAGGCCCCAGGCCGGGGGGCCAGGCCCGGGGCGTGAGGCCCATTTCCTTCGTATATTGTAGAAAAATATTGTAGTATACAAAGAGGGCCCGGGCGCTGGGCTGGGCTGGATCCGCCCCTGGTCTCAGCTACTCACTGATCTTTGCCAAGAGTCTGCTCTCCGCAAACGCTAGCGCATAGAAGGCCATCACGTGGCCATCCGTCTAACAAACGGCCCTCGCCTTTTGCGAAGTGCTGCCTTTTGCCGAGAGCCGTCATCTTGGCCATAGAAAAGATATCCATTCATATACAAAATTGCATAAATTCGACAAGCGTTCATGGATACATGAATCTTTGTTTTGACCATTTTGATGGCCTTGTAAATGCCTGAAATATGAGCAGCCACTACTCAAAGCATATTTGACGGTGTTCCTCCCTCTACAGTACTAGAATACGCCGCGCGGCAGGGACGCGGCCATGCAGGGCCCGCCTGCGGTCGCGAGGCCAAACGGCGAAAGCGGCGCGGTACGTGGCCGCCACGTTCTGGCGACCGCATGTGCTCGCGAAAGCTGCGCGCGACCCACCACCGACCCGCTTCGGTGATCCGCACCGTGCGCGCATCCACACGTACCTCGCCCGCGCCCGCGAGCCGCCGTGCAGCATGCATGGCCCGCCGCACCGGTGCGCCGCTCGACCGAGGGAAAAGCGCCGGAAAGGCACGCGGCATCCTCCGCCCGTGGAGCGCTGGGCCTGGCCGGGGCTCCCTTGGTTTGGCTGCGCCGTCCGCGTCTGCCTTCGGCGCACCGCCCGCCCGTACGCGGCGCAACCACCGGAGTGATCGACCCGACGGACCCATGCCAATATGCCGTGCATCGCCATCCGCTTCCCATCCCATGTCGTTGCTACTTGCTACCGCTGGGGATGTCGCGGTTTATTGCCGCCAGGGCCGGCCGGTCGGCGGTTGCCCTTCGCCGCCCGTACACGAACCGTCCGGTGTCCGCGTCGCCATTGACGCTGCGCCTCCACCGATGGCACGTCCGCTTCTCCACTTACTCCCGCGCGGTACGACGACATGTATGCCGGTCTCTAGCCATCGGGGGCGTGCTGGCCATCCAACCAACCTCACCTCACCCGATCACTTCGCCTCGACGATAGGTCCAACCGAAACTCATTTCTGGTGCGTGCGAGGTTAACAAAAACGAAGTGTGATACAGGTAGGTAGGTATAACCAGCACACTACGCGCTACCACCGTTGCTCTCGCGCACGGCCGCCGGGTCCAGGTCATGTGCCGGCATACAGATCAGCCGTCGCCCTCGCCGCAACATGCCTCTACTTGGCGCCTTCTCCAGCATTTCCATGCAATCAATCAGCACGTCGTCCCACCTCCCACGTCCAACACACACACGATGATCGAAAAACGGCAAATGCAAATACATTATACACCTATCTATCACATGATCGATTACCATGTACGTACAGTGCAGATATCCAAATCGACGTCTTCAATCAATTCAGGAAGGAGGGAATATCCAGCTCCGCAGTGCGGGATCATGCGCGTCATCTCATCCTGGCTAGTCCCACGAGGCCACGACTGAACGTCCGGCTTAGAAAATTGCATGCGTCCACGCGCATCACAGCTGTGTTGCCAAGGAGTAGACATCAATGGTTTTCCCCATGCCGGCTGAGATCTCCGGTCTCTCGATCGGCACCCTGCACTTGCGTGGCACTACGCCGTAGTACTGTGCAAACCGAAGATTATTCGAGCTCTCATGATGTACTTTTTTTTTTGAAAGATAGGGGTTTCCCCCCTGCCCCAACTTTTATTAAAAAGCAAAGGCGAAACCAGCGTACCAAGACATTGTACAGCGCTCGGCAACAGCCAAAGGTAGCTGTCACAGAAGGACAAGCCCACTACACCTATTACATAATGAAACAGATAATAGCCCATGACTGGAGCATTCAAAGTGCGGAAAGAGAACAGATAGTTCCACTAGATTCACATAACCCAGGCTATTCTAAGCAGCTCCCCTCTTCGCCGATCCAAAAGCCTTAAACATCGGAGAAGAAGCGCACCCTGAGTGTCGGAGCACAAAATCTTCCATTGTCTCACCAGCCCTCCCACCAGGTCCATGATGCAGCGAATGCTTCGCCATTTTCGCCCCTGAAACACAAATTCATTGCGCAGAAGCCATAAGCCCACAAGGTAGCAGAGGTAACAGTATTGATGGCATCATTTTTCTTTTTAACTTTTCACATAACAGACAAAGATAAAAAGGAAGATGGGACAGGGATACCCATCCCCTCAGCAATTACATTCCAGATATTGCTAGCCACCACACATTCAAAAAAGAGATGTTTAATCGTTTCTTTTTCCCCACAGAAAACACATGTGGGATCCTCCACATGTCTCCTCTTGGCCAAGTTGTCCCTAGTTAAGCATTTGTTATTATAGGCTAGCCAAAGAAAGACATGAATATTGGGTGGCACCTTAATCTTCCAAATGGCATCCTTAATATCAGAAGATATCCCACCAAAGTTAATTATCTTGGAAAATGATTTAACAGAGTAAACCCCAGATGGTTCAAGGCACCATCTAGGAGAATCTGGGACAGACCCAGGAGTGAAAGTGCTAACTAACCCACATAGCTCGTACCATTTATCCATAGTGCAATCATCTACACATCTTCTAAAAGTTAGCTGCAAATGATTGCCATCCCAAACCTGGGCAACAATAGCATCTTGTTGTTGACAAATGTCAAACAAGTCCCAAAATCTAGTTTTCAGAGAGTACCCCCCAATCCAAGTATCATGCCAGAAGACAATGTTCTCACCATCCCCAGGAATCCAGCTGATGAAAGTTTTAGCACCTCCCAAAGCCCAAGTTAGGCTTTTCCAGAAAGGAGAGCCTAATCCAGGTTTCCCCCAATACAAATTGGGTTTATCAGTATCATATTTAAACTTAGTGACTTTCTTCCAATCACTATTCCTATCATCATAAAACCTTCTCCCCCATGTGGCAAGAAGGGCCATATTGTATTCTCTAAGATTAGGCACCCCTAAACCTCCAAACTCTTTTTTCTGAGATATCAAACCCCAGCTAGCCAAATGGTATTTATGATTGTCACCAACATTGCCCCAAAAGAAGTGGGACATCTGCGAAGTAATGGCATCAATGGCCCACTTAGGGAATTTCATGATAGACATCAAATAAGCAGGAATGCTAGCTATACAGGTAGTCAGCAAAATTAATTTGCCTCTATAGGAGAGGTGTTTACCCAGCCAGCCAGCAATATTCTTGATAATCCTATCAATAATATGTTGGATGTCCTCCCTTCTAAGCTTTTTATAGTGCAGAGGGACCCCAAGATACTTAAATGGAAAATCTCCAAATTGACAACAGAAAATTTGGGCAAAATTATTGGACAAATCTATAGGAATATTGATGATATGAAGGTAACTTTTATTAAAGTTAATTTTCATGCCAGATATACTTTCAAAACAAGTCAGAATCCATTTCAGGTTCTTGGCATAAGCCATAGAATCTTGCAGAAACAAGATAGTGTCATCAGCATATTGCAAGCTGATAACACCCCCAGGGATCACCTGGGGCAAAAGGCCCCCAATCAGGCCAGCCCTGGAAGCCTTGGATAGCATTTTAGTAAAAACATCTGCAACCAAATTGAAGAGCAAAGGAGAATGTGGGTCCCCTTGTTTTATCCCTTTCACAGCCACAAAATGTTGCCCATTAGTCTCATTGATCCTGACCTGAAAGGTCCCTTGATACAGGGTACTAAAACCCCAATTAACCCATTTAATCCCAAAGCCCCTAGAAAGGAGCATCTCTTTAATAAAATCCCAGTTAACCCTATCATAGGCTTTTTCATAATCTAACTTAAGAATAATCCCACTGCTACCAGACCTGTGAACCTCATGAATCACTTCATGAGCCATCACAACACTTTCCAAAATGAACCTCCCTTTAATAAAGGCAGTCTGGTTAGGTGAAATAAGTTTATCACAAATAGGAGCAACTCTAGTGGTCATGGCCTTAGAGAAAATCTTAACAGCACAATTGCTGAGACTAATAGGTCTGAAATCTTTCATCTCTTTAGCAAAAGGGGGTTTTGGAATAAGAGTAATCAATGCAAAATTGAGTCTAGCAATATCCAGAGAACCAGCTTCAAAATCCCTGACCATCCACATGAAGTCATCTTTTATAAGATCCCAAAATTTTTGGTAAAATAAAAAGGAAAAACCATCAGGACCAGGGGCCCCACAGGCATAAGAGCTCTTAATTGCTTGCTTAATTTCCTCCTCAGAAAAAGGTTTTTCTAGGTTAACTTTGTCAAGCTCAGGAACTTTCGCATCCTCTTCCCAAAAATCAGCCTCAAGGTGAATATCAGGTTTAGTTTCAAAAGCAAAAAGCTTTTATAAAAATCAGTAGCTATCTTCAACATATCAGCAGTAGAGGTAACTACCCCATTGGGGCCATCCATTTCTGAAAGGTGGTTTTTTCTATGTCTATGATTAGCCAAAGCTTGGAAATAGGCATTGTTCCTATCCCCTTCCAGAATCTTCCTATCTCTAGATCTCTGCCACAAA
Organism: Aegilops longissima; assembly: GCA_021605205.1. Classification (NCBI taxonomy): domain Eukaryota; kingdom Viridiplantae; phylum Streptophyta; class Magnoliopsida; order Poales; family Poaceae; genus Aegilops; species Aegilops longissima. The sequence continues at coordinate 407,217,206 of CM038680.1, forward strand.
GCAGTTTCTTCTTTCCTCCAAATATCTTCCAATTCTCTCTTGAGATCCCCTAACCTAGTAGATTCACTTGGAGAAAGGTTTTGTGTCTCAGAAGAGACATCCAATTTGTCAAGTTCAAACAGAATAGCCTTCTTCCTATTTTTAATAGCAGCCTCAACATTGGCACTCCAGCCTTTGATTTTCTTCCTGAGAACCCTAGATTTAACCATCCAGTTGTCCATAGAAGAGGTACTAGAGGAGACAGATCTCCAAGCTTTTTAAACCACCTGATTAAAATCAGGTTGAGAGAGCCACCACTTCTCAAATCTAAACATTTTAGGGCCATAATGTCTCCTCCCCCCAGTGTCTAACACCAGGGGGTATGATCACTGCCAACCCTGGGCAAAGCAACCAGGGTGGACATGGGGAAGTGAGCATCCCAATCTATTGAAGAGAAAACCCTGTCAAGCACAGCAAAAACTGGACTCTCCTGATTATTGGACCAAGTAAATTTCGTATTGGAAATAGAAATTTCCATAAGACCCCATCTATTGATACAATCATTAAACAACAAAGAACTTTGTTGATCAACAAGCCCATTACTCTTCTCCTTGCTACCCCTCACTAGTAGAAAAAGGGGCTATCGTCCAGGGCAGTTTAGCCCATTAGTCCCGGTTCAATCCAGAACGGGACCAATGGAGCTATTGCCCGGTTAAATGAGCCCAGGGGCCGGCAGCCACGTGGGCCATTGGTCCCGGTTCGTCCGGACCTTTTGGTCCCGGTTGGTGGGACGAACCGGGCCAATGGTCCTGCTCTGGCCCACCACTATTGGTCCCGGTTGGTGGCATGAACCGGGACCAAAGGCTTCCCTTTAGTCCCGCTCATGCCACCAACCGGGACTAATGGTGCTGCCTATATATAGCCCCTCGCGCAAGAGCGAGCACACTGCTCTGTTTTTTTCCGCCGAGGGGAGAGGGCTTGGTGGTGCTCTAGCTCACCTCCTATGCACACAAGGTGTTCGATGGAATGCCCGAGCCACACTACTTAAGCTTTCTCCTCTCAAGCTCGACCTCTAACCTCCATTTTCCTCAATATTTGTCTAGGTTTAGCGGTCCGTCACGCCCCGTCCCCGTCTTCACCGCCGTCGATCACCCGCGCCGATCTCATCGCCCGCACCACCGTGGTGAGCCTGTTGTTCTTATCTTCTTTCTAAAAGGAAAAATATTCTTACTTGTATTATTTTCTTACTTTTATTATTGCATCTTATATAGTGCGATGGTTTTGGTATCCGCCCCCGTCGGCCCTCGTCCTGTCTATGATTCGGATGTGGTATATATTATCTTTTCATAACTATTGGTTCATTTATTGTTTATGAAAATTATGCCGACCAACGTGACATAGATTTTATTTATCTAGGAGGTTGTTGAACCGAAATTCCAACCGACCCTATTGTCGAGAGGTTAAATTTAGTTGAAGAAGAAAACAATTTCTTGAAGGAAAAATAAAAAACTTGAGGAGGAGAAGATGATATTGGAGTTGCATGTTGCGGATGTAAATCGATGATCACAAGATCAAGATGGATGCAATGCGCTTGAAGATGAGAAAGATTAGAAAATATGCCATTCATACCGAGGCTTGGTATCATTATGCCGTTGGATCGGTTGTTACCTTGGTTGCGATTATGATCGTATTTGTTTTCACATTGAAATGTTTTACATAGTTTCAATGTATGGTTTAATTAATTTAGATGATCTGCAGAGCTTTATGTTGTTAGATGAGAACTATGTATGTACTTTGGTTTTATGTGATGATGAACTTCTATTAATTTGGTCACTTAATTATCTATTCATGATGTTACAGAATGATTTTTGACACGATTAATTATATATAATGCACGCAGATGAACCGCAATGGATGTACGGTGATGCACACACCTCCGAGTACATTAAGGCGTGCATGCTTTTCTCAAGTGGCTGAGGCAAACAAGCAGAATGGTTTTATGTGTTGTCCATGCCCTATATGTGGAATACTGAAGTCTTATTCTGACCGGAAAATCCTTCACACCCACCGCTTTACAAGGGTTTCATGCCACACTATAATGTTTGGACGAGGCACGGAGAAATAGGGGTTATGATGGAAGACGGCGAGGAAGAAGAGTACGATGACAACTATGTGCCCCCGAATACGGTGATGCTATCAACATCAAGATGCACCAGACGATGTGCATGATGGTGCTGCAGAACGGCAAAGCTGCTGAAGATCAAGAGGAACCGACGATGTGCCCCATGATGATGATCTCCGCCGGGTCATTCTCGATGCAAGGACACAATGCGAAAGTCAAAGGAGAAGCTGAAGTTCGATCGCATGTTAGAGGATCACAAAAAGGGTTGTACCCCAATTGCGAAGATGGCAACACAAAGCTCGATGCCGTACTCAATTGCTGCGAAGGAAGGCGAGAATGCTGCGCTGATAAAGGATTTGAGAAGCTACTGAAAATAATGAAGAAGAAGCTTCCAAAGGATAACGAATTGCCCGACAAGTACATACGCAGCAAAGAAGGTCGATGCCCTCTAGGATTGGAGGTGGAGAAGATACATGCATGCCCTAATGATCGCATCCTCTACCGTGGTGCCTACAAGGATCTGAGAACGCATGCCCGATATGCGGTGCATTGCGGTATAAGATCGAACGAGATGACCTCGGTGATGTTGACGGCGAGCCTCCGGAAGAGGGTTCTGTGAAGGTGATGTGGTATGCTCCTATTACCACGGTTGAAACGTCTGTTCGAAACGGAGAGCATGCCAAGTTGATGCGATGGCACAGTGAGGACCGTAAGAAAGGCGAGAAGTTGAGAGCACCGGCGACGGGTCGCATGGAGAAAAATCGAGAGAAAGTACTAGGATGAGTTTGCAAAGGACCCAAGGAACGTATGGTTTGCTTTAAGCGCGGATGGCATTAATCCTTTCGGGAGCAGAGCAGCAATCACAGCACACTGGCCCGTGACTATGTATGTATAACCTTCCTCCTTGGATGTGCATGAAGCGGAAGTTCATTATGATGCCGTTCTCATCCAAGGCCCTAAGCAACCCGCAACGACATTGATGTGTACCTAAGGCCATTAGTTGAGGAACTTTTACAGCTGTGGAATGGAAACGGTGTACGACGTGGGATGAGCACAAAAGGAGGAATTTGACCTAAAGGCGTTGCTGTTCGTGACCATCAACGATTGGCCCGCTCTCAAGAACCTTCGTGACGGACAAACAAGGGATACCACGCATGCACGCACTGTTTACTTGACACCGATAGTATATACCGGAAGCTGCAGGAAGAATGTGTACAGGCCATCGCCGATTTCTTCCGACCAACCATCAATGTCGAAAGAAAGGCAAGCATTTCAAAGGCGAGGCAGATCACCGGAAGAAGCCCGCCATGCGTACCGGTGATCACGTACTTGCTATGGTCAATGATTTACACGTAATCTTTGGAAAGGGTCCCGGCGGACTAGCTATTCCGAATGACGCTGAGAATCACGCACCCATGTGGAAGAACAAATCTATATTTTGGGACCTACCCTACTGGAAAGACCTAGAGGTCCGCTCTTTGAAGAAAATAAATAATGCAGAAAACAAAACAAAAAAACTTGAAAAAAAAATAAAAATAGCAACAATAAGCATTTTTTTGTAAGTAGAAACAAAATAAAATAAATAAAGCAACAAAGAAAACAAAAAAAGTGTTTTCGAATTTTAAAACTAATGGCACAAACAGAAAGTTTATATGATTACGGGAAGCCTCTCGTCAAAGATGAAAGCTCTCTAACAACGATGATGCGAAGATTGCATGATTGGTACATGAAAACCTGCAAAGAGTCTGAGGGGAGGAATACTTTGTATGTGAGAGTTAAAAGGAGCATGACCTCCTTGGAATTGAACTGCCTATTCCATTTGAGGAGTTCTATCAGTTTTCAATCAATTGGCCCTCGATAAAGCAACGGTCACCGCTATCGTCTCTGTAAGTAGTACTACTTCTGTCATTAAGTATCTCTATATAACTCAGCTCTTTCATTGCATGTATTTATAAATATCCTCACTATATTATGCAGATTGAAGATCACGAAATGAAGAAAAAACAAGTGGGTGATATTGGGTTCATTAACACATATCTCATCGATGCAAATGAGGTTGAATATCGTGCCAAGGAAACCGAGGCCAACTTGCTACGATCGTTGGAAATAAATGAACACAAAAATACAATACTCTTTCCTTACAACTACACGTGAGTGTTACTTGTCTTATGGCATATTCGGTTTCCTTATTTAGTCCAGGTTATAGAAATGTAATATTGATGAGTTATGCATGCGCAAGCAGGTTCCACTATATTCTCCTAGAGATTAAGCTTGAGCAGGAGTAGTAACTGTCTTAGACTCGAGACGAAAAGATCCCAAGGAGTATGCGGAAATGACTGAAATGCTCGAGAAGTAAGTTAAATCGATCATTATCCACCATATCAACAACTTTGTTCATTTCGATATCAAGTAATTGTTTTCTTTGTATGGCAGGGCTTGGGAAAATTCACCAAAAAGCTCCGGGACTACCAAGAAGCTGCAATTTAGACACCAAAGTAAGTACTATATAGTAGCATATTCCACGCATCTCCTAGTGATTCAAGCGCTAGTTTCACAATACCATTTAGCATGTGCTTGCTAATTATCAGTTTGATTGACCTCTGTTTCTTGTAAAGTGGTTGTGGCAGGAACAAGGGAATGATTTACGTGGATACTACGTTTGCGAGTCCATCCGCCACACGACCTGTGAGAGGGCTACTCCGACAAACAATTTGAAGTGCGTAAATAAAAATATTCACAATTTTATTTTATTACCATCATTTGTGTTGAGTTTCATTCATTCATATATATATATATATATATATATATATATATATATATATATATATATATATATATATGTGTGTGTGTGTGTGTGTGTGTGTGTTGACCCTTTCTTAAAATTAGATGTTTGAAGCGGGATGAACTCCTAGCACCAGATCGCATACGAGCAATTCAAGAGGAATTGGCGGCATTCTTTCTTGACTATGTGATCGCTGAAGACGGGAATACCATGTGGACCACGCGTCCGTATTTTAAAAGATAATTATTGTATATATGTAGCGGTAGTGTCGGATAGATATACGAGAACTTGTTGTTCGACCAATCTCTCGGAGAAGGAGAGGTGGTCGATATCACTTCTCTCTGTATGCATATATATGTTCATGACGATCTTCTGCTTGCTTAATTACTAGCTAGCTAGCATGTCTAGTTAGTCCTCTCTATCGTATGTATAGTATGTAGCGTCGACCAAGCACGGACAAAAGAAAGGACACTTTTCTCTATTAATTAGCTAGCTATAGCACAATATATGAAACACCTAAATTAACCCCCAAAACCCCCAAAACCCCCAAACCCCCTTTTGAAAAAAAACAAAACCAGAGCTAAAGAAATGTTGACGCGTGGATGCCTATTGGTCCCGGTTGGTGCCACCAACCGGGACCAAAGGCCCTCCCGCTGGGCTCGTGGACAGACCACGTGGAGGTTTGATCTGTCCCGGTTCGGATAGAACCGGACTAAAGGGTGAGGGTATTAGTACCGACCCTTTAGTCCCGGTTCATGAACCGGGACTAAAGGCCCTCACCAACCGGGACTATAGGCCCTTTTTCTACTAGTGCCTCACTAGGTTAAAATCTCCACAAATCAAGATAGGGTAAAGATATCATGCAACTCAGAGACAAAACCTACCTTGAATTCAGGGTAAGCAGACCCATAAACTATGACTAGATGCCATAAAAAACCATCCCACTTATTCTTAACAGTAGCCTTAATAGAGAATTTATTATTAGTAAACCCAATCACCTCAAAAGGGTCATTTTTCAAGCCAACTAAAATACCTCCAGCAGTCCCTATAGCTGGGAGAAAATGCCAGCTAAAGATCTGTTTACTATCCAGGGCTTTAAGGAAACCCTCAAATATACTTTCCTTCTTAGTCTCTTGGAAACCAATAAAATTAGGATTAACTCTAGTAATCGCATCACAAAGGCACTGAACTTTACCAGGCTTACTTAGTCCTCTGATATTCCAAATAAGACCTATCATCGGGATATTCTAAAAGGATGAGATAAGCCACAAGGCTTGACCTTAGTGAGGACAGCAGGGGATTGATCTGTAGCATTAGCAGTGCCAACTGATGCCAAAGAGCAATCACCAGCAGGAGTCCCCACTAAATCTTCTTGAGTCATGTCAATATTGACAGGTAAAGTTATTTCAGGTTCAGCATTAGCAAAAGCAATGCATTTCTTTTGTTCTTGAATCTTAAGATCATCTATAATATCAAGCATGTTATCATTATCTCTACCAATAGCAAGACCTACTTGAACAGCTTGACTGGCAAGGAGGAAAGAATCATTGATAGGGAAGGATTTACCTTTGAAGGATGGAGGAATCTCCAAATTTTTCTTCATCTTATACTGGGCGGCTTTTTTGATAATATCCACATTCCCATATACCCTAGTGCCATACTTTTGGGCTTTAACAGGCCCCCATTTTAAGTTCTTGTCAGCTTTGATTCCCCCAGATCTAGCTTGGTCCAAAGTCTCCAGCAGTGAACGTTTGATGCCAGATTCTTGAATTTTTTGAACAGTCCCAGGGGAGAGAACTCCCACATCCACCTCTTCAACATATTCTTCATCATCAGACACAGACATGTCCACTGAGCTAAGAAGGTTCATACAGCAGTCCACATTGCCACTCTGATTACCAGCATCATCTTTTTTAGTCCAAGTTTTTTCAGGAGTGCATATCCCCTCATTCTTGTTAGAAATGGCATCTACATTCTTGGAATAAATCCCCTCACACACCTGAATCTCAAACACACTCTTCTTGTCTGACAGGTCCATCATATTGAGTTTTTCCTGACCATCACCTTGAAATTCAGACAAAGTGTTGCTCATTTTCTTCTTAGAAGAAGAACTAGTACCACCCTGAGCTTTAAAGTTTGCCTTATCAAGATCATCAATAGCAGTTTCATCATGAATGAGTTCATCATCATCAATGTTCTTGGATAGGTCATTTGGTTCTTGGTTACCATTGTCTTCCTCAAGATCATCATCTTCATTTTCATCCTCAATTTCCACCACAGAGTTTTTGCCCCCCATCTGTTCAAAACCTTCCACAGTAAAGCCAATTAAGAATAACTTCTTCTTCATCTCAATCAACCTCTCAAAAGGAATTTTCCTGGGGTCCCTGCATGCAATCTTAATCCTCACATTTTCATAGAATGTACTAAATATACCATTCCAATCCACATCAGTGAGCACTCCAAACATGGATGCAATTTGGTAAAATACCTTCCAGGAGCACCACTTAGGGGGAATCCCCTCAATCAGTACCCATGCTTCAATAAGTTCACCAAAAGGGTCACAAGACCCAGCCCATTCAGTCATCTTAACAGACACATCTTGTGGTAAACTGAAGCCATGCAGCTCAATCAAGTCCTCTACTTTCTTCCATGGAGGGAATCTAACTAGGAATTCCTTATCTGACAACTCCCTAATCTGCCAAGGCCAAGTTCTGGTTTTGCAAAAAGTAGCAGTCAGAAGACTCATCAGCTTATTTTTGTCTACCTCTCCTTTGGTAATGTTAACCACACCGCAGTTCTGAAAATTGATCCACTTAGACTCATTTGCCACAGGAACTTCAACATGGTAAAAAACCTAAACCACATGCACCACTTCCACAAAAAAGCTGCAGTGGGTTGAATTCTAGTCCAGGCAGAATAGTTGTTCACATTGTGAGCTTGTTGACATATAAAACAGGCTTTAGGTTTGACACAATTACCCACATAATGCCCTGGACCACCACAGTTAAAGCAAATCATCTCTTTGTACCTGGGGTCTAATGGTTGCTCTTTTTCCACTTCATTCACCTGAGACGACTGCACTTGGGAAGAGGTGGTTGTGGATCCAGTAGATCTAGTTGGTCTCTGAGGAGGGACAGGGTCCTTACCAGGTGGATTTGCCTGTTTAGATCCACCAGCGCCTGGGGTGGGTTTCTGTCCCACACCCTTGGATGAACCAGCAACACCAGATGGATTGATACCCCGACGATCAGCCATCTTCAAGCCTTGTTTGACAACCTCAGCAAAAGATAAGGATCCAGGGCCAATCCCTTCCTGTCGGGGATATACCCCGCGGCGTAAACCGGCCGGAAGTATAACCCGGCCGGACTTGGCGGTTTACCTGAAGAACCCGCTGACACTTGGCGGTTCACTGGCGACCCGGCGGTTTACGATTCATTGGTGATCCGGCAGGCAGGCGGAGGAGCGACAAGACCGGTGGCCTGATGGCGGTTCATGAAGGCCGGTTCAACTACGGTGGGCCAGTTTATAAGGAAAGGCATAAGGAATATTTGTCTGACAAGGAGTTAAGACCCGGACTTGTATCCGGTTTGTATTAGAGATAGGTTTGTCCTAATCCTAGTAGGACTCCACATGTAACCCGCCCCTTCAACTTATATAAGGAGGGGCAGGGCTCCCCAAAGAGGGACAAGCTACAAGCAAACAACAATATCTAGGGCTAGACACAACTAGAGGAGGGCCGGCTTTCGGCGACTCCCTCATGATCATAATGAGACCTAGCCACAAACAGCATGTAGGGTTGTTACCGGATGATGTTTCCAGGGCCCGAAGCTGTCTAAATCCCTGTCTTGTGTTGCGTCTCTCGATTCCGCTCAACCCCTCTCAAGCTACCACATAGATGCGTTGGCCTCGCGACTAAGTCCTGACACTAAGGACATCTGCCGTGTTAATTCCACGACAGTTGGCGCCCACCGTGGGGCCTGCGCACGGTGGTGTTGAGTTCTTGAAGGGATCTCTTTAGGGTTCGAGAAGCTGCGACCTGCCGGATCAGCAAGAGCCGGCATGGAAAAATTCACGTCAACTATGAAGTTCATTAGTCAAAGATTGAAAAAGTTTTTCAGCGGCGGCACATTCAAAATTTGAGACGAGAGGATTAGGGTTCCCGTGTGCGCCGCGGCACGCGTCTGGCGATCTGTCGATTAAAATCCGGATTGATTTCTGTTGCGGCCGAGACCGACTGGAGTTCCTACGCGCACGCCTCTAGTGTTGTTGTCTGATCCGGCGATCTCCGCTGCTGGACTCGAGGCGTGGTAGCAAACGCATCAATCTGTCAAATCGCAGAAAGCCTGAGACGTCAATTTCACCTGCCGTGGATTGCTTCAAGTCCCGAGACACTAGGCTACGTTGCTGCTGCTGCTACCGATCAACTAGTACTACTTCTACTACGTTCACCCGAGGCTACCGTGCGACTAGAGGCAAATCAAGATACAGAGCGCGTTTTACGCGATTTACCACCCGCTCACGGTGGAGCAGACGGCGGAACAGACGGACAACACAAATTGTCGAGCTAGCGAGACTCGCCGAGATAAACGGGTCCAATCCGAGGATAAGCCGAGATTAAGTTAAAAGGAATTGTTTCCAAATCAGGATTGGGGTTAATCGTCAGATGAAGAAGATTCGGCACGAAACAATTGTGGAGCTGACAAGTTCGTCGGTTCGGTGGTCAAAGTCATGATTAAACTCGGAGCATGCGAAATTAAATCAAGAGGAGAATTCAGGGTTGCATCGATCCGTTTCTTTCTGAGACCAACAGAATTTCGCTGCGGGTCATAGACATCCTTGAGCAAGCTGCTGGACAGGTCCACTCGTGCGATCATCAGCAGATGGTCCGGTAGTGCCCGGTCAAATCGACGATGGACCGAGGAAGGAACGTTCAGCCGATGCTTCATCCGTGAGGAAATACCCAAACCAGCTATTTTTTTAATCTCCCTTTGCTACAGGAAGAGGCAAATTTCTCAAGGGCACAAGTTCCCGGGCCCATCATGACCTCCAAATTGATAGTATCACGTGGAAGTCATCACGTCAAAAATCAAATGACAATCTGCGGTCGTCTGATACTGTTCAACATTATCTAATGCCAGTATCCGCGTTCATCCGGAAAATAAATCAGGTGCTATCTGTTCTCAATATCTTTAGTATGTATTAATACTTCTGAGAACAATTACTCTGGCCTATATCTTTTTGTACAGGACAAGTGCTCACTATAAAAGCGATGCCCTACCGCGGACGGCGCGCGCTAGCTGTTCTACACCGGCATCTGTGTATATCACACTGATAAATCGGAACACAAACCGCCGCCCCCGCAGTCCGGTTTACATCAACTTGCCGGGACCACGCCCATGATTAACTCGCCCGTCCGTGCTGGTTTATGACACCGGTGCCGATTTTCCCCGTTCACACCGGTTTACAATGTCGCGGCCGATTCATCTATCCGAGTCGCCTCTGATGTTGCGGTCGTCTTTGTCGTCCGTCTCTTGCGACCTGGTCTGCATCAACATACCAGGCCGCACCTGTCTGCATGAGCAAATCGCTGCTTGGGTAGCCGGTTTTCTTCCAACAAATTGGAGGCAAATTATCACCAACCGCCGTCTACACTGGGTGGCTCAATGTGCAGGCGCACAAGTCGCCGCCACTACAGTTTGGTTAACTTCAAATCGCCAGTTGGAAGGAGCCATTGGCCGAGTTGCTGACACGGCTCATACGGGATCATTTATAACCCGCCGTAGTCACCTCAATCTTCTGTGGATTCACATCGCGTTATCAACACCAATGGTATACACCTTCTGCTATGGTCAAATATGGAGAATCTCAAGCCAACTCTTCGAGTCATCTTGAGACTCGGGGGCTACAATGGTATGGCTCGGGAAAATTAGCCGATTTCAATGGATTCAAGAACTCCGGGTCATTGGAGGGAAGGTAACCCGGTTCCAGAGGCTACCGCTATATTGGTGAAAAATTTAAAGGCCGTCAGAAAATTTCCGGCTTAAAAAGTAGATGACAGTTACAAAATCCCGGCTCAATGAAGAAGTTCCGGGTCATCAGAAAGGATTCCGGTTTACAATCCGGCTCAATGGAAGTCAGTCTCACTGAAGCTATCAAATATCCGGTTTACAATCCGGTTCAAGAGAAATCTGTTCTCACACAAAGCTCTGAAGCTTTCAAATCCGGTTTAAAAATGTCCGGTTCAAAAAGGAATTAACTTCTCGCAAGCTCGAGTTTAAAGGCCGTCAGAAAATTCCCGGCTGAAAATAAAGATTCCGGTTTAAAATCCGGTTCAAGGGAAAGGTGTCTCCCACAAAGCTTTGTGTTGGAAATATGCCCTAGAGGCAATAATAAAAGCATTATTATTATATTTCCTTGTTCATGATAATTGTCTTTATTCATGCTATAACTGTATTATCCGGAAATCGTAATACACGTGTGAATACATAGACTACAATCGTCCTAGTAAGCCTCTAGTAGACTAGCTCGTTGGTCAACAGATAGTCATGGTTTCTGACTATGGACATCGATGTCATTGACAACGGGATCACGTCATTAGGAGAATGACGTGATGGACAAGACCCAATCCTAAGCATAGCACAAAGATCGTGTAGTTCGTTTTGCTAGAGCTTTTCCAATGTCAAGTATCTCTTCCTTAGACCGTGAGATCGTGTAACTCCGGATACCGTAGGAATGCTTTGGGTGTACCAAACGTCACAACGTAATCGGGTGACTATAAAGGTGCATTACGGTATCTCCGAAAGTGTCTGGGTTGACACGGATCGAGACGAGGATTTGTCACTCCGTATGACGGAGAGGTATCACTGGGCCCACTCGGTAGTGCATCATCATAATGAGCTCAAAGTGACCAAGTGTCCGGTCACGGGATCATGCATTACGGTGCGAGTAAAGTGACTTGCCGTAACGAGACTAAACGAGGTATTGGGATACCGACGATCGAGTCTCGGGCAAGTAACATACCGCTGACAAAGGGAATAGCATACGGGTTGCTTGAACCCTCGACATCGTGGTTCATCCGATGACAACATCGAGGAGTGTGGGAACCAACATGGGTATCCAGATCCGCTGTTGGTTATTGACCGAGAGCGTCTCGGTCATGTTCAGATGTCTCCAACCCGTAGGGTCTACACACTTAAGGTTCGGTGGCGCTAGGGTTAATAGGAAGACTTGTATGTGATTACGAATGTTGTTCGAGTCCGGATGAGATCCCTGACGTCACGAGGAGTTCGGAATGGTCCGGAGGTAAAGATTTATATATGGGAAGTCGTCAAGCGGACACCGGAAAAGTTTGGGTCACATCGGTTTTATGGAGGGTCCACGGAAGGGTTCCGGAGGACCACGGGAGGGGCCACCCCTTTGGGGGCCACTTGGGCTGCGTGGGGCAGCCAGCCCCTGATGGGCTGGGCGCACCTCCCTTGGCCCATGCGCCTAGGGTTGAGGGGAACCCTAAAGGGGCGCCTTGCTTGGGGGCAAGCCCCCTCCCTTGGCCGCCCCCCTCTAGATGGATCTAGAGGGGGCCGGCCCCCTCCTCCTTTCCCCTATAAATAGAGGGGTAGAGGGGAGGGCTGCAAACACCATTGAAGGCGCAGCCCCTCCCCTCCCCAACACCTCTCCTCCTCCGCGTGAGCTTGGCGAAGCCCTGCCGGAGAACAGTCCCTCCATCTGCATCACGCCGTCGTGCTGCCATTGGAGTGATCTTCCTCAACCTCTCCTTCCTCCTTGCTGGATCAAGACGAAGGAGACGCCGTCGTCCCGTACGTGTGTTGAACGCGGAGGTGTTGTCCGTTCAGCACTTGGTCATCGGTGATCGGAATCACGTTGGGAACGTCTTCATCATCACCACTCCCTCCAACGCTTCCGTACTCGATCTACAAGTGGTATGTAGATGCAAACTATCTCTCATGACTCGTTGCTTAGTAGAACTCATAGATGGATCTTGGTGAAACCGTAGGAAAAATTTTAATTTTCTGCAACGTTCCCCAACAGTGGTATCAGAGCTAGGTCTATGCGTAGTTCTCTTTACACGAGTAGAACACAATTTAGTTGTGGGCGTGGATCTTGTCAATTTACTTGTCGCTACTAGTCTTATCTTGCTTCCGCGGTATTGTGGGATGAAGCGGCCCGGACCAACCTTACACGTACGCTTACGTGAGACCGGTTCCACCGACTAACATGCACTAGTTGCATAAGGTGGCTGGCGGTGTCTCTCTCCTACTTTAGTTGGAGCGGATTCGATGAAAAGGGTCCTTATGAAGGGTAAATAGAAGTTGACAAGATCACGTTGTGGTTATTCGTAGGTAAGAAAACGTTCTTGCTAGAACCCAATTGCAGCCACGTAAAAGATGCAACAACAATTGAGGACGTCTAACTTGTTTTTGCAGCAATTGTCATGTGATGTGATATGGCCAAGTTGTGATGAATGATGAATGACATATTGTGATGTATGAGATCATGTTCTTGTAATAGGAATCACGACTTGCATGTCGATGAGTATGACAACCGGCAGGAGCCATAGGAGTTGTCTTTATTTTGTATGACCTGCGTGTCATTGAAGAACGCCATGTAACTTACTTTACTTTATTGCTAAACGCGTTAGCCATAGAAGTAGAAGTAGTCGTTGGCGTGACAACTTCATGGAGGCACAATGATGGAGATCATGATGATGGAGATCATGGTGTCATGTCGGTGACAAGATGATCATGGAGCCCGAAGATGGAGATCAATGGAGCTTTATGATATTGGCCATATCATGTCACTACTATATAATTGCATGTGATGTTTATTATGTTTATACATCTTGTTTACTTAGAACGACGGTAGTAAATAAGATGATCCTTACAACAATTTCAAGAAGTGTTTCCCCTAACGTGCACCGTTGCCAAAGTTAAATCGTTTCTAAGCACCACGTGATGATCGGGTGTGATGGATTCTTACGTTCACATACAACGGTGTAAGACAGATTTACACACGAAAACACTTAGGGTTTACTTGACGAGCCTAGCATGTACAGACATGGCCTCGGAACACGGAGACCGAAAGGTCGAACACGAGTCGTATGGAAGATACGATCAACATGAGAATGTTCACCGACGAGACTAGTCCGTCTCACGTGATGATCGGACACGGCCTAGTCGACTCGGATCGTGTAACACTTAGATGACTAGAGGGATGTCAAATCTGAGTGGGAGTTCATTTAAATAATTTGATTAGATGAACTTAATTATCATGAACTTAGTCTAAAACTTTTGAATGATATGTCTTGTAGATCAAATGGCCAACGCTCATGTCAACTTGAACTTCAACGCTGCTCCTAGAAAACCAAGCTGAAAGATGACGGCAAGAACTATACGGACTGGGTCCGGAACTTGAGGATCATCCTCATAGCTGCCAGAAACAATATGTCCTAGAAGGACCGCTAGGTGACACTCCGTCCCGAGAGAACCAAGACATTATGAATGCTTGGCAGTCTCGTCTTGATGATTACTCCCTCGTTCGGTGCGGCATGCTTTACAGCTTAGAACCGGGCTCCAAAAGCGTTTTGAGCATCACGGAGCATATGAGATGTTCGAGGAGCTGAAACTTGTTTTCTAAGCTCACGCCGGTCGAGAGATATGACATCTCCGACAAGTTCTATAGTTGTAAGATGGAGGAAAACAGTTACAAGGAGCATATTACGAAGATGTCCAGGTTGCACAACCGTATGACCCAGCTGAATATTAACCTCCACGATGAGGCGGTCATTGACAGAATCCTCGATCGCTCCCACCAAGCTACAAGAGCTTTGTGATGAACTACAACATGCGGGGATGGTAAAGACCATTCTGAAGTGTTCTCTATCTTTGAAGTCAGCCGAGGTTGAGATCAAGAAAGAACATCAAGTGTTGATGGTCAATAAGACCACTAAGTTCAAGAAGGGAAAGGGTAAGAAGAACTTCAAGAAGGACGGCAAGGAGGTTGCCGCGCTTGTAAGCAAGTTGCCGGAAGAAGTCAAAGAATGGACCCAAACCCGAGACCGAGTGCTTCTATTGCAAGGGAGGGGTCATCGAAGCGGAACTGCCCCAAATACTTAGCGGACAAGAAGGCCGCAACACCAAAGGTATATTTGATATACATGTAATTGATGTGTACTTTGCAAGTACTCGTAGTAACTCCTGGGTATTTGATACCGGTGCCGTTGCTCATATTTGTAACTCACAGCAGGAGCTGCGGAATAAGCGGAAGCTGGCAAAGGACGAGGTGACGATGCGCGTCGGGAATGGTTCCGAGTCGATGTGATCGCCGTCGGCGCGCTACCTCTTCATTTACCTACGGATTAGTTATGAACCTTAATAATTGTTATTTGGTGCCAAGTTTGAGCATGAATATTGTATCTGGATCTCGTTTAATGCGAGATGGCTACTCATTTAAATCCGAGAATAATGGTTGTTCTATTTATATGAGAGATATGTATTATGGTCATGCTCCGATGGTCAATGGTTTATTCTTAATGAATCTCGAGCGTAGTATTACACATGTTTATAGCGTGAATACCAAAAGATGTAAAGTTGATAACGATAGTCCCACATACTTGTGGCACTGCCGCCTTGGTCACATTGGTGTCAAGCGCATGAAGAAGCTCCATCTTGATGGACTTTTGGAGTCTTTAGATTATGAATCATTTGACACATGCGAACCATGCCTCATGGGCAAGATGACCAAGACTCCGTTCTCCGAACAATGGAGCGAGCAACCAACTTGTTGGAAATCATACATACCGATGTATGCGGTCCAATGAGCGTTGAGGCTCATGGAGGATATCGTTATGTTCTCACTCTCACAGATGACTTGAGTAGATATGGGTATGTCTACTTGATGAAACACAAGTCTGAAACCTTTGAAAAGTTCAAGGAATTTCAGAATGAAGTAGAGAATCAACGTGACCGAAAGATAAAATTCTTACGATCGGATCGTGGAGGAGAATATTTAAGTCACGAATTTGGTACACACTTAAGAAAATGTGGAATCGTTTCACAACTAACGCCGCTGGAACACCTCAACGAATGGTGTGTCCGAGCGTCGTGTCGCACTCTATTGGATATGGTGCGGTCTATGATGTCTCTTACCGATTTACCGCTATCATTTTGGGGATACGCTCTAGAGACAGCTACATTCACTTTAAATAGGGCACCGTCTAAGTCCGTTGAGACGACACCGTATGAATTATGGTTTGGGAAGAAACCTAAGCTATCGTTTCTAAAAGTTTGGGGATGCGATGCTTATGTCAAGAAACTTCAACCTGAAAAGCTCGAACCCAAGTCGGAAAATGCGTCTTCATAGGATACCCTAAAGAAACCATTGGGTATACCTTCTACTTAAGATCCGAGGGCAAGATCTTTGTTGCCAAGAACGGAACCTTTACGGAAAAGAGTTTCTCTCGAAAGAAGTAATGGGAGGAAAGTAGAACTCGATGAAGTACTACCTCTTGAACAGGAGAGTAGTGCAGCTCAGAAAATGTTCTGTGATGCCTACACCAACGAAGAGGAAATTCATGATGATGATCAAGGTACTTGGATCAAGTTGCTACTGAACTTCAGAGGTCCACTAGGACACGTTCCGCACTGCAGTGGTACGGCAACCCTGTCACGGAAATCATGTTGTTAGACAACGGTGAACTTCGAACTATGAAGAAGCGATGGCGGGCCCAGATTCCAACAAATGGCTAGAAGCCATGAAATCCGAGATAGAATCCATGTATGAAAACAAAGTGTGGACTTTGACTGACTTGCCCGATGATCGGCGAGCGATAGAAAACAAATGGATCTTTAAGAAGAAGACGGACGCGGATGGTAATGTCACCATCTATAAAGCTCGACTTGTCGCTAAGGGTTATCGGCAAGTTCAAGGGATTGACTACGATGAGACTTTCTCTCCCGTAGCGAAGCTTAAGTCCGTCCGAATCATGTTAGCAATTGCCGCATACTATGATTATGAGATATGGCAGATGGACGTCAAAACAGCGTTCCTTAACGGCTATCTTAAGGAAGAGCTGTATATGATGCAGCCGGAGGGTTTTGTCGATCCTAAGAATGCTGACAAAGTGTGCAAGCTCCAGCGATCCATTTATGGACTGGTGCAAGCATCTCGGAGTTGGAACATTCGCTTTGATGAAATGATCAAAGCGTTTGGGTTTATGCAGACTTATGGAGAAGCCTGCGTTTACAAGAAAGTGAGTGGGAGCTCTGTAGCATTTCTCATATTATATGTAGATGACATACTTTTGATGGGAAATGATATAGAATTCTTGGACAACATTAAGGCCTACTTGAATAAGTGTTTTTCAATGAAGGACCTTGGAGAAGCTGCTTATATATTAGGCATCAAGATCTATAGAGATAGATCGAGACGCCTCATAGGTCTTTCACAAAGCACATACCTTGATAAGATTTTGAAGAAGTTCAAAATGGATCAGTCCAAGAAGGGTTCTTGCTGTTGCAAGGTGTGAGATTGAGCTCAGCTCAATGCCCGACCACGACAAAAGATAAAGAAGTGATGAGTGTCATCCCTATGCCTCAGCCATAGGATCTATTATGTATGCCATGCTGTGTACCGGACCTGATGTAAACCTTGCCGTAAGTTTGGTAGGAAGGTACCAAAGTAATCCCGCAAGGAACACCGGACAGCGGTCAAGAATATCCTGAAGTGCCCGAAAAGGACAAAGGACATGTTTCTCGTTTATGGAGGTGACGAAGAGCTCGTCAGAAAGGTTACGTCGGCGCTAAGCTTCGACACAGATCTGATGACTCTAAGTCACAAACCGGATACGTGTATATGTTGAATGGTGGAGCGATGGCTGGTGCAGTGCAAGCGAGCGTCGTGGCGGGATCTACATGTGAAGCGGAGTACATGGCAGCCTCGGAGGCAGCGCATGAAGCAATTTGGGTGAAGGAGTTCATCACCGACCTAGGAGTCATACCCAATGCGTCGGGCCGATCAAACTCTTCTGTGACAACACCGGAGCTATTGCACTTGCCAAGGAGCCCAGGTTTCACAAGAAGACCAGAGCACATCAGCGTCGCTTCAACTCCATCCGTGAAAATGTTCAGGATGGAGACATAGAAATTTGTAAAGTGCATACGGATCTGAATGTCGCAGATCCGTTGACTAAACCTCTTCATGGGCAAAACATGATCAACACGAGAACTCTATGGGTGTTCGATTCATCACAATGTAAACTAGATTATTGACTCTAGTGCAAGTGGGAGACTGTTGGAAATATGCCCTAGAGGCAATAATAAAAGCATTATTATTATATTTCCTTGTTCATGATAATTGTCTTTATTCATGCTATAAGCGTATTATCCGGAAATCGTAATACACGTGAATACATAGACTACAATACGTCCTAGTAAGCCTCTAGTAGACTAGCTCGTTGGTCAACAGATAGTCATGGTTTCTGACTATGGACATCGATGTCATTGACAACGGGATCACGTCATTAGGAGAATGACGTGATGGACAAGACCCAATCCTAAGCATAGCACAAAGATCGTAGTTCGTTTTGCTAGAGCTTTTCCAATGTCAAGTATCTCTTCCTTAGACCGTGAGATCGTGTAACTCCGGATACCGTAGGAATGCTTTGGGTGTACCAAACGTCACAACGAATCGGGTGACTATAAAGGTGCATTACGGTATCTCCGAAAGTGTCTGTTGGGTTGACACGGATCGAGACGAGGATTTGTCACTCCGTATGACGGAGAGGTATCACCGGGCCCACTCGGTAGTGCATCATCATAATGAGCTCAAAGTGACCAAGTGTCCGGTCACGGGATCATGCATTACGGTGCGAGTAAAGTGACTTGCCGATAACGAGACTAAGCGAGGTATTGGGATACCGACGATCGAGTCTCGGGCAAGTAACATACCGCTGACAAAGGGAATAGCATACGGGTTGCTTGAACCCTCAACATCGTGGTTCATCCGATGACAACATCGAGGCGTGTGGGAACCAACATGGGTATCCAGATCCCGTTGTTGGTTATTGACCGAGAGCGTCTCGGTCATGTTCAGATGTCTCCCGAACCCGTAGGGTCTACACACTTAAGGTTCGGTGGCGCTAGGGTTAATAGGAAGACTTGTATGTGATTACGAATGTTGTTGAGTCCGGATGAGATCCCGGACGTCAAGAGGAGTTCGGAATGGTCCGGAGGTAAAGATTTATATATGGGAAGTCGTCAAACGGACACCGGAAAAGTTTGGGTCACATCGGTTTTATGGAGGGTCCACCGGAAGGGTTCCGGAGGACCACCGGGAGGCCACCCTTTGGGGGCCACTTGGGCTGCGTGGGGCAGCCAGCCCCTGATGGGCTGGGCGCACCCCTCCCTTGGCCCATGCGCCTAGGGTTGAGGGGAACCCTAAAGGGGCGCCTTGCTTGGGGGCAAGCCCCTCCCTCGTCACCGCCCCCCCCTAGATGGATCTAGAGGGGCGGGCCCTCCTCCTTTCCCCTATAAATAGAGGGGTAGAGGGAGGGCTGCAAACACCATTGAAGGCGCAGCCCTCCCTCCCAACACCTCTCCTCCTCTGCGTGAGCTTGGCGAAGCCTCGCCGAGAACACAGTCCCTCCATCTGCATCACGCCGTCGTGCTGCCATTGGAGTGATCTTCCTCAACCTCTCCTTCCTCCTTGCTGGATCAAGGCGAAGGAGACGCCGTAAATCCCGTCGTGTGTTGAACGCGGAGGTGCTGTCCGTTCAACACTTGGTCATCGATGATCGGAATCACGTTGGGAACGTCTTCATCATCACCACTCCCTCGAACGCTTCCGTACTCGATCTACAAGTGGTATGTAGATGCAAACTATCTCTCATGACTCGTTGCTTAGTAGAACTCATAGATGGATCTTGGTGAAACCGTAGGAAAAATTTTAATTTTCTGCAACGTTCCCCAACACTTTGAAGCTCTCAATATCCGGTTTAACATCCGGTTCAAGAAGGATTTATCTCTTGCAAAAAGTTAAAGGGTGCCAAAGAGGACCTGCTGCCATGATGCGCGGTTCAAACACGGGTATCATGCCTTATTGGCTTATCATATTATTGATCACTTGGGGGCTTGGTCGTATCCGAACCATAGCCACACCTCTTGATCGGCCTAGTGCCACAACATCACTTGGGGGCTTGGTGGTGTCCGAACCAATGCAACACCTTTTGACAAAGTAAAAGCCACCAGATCACTTGGGGACATGGTCAAGTCTGAACCAGTCACGCCTCTTGATCGGCCTAAGGCCATAGAGTCACTTGGGGCTTGGTCGAACCCAACCATTGCCACGCCACTTGATCGGCATAATGCCACGGTTTCAGTTGGGGACCTGGCTGACTTGAACCATAGCTACACCTTATTGGGAGCTTGGTCGTGTCCGACCATGGTAACACCATCTGATCGGCTCAGTAAAGCCTCTTCTTGCAAACGGTTTTATCATAGCCTTTGCTTCCATATTTTTTCATAACTGTTATTTGATTTTTGTTGCGTTTTTTAAACCGACATTGTTAATCCGGTTCGACTGTCAATTACAAATTGGCGGAACACGGTCAAATCTTAATCCGGAGACTATCTGCCCGGTTTGATTTTATGTTACCATCTTATTATGGAGTAAACCGGTGTTCATTAACCGGCTTGACTTTCAATTACAAGTTGTCGAGACATGATCAAATCATAATCCGGAGACTATCCGCCCGGTCTGGTTTGACTACGAGTCGCCAGTATTATATATGGTTAAACCGGTGTTTATCACAATCCGGTACGGTTTTATCATAAACCGGCACAGTATGAAAGGAGTTATCATTACTCAAGGTTGGGGTTATCACCTATACTACAAAAAGTTGGTAAACCAATGATGTGATTCAATGTCACAGAGACAGGTTGAATAAAGCATGATGATAAATTATCCGGTGTTTATTAAACCGGCCTGGCTTTAAGACGATAAGTCGCCAGTATATGATGAGAAATTATCCGGTGTTTGTTAACCCGGCCTGGCTTTGGACTATAAGTCGCCAGTACATATTTGGATTGCGCCATTGGAATTATGCGCTTATAAATCATTGGGTATATTATTCAAATAGCCAGCATGGCTGGATTTCTATTATGGTTATCAATAACCAGTATTGCGATTACGGTTTTCAAAGTCGCTTTAGCGCAATGGCTATCATATTATCAATGGATATGATTTTTATTCTACAATTGAAGGAATAGTCCCGAGTTGCTGCAGGCTTACAACCCGGCACTTGGGGGCTACATTATCTAAGTTGAGATTACATCAAATATGCAAGTCTCATGTCGCTGCAAGCATGCACCATGACACTTGGGGGCTAATGCAAAGTCATTCTTTGTTTATCTTATTGAAGACCCGACTCATCACATTATAATGAGCCGGCCCTTGGGGGCTACCAATTGCTCCTGTCAAACAATTCAAGGTACAAAGCTTTTATTCATTATATTGAAGGGTCCACTGCTCAGTTGGTAGAGCACGGGGCTCTTAACCTTGTGGACGTGGATTCAAGTCCCATGATGGGGGTTACATCATATGATGTTATTTTCATTGAAGTATATATCAAGTCCCTGCTCATTATTGCATAATGACCCGGCCCTTGGGGGGCTACACATCATTGCTCAAATCTACATGATTATACCTACATAGTCCCTTTTCATTATTACATAATGACCCGGCCCTTGGGGGTTACACTGGTTGAAGTTTTTATGAGTATAAGACAATTACAAAGTCCCAGGTTGCTGCAAGCATGACAACCCGGCACTTGGGGGCTACATAGTATGGAGTATTACTAGTCACTTGGATGAACAACATGGGTTTCTTTGAAAGTGGCAGTATTTATATTGAAGCAAAGTCTTAAGCCACCACTTTGTTCTGCTCAAAGACTTGGGGGCTACAAGTGATAGGTATGTAAGAGGTATATTTTCAAGCTGGATGTTAACTACAAGTGATAGTGATAAACCGACAAGTTCTACGTCCTTCAACCGGCTGAAGATTGGATGAGTATTTCAAGGACCGATATTGTTTTTAAGCATTGGGAGCTGAATCAAAGGAGTTATTCTTCACAATATATTTTCTATGAGAAACCAATGTCAGCAAGTTGATTATGAAGCTGGCCTATTAAACCGGATTTTCTAGAAGGAGGAAATGACAAGGATTTAAGGATGATCGGATGCGGTTTACAAGAATTCTTAACCGAGCATAATCATCAAGTTTTTTCTTGTGTTTATTTCACAGGATTAGTTTAACATGGATAAATCCAAATTAAACTGGGGCTAATGTCGGGATATACCCATGGCGTAAACCGCCGGAAGTATAACCCGCCGGACTTGGCGGTTTACGAAGAACCCACGACACTTGGCGGTTCATGGCGACCAGTGGTTTACGATTCATTGGTGATCCGGCAGGCGGGGAGGAGCGACAAGACCGGTGGCCTGATCGGCGGTTCATGAAGGCGGTTCAACTACGGTGGGCCAGTTTATAAGGAAAGGCATAAGGAATATTTGTCGACAAGGAGTTAAGACCGGACTTGTATCCGGTTTGTATTAGAGATAGGTTTGTCCTAATCCTAGTAGGACTCCACATGTAACCCGCCCTTCAACTTATATAAGGAGGGCAGGGCTCCCAAAGAGGGACAAGCTACAAGCAAACAACAATATCTAGGGCTAGACACAACTAGAGGAGGGCCGGCTTTCGGCGACTCCCTCATGATCATAATGAGACCTAGCCACAAACAGCATGTAGGGTTGTTACCGGATGATGTTTCCCGGGGCCCGAAGCTGTCTAAATCCCTGTCTTGTGTTGCGTCTCTCGATTCCGCTCAACCCCTCTCAAGCTACCACATAGATGCGTTGGCCTCGCGACTAAGTCCTGACACTAAGGACATCTGCCGTGTTAATTCCACGACACTTCCCGAACAAGCTTGATAGTTTTTGGGGTGGGATCAAAAGTGCAGAGGGTGGTTGGGAAGCAATCAGACGCACTAAAAGAGTTGTTCTCCACGAGATCCTTACGAATCCAGCAGAGGAACCCGGTGGATGAATCAGACTTGCGAGGCGGAAAGGGTAGGGTATGAGTGCGGCGGCGGGAGGGGGGGAGATGGGATGAGCCAGAGCTGGCCAAAGTGCTCCTCTATTTCTAGGGCTTCGTCAGAAAATGAACACGTTTTTTGAAAATCCGCCTTCCCTTTAACCCGACGCCCACGAAAAGAAGGACCAGAAATACGTTTATGAGAACTGGTGACAGATTGAAAATCCTCACCACCAGCGGAAACCCGCTGGCTGCTGGCCGCTGGCGAGCCCGACGCGACAGTCAGCAATTTCGGAACAATCCCTACTGCAGAAGCAACAACTACCTGACCTGAATCCTTATTCCCAACACAATGGGCAACACTCAAACGAATTCTATGCAGTTTATCACGGAATGTAAGCAATCTGGATCGAAATTTCAATGGAAGTAGGACAGGGGGGCTCGAAGTTACCTGACCAAGGAGGGGCTTCAATGGCGTTCCGCCGCAGCCGCACCTGGCGAGTCACTGACGAGTCACTGACGAGCAGGAGACAGCACCCCCAGCGGCGGCTCCTCCGGTGGGATGTTGGCTAGCGCTTCCACCCGCGGCGGTCTGATGTTGAGCCGCGATGGATTTGCTGTCCGGAAATACGCCCATCGGGCCGCTTGCGCTGGGATCTCCGATTCGGCCTCCTGGATAGCCCAGAATAGGAGCTCCACCTCGTCCACTCCCTCGTCGCCGACGAAACGCGCTCTCTCCGCGAAGGTCGCATGCTCGATCACCTGAAGGTGGATGTCGCCCCACTCGCTGTGAATGGGGAATCGCTCCCGCACCACCCGACACATCTCCCTGCGCACCGCCGGCGATTCCGGGTCGATCAGAGCCAGTGGCACCACCGCTGGAGACAGCAGGGCCCTTGGCTCCGCCACCCTCGTCGCCGGACCCAGCCTCCGCACGCGGACCCGCTTCCGCAGCCTCCTCGCCATGAGCGCCTGATGAGATCAGGTTTGTGGGCGGAGAAAAACAGGGAGAGAGGCAAGTGGAAGGTGAATCGGAAGGTGGGTGGGTGGGGAGGTGAATAAATTCATCGGGGCTCGTCGCCGGCGCGATTCCCGATGAGGCGCGGGGGATGAGGACAGGGGAGACGACGAGGGTGGGACACATTTTTCTCACCACGCTCCTCCTAGCAGAGTTTTCTGACAGCAGCTTACTGTTTTGGCTTTAGAATCCCTCTAATGATGTACTGTTCAGCGTCAGAGCTTAAGATGCGATCACGAGCTGGCTACTCGTGCTTGCACCTTCGAAGAAACTGGGATGGAAATAATATATCTATGCATACAAGATGTGGATATGTGCGTGTGCATTTTCATCAAAAAAGAAAGATGTGTGTATATGCTTCGTGTCTCTGACAGGTTTATGTATGATGGAACCTATGATTAGTGGGGTGCTTTAATTAACACGAGGGCGTGGTCCAAGAGCATGCCCTCATGCCCTGTCCCAGCAAATGATTCTTGGTTTCACAAGTTAATTTCCATCTATGATCCATCATCATCATCATCATCATCATCTGAACCTTGAAAAAAGAAATGCTTCAGGTAGAAGCTAGAGAGATATAATCTGTCCGGAGATTTGGGCTAGCTAGGGACATTTGGATGCTCCCGCAAAAAGAAGAAGAAAAAAAGGACATTTGGATGCTGTTATAAATTTCATGAAAGGATTGCTAACACTTGAGATGCTGGTGGAATATTTTTGGTCGGTGGAGCCTTATCTACTCCGATGCGCTAGCCAATTAAATTTTTTTTTGAGTAACTTCTAGCCAATTAATCAGCCGGGCATCTCATCGGTTGGTACAGAGCATCATCACCTTGAGCCCAACCGTGCAGGAAGCTTTGGACTCATCTTGTGTTTTTTCTTTTTAACTGATGGATGCATCTTATTTTGTTTGTTGGGTGAACAATTTAGATAATTTGGCTCGGGTATCAAACTCATTCTAGTTGCTTCTGAAGTTTCATGAAGTACTTACTACCATGATACTCTTAGTGAAAAAAATATATAATTTTATTATGTTTGAGGTGCTTTGTACTCCTGATGAATCTTTATCATACATCTGATTTTTCCAAAAAAAATACAATTTGAATTTTTAATGTTCATAAAGTTTTTTTTAATATAGTTTTGATTTTGTCATTTTTCCCAAAATACCACATGTACATTTTTTGTGTGAAACTTGACAGGCGAGTATACCGATCAACTATGTATGTTAAAAGGAATCATATTTTTCTCTTTACTATATTTTTAAAATTTAATATTCATAACGGGCGGGTGGAACCATTGTTTACTAAATCCACGTCTCACCATCAACATTCTATCTTGACAAAGGAAGATAAGGAACACTTCTCTAAACTTATCCCAACATTGGTATTTTATCCTTTATTCTTTCCAAAAACAATGCTATTCTTACCTAAAACTCCTACGAAATCTGTAAGTTAACAAATGCTCCGTTGGTTTTAGCTAACTGCTGCTGTCCATGTGAACTTGTGCGTAAACATTACGTAAAGTGTTTACTTAGGAATAGCATCACTCTATTTTTTTTTACATTTTTTTTTGACAAATCATCTCCTCCTTTATTCAATCATCACAATTGTATCATACACAAGAAAAGGTATAATCTCATCCGGAGGTGAATCCATCCAGATACTAGGAGGAGAGAACTTGGTCAACTCGGCCAATTCATGGGCTACCTGATTATTATCTCTATTTTTTTACATATTCATTCTGCATGAGAGTCTGAAATTGATTTTACACAACCAAACTTTGGACTTAGACAAATTTAGAACATAACACAAACATGATTTACTAGAAGAATGCAAGCAACAACAACATTTTAGTTGTCAAATCCTCCCATTTTTTACAACTTTTCCCCTTTTTTAGCATGCGAAGGACTAGAAAACCGTCGCGTGCGCGATGGCGCGATTGGCCACGAAGCTGGTGGTGCCGTACACGGGCAGCTCGTCGCCGTTCGCCCCGCCAAGGCTCTCCAGCTCGAAGAGATCGGAGCTGGAGTCGCTCCCCTCGTCGTCCTCCTCGAGCTCCCCGAGGCTCCGCACCAGCTCCTCGACCCTGCGCCGCACCACCGACGCCTCGGCGTCCGAGCAGAACCTCACGCACCTCCTCTCCGCCATGCTCGCGTCCGTCGCGGCCGACACGCACGATGGCTGCGGTAGCTCCGGCAACGTCGGCGGAGGCGGGGCGCGTGTCGGGGTCCTGGGCTTCCTCGGGAGGCGACCGGAGGTGAACAGAGCCTTGAGGGCGCACGCGAACGTCCCCGGCGACGGCGGCGGCGGCCCGGGCGAAGACGGCGCGGCGTCTCTTGGCCGGTGCCTCGCTACAGGAAAACACGGCCTGCCCTTCTTCTTGGCCTTCTCGCTGGTTGGCACTGGCGCGGTCACGTCCACACTGTCCGGGGCGACGAACTCCTCCAGCTGGCGCCGCGGCGGGGGCGGGCTGCGCCGGCGGCACGTGGACTCGGTGTCGGTGGTCGAGGCGGACGAGCAGGAGAAGCTGTAGCTGGAGGTGGAGTCCGACGACGAGGTGGCGGACGACGCGTACCCGGAGTGCCGCGGGCGAACCGCCGGCCCCGTCTCGCGGCGGTGCCTGTCTGCGCCCGCGGCCTGCTTCGGCTTGCCCGCCCACCAGAACTGAGGCGGCGCGGGCGCCAGCGCCGTCTCCTCCGACCGGTGCCCGGCGTCGCCGTCGACGCTGCCGTCGTCGAGGGAGCGGTAGATGGTGTCGAGGAGGGAGGCCGAGAAGGACGCGCCGGAGCCGGACGCGCGCTGGCGCTCCGCCCGCGCCCGGCGCGGCGGCGCGAGCGGGGGCGGGTGCGCGTTCTTGCCGTGGCCGCGGCTCCTCTCCATGCCAGAGAAAGGGCACCGACCGGGGCCGGGCAATGCCAGGGGTTTGCGGCGGGAGCGGGGAAGAAGAGGATACGAAGCGTGGGAGTGGGATCGATGAGGGCGAGACGTGCGCGGTGAGGGTTTATATAGGGTCGGTGCGTACGTGCGTGCCGGGGAGTGGTGGCGTTGCAGCGGTGGCATGTGCCTATCCTCAATGGATGGATCTCTCTCCCTCCGTCGCCACAAACCCGGTTCGGGCGCGGTGAATTATCAAGGGGAAGAAAATCCTATGCGACCTGGGTCGTACGCCCAGGTCGTGAGACCCTCTCGAGATGAGGACACTTGGCAAAGGCAAATCTCAAAGCGTGTAGGCCATTTATCCTTTGTTTCACTAACAAAATTCCGAATTCAAACAAGGCCTACGAAAACTAAGTTCCCCTTATCTAATATCTTCCTCCGCTCGCTCGCCGCGGCAACCCCCGCCGCCTTCGCCCTCGCTGCCTCGGCTGCTCTCCCCGGCGTTCCTCGGCCCCCAGAAGCTCGTCCTTGAGGCGCTTCTCGTGCTCGCCCGCCGTGGCCGCGGCCATGGCCGCCGCCCCCAGTCCTATCCCCCGCGATCCATGACCGCGTTCCTCAACGCCGGCAGCTCGTCTGCTCGTTACGTCGCTGCACACTGTCGCTCCGTCCACGACCACCGTCCAGCTCCCCCGCCGTCCACACCTGCAGGCTGCATCTTGTCAGTGATTTGAGTTGCTGATACATGTACAAATTTCTGTAGTTTGCTCATCTTGCCAGTGATTTGAGCTGCTGTTGTGTAAAATAATTTGATGTACACTGTGAATAGAAGTTCCTGGTATTTGGCAAAAGAGATTTTTTGGAAGGGAAGAATACAAAGGATTGATGCTATTTATCTGTTCTTTACTGAAACTTGGCCGCGTGCTTCTGAAGAAAGACATGTGCGTGTTAAATCTGCTCATGTACATACTAGTGAAAGGAATTAAATTAATAGCAAACTATAGATTGTTTGGTCTATAAGAGTGGACAACAACAATTATCACAAGAATGGACAACAACAATTATACACTGCAAAAATTATAAGGATCTTCAAATATCAGGAGCTTTTATTCACATGTACACCAAATTCAGTTATACAATAAAAAGCCCAATGTGCTTCAACTATCCTATCTTGACTAAGGAGAAAATTCAAAAGAAAAATAAGAAAGCATCAACAGTACTAAGCTACTTGACTTGAGTTATAAGGAGGGTGGCCATGGAAGGAGATCAACACACCAGCGCGCGAGAAGCTTGGCCGTAGCCAAGGGGCGCGTGCAGCCCGCGTAGTTTGCCGGCGTCGCTGCGAGTGGAGGAACATCGCCGTGGCCGGCGGGAAGAAGTAGCTGGGGCAGCGCCGCGAGTTGGACCGCCGACCGGGATGGAGCGTACCGATCTGGGGTGGTGTGCTTGGCGTCGAGGAGCACGCCGGCGGCGATGTGGCAAGCAGCTTGGGGGCCGTCGAGATTGAATCAGGATTTGCACAGGGAGGTGGGGGAACAAGACGGGGCTGCTGCTTTGAGATTTGTATCGCCACGCGTCGCTCGCGGGAGAGGGTCTCACGACTGCCTAGGTACGACCCGGGTCTTATAAGATTTTCTTCCTTATCAAGGTCGCCCGGCCCCGGCACCGGCAGTCCCCTTCCCCGCGCCGCACGTCCGTGCGTGGTGGGCGGCTGCGGTCCTGTGCATGGCATCAAGCATTATTTGCGGGAGAGTGAAGTCTGTTTTGAACCCTAAGGTTGTAGAGTCCGACGCAAACGAGTCCTAACATCTAAATACCTGAAGTCCATACCTTGTATTCAATGATCCCGGTCAATCGTAACCCCAAATCCACCCTACGCCTATTTGGAAGGACAATCCCGTCCGGGATCGCTCGTCTCTCTCACTGACCAGATGGGCCTCCACGCTTATGTGGCAAGTACACCTTCCTCTTGATCCTCTCTGAAATTATCTCAAACACCTTCCCTGCGTCCATTGCGGCACTGCATCATGGGCCACCGTAGCTCCCCATCGCTTCCGGGACTCGAGCCTTGCGTCTTGGCCGCAAGCACGGCGGAGGTCGCCCGCCACGCTCATTAAGTCGCGCCACTCCCCGACTCGTCTCATCTGACGCCGCTCGTCTCGTCTTGCTGCTCGAGGTGGCCGCCACGCTCGTCGACTGCAACTAAGCAAGGTGTACACGACGAAGGGTATCTGCGACCGTAGGCATCGACGAGCTCCCCTCCCTCGACCCATTAGCAGTCGTCGTCACGCCGCTCGTTCAGCAGGCCAACAACACGTCGGGGCTGCGAGCTAGCGTTTGGTGCCGCGTGCCGTATGATGCATACATGGCGCTGCTGCCGTAGTTCTCCCCGACACTCGCCTGTCATCTCTCTCGCGAAGCATGCAACTTCAGTCTCTAGGTGACCGGTGGATTAAATCCACTTGCGTTGGCCAAAGATCAATCGAGATGGCATGACACAAGGCATGAACGGTCAGCTTGTTTTGGGGGCGTTCTGTACTAGAAGAGGAGGCGTTGGCGGCCAACGTGATCGGGGGCATGGAGAGACCCACAAATGCATACAAGGAGACACACTCCTGTGTCCGAGATCACCGTGCCGCTGCTGCGGTGCTGCCCATGGAGGACCTCCTCGCTGGAAGCCGTGCGCCCTGATGCACTCAGGTAAGCGACGGCCCGCGCCATGCATGCTTGCTGTAGACCGGCCGGTCATCTCCTGGCGGTCCTCCGCTCCACCTTGGGGCGAGGCAGCACCTCCCCGCCTCCACCGATACACACATCTAGGGAGGATTGGGATAGAAGATGAATCCGACACGTTGGCCAACGTAGTTAGTGAGAGTGCTGATTGATCCCGGCCAGGATTTCCTTTTTCCGAATGTGCCAAACAGACTTAGGGTCTAAATTAACCGGGATCAATGAATATAGGGTATAGACTTTAGGAATTTAAACGTAGGGGTTTGTTTGCGTCGTACTCTACAACCACAGAGTTTAAAACAGACTTCACTCTTTGCGGAAGCCCCGGATGTTACCGCGGCTGAACGGCGCATGGATCACTGAGTGGAGTGGGCCGCTGCTCATGCTCAACGGTGACCCCTGACCAGGCGAGGCCAGCTTGGGCGACTCTTTGTCTTCGCCTGAAAAGTTGCGCAGGGCCCGACCTCGGCCGGCAGGCAGTCAAGTCATCCAGCAAGGTGTCGATAATACAGGTTGCTTCAGCCTCTGACGGGGGTACTATTGCGATGTTCTCCACGAAATGATCTGCTCATGTTTACCTTTCAGACGAGCACCTTCAATTCATGTTGTTTCCCATTTTGCCATGGTTTGCTTCTGTTAGATAATAACGAGAATAAACAAGACACAAGAGACACGGATTTTTACGTGGAAACCCTTGCGGGAGAAAACCACGGATGCAACGGGCGCAATCACTATGAGGAGGAGTATTACAAGCACGGCATTTACGCACCGCCTTAGGTGCGACTACATTGGGGTATATATGAGGGCAACACATACGAGTCCTTGTAGGACAAGTAAGCGAGTTATCTTCGCACTCGTCGGTACCAACGCAAAAGGCCACACCGTATGTACTACGTCTAGTCCAATACGGTACTAGAATTTAGATCATAATTTAACAATCTCCACCTTGATCCAAATTCCCTCCAGTAGTCGAAGAAAGTGAATAACTTCATCCAAATCAGCATAAACACCTTGTGCGTCAAAGTCCATACACTAGTAGAAAAATGGGCAAATCTGAGACACATTAGTGCCGGTTTGATTTTGAGCCGGCACTAGTGAGTCCATTAGTGCCGGTTCCAACGGCTAGCTGGCCGTTCTTATTAGTACCGGTTCGTGCCACGAACCGGTGCTAAAAAGAGTGGTGGCAGGGTGTTGTCAGTCTGGGGCCCGTCCAGCACCTTTAGTACCGGTTCGTGGCACGAACCGGTACTAAAGGTCGACGTACATAAACCCTTCGTCCACCCGAGCCACTCTGTTCTTCCCCTTTCCCCTCACTTCCTCTGTTCTTCCCCTCTCTTCCTCGAGCTCCTCACAAATTTTGCCCAAAATTTGTCAAGATTTGAAGGCCCCCATCCATTCAAATGATCATAAAGGTTAGCAACTTTGTCCTTTCAACTCTCATTGCTAGATTAGCTCTTGCAATGCTTTGTATAGTGATTAATTTGGGAGGAATTATATTTGCTAGTATTTGATTTATATGCAATTTGAGGTCAAAAATAACACTTGGTTTGCATATGTAGGTGTGGTTTACTTAGTGCCTTCTAAATCTCCGTCGTAACCACCGTCGATCGCCCGCACCGTCCCCTCACCGGCACCACCTTGTGGTGAGGCTCTTGTTCATGAATGTTTTACATTACCAGATTGATGTTTGTATGATTTGGATATATAGTTACTCGTATAATTATCTTACCCGTACGTTGTTTGTTATACATAGTGCCATGGTTTTGATATCCGTCCCCGTCGGCCCTCGTCCTTGTTATGATTCGGATGTGGTATATTCTCTTTTAAAATTAGTTGTTGCATTTCGTGTTTATGAAAAATTATGCCCATCAAGTTGACATAGATATTTTTATCTAGGAGGTATGTGAACAGGAAATTCCAACCGACCCTATTGTCGAGAGGTTAAATTTAGTTGAAAGAAAACGAGTATTTGAAAGAAAATTGAAAAGAATTGAGGGGAGAAGATGGAATTGGAGTTGCATGTTGCCGATGTCGCCGATGATCACAAGATCAAGATGGAGAAAATGAGGTTGAAGATTAGAAAGATTAGAAAATATGCCATTGATAGTGTGGCTTGGTATCATTATCTGTTGGATCAATTGTTACCTTAGTTGTGATCTTGATCGCATTTGTTGTTGCATTTAAATTCTTTAGCTAGAGAGTTATTTGTATGTTGCATTTAATTAAGTGTTGTATATGAACTTTATGTATGAACTTGTATTAATTTGGTCTATTCGATGTTGTGTAATGAAGATGAGCCGACAATGGATGTATGATGACCGATGCTCTCCGAGTTCATTAATGGCGTGCATACTTTTACGCTTGTCACCGAGGCAAACAAGCGGGCTGATGGTTTTATGCCTTGTCCATGTTTTGGCTGTAAGAATGGTCACAGTTACTCTACGTCAAGAACCATTCACGTCCACCTATTTGAGTCCGGTTTCATGCCCCACTATAATGTTTGGACCAAGCACGGAGAAATAGGGGTTATGATGGAAGACAATGAAGAAGAAGAGGACGACGACGGCTATCCTGGCCATGGGTTCCCTAAATACGATGGTACAACAATAGGGGAAGAAGCTGAGCCAGCAATGCGGGAAGAAGCTGAAGAAGAGGTATCAGATGAGCCCGCTGATGATCTAGGTCGGGCCATTGCCGATGCAAAGAGAAAATGCGCAAGTGATCTGGAGAGGACGAAGTTGCAGCGCATGTTAGAGGATCACAAGAAATTGTTGTACCCGAATTGCGGTGACAAAAAAGTTGGGCACCACACTTGAATTGCTGCAATGGAAGGCAGAGAATGGTGTATCTGACAAGGGATTTGGAAAGTTGCCGGTAATGATAAATAATATGCTTCCAAAGGACAACGAATTGTCCGAGAGTACGTATGAAGCAAAGAAGGCTGTCTGCCCTCTAGGGTTAGAGGTGCAGAAGATACATGCATGCCCTAATGACTCCATCCTCTACCGCGGTGAGTACGAGGATTTGAACGCTTGCCCACTATGCGGTGCATTGCGTTATAAGATCAGTCGCGATAACCCTGGTGATATCGAGGGCGAGCGCCCCAGGAAGAAGATTCCTGCCAAGGTGATGTGGTATGCTCCTATAATACCACGGTTGAAACGTTTGTTCCAAAACAAAAAGCATGCGAAGGCGATGAAGGAAATATGCCCTAGAGGCAATAATAAAGTTATTATTTATTTCCTTATATCATGATAAATGTTTATTATTCATGCTAGAATTGTATTAACCGGAAACATAATACATGTGTGAATACATAGACAAACAGATAGTCACTAGTATGCCTCTACTAGACTAGCTCATTAATCAAAGATGGTTATGTTTCCTAACCATAGACATGTGTTGTCATTTGATTAATGGGATCACATCATTAGGAGAATGATGTGATTGACATGACCCATTCCGTTAGCTTAGCACTTGATCGTTTAGTATATTGCTATTGCTTTCTTCATGACCTATACATGTTCACTGTAACTATGAGATTATGCAACTCCGTTTACGGAGGAACACTTTGGTACTACCAAACGTCACAACGTATCGGGTGATTATAAAGGAGTACTACAGGTGTCTCCAAAGGTACATGTTGGGTTGGCGTATTTCGAGATTAGGTTTTGTCACTCCGATTGTCGGAGAGGTATCTCTAGGCCTTCTCGGTAATACACATCACATAAGCCTTGCAAGCATTGCAACTAATGAGTTAGTTGTGAGATGATGTATTACGGAACGAGTAAAGAGACTTACCGGTAACGAGATTGAACTAGGTATTGGATACCAACGATCGAATGTCGGGTAAGTAACATACCGATGACAAAGGGAACAACGTATGTCGTTATGCGGTTTGACCGATAAAGATCTTCGTAGAATATGTAGGAACCAATATGGGCATCCAGGTTCCGCTATTGGTTATTGACCAAGAATGGTTCTAGGTCATGTCTACATAGTTCTCGAACCCGTAGGGTCCGCACGCTTAAAGTTTCGATGACAGTTTATTATGAGTTTATAAGTTTTGATGTACCGAAGGTTGTTCGGAGTCTCGGATGTGATCACGGACATGACGAGGAGTCTCGAAATGGTCGAGACATAAATATTGATATATTGGAAGCCTATGTTTGGACTTGGAAAGGTTCGGATGAAAATAGGGCGTTATCGAACACCGGGGTTACGGAACCCCGGGGTCAATGGGCCTTGATGGGCCATAGGGAGAAGAGGAAGGGCGGCCAGGGGCAGGCCGCGCCCTCCCCTCTAGTCCGAATAGGACAAGGAGAAGGGGCGCCCCCTTCCCTCTTCCCTCCCAATCTAATCCAACTAGGAAGGGAGTCCTACTCGGTGGGAGTAGGACTCCTCGGCGCGCCTCCTAGGGCCGGCCGCACCCCCTTGCTCCTTTATATACGGGGCAGGGGGCACCCCAAGACACACGAGTTGATCTACGTGATCGTTCCTTAGCCGTGTGCGGTGCCCCCTCCACCATATTCCACTTCGTCATATCGTCGCGGAGCTTAAGCGAAGCCCTGCGCCGATGAAGTCATATCGTCGCGGAGCTTAGGCGAAGCCCTGCGTCGGTGGAGCATCATCATCGTCCTGCACGCCGTCTTGTGGAACTCATCCCCGACGCTTTCTTTGGATCGGAGCCGGGGATCGTCATCGAGCTGAGCGTGTGCGAACTTCGGAGGTGCCGACGTTCGGTACTTGGATCGGTCGGATCATGAAGGCGTCGACTACATCAACCGCGTTGTTATAATGCTTCCGCTTTGGTCTCACGAGTGCGTGGACGACACTCTCCCCTCTCGTTGCTATGCCATCACCATGGTCTTGCGTGTGCGTAGGAATTTTTGAAATTACTCGTTCCCTAACATGGTATCGAGCCTGGTTTTATGCGTTGATGTCATATGCACGAGTAGAACACAAGTGAGTTGTGGGCGATATAAGTCATCTGCTTACCAAAGATGTCATACTTTGGTTCGGCGGTATTGTGAGATGAAGCGGCCGGACCGACATTACGCGTGACGCTTACGCGAGACTGGTTTCACCGCTTGAGCACTAGTTGATTAAAGGTGACCGCGGGTGTCTGTTTCTCTCACTTTAGTTGAACCGAGTGTGGCTCGCCCGGTCCTTGCGAAGGTTAAAACAACACCAACTTGACAAACTATCGTTGTGGTTTTGATGCGTGGGTAAGAACGGTTCTTGCTCAGCCCGTAGCAGCCACGTAAAACTTGCAACAACAAAGTAGAGGACGTCTAACTTGTTTTTGCAGGGCATGTTGTGATGTGATGTAGTCAAGGCGTGATGCTATATTTTATTGTATGAGATGATCATGTTTTGTAACCGAAGTTATCGGCAATGGCGAGAGCCATATGGTTGTCGCTTTATTGTATGAAATGCAAAAGCCATGTAATTGCTTTACTTTATCACTAAGCGATGGCGATAGTCGTAGAAGCAATAGTTGGCGAGGCGACAACGATGCTACGATGGAGATCAAGGTGTCGCGCGGTGGCGATGGTGATCATAACGGTGCTTGGCGATGGAATCACAAGCACAAGATGATGATGACCATATCATATCACTTATATTGATTGCATGTGATGTTTATCCTTTATGCATCTTATCTTGCTTTGATTGACGGTAGCATTATAAGATGATCTCTCACTAAAATTATCAAGAAGTGTTCTCCCGAGTATGCAACGTTATGAAAGTTCTTCGTCTTGAGACACCACGTGATGATCGGTGTGATAGGCTCTACGTTCAAATACAACGAGTGCAAAACAGTTGCACACGCGGAATACTCAGGTTAAACTTGACGAGCCTAGCATATAACAGATATGGCCTCGGAACACGGAGACCGAAAGGTCGAACGTGAATCATATAGTAGATATGATCAACATAGTGATGTTCACCATTGAAACTACTCCATCTCACGTGATGATCGGACATGGTTTAGTTGATTTGGATCATGTAATCACTTAGATGACTAGAGAGATGTCTGTCTAAGTGGGAGTTTTTAATATGATTAATTAAACTTAAATTTATCATGAACTTAGTACTGATAGTATTTTTGCTTGTCTATGTTTCTTCGTAGATAGATGGCTCGTCTTTGTTGTTCCGTTGAATTTTAATGCGTTCCTTGAGAAAGCAAAGTTGAAAGATGATGGTAGCAATTACACGGATCGGGTCCGTAACTTGAGGATTATCCTCATTGCTGCACGTAAGAATTACGTCCCGGAAGCACCGGCGATGACTACTCTATAGTTCAAGCAGCCATGCTTTACGGCTTAGAACCGGGTCTTCAACGACGTTTTGAACATCATGGAGCATATGAGATGTTCCAGAGTTGAAGTTAATATTTCAAGCAAATGCCGGATTGAGAGATATGAAGTCTTCAATAAGTTCTATAGCTGCAAGATGAAGGAGAATAGTTACACGGTGAACATATACTCAAAATGTGCAGGTATAATAATCACTTGATTCAACTGGGAGTTACTCTTCCGGATGATAGTGTCATTGACAGAATTCTCCAATCATCGCCACCAAGCTACAAGAGCTTCGTGATGAACTATAATATGCAAGGGATGACCAAAACAATTCCCGAGCTCTTCGCAATGCTAAAAGCAGCGGAGGTAGAAATCAAGAAAGAGCATCAAGTGTTGATGGTCAACAAGACCACTAGTTTCAAGAAAAGGGCAAAGGAAAGAAGAAGGAACTTCAAAAGAACAGCAAGAAAGTTGCTGCTCAAGAGAAGAAACCCAAGTCTGGACCTAAGCCTGAAACTGAGTGTTTTCTGCAAGCAAACCGGACCTTTGAAGCGGAACTGCCCCAAGTATTTGGCGGACAAGAAGGATGGCAAGGTGATCAAAGGTATATGTGATATACATGTTATTGATGTGTACCTTACTAGTACTCGCAGATAGTACACAGGTATTTGATACTCGTTACATTGCTAATATTTGCAACTCGAAACAGGAACTACGGATTAAGCGAAGATTGGCTAAGGACGAGGTGACGATGTGAAACACCCTCGATGCGGCTATATCTCCCACGTGTCGAAGCACGACTTAGAGGCATAACCGCATTGAAAGCAATGTCGCAAGTGAGGTAATCTTCACACAACCCATGTAATACATAAGGGAAAGAGATACATAGTTGGCTTACAATCGCCACTTCACACAATACATGAGTAAAGCATTACATCATACAGATACAATCAAGGTCCGACTACGGAACCAAAATAAAAGAAGACTACCCCAAATGCTACATGATCCCGATCGTCCCAACTGGCTCCACTCTTGATCGATGAAACGAAACAACACAAAGAACAAGATCTTCATCGAGCTCCTCCTTGAGCTCAGTGCATCACCTGCACGGTTTCATCGGCACACGCAAACTGGTTTTGGAAGTATCTGTGAGTCACGGGGACTCAGCAATCTCACACCCGCGAGATCAAGACTATTTAAGCTTAAAGGTAGGACAGGGTAGTGAGGTGGAGCTGCAGCAAGCGACTAGCAATATATGGTGGCTAACATACGCAAAAGAGAGCGAGAAGAGGAGGCAAAGCACGGTCGAACAACTATGATCAAGAAGTGATCCTGAAACTACTTACGTCAAACATAACTCCAACACCGTGTTCACTTCCCGGACTCCGCCGAGAAGAGACCATCACGGTTACACACGCGATTGGTGTATTTTAATTGAGATCCACTTCGGTTTTCTACAACCGACATTAACAAATTCCCATCTGCCACATAACCGCGGGCACGGCTTTGAAAGATAATACCTGCAGGGTGTCCCAACTTAGCCCATGATAAGCTCTCGCGATCAACGAAGGATATTCCTTCTCCCGGAAGACCCGATCAGTCTCGGAATCCGGCTACAAGACATTTCACAGCAATAAAACAAGACCAGCAAAGCCGCCGGATGTGCCGACAAATCCTGATAGGAGCTGCACATATCTCGGTCTCGGGCACACTCGGATGAGCAGTCCATACAACTAAAACCAAACCTCAAGTTGCCTTGAGGGGCTGCATGAGGTTCTAGTTCGGGCCAGCACTCGAAGGAGCACCGTCCGGGGCTAAAATAAAGATGACCCTCGGGCTCAAAACCCAAGGGAAAAAGGGCATAGGTGAGGCAAATGGTAAAACCAATGTTGGGCCTTCTTTGAAAAGTCTTATTCAAAGCGAACTGTCAAGGGGTCCCATAAATCACCCGACCGCGTTAGGGACGCAAAAATCCGGGAACATAATACCGATATGACGGAAACTAGGGCGGCAAGAGTGGAACAAAACACCGGCATAAGGCCGAGCCTTCCACCCTTTACCAAGTATATAGATGCATTAATAATATAAGATATATTGTGATATCCCAACAAGTAAACATGTTCCAACAAGGAACAACATCTCCATGTTCCAACAAGGAACAAACTTCATCTTCACCTGCAACTAACAACGCTATAAGAGGGGCTGAGCAAAGCGGTAACATAGCCAAACAACGGTTTGCTAGGAAAGGATGGTTAGAGGCTTGACATGGCAATGTGGGTGGCATGATATAGCAAGTGGTAGGCATCGTAGCATAGGCATAGCAAAAGAGCGAGCAACTAGCAAGCAAAGATAGTAGTGATTTCGAGGGTATGGTCATCTTGCCTGAAATCCCGCAAGGAAGAAGAACGAATCCATGAAGAAGACAAACGGACGAGGTCGAATGAAATCTCACAACTCCGGAACGAAACCGAAGCTAACGAGAAAAGCAAACCGGAAACAAACAAACAACATAGTAAACAACCATCACATAACCATGTCATGATGCACAAACAAGTATGATGCATGTCCGGTTTAATGAGGCATGGCATGGCAATATGCACAAACAATCCTACAAATTAAGTGGAGCTCAATATGCAACGAGTTGCATATTGACAAAACACCACATCACTTATTTAGTTCTCTCCCGATTAGGGAACCAACAATATTAAATGTTATTAAACATGGCAAGAGGGTGAAGCATAAATAAACTATCTATTTAGGCAAGATTAAATGAGGCCGGAAACAACAACAACAATTCCGGAAA
Source organism: Aegilops longissima (assembly GCA_021605205.1). Classification (NCBI taxonomy): domain Eukaryota; kingdom Viridiplantae; phylum Streptophyta; class Magnoliopsida; order Poales; family Poaceae; genus Aegilops; species Aegilops longissima. The sequence goes on from CM038680.1 coordinate 407,255,917, forward strand.
AATCCCCATATGCAAATTATGGATTCGGTACAGATCTGACCTAAAGCATATTTTAGAGTTGTTAAACATGCAAATAAAGTATACCATGTTAAACTAGGCATTTTTCTACCCCATTTACATATATAATTTATTTAAATCCGAGCTACGGTTATTAAGTTATGAAATAAATCATTTTAGCATGGCATTTAAGCAAATTAATGCAAACAACAATTTTAAACATATAAATGTTGTTATCATGATGCGGATGACATGTGCAAGTTTATGCAATATTTAATAAAAGTTGACATGAGCATGTTATGAAGCATTAGTCGTCGTGGCGGAAACGAAAAAGGGGTGCCACGGCAACGACAACGGAAATGGTGCCACGGCAACATTCCGGTTCCGATAACTCGATTGAGATATCGGTGCAAAGGAAAGGGGGGACATGAGCGAGTCATGCGAGAAGGTGAGGTGATCCCGATTACCGGGTTCCCACGGAACGGTGGCATGGCAACAGAGGGGCATCGCAAGGACAATTCGATCACGGCGGTCGTCACGGGTTATACCTTCGAAGCGTTCAAACGGGACGGTTCGCGTTTCGTAGAGGGAAGTAGACGTTCACGGGTCGTCGAGGGAAGTAGAGGAAGTAGTCGTTCTCGCGATGATCGCCGAGGGAAGTAGTGGTACACGGCGTAGGGGGAAGTCGTTGTTCACGTTCGATGGTAGTGGTACATCTCGTCGCCGAAGTAGTTGTTCAAGTCCCGTGGATGTTCGGGGTCCACGGGGTCTTCGAGGGTCGACGGTAGTGGATCACGTTCGTTTTCGAAGATGTTCGGATCGACGGTAGCGGTACTTGAAGAATCCCGAAACGGACTTGGCGTCTTCGCGCGTAGGGGTACTTGTCGTTAACCACGGAAGTAGTTGTTCACGTTTTGGAGTTGAGCTTGCCGCTCGTGGTACACGGGTCTTCGGAGATGGTAGTGGTACATGGGTCTTCGGAGATGTCCGGGTCGTCGGGTCGTAGTGGTACTTGGCGTTTCGGAGGCGGCAGCAGGGGACTCTTTGGGGTGGGCGGGTCGACCTCGGGGCCGGATCTGGCTGGTGGCGAAGCTTAGCGCAGGGAGGTCGAGGTAGGCCAGATCCATCAGATCCGGTGGAGGACGAGGCGGGACCCATTCCCGGCGACGGCGGCGCTTCGTGACGAGGACAGAGACGAGGAGGAGAAGACCGCGAGGTAGACGCAGGGCTTTGCCCGGCGGCGCGATGGAGAGCTTCTGGCGGCGGTGCGCAGACGGGCACCAGCCAAGGGACGGGTCCAGGCGGCGAGATCCGGGTCGAGGTTCGTCCCGGAGTTGGCCGCCGGAGGTTGAGGCGGCGCCAATGGCGGCAACGGGCGTGGGAGGGAGCCGCAGAGGAGCGGTCGACGGGGAAAGGGATGGAGGCGGCGAGGGAAGGTAAGAAAGCGGCGGCGGGCCTGGACTCACTGGCATCGAGGAGGTGGAGGCGCGAGGCGACGCCATGGAGGACGGCAGAGAGAGGGGATCGGCGAGAGATGCTCTGGCGGCGGGGATGGACGAGGGGAAGAGATGGGGATCGAGAGGGGACGGGTTCGGCGCTGCGTGCGGGTGAGCGAGGGGAGAGAACGAGGGAGGAAGGCTGCGGGCTAGGGTTAGAGGCGGCTGGCGGGCCTTGGGCCGGCTGGGCTGGTGGAATGGGCCGGTTTAGAGAGGCCGGTGGAGAGGAAATGGCCAGAGGCCTGGCTGGGCTGGCTCCTCTCTCCACTAATAAAAGAAAAGAGAAAAGAAGAAAAAAAAACGAAGATTAAGAAAGAAAAGAAAGAGAGGTTAGGGGAAGAAGTTGGACACACGGATAATTTTCCCGGGCTCACAAAAATATGAGGAATTTAACAAAAATGGCCCGAGGATTTTTGGTGGAACTCCGGAAAATGATAGAATAATAATGGCAAGGTTTGGAGACCAAACTTGAAGTAGAAAGGGCATTGGAATTATTTTGCAAGTGTGTTAAGATGATTCCAAAACAATGGAATATTTTTAATAGAGCTCCCTAATATTGGGAGGGTATGTTATAAAGAGAAATCACCACGTGAATAACCCTCGATTTAAATGGATCGAGAAATCCATGCAATTTATTTAGAAGAGTTTTAAAATTAAATGGCATGATGAGATGATGCAATGCAAGAGATGACATGATGCAATGCAAAAACAAAACAAACCACATGGCAAAACTCGGAAACCCTGGAAGGCAACTGAAGCTCCGGTCTTGGGGCGTCACACGATGTGCGTGGGAAATGGTTCCAAAGTCGATGTGATCGCGGTCGGCACGCTACCTCTACATCTACCATCGGGATTAGTTTTAGACCTAAATAATTGTTATTTGGTGCCAGCGTTAAGCATGAACATTATATCTGGATCTTGTTTGATGCAAGACGGTTATTCATTTAAGACAGAGAATAATGGTTGTTCTATTTATATGAATAATATCTTTTATGGTCATGCACTCTTGAAGAGTGGTCTATTTTTATTGAATCTCGATAGTAGTAATACACATATTCATAGTGTTGAAACCAAAAGATGCAGAGTTGATAATGATAATGCAACTTATTTGTGGCACCGCCGTTTGGGTCATATCGGTGTAAAAGCGCATGAAGAAACTCCATCTTGATGGACTTTTGGAATCACTTGATTATGAATCACTTGGTACTCACGAACCGTGCCTCATGGGCAAGATGACTAAAACGCCGTTCTCCGAACTATGGAGCGAGCAACTGATTTATTGGAAATCATACATACCGATGTTTGTGGTCCAATGAATGTTGAGGCACGCGTGGTATCGTTATTTTCTCACCTTCACAGATGATTTAAGCAGATATGGGTATATCTACTTAATGAAACACAAATCTGAAACATTTGAAAAGTTCAAAGAATTTCAGAGTGAAGTGGAAAATCATCGTAACAAGAAAATAAAGTTTCTACGATCTGATCGTGGAGGAGAATATTTGAGTTACGAGTTTGGTTTACATTTGAAACAATGCGGAATAGTTTCGCAACTCACGCCACCTGGAACACCACAGAGAAATGGTGTGTCCGAACGTCGTAATCGTACTTTACTTGATATGGTGCGATCTATGATGTCTCTTACTGATTTACCGCTATCGTTTTGGGGATATGCTTTAGAGACGGCCGCATTCACGTTAAATAGGGCATCATCTAAGTCCGTTGAGATGACACCGTATGAACTATGGTTTGGCAAGAAACCAAAGTTGTCGTTTCTTAAAGTTTGGGGCTGCGATGCTTATGTGAAGAAACTTCAACCAGATAAGCTCGAACCCAAATCGGAGAAATGTGTCTTCATAGGGTACCCAAAGGAGACTGTTGGGTACACCTTCTATCACAGATCTGAAGGCAAGATTTTCGTTGCTAAATTCGGATCCTTTCTAGAAAAGGAGTTTCTCTCGAAAGAAGTGAGTGGGAGGAAAGTAGAACTTGATGAGATAATCAGATCTGCTCCCTTATTGGAAGGTAGTTCACCACAAGAAATGGTTCTGTGACAACTACACCAATTAGTGAGGAAACTAATGATGTTGATCATGAAACTTCAGATCAAGTTGCTCTTGAACTCGTGAGGTCAACCAGAGTAAAATACGCACCAGAGTGGTACGGTAATCCTATTCTGGAAGTCATGTTACTTGACCATGGCGAACCTACAAACTATGAAGAAGCGATGGTGAGCCCAGATTCCGAAATGGCTGGAAGCCATGAAATCTGAGATGGGATCCATGTATGAGAACAAAGTATGGACTTTGGTTGACTTGCCCGATGATCGGCAAGCCATTGAGAATAAATGGATCTTTAAGAAGAAGACTGACGCTGATGGTAATGTAACTATCTACAAAGCTCGACTTGTTGCGAAAGGTTTTCGACAAGTTCAAGGGGTTGACTATGATGAGACCTTCTCACCAGAGCGATGCTTAAGTCTGTCCGAATCATGTTAGCAATTGCCGCATTTTATGATTATGAAATTTGGCAAATGGATGTAAAACTGCATTCTTGAATGGATTTCTAGAAGAAGAGTTGTATATGATGCAACCAGAAGGTTTTGTTGATCCAAAGGGTGCTAACAAAGTATGCAAGCTCCAGCGATCAATTTATGGTGCGTGCAAGCCTCTCGGAGTTGGAATAAGCGCTTTGATAGTGTGATCAAAGCATATGGTTTTATACTGAGACTTTTGGAGAAGCTCAGATTTACAAGAAAGTGAGTGGGAGCTCAGAGCATTTCGATATTATATGTGGACGACATATTATTGATTGGAAATGATATAGAATTTCTGGATAGCATAAAAGGATACTTGAATAAAAGTTTTCAATGAAAGACCTCGGTGAAGCTTCTTACATATTGGGCATCAAGATCTATAGAGATAGATCAAGACGCTTAATTGGACTTTCACAAAGCACATACCTTGATAAAGTTTTGAAAAAGTTCAAAATGGATCGAGCAAAGAAAGGTTTTTACCAGTATTACAAGGTGTAAGATTGAGTCGACTCAATGCCCGACCACAATGAAGATAGAGAGAAAATGAAAGATGTTCCTATGCTTCAGCCATAGGCTCTATCATGTATGCAATGCTATGTACCAGACCGACGTATGCTTAGCAATAAGCTTGGCAGAAGGTACCAAAGTAATCCAGAGTGGATCCTTTGGACAGCGGTCAAGAACATCCCGAAATACCGAAAAGGACTAAGGATATGTTTCTCGATATGGAGGTGACAAAGAGCTAGTCGTAAATGGTTACGTCGATGCAAGCTTTGACACCGATCCGGACGATTCTAAATCGCAAACCGGATATGTGTTTTATTAAGCGGTGGAGCTGTCGGTTGGTGCAGTTCTAAACAAAGCGTCGTGGCGGGATCTACATGTGAAGCGGAGTACATAGCTGCTTCGAAGCAACAAATGAAGGAGTCTCGATGAAAGAGTTCATTTCCGATCTAGGTGTCATACCTAGTGCATCGGGACCAATGAAGATCTTCTATGACAATCTTCGTGCAATTGCCTTGGCAAAGGAATCCAGATTTCACAAGAGGACCAAGCATATCAAGAGATGCTTCAATTCCATTCGGGACCAAGTCCAAGTGGGAGACATAGAGATTTGCAAAATACATACGGATCGGAATGTTGCGACCCGTTGACTAAGCCTCTTCCACGAGCAAAACATGATCAGCACCAAGACTCCATGGGTGTTAGAATCATTCTTGTGTAATCTAGATTATTGACTCTAGTGCAAGTGGGAGATCAAGGAAATATGCCCTAGAGGCAATAATAAAGTTATTATTTATTTCCTTATATCATGATAAATGTTTATTATTCATGCTAGAATTGTATTAACCGGAAACATAATACATGTGTGAATACATAGACAAACAGATAGTCACTAGTATGCCTCTACTAGACTAGCTCATTAATCAAAGATGGTTATGTTTCCTAACCATAGACATGTGTTGTCATTTGATTAATGGGATCACATCATTAGGAGAATGATGTGATTGACATGACCCATTCCGTTAGCTTAGCACTTGATCGCTTAGTATATTGCTATTGCTTTCTTCATGACCTATACATGTTCCTGTAACTATGAGATTATGCAACTCCCGCTTACGGAGGAACACTTTGGTACTACCAAACGTCACAACGAATCGGGTGATTATAAAGGAGTACTACAGGTGTCTCCAAAGGTACATGTTGGGTTGGCGATTTCGAGATTAGGTTTTGTCACTCCGATTGTCGGAGAGGTATCTCTAGGCCTTCTCGGTAATACACATCACATAAGCCTTGCAAGCATTGCAACTAATGAGTTAGTTGTGAGATGATGTATTACGGAACGAGTAAAGAGACTTACCGGTAACGAGATTGAACTAGGTATTTGTGACGCCCCAAGACCGGAGCTTCAGTTGCCTTCCAGGGTTTCCGTGTTTTGTCGTGTGGTTTGTTTTGTTTTTGCATTGCATCATGTCATCATGCCATCATATCATTAATTTTTGCAACTCTTCTAAATAAATTGTATGGATTTTTCGATCCATTTAAATCGAGGGAAGGTTGACTTCTCTTTATAACATATCCTCCCAATATTAGGGAGCTATATAAAATATTCCTCGTTTTGGAATCATCATAACCCACTTGCATAATAAATCCCATGCCTTTTCTGCTCCGAGTTGTTCTCAAAACCTTGCCATTATTATTCTATCATTTTCCGGAGTTCCACCAAAAATCCTTGGATCATTTTTGTTAAATTCCTCACATTTTTGTGAGTCCGGGAAAATAATCCCCATGTCCAAATTCTTTCCCTAACCCTCTCGTTCTTTTGTCTCTCTTTACTTATTTTTTCTGCTATATATATATATTAGAGAGAGGAGCCAGCCCAGCCGGCCCCTGGCCTTTCTCCTCTCCACCTAGCGCCTCCACCAGGCCGGCCTAGCAAGGCCCAAGGCCCAGCCGGCCCCTTCCTAACCCTAGCGCCAGGCCCCCATCTCCCCTCGTTGCCCGATCCCTCCAGCGCCGCAACCCCTCGTCCTTGCCCGATCCCTTTTTCCCCATCGCTCGTCTCCCTCCTCGCGTCAGACAGAGAGGATCCCACCCTCTCGCCGACGCGTCCCCATGCCCCCTCGTCGGCCCCCTCGGCGCGCGCGCCCCCATCTCCCTCACGCCTGCGCCCCACCTCTCCATCCCGCGCCTCTCCACCTCCTCGCGCCGGCCGCTCGCCCCAGACCGGACCCCCCCGGTGGCCTCCTCGTCGTCGCCCTTGGTGCCGAGCCACCGCTCCCCCCATGGCCGCCGCCGCCAGGTCCTCCCTCCAGGTGCCTCCTTGCCGCCCGAGGATCTGCAGCCCCCCTCGCGCGCCTCCCCTCCGTTCGACGACCCTCCCGCCAGCCAGAAACTCCGGCGCCCGTCGCTCTGCCCTGCTCCTCCTCCGCACGCCAGGTCGTGGACCCTCTGCTCCGCCCGTCGCCTCTGCTGCACCACCTCGGGAGCCTTGCCCGATGCCATGGCCGCGCCTCTCTGCTGCTGGGGTCCCGCCGCCAAGCCCCGGTCTCCTCTGCTTCGTGGATTTCGCCAAGTCCCCCTTCAAACGAACGCACAACTACCTTCGTGACATGTCCAGTGCCCGGCTACCGTTTTCCCTGGATTCGCCAAGTACCACTACGATTGCCGCGTACATCTACGGACGCAAAAACCGTAACAACAAGTACCCGACAAACGCCAAGTACCCTTCGAATGTACCAAGTTCGACTCGTGATGCGTCAAGTACCACTACGACCGGCGACCACCGAACCGGAAACGACAAGTACCCCGATGAAACGTGTACAACTACCGTCGCCGAAGACCTGTGTAACGGAACCGTCAAGTTCGACTACCTTCGTGTGTACCACTGCTTCCGATGACGAGATGTACCACAACCATCGAACGAGAACGTCTACTTCCCCTACGCCATGTACGATTACCATCGCCGAGATCGCAAGTACCACGACAACCCCGAAGGGATTCGGACCCGTCAAGTACCTCTTCGAAAATGAACGCGAAACACTACTTCCTCTACCGTCGCCGTGTACCACTACTTCCATCAACGATCATCGCGAGAACGACTACTTCCTCTACTTCCCTCGACGAACCGTGAACGTCTACTTCCCTCTCCGAAACGCTTTCTCCTCCGAACGCACGCTTCGAAGGTATAACCCGAGACGACCGCGATGAGATGCCCTTGCATGTATGAGATGCACGATATGTTTGCACCGTGTCCGAATTGTCACTCGCTTGTTCCTCCTCGTTGCCATGCCATCGTTCCGTGGGAACCCGGAATCGGGATCACCCCACCATCTTGCATGACTCGCTTCTGTCACGCTTTCCTTTGCACCGATATCTCGATCGAGCTGTCGGAACCGATATGATGCCGTGGCACCATTTTCGGATTCGTTGCCGTGGCACCCCTTTCTTCCACCACGGTGACATAATGCTTCATATCATGCTCATGTCAACGTTTTCATAATATTGCATAAAACTTGCACATGTCATCCGCATCATGATAACAACATTTAAATGCTTATAATTGTTGTTTGCATTAATTTGCATAAATGCCATGCTAAAATGATTTATTTCATAACTAAATAACCGTAACTCCTTTTAAATAAATTATATATGTAAATGGGGTAGAAAATGCCTAGTTTAACATGGTGTACTTGATTTGCATGTTTAACAACTCTAAAATTGTGTTTAGGTCAGATCTGTTCCAAATTCGAAATATGCATATGAGGATTTTCCGGAATTGTTGTTGTTGTTTCCGGCCTCATTTAATCTTGCCTAGTTAGGTAGTTTTGTTGTGCTTCACCTCTTGCCATGTTTAATAACATTTAATATTGTTGAGTACCTAACCGAGAGAGAACTAAATAAGTGTTGTGGTGTTCCGTCAATATGCAACTCGTTGCATATTGAGCTCCACTTAATTTGTAGGATTGTTTGTGCATATTGCCATGCCATGCCTCATTAAACCGGACATGCATCATACTTGTTTGTGCATCATGCCATGTTTATGTGATGGTTGTTTACCATGTTGTTTGCTTCTTTCCGGTTTGCTTCTCTCGTTAGCTTCGGTTTCGTTCCGGAGTTGTGAGGATTCATTCGACTTCGTCCGTTTGTCTTCTTCATGGATTCGTTCTTCTTCCTTGCGGGATTTCAGGCAAGATGACCATACCCTCGAAATCACTTCTATCTTTGCTTGCTAGATGCTCGCTCTTTTGCTATGCCTATGCTACGATGCCTACCACTTGCTATATCATGCCACCCACATTGCCATGTCAAGCCTCTAACCATCCTTTCCTAGCAAACCGTTGTTTGGCTATGTTACCGCTTTGCTCAGCCCCTCTTATAGCGTTGTTAGTTGCAGGTGAAGATGAAGTTTGTTCCTGGTTGGAACATGGAGATGTTGTTCCTTGTTGGAACATGTTTATTTGTTGGGATATCACAATATATCTTATTTAATAAATGCATCTATATATTTGGTAAAGGGTGGAAGGCTCGGCCTTATGCCTGTGTTTTGTTCCACTCTGCCGCCTAGTTTCCGTCATATCGGTATTATGTTCCCGGATTTTTGCGTCCCTAACGCGTCGGGTGATTTATGGGACCCCTTGACAGTTCGCTTTGAATAAGACTTTTCCAAAAAGGCCCAACATTGGTTTTACCATTTGCCTCACCTATGCCCTTTTCCCTTGGGTTTAGGAGCCCAAGGGTCATCTTTATTTAGCCCCGGACCAGTGCTTCTCTAAGTGCTGGCCCGAACCGAGTAGATGCATGGGCCCCTCGTGGCAACTCGAGGTTTGGTTTTACTCGTAGGATGTCTCATCCGGTGTTGCCTCGAGAACGAGATATGTGCAGCTCCTATCGGGATTGTCGGCGATCGGGCGGCTTTGCTGGTCTTGTTTTATTGCTGTGAAATGTCTTGTAGCCGGATTCCGAGACTGATCGGGTCTTCCGGGAGAAGGAATATCCTTCGTTGATCGCGAGAGCTTATCATGGGCTAAGTTGGGACACCCTGCAGGTTTTGAACTTTCAAAGCCGTGCCCGCGTTATGTGGCAGATGGGAATTTGTTAATGTCCGTTGTAGAAAACCCGAAGTTGATCTTAATTAAAATACACCAATCGCGTGTAACTGCCGTGATGGTCTCTTCTCGTGAGTCCGGGAAGTGAACACGGTGTTGGAGTTATGTTTGACGTAAGTAGTTTCAGGATCACTTCTTGATCATAGATGTTCGACCGTGCCTTGCTTTCTCTTCTCGCTCTCTTTTGCGTTGTAGCCACCATATATGCTAGTCGCTGCTGCAGCTCCACCTCACTACCTTGTCCTACCTTTAAGCTTAAATAGTCTTGATCTCGCGGGTGTGAGATTGCTGAGTCCCGTGACTCACAGATACTTCAAAACCAGTTTGCGGTGCCGATGAAACCGTGCAGGTGATGCACCGAGCTCAAGGAGGAGCTCGATGAAGATCTTTTGCTTTGTGTTGTTTCGTTTCAGCTGATCAAGAGTGGAGCCAGTTGGGACGATCGGGGATCTGTGTAGCATTTGGGGTAGTCTTCTTTTATTTTGGTTCCGTAGTCGGACCTTGATTGTATCTGTATGATGTATTGTTCTACTCATGTATTGTGTGAAGTGGCGATTGTAAGCCAACTATGTATCTCTTTCCTTATGTATTACATGGGTTGTGTGAAGATTACCTCACTTGCGACATTGCTTTCAATGCGGTTATGCCTCTAAGTCGTGCTTCGACACGTGGAGATATAGCCGCATCGAGGCGTTCAAGTTGGTAATCGAGCCTTCCCGACTTAGGAGCCCCTACTTGATTGTTTGTGACGTTGTTGAGTCTAGAATGGAAAATGTTTTGAGTCTTAGGTTTATATATATCGGAGAGTAGGATTCTTTTACTCCCCGCCTCTTCGTCGCTCGGTGAGGTATCCCGACGTAGAGTTTTGACTTTTCTCCTCAAATTTCACTAAAATTTTTAGGATCACGTGGGTATCTTGGAATCGTTCCGATGGTTTTGTGACGAGAACATTGTTCTTGGTGCCTCGACATTTAGGGGTTGTGGCGGTGTCCCGGGAGTTGAGCTCCGAGGTGTTGTCGTCACAATTTTACCGTTGCAGATTCGGAATACCGAGTTTTACCGACATCGAAATCTCTTTTGTGCGCTTGTTGGTGAGATAACCCCGATAGCCCGATCTTTGGGCGAAAAGGGAGTATTGCCATGACTTGTATAACGGATGTTTTTGAAGGTCGAGGTACACGATTTCGAAGGTTTCTCGGTTATGTGTTGACGGATGGATACAATGGATCTAGGTATTGTTAGTTTGGGTGATATATTTTGTGTCCCTGTATCCCCAACACCAGATTGCATAACCGTAAAGTTTCGGAGTTTATAGGTGGGAATTCAAGTAGCTCCTAGAATATCTTTCCGACAGATGCATGATATGGGATTGGGTAAATCTCTATCATATGTATTTGTTTCGGCTTATTCTGCAAGCCAATCCTTTGTTTTGTTTTGTTTTTGTGGTATTCGAGTTGCTTCAATGCCAAGTGTTGATTCCATACCTTTCCTAACTGGTGTTCTCATATTGCTATGTGAATACTAATCCTTCTTGATCACTGAGCCTGTCATGTTAATTCTTTTCCAATCGGCGTGCTTCTCTTCAAGTGGATCCGATCATTCCAACATTTGCAAGATCAATTCTAACCTTTTTCTCAACGGTGTTCGTTTCATCCGACCTAAGTTGTCTTTGTTTTCCCGCCCTCCCACCCTTTTTCTTCAAGGACTCAGATTTCTTAATCAAGTATCCATTTTATTGAGTGAAGTTTCTTCATTCTTTTCCTTTAATGTTTTATCCGGTGATTTCTCATGAAGACGCTAAGGAAGCTTTAATCTTATCATTGTTCCATTCTAATATTTCTTCTCCGGTGGATTTAACTCAAGCTTTCAGTGTTGATCGTATTCTTTTCATCGTTTCAAATGTTTTCTCATGCCGGTGCACCTCTTAATTTTTCACTTCTTGTTATTCAATTGTTCCGGAGTGTTGAAGATATCTCAGAAGATTCTAGTTTCCATTCTCAATTCACTCAAGTTCTTTTGAGGATGCTATCTCATTCAAGCCATTTAATTCTACCGGTGCAATATCTATTTCAAACAATTGTTCAACGGTGGTTCTTTTGAGTGGGCCCTAACCCACAGGTCTTTTCCCAGGATCTTACCTGACTCTTTTATTTTCTTGGAGCTATTCCCAAATTCTTTGCAAAGTTTGACGTAAGGATGAATTGTCATCAGTCATATGTCTTTCTCCAAGATCTTTCAAATTCTTTTCATCTTGTGGTTCAACCTTTCTAATTTTCATCCCGGAGTGACTCAACAATTCATGGTGCTGGTTCTCGTCGTCATTCTCGAATTTTGAAGACTGAAGACGAGTTTCTCTAATCTTGCTCCATTCTCTTCAAGATTCATGGTTCTAGCTTCGTGCCATCCTCATAATTGTTTTGATTGTGAGAATTCTTTTCACCCATCCGGAGCATTTCAGGAGTCTTTTCAGTTTGATTCTTCGGAGCCCATCATCTCAGAAATATTCATTCCAGCTTTCAGCTCTTGTTCCCCAAATCTCACCGGTGCATCGTCGAAATATCCTCTAATCAGTTCATGATCTTTTCGTTCTAATGTATCTAAATTCTGTCAAGCATCTTTATTCGTTTTCTAATTCTTCCCGGTGAATTGTGCCTTTGCTATGTTCATTTTTAATTCTTATGGTGGTTTGTTCAAGAGTTCTCTTCCTTCATTATTATTTAGATTCATTCGATCTTCCCAAATCCTAACGGCGGATCGTTGAAGACCTTCCCAAGTTGAGCAATATCTCTCTTCAATCCTTTCAATGAGAATAAGTAGCATGACAAATCCATTGCTTGTCATCAATTAAATTGGTGAAGGATCAACATAATGTAATTCTTATTCTTGTTTCATCGAGTAAATTCAATTCCTTATTCCGGAGGTTCATCAAAATTCTTGGTTTCAATTGTTCATCTTTCTTTCCGGAGTTCCAAGTTTTCTCGGTTATATCATTTCAAAGCTTCTTCTTATCACTGCAAGGTTTCACCTTGTGTTTTCAACTTCTCTTTCTTTCTATCATCCTTTTCTTACCGGAGTTCTTCATGGAGGCTCTACATGATGGTGCTTCCTCAAGGATTCTTTTCATTCTTCAATTGTTCATCAAGATTTCTCTCGGAGTTATGATCCGCCAAGCTATACTCAAAATTGAACATGGTGCTCAACACATGTTTTGTTTTGAGGAGTTCAAGTATTCTTCATCTTGCATTTCGAAGTGCAATTTGTTCTACCTTATCATTTGAGGTGGTGTTATGTCATTCTCGACAATTTGAGTTCGTGTTTCATGATTCAAATGTTGTCAAGAATGAGGTATTTTAAATCCATCAATCTCTTCATTGGAGTTGTCTTGGGCTATATTTCACCTAAAGCTTTCCCTAAGGATTGTTGCTATTTATGGTGCTTGTAAATGACCCAAGTTCTTCATTTGTCCTCCCGGTGATATAAGTTTTCATCTCCGTGCTGCTATAAATCCAATCAATTGTTTCCGTTGGTGGCAGAAGCTCACCTCATAATTTTGAGATGTTTTCTTAAGCCCACTACAAGCTTATTCATTTCGTTGTTGGTTTTCCAACAACTCCGTTCAATTCTTCTTTGCAAGGGTGTTTTTTCCAAGTTCATTTGCGGCAGAAGTTGTCATTATCTTCTCCGTTCTTTTCTTTCCAACCATCTAGTTTTTCATTGCATTCTTTCATTTCTATCGGAGGCATTGTGATGCCGCTCTCTTCACCCATCACCTCGTTTTGTAAAGACCATGTCCTTTCCTTGTCTATCTAGTTTTAACCGGAGTGGTTTCAATATCTATCTTATCACTAAACCTCTTGGTTTTCGTCGTATCCCTTGTTCCTCTTTTCTAACAGAGTGTTTCAACTTCCTTCATCTTCGTTGTTTTTCTTTCTTTCATTTTGTTCAACCTCTCAAGGTTCTTTGGTTTCACTCATTTGTCGGAGAAGCAACTTTGTTTTACCTCTTCCTCTTCCGCTTTTCTCCGGTGCCATCCTAGATCTCGGGACGAGATCCTCTCGTAGTGGTGGAGTGTTGTGACGCCCAAGACCGGAGCTTGAGCTTGCCTTCCGTGGTTTCCGTGTTTTGTCGTGTGGTTTGTTTTGTTTTTGCATTGCATCATGTCATCATGCCATCATATCATTAATTTTTGCAACTCTTCTAAATAAATTGTATGGATTTTTCGATCCATTTAAATCGAGGGAAGGTTGACTTCTCTTTATAACATATCCTCCCAATATTAGGGAGCTATATAAAATATTCCTCGTTTTGGAATCATCATAACCCACTTGCATAATAAATCCCATGCCTTTTCTGCTCCGAGTTGTTCTCAAAACCTTGCCATTATTATTCTATCATTTTCCGGAGTTCCACCAAAAATCCTTGGATCATTTTTGTTAAATTCCTCACATTTTTGTGAGTCCGGGAAAATAATCCCCATGTCCAAATTCTTTCCCTAACCCTCTCGTTCTTTTGTCTCTCTTTACTTATTTTTTCTGCTATATATATATATATTAGAGAGAGGAGCCAGCCCAGCCGGCCCCTGGCCTTTCTCCTCTCCACCTAGCGCCTCCACCAGGCCGGCCTAGCAAGGCCCAAGGCCCAGCCGGCCCCTTCCTAACCCTAGCGCCAGGCCCCCATCTCCCCTCGTTGCCCGATCCCTCCAGCGCCGCAACCCCTCGTCCTTGCCCGATCCCTTTTTCCCCATCGCTCGTCTCCCTCCTCGCGTCGCACAGGAGAGGGATCCCGACCCTCTCGCCGACGCGTCCCCATGCCCCCTCGTCGGCCCCCTCGAGCGCCGCGCCCCCCATCTCCCTCACGCCCTGCGCCCCACCTCTCCATCCCGCGCCTCTCCACCTCCTCGCGCCGGCCGCTCGCCCCAGACCGGACCCCCCCGGTGGCCTCCTCGTCGTCGCCCTTGGTGCCGAGCCACCGCTCCCTGCCGCGGTCGCCGCCGCCACCCAGGGTCCTCCTCCTCCAGGGTGCCTCCTTGCCGCCCGAGGACTGCAGCCCCCTGCCTCGCGACGCCTCCCCTCCGTTCCGGCGACCCTCGCCGCCAGCAGAAGCTCCGGCGGCCCCGTCGCTCCTGGCCCTGCTCCTCCTCCGCACGCCAGGGTCGTGGACCCTCTGCTCCGCCCGTCGCCTCTGCTGCACCACCTCGGGAGCCTTGCCCGATGCCATGGCCGCGCCTCTCTGCTGCTGGGGTCCCGCCGCCAAGCCCCGGTCTCCTCTGCTTCGTGGATTTCGCCAAGTCCCCCTTCAAACGAACGCACAACTACCTTCGTGACATGTCCAGTGCCCGGCTACCGTTTTCCCTGGATTCGCCAAGTACCACTACGATTGCCGCGTACATCTACGGACGCAAAAACCGTAACAACAAGTACCCCGACAAACGCCAAGTACCCCTTCGGAATGTACCAAGTTCGACTACGTGATGCGTCAAGTACCACTACGACCCGACGACCACCGAACCGGAAACGACAAGTACCCCGATGAAACGTGTACAACTACCGTCGCCGAAGACCTGTGTAACGGAACCGTCAAGTTCGACTACCTTCGTGTGTACCACTGCTTCCGATGACGAGATGTACCACAACCATCGAACGAGAACGTCTACTTCCCCTACGCCATGTACGATTACCATCGCCGAGATCGCAAGTACCACGACAACCCCGAAGGGATTCGGACCCGTCAAGTACCTCTTCGAAAATGAACGCGAAACACTACTTCCTCTACCGTCGCCGTGTACCACTACTTCCATCAACGATCATCGCGAGAACGACTACTTCCTCTACTTCCCTCGACGAACCGTGAACGTCTACTTCCCTCTCCGAAACGCTTTCTCCTCCGAACGCACGCTCCGAAGGTATAACCCGAGACGACCGCGATGAGATGCCCTTGCATGTATGAGATGCACGATATGTTTGCACCGTGTCCGAATTGTCACCGCTTGTTCCTCCTCGTTGCCATGCCATCGTTCCGTGGGAACCGGAATCGGGATCACCCCACCATCTTGCATGACTCGCTCACACGCTTTCCTTTGCACCGATATCTCGATCGAGCTGTCGGAACCGATATGATGCCGTGGCACCATTTTCGGATTCGTTGCCGTGGCACCCCTTTCTTCCACCACGGTGACATAATGCTTCATATCATGCTCATGTCAACGTTTTCATAATATTGCATAAAACTTGCACATGTCATCCGCATCATGATAACAACATTTAAATGCTTATAATTGTTGTTTGCATTAATTTGCATAAATGCCATGCTAAAATGATTTATTTCATAACTAAATAACCGTAACTCCTTTTTAAATAAATTATATATGTAAATGGGGTAGAAAAATGCCTAGTTTAACATGGTGTACTTGATTTGCATGTTTAACAACTCTAAAATTGTGTTTAGGTCAGATCTGTTCCAAATTCGAAATATGCATATGAGGATTTTCCGGAATTGTTGTTGTTGTTTCCGGCCTCATTTAATCTTGCCTAGTTAGGTAGTTTTGTTGTGCTTCACCTCTTGCCATGTTTAATAACATTTAATATTGTTGAGTACCTAACCGAGAGAGAACTAAATAAGTGTTGTGGTGTTCCGTCAATATGCAACTCGTTGCATATTGAGCTCCACTTAATTTGTAGGATTGTTTGTGCATATTGCCATGCCATGCCTCATTAAACCGGACATGCATCATACTTGTTTGTGCATCATGCCATGTTTATGTGATGGTTGTTTACCATGTTGTTTGCTTCTTTCCGGTTTGCTTCTCTCGTTAGCTTCGGTTTCGTTCCGGAGTTGTGAGGATTCATTCGACTTCGTCCGTTTGTCTTCTTCATGGATTCGTTCTTCTTCCTTGCGGGATTTCAGGCAAGATGACCATACCCTCGAAATCACTTCTATCTTTGCTTGCTAGATGCTCGCTCTTTTGCTATGCCTATGCTACGATGCCTACCACTTGCTATATCATGCCACCCACATTGCCATGTCAAGCCTCTAACCATCCTTTCCTAGCAAACCGTTGTTTGGCTATGTTACCGCTTTGCTCAGCCCCTCTTATAGCGTTGTTAGTTGCAGGTGAAGATGAAGTTTGTTCCTGGTTGGAACATGGAGATGTTGTTCCTTGTTGGAACATGTTTATTTGTTGGGATATCACAATATATCTTATTTAATAAATGCATCTATATATTTGGTAAAGGGTGGAAGGCTCGGCCTTATGCCTGGTGTTTTGTTCCACTCTTGCCGCCCTAGTTTCCGTCATATCGGTATTATGTTCCCGGATTTTTGCGTCCCTAACGCGGTCGGGTGATTTATGGGACCCCTTGACAGTTCGCTTTGAATAAGACTTTTCCAAGCAAGGCCCAACATTGGTTTTACCATTTGCCTCACCTATGCCCTTTTCCCTTGGGTTTCGGAGCCCAAGGGTCATCTTTATTTAGCCCCCGGACGGTGCTTCTCTAAGTGCTGGCCCGAACCGAGTAGATCATGGGCCCCTCGTGGCAACTCGAGGTTTGGTTTTACTCGTAGGATGTCTCATCCGTGTTGCCTCGAGAACGAGATATGTGCAGCTCCTATCGGGATTGTCGGCGATCGGGCGGCTTTGCTGGTCTTGTTTTATTGCTGTGAAATGTCTTGTAGCCGGATTCCGAGACTGATCGGGTCTTCCCGGGAGAAGGAATATCCTTCGTTGATCGCGAGAGCTTATCATGGGCTAAGTTGGGACACCCTGCAGGGTTTTGAACTTTCAAAGCCGTGCCCGCGGTTATGTGGCAGATGGGAATTTGTTAATGTCCGTTGTAGAAAACCCGGTTGATCTTAATTAAAATACACCAACCGCGTGTGTAACCGTGATGGTCTCTTCTCGGCGGAGTCCGGGAAGTGAACACGGTGTTGGAGTTATGTTTGACGTAAGTAGTTTCAGGATCACTTCTTGATCATAGATGTTCGACCGTGCCTTGCTTTCTCTTCTCGCTCTCTTTTGCGTTGTAGCCACCATATATGCTAGTCGCTTGCTGCAGCTCCACCTCACTACCTTGTCCTACCTTTAAGCTTAAATAGTCTTGATCTCGCGGGTGTGAGATTGCTGAGTCCCCGTGACTCACAGATACTTCCAAAACCAGTTTGCAGGTGCCGACGAAACCGTGCAGGTGATGCACCTGAGCTCAAGGAGGAGCTCGATGAAGATCTTTTTGCTTTGTGTTGTTTCGTTTCAGCTGATCAGTAGTGGAGCCCAGTTGGGACGATCGGGGATCTGTGTAGCATTTGGGGTAGTCTTCTTTTATTTTGGTTCCGTAGTCGGACCTTGATTGTATCTGTATGATGTATTGTTCTACTCATGTATTGTGTGAAGTGGCGATTGTAAGCCAACTATGTATCTCTTTCCCTTATGTATTACATGGGTTGTGTGAAGATTACCTCACTTGCGACATTGCTTTCAATGCGGTTATGCCTCTAAGTCGTGCTTCGACACGTGGGAGATATAGCCGCATCGAGGGCGTTTCAGTATTGGATACCAACGATCGAATCTCGGGTAAGTAACATACCGATGACAAAGGGAACAACGTATGTCGTTATGCGGTTTGACCGATAAAGATCTTCGTAGAATATGTAGGAACCAATATGGGCATCCAGGTTCCGCTATTGGTTATTGACCGAGAATGGTTCTAGGTCATGTCTACATAGTTCTCGAACCCGTAGGGTCCGCACGCTTAAAGTTTCAATGACAGTTTATTATGAGTTTATAAGTTTTGATGTACCGAAGGTTGTTCGGAGTCCCGGATGTGATCACGGACATGACGAGGAGTCTCAAAATGGTCGAGACATAAAGATTGATATATTGGAAGCCGAGGGGTCAATGGGCCTTGATGGGCCATAGGGAGAAGAGGAAGGGCCGGCCAGGGCAGGCCGCGCGCCCCCCTCCCCCTCTAGTCCGAATAGGACAAGGAGAAGGGGGGCCGGCGCCCCCCTTCCCTCTTCCCCCTCCCCAATCCTAATCCAACTAGGAAAGGGGGGAGAGTCCTACTCCCGGTGGGAGTAGGACTCCTCCAGGCGCGCCTCCCTAGGGCCGGCCGCACCCCCCCCCCTTGCTCCTTTATATACGGGGGCAGGGGGCACCCCAAGACACACAAGTTGATCTACGTGATCGCTCCTTAGCCGTGTCGGTGCCCCTCCACCATATTCCACTTCGGTCATATCGTCATGGAGCTTAGGCGAAGCCCTGCGCCGATGAAGTCATATCGTCATGAGCTTAGGCGAAGCCCTGCATCGGTGGAGCATCATCATCGCCACCACGCCGTCGTCGACGTGAAACTCATCCCCGACGCTTTCTGGATCGGGCCCGGGGATCGCCATCGAGCTGAACGTGTGCAGAACTCGGAGGTGTCGTGCGTTCGGTACTTGGATCGGTCGAATCGTGAAGACGTCGACTACATCAACCGCGTTGTTATAATGCTTCCGCTTTCGGTCTCACGAGGGCGTGGGGACGTACACTCTCCCCTCTCGTTGCTATGCCATCACCATGGTCTTGCGTGTGCGTAGGAAATTTTTTGAAATTACTACGTTCCCCAACAGGCGATGCGGTGGCACGCAGAAGACCGTAAGAAAGACGGAAAGTTGAGAGTACCCGCTGACGGTTCACAGTGGAGAAAAATCGAGAGAAAGTACAGGAGGAGTTTGCAGGTGACCCAAAGAACGTATGGTTTGGTCTAAGCGCAGATGGCACTAATTCTTTTGGGGAGCAGAGCAGCAACCATAGCACGTGGCCTGTGACTCTATGTTTGTATAACCTTCCTCCTTGGTTGTGCATGAAGCGGAAGTTCATTATGATGCCAGTGCTCATCCAAGGCCCTAAGCAACCCGGCAACGACATTGATGTGTACCTAAGGCCATTAGTTGAAGAACTATTGCAGCTGTGGAATGGAACAGTGTACGTCGTGGGATGAGCACAGACAGGAAGAATTTGACCTAAAGGCGTTGCTGTTCGTGACCATCAATGATTGGCCTGCTCTCGAAACCTTCGGGACAGATAAACAAGGGATACCGTGGATGCACGCACTGTTTGGATGATACCGACAATATATATTTGGATAGTTGTAGGAAGAATGTGTACCGACATCGCCGATTTCTTCCGACAAGGCATCCGTAAGAAAGAAAGGCAAGCATTTCAAAGGTGAGGCGGATCACCGGACGAAGCCTCGCCACCGTCTTTGGTGCTGATGTACATGATATGGTCAAGGATTTGAAGGTAATCTTTGGAAAGGGTCTGGCGGACAACCTGTTCGAAGGACGCCGACGGACGCAGCACCCATGTGGAACAAGAAATCTATATTTTGGGACCTGCCATATTGGAAAGACCTAGAGGTCTGCTCCGCAATCGACGTGATGCACGTGATTTAAGAATCTTTGCGTGACCCTGCTTGGCTTTTTGGGCGTGTATGGGAAAACAAAAGATACACCGAGGCACGGAGGACCAACAACGTATGCACGGAAAAGACGGCATACATCAACGTCGGCCAGCTACGCTCTTACCAAAGAAGAGAAGGAAATCTTCTTGAATGCCTGCTCAAAGCATGAAGGTACCGTCGGCTTCTCGTTGAATATAAAGGGAATAATAAATATGGCAGAGAAAAAGTTCCAGAACCTAAAGTCTCATGACTGTCACGTGATTATGACGCAACTCCTTCCGGTTGCATTGAGGTGGAAGAGAAGGAAATCTTCTTCGAATGCCTGCTCAGCATGAAGGTACCGTCTGGCTTCTCGTTGAATATAAAGGGAATAATAAATATGGCAGAGAAAAAGTTCCAGAACCTAAAGTCTCATGACTGTCACGTGATTATGACGCAACTCCTTCCGGTTGCATTGAGGTGGCTTCTACCGAAAAACGTTCGATTAGCCATTGTGAAGCTATGTGCATTCCTTAATGCAATCTCTCAGAAGGTAATCGATCCAGAAATCATACCAAGGTTACTGAAATGATTTGGTGCAATGTCTTGTCGGGCTGAGTTGGTGTTCCCACCATCCTTCTTCAACATCATGACGCACGTCCTAGTTCACCTTCTTGAAGAGATTAACGTTTTGGGTCTGTATTTCTACACAATATGTTCCCCTTTGAGAGGTTCATGGGAGTCTTGAAGAAATATGTTCATAACCGTGCTAGGCCAGAAGGAAGCATCTCGAAGGGCCATGAAAATGAGGCAGTTATTGAGTTTTGTATTGACTTTATTCCTGACCTTAAGCCGATTGGTGTTCTGAATCGCGGCATAAGGGCAGATGGAAGGAAAAGGCACGCTAGGAGGGCATCAAATAATATGTATGGACGGGCATTCTCTCACTGAAGCACACTACATAGTTCTACAGAATTCCGCCTTGGTGGCTCCGTATATGGAGGAACACAAGAATTTTCTACACTCCAAACACCCGGAGAAGTCTGACGACTGGATTACACGCGAACAAACGAGGACTTTCGCCGGTTGGTTGCGTAAACGCGTTCTACGAATGATGGTGATATTGACCTATACTCGTTGTCCCGCTATTACCATCTTGAATATAATGACTTTCAAAGGGTACCAGATAAATGGGAATACATTTTACACGATCGCCCAAGATAAGAAGAGCACCAACCAAAATAGTGGTGTCCGCTTTGATGCAACAACCAACACGGGAAAGGAAACATATTATGGTTACATAGAGGACATATGGGAACTTAACTATGGAGGTGATTTGAAGGTCCCTTTGTTTCGGTGCAAATGGGTCAATATGACACGAGGCGGGGTAACGGAAGACCCGCAGTATGGAATGACAACAGTGGATCTCAACAATCTTGCGTATGCAGACGAACCATTCGTCCTAGCCAATGATGTGGCGCAGGTTTTTTATATGAAAGACATGTCTACTAGGCTGAGAAAAAGAAAAGATAAGGAAGCGAATGGATCATACGACGACCCAAAGCACCACATAGTTCTTTCAGGAAAAGGAAACATCGTGGGAGTGGATGACAAGACAGACATGTCAGAATATTATTAAAAGTTTGATGAAATTGCTCCATTCACAGTGAATATTGACCCGAGCATCCAGTTAAATGATGAAGATTTTCCATGGCTACAGCGCAAAGGGACACACGCGAAGAAAAAGTTTCACACCCAAAGATCTGGGATGTGATCGGCTTCACTATCATCACTTTCTTCGTGTTTCACACCTGTGAGGGAATCTCTGTAATAATTAGGGTAGTTATGTGTTTTGGCATTTGAAACGCGAAGAAATTTTATGTGCAAACAAATTCTTTTCATGCATTTACTGATTTTTTCCACCTAAATGACCCTGAAATTGAAAAGCATTTCAAATGAACTCAGAAAAGGTTGAAAGTTGGCATGGTATCATAATTTCATCCAAATAGCATGTGCAAAAAAGTAGTGAGGGTTACGAAAAAAATGGATGCACTTCGTACAAAATGGACAATCTCTTTCAAGTATCGGGGTTTCACTTAAAACTCAAGCATTACAAAGGCATTTCATTTTTAAATAACCTAAGCATTACCAAATTGAACATAATGATAAAACACACTAATATTAAACATAAGAAAACGAATCACTTGAAAATCTTTTTTCAAAGTTAAGTTATTCACAAACTAGTGATTCACACAAATTTCAAATAATTCAAAATTTAAACTATTCAAATTTGAAAACTACCGGCACTAACAGAAAGTTTGTAATTTTTGTACCTAAAGCAAAAATATTCACAAATAAACTCTAAATACAGCAAAAACAACTCAAAATAAATAAAACAAAAATAAATAAAGCAAAAAAAAATAAGAAAATAAAAAAGCCCGCCTACTGGGCCAAAGCGGCCTGCATACGACTAGGAACACAACCTTTTGTTGGGCGAGGATGCAGGCCCAGAAGGCCCATGAGGCCCAAGGCAGAAAAGAACAGGTAGGCCCAGTAGGCCTGCTTAGGAGAGGAGCTCGAGAGAGCTACCGCACTAGGGCTTATAAACCGCGAGGTGGGACTAAACTTGCGCACCGCCTGGAGCCAGCGCACCCCCTTTAGTACCGGGTCGTGGCTCCAGCTGGTACTTAAGACCCCCACTTTAGTACCGGTTGGTGCCACAACCCGGTACTAAAGGGTGTGCGCTTCCCGCCGCTTGGCCTGGCCAAAATAGACCTTTTAGTACCAGTTGGTGGCTCCAACCGGTACTAAAGGTCCATCCTATATATACATCAGTTGAAAAAAAATCACTTTCCTCTGTTTCTTCCTTCGCTTCTCCTCCGTCGCCGCCCTTCCCCGATCGACGCGCCGTCCCGTCGACGTCGCCGCCCCGCCCTAATCGCCGACCCGGCCGTCCCGCCCTCGTCGCCGCCCGTCGGCGTCGCCGCCGCCGTCCCCATCCCGTCGTCCCTGCTGCGCCCGCCCGCCCCATCGTCGCCGCCCGCCCGTCGTCGCCGCCCGTCCAATCGCCCGTCGTCGCCGCCCGTCCCGTCGCCCCATCGTCGGCTCGCCGGTGAGCTCGCCCCAGCCGCCATGTCCACACACACACACACACACTACACACACACACACACACACTACACACACACACACACACACTACACACACACACATTAGTTTGTTTGTTATAAATTTTTCTGTTTTTTACTTATAGAAATGTTAGAAATTATTCTGTTTTTAGTTATAAATGTTAGAAATGTTATATATTTTTCTGTTTTTAGTTATAGAAATATTTATAGAAATGTTAGCAATTTTCTGTTTTTAGTAATATAAATATAAGAAATGTTAGTTATATAGAAATGTTATAAATGTTTTCTGTTTCTTAGTTATAGAAATTTTATAGAAATGTTAGCAATTTTTCTGTTTTTTAGTTATATAAATATTAGAATTGTTATAGAAATGTTAGTTATATAATTAGGAAATTTTAGAATTAGTTTTAGTTAGATGAATTAGATTAATGTCAAATTGTTAGAATTTGCATATATATAGAATTTTAGTTATCACAATCCAATCATTTAAAAAATGTTACTTTTTACGGGCATATAGTATTTGTTCTCGATGATATGCCCGGCCCGCATCCTCGCCGTCGACCCCTTCGCGATGACGTCCTGCTTCAGAGGACCCATGTCCGGACCTGGCTCACTGGCTGGCACTGGAGGTGCTACTGGAGGGCGCGCCCTTGAGGAACCCGACCTCGGGTCCCGTTGTCGACCCTGATGTCCTTTTTCGCGTGGGCCACATTCGGTGCAGAGGGAGCCGGCGCCACCGGAGGTGGTGCGTCGCCATGTCAGGGAGGAGGACGAGCACGTCCATCGCTACATGGCTGCTATGGACGTCAGGTTCTCCAATACTTGGCAGGTTCTTTGGGCAGATGACCGGAGATATGATCCTGTAACGGTTCCTTCTCTTTGGGTGTCCATCGCCCGTGCCCCAGGGACCGCGAGTGGCCTAGATTCTTCTGTAGTACTCGATCTTTATTAGGTACCTAGCCAGTGATGTATTCGATATATAATATTTGAGACGATGTATTCGAGATTATATATATTAAGACGATGATGTATTTAAGATTATATATTCGAGACGATGTATTTGAGATTCAGTTTTTCCTTATTGATTGCATCCATGCATTGTAATTTGAATACTAATTAAATTGTTTTATATTTCTTACAGATTAGTTAAGTAAAAGCTATGGCGGACAATACCGCAGAGAGAGAGAAGAGGAATTGTTCGACATCATCGCAGCCCTCACAGGCTAGATGATCTGAATGAAGCGGATGACGGCCCCAATATCTGAACAATACCGAGAGGGTGATGAAAAGATATTCGATCTCGACGAATCGAGCTGATGAAGTCATGAACTATGATTATGATTATGATGACACGATAATGTTTGTGATGACACGCATAATGCTGATCTTCAAATAACAAAGACTACCGGCGAGGTACATTTATATAAGCAGGCATCATGGTGATCATCACATGTTTTTATTGAAGATATATATCGATCATTCTTCTTTCAGCCCTCCGGATCGAGCAAATCTGCTTCTCTGAGATAGCAGGACAAAGCGAGGCCAGGCAGATTGTTGAAGGATGGTGTAAAGTACAACATCAAATCCATTAAACCTAGTGGCGAATCCCTCACGCCTAAGAACATTGCGAACAAGTGGACTCGTCGGTCATGGAGTTCTTGTGAAGGACAACTCCGATCTCCATTCAAGAATGGAAAGAGCCAAAGACTAAACATCCGGTGTTACTTGGGTCGATTTACAGAGCCAAAAAGTCCTTTGGGAATCTCGATGGAACATTTCACCCTACCGATCATTTCATCAAGCAGATGTGGAGAAAGTCAAGGGCGCTGCTCTTAAGAAGATGGCAATTGCATCAACACCCACAAGAAAACTGTATGGGCCAACTACCTCGCTGCAAAAAGGAAGACTCCAGAATTCACGGGAACACTGGAGAAGCAAAGAGAGCACTGGGACGATTTCGTGACCTTCAAGGATTCAAAATTATCTAAGGAACGGTCGATAAAAAACAAGGCAAATGCCGCAAAAAAGACGCGGTTCCATAGGCTGGGTCCAGGTGGCTACGCGGTGGGAATGCCTAAGTGGGATAAGTCTGAGCAAGAGATGGAGGATGCAGGGGTCACTCCGGTTACTAAGAGCTGGCCCCCCAGGTGCAGAACTTGGTTCTATGCGCATGGGGGGCGTTGGACCCGAAGACAGGCCTAGTTTCAAAGAAGGCAAGTCTAAAAGGAGCCGAACAAAATATAATTGACACAATAGAAGAAGCTCGAAGGAGGGTGTTCACGCCCAACAGAGAGAACGACGAGCTTACGCGCGCCCTGGGAAATCCTGAACACCCGGTAAGAACACGAGGCAAGGGCGTTATTCCCTGGTATGAGGGCTTTTAAGAATGGAACGAGGACTGCATGACCCGTGCAAGAAGGAAGATGGGGGAGGAGAAGAAAAGGAAGCTGGAGGAGGAGCAGAGGAAGCAGGGCGCAGAAACACCTTCAAGGCCTAGAAGCAAGGCACGCGGACTGGCACTCAAATTCCAGCAGCAGCAGCAGATCGACTCACTTAGCCAGAAAGGGGTCTCAAAGAGCGGCAGCAAGAAGCGGATGATCGCCCAGCATTGGATAGCACCGTCCCATCCATGCCGAGAAGCAGCGTTGGTTCTGCCCCGGGCGACACACTGCTGGATACATACCCTGTGGATGACATCATAGAGAACACTAACTGTGAGCTACACTCCAAAATGAAGAACATATCCATGAAGGTGGCAGACGGCATTGCTTTTCCAGTTACCCCTGAAGCAACCTTCCATTGCATCCCGATTCCAGAGGGCTATGCTCGTGTCATGGTTGATGAAGTGGTGGACCCATATTCGGGGCTACAGATTGACATTCCTGGAGGTGAAGACGAGCGCACACTGGGAGAGGTCATACATGTACCATCCTATGGAGAAAGGATTGCATCATCTTTCGAAGTCCACCGACACCGCGTCGTCTGCCGACTCCTCCTCGAGGTCCGCCACCGAGTCAGCAGACTCCCGCTCCTCCAAGTCCACGAACGCAAGAGCCGACTCCTCCTCGAAGTCCGCCACCTCCTCCAAGTCCCCGAACGCGTGAGCTGACTCCTCCGGTTTCAAGTCCGGCACAGCGTCATGCCACTTCTCCGGTTTCAAGTCCGCACCGTGTCGCCACACCTCCTGCTTCAAGTCCGGCACATCGTCAGCCACTTCTCCTGGTCCAACTCAGCCACGCCACCGCCTCTCGCCGTCTCAAAGAATCACAGAAGAGACATGCCGCAGCTATGGTGCATAGCGGTATGAGTCGAGGTAGTTCAGGAATTACAGGCGGAGACAAGCGATATAAATATGGTCCAAGCCTCGCTCCTCTTCCTTAGAGGCCTTACGACATGACTAAGGAGCAAAACGCAGCCATAGTGCAGCCCAAGTGGACGCCCATTTTGGACCAAACCGCACCGCCGCCAAAGGAGAAAGTGCCGAGAAAGTAATTGACCACTTCATTCATATGGCTAGAGAACCAGCTCCCAAGCCTGTTGACTCGGACTATGAGCGCCAAATCAGGAAACTACATCGAGAACGGCTAAAGAAGGAAGCGAGCTCGAGCTCGAGCCAACAAGCAGCGGGCATAAAATGCGGAAAACCGTTCCCAGTGGGAGAACAGTGGCGAATCGATCCCCGCTTGTTGTGCCAACAACACATGAGAGGAGGCCATACCAATATTATTGTGGGCAAACCGTTAAAGTTCCCCAGCTAGGCGATGTGGTAATAACGGAGGAGCATATAATTCAGGATGAAATGCTCAAGATCTCTGTTGGACAACTCCTCGAAATTGAGCCCATGTCTCCGCTTAGAGATGAGGAAATAAAACGGAAATATGCCCGGGGCCAACCTTTGGTCGAGCCAGACAAGGTCAAGAACCTCCCAACGAGAATGTATGAATTGCATCAATGGTACATGAACATTACCAAGATTTCAATCGAGAGTCCCTCATGGTGAATGTCAAGAAGGAGCATTACTACCATGAGAAAGCTCTGTGCGTTGAGTATTCGAACTATTTCAGTTATACAATCAAGACGACTCGACAAATCTCTCGTCGATTGCTATTGTTTGTAAGTGATTTATTTCTGTAATTTTGATCAATCATTACATGTAATTATCCTCACTATATATTCTTTTCTGTGGTATTATATGCAGGATGAAGATGTATGAAATGAAAAAATCTAGACGCTATGGCATTGGGTTCATAGACCCAAATACCATTAATGAGTACACATGGAATCTTGCAACTTATCAAGCAGGTGTAGAGGAAAGCATGCTAGAGTTCTTGAAGTGCCTCAATACCAATGAAGATATACTACTTCCTTACAACTTCACGTGAGTTAATACAAATTCTGTTTTTGCTTACTAGCTAGCTAGATGTTAATAACTAAGTGTATACGGTTTACGATATATAGTTGATTAATTTTATGCACATGCCCGCTTAATTAAGACATGCAAATGTGTGCGCATGCAGTTTTCACTGGATCTTGTTAGTCATTAAAGTTGACAAAGCAACAGTTGAAGTACTCGACTCGCTAATTAAGGAAGATAAAGACTACACCATCAAGAAGGGGATAGTCAACAGGTAATTTCAATCATTATTAATTATATCTCGGCCTATTATTAGTTCGTCATTTCCTGATATGAACTATTTAATAACCCCTTTATTGATTTTCTTTGCCGACGGGCAAGGCTTGGGCAAAGTTCATCAAGGTGACTCCAGGCAATTGGCCAAAAAAGTTGTTTTGGCATCGACCAAGGGTAAGTAATTAAGTAGTACTAGCTAGCTAGCCATATCTTTAATTCTTGTTTCAATACCATTAGTTAATTATCATGCTTGATTAATCATTATCTGATTCAATTCCATTCTCGTAAAGGCCACAAGCGCGCCGAGAATGATCTGTGCATTCTACGCTTATAGAACATTCGCATGATGGCATCCGAAAGGAGCAGATCTCAAAGACGCCATCATGTGCATGACGGGAACTCTAGACATGTACTCAATATCTGCATCTGACTTAGGACATAAAGTTGATGATAATTTGAAGTGTGCAGCTAACGGAGTACTTACTGGCTTGGCATTATGCATATTAAAACGACGAAGAACTTTATCAATATATCCCTTTTGACTTAGATATACTTTTCCAGACGGTCTATCTCTGGATATTTCCATGCCAAGTATTTTCTTTGCTGCACCCAAATCCTTCATCTCAAATTCATTACTCAATTGCTTCTTTAGTTCATTAATATCTGACATACTCTTTGCAGCAATTAGCATATCATCAACATAAAGATGCAAATAAATAGTTGAACCGTTGATAGTTTTCAAATAAACACAACTATCATAATTAGACCTTTTGAAACCTTGAGAGAGCATAAAGGTGTCAAATCTCTTGTACCACTGTCTAGGGGATTGCTTCAATCCATAAAGAGGTTTCTTTAACTTACGGACAAGCTTTTCTTTTCCAGGAATAACAAAACCTTCAGGTTGTTCCATATAAATATCCTCTTCTAATTCTCCATGTAAAAATGCAGTTTTAACATCCAATTGTTCAAGCTCAAAGTCATGCATGGCAACAATACTGAGTAAAGTGCGAATAGAGCTATGCTTCACAACAGGAGAAAAGACTTCGTTATAGTCAATACCTAGAATCTGGCTATAACCTTTAGCAACCAACCTTGCTTTATATCTTGTCTCATCATTAGGAGAAACACCTTCTTTCCTCTTGAAAACCCACTTGCAACGAATATGTTTCTTCTCTCTAGGCAATTTTACTAAATCCCAAGTGCCATTCTTTTCAAGTGATTCCATCTCATCATGCAGGTCATCCACTTATTACTATCACCAGAAATAATAGCCTCGGAATATGAAGAAGGCTCAGAATTACCTTCAATTTCTTCTGCAATGATAAAGCAAAAGAAACAATATTGCACTCTTCAATTAACTCGTCAGTTTATTAATACCCGTCCTAACTCACACGTGCAAGATTCCAACTGGGTGGAAAAGTAGGCTGATTTGGAGTGGGGGTGACATGTTCACCATTAACGACGGGTTCATCATGTGCATCAACAATTTCATTACCAGATGTATCACCTGAATCAATAACATGCTCCACCGAACAGAGGCTACTGCTCACTCAACAGGAATATTAGTAGATGAAACATCATGTAACATAGCAGATTCATTAAAGATAACATTTCGCTAATAACAACCTTCCGGGTTTCAGGATTCCACAATTTAAAACCTTTAACACCGGACTTATAACCAAGAAATATGCACTTAACAGCCCTAGGCTCCAACTTTCCATTATCAACATGAGCATAAGCGGTGCAACTAAAAACTCTCAACTGTGAATAATCAGCAGGTGAACCAGACCATACCTCAATTGGAGTTTCCTTATTAAGAGCAATAAATGGTGAACGGTTAATTAGATAACAAGCAGTGGAAGCGGCCTCAGCCCAAAAGCGCCTATGCAAACCTGCATTGGACAACATGCAACGGGCTCTGGAAATAATGATCCTATTCATACGCTTAGCAACACTGTTTTGTTGAGGAGTATAAGGAACGGTGTAATGTCTGACAATGCCTTCAGACTTGCAATAATTCTTAAATTGCTTAGAACAGAATTCCATATCATTATCAGTGCGAAGTATTTTTACCTTCTTTTCAATTTGTCTCTCAATCATAATCTTCCACTCCTTAAATGCTGAGAATGCTTCATATTTATGCTTCAAGAAATAAGGCCAAACTTTTCTCGAATAATCATCAATAATAGTCAGCATGTAACTAGCACCACCTAGTGACTTTCTGCGAGATGGTCCCCATAAATCAGAATGGACATAATCAAGAATACCTTCAGTTGTATGAGTCAAAGTGTTGAACTTCACCCTCTTGTGCTTGCCGAAGATACAATGCTCACAAAATTTCAATTTACCAGGTTCATATCCATCAAGAAGACCTCTCTTATTTAACTCTGCTAAACCAAGTTCACTCATATGTCCAAGACGATATGCCAAAGGTTAGCAGATCACAATCAAATTCTTTAAAATAGCTGCAGTAGCGTTACCTGAAACGGTAGAACCTCGAAGGTAATAAAGACCATTGGTCGAACTTAAGTCACCTTTCATCACAACAAGGGAGCCTTTGGTGACCTTCAAAACACTATCTCCACCTGAATACTTGTACCCCTTTGCATCAAGGGCACTCATAGAAATAAGATTTCTCTTCATCTTCGGAATATACCGGACATCTGTCAAAGTTCTGATTATGCCATCAAACATCTTGATTCGAATAGAACCTATGCCTTCAATCTTGCAGGGTGAATTGTCAAAACTCAAAACGGAACCAGCAGAAGTAGTGGAATCAAAAGTATTAAACCAATCTCTATGCGGGCACATATGAAAAGTACATGCAGTATCAAGTACCCACTCATCATTGGTCTCAACACATCCAGCAATAATGACAAGAGCATCATCGGAACTATCATCACGAGCAACGTTAGCAGAATTTTCACCTTGTTTGTTGCCTTTCCTCTTTTCCTTGTTCTGCAACTTGAAACACTCGGAGATGTCATGCCCGTCTCTCTTGCAATACCTGCAATACTTCTTGTCTCGGATTGTGACCGCCCCAGTAACCGTTTTACTTTTGCCTCTGTTTCCATTATTGGAGTTCTTCTCCTTTGTCCCGCCACGAACAGATAATCCATCGGCTTGGGATGAACTCGAACCATCATGAGGCACCATTAATTTCATCTTCTCCTTAGAGTTCAAAGCTTCATAAACTTCATTAAGTGTGAGAGTATCACGATTGTATAATATGGTGTCTCTAAAATTGGTATAAGAACTTGGCAAAGGAACAAAGTAACATTAAAGCAGATCTTCCTCTTCATACTTAAACTCCATTGCAGCTAGATCAGATATGATCTCTTTAAATTCTGAAATATGATTCAAAACATTACCTCCCTCGGGTAACCTATGCAGGAATAATTTTTGCTTCAGATGCATCTTGTTTGGTGAGATCTTTAGTCATGCAAATCCTTCCAGCTTTAACCATAGAGCGCGCGCTTTTCTCGCTCAAAACTTCCTGCAAAATATTATTATGCAAATGGAGTTGAATTTGTGACAAAGCCTTACAATCAATTCTTTTCTCTTCATCAGTCCAATCTTGAATTCGGTTCTTCCCAAAACTATCCATTGCTTCATCATAATCGGACTGTGCCAACAATGCCGCATCTTGACTTGCCATAGGGTAAACCTTGTGTCACGATCTAGCAGCGGAAGATCGTACTTCATGAATGCCATGAGTCGATAAATCTGTGTACACAAAGTAGTACAAGCCCGTAGAAAAATTCTTGATAGAATTAATTAATGCGGACAAAAGAACAGAGTAAATAGCACCTGATGGTCTCGCGTGAGCACGTAGCAATCGGGAGCAGAATCTGATTTTGGCTTCACGTGGAGCAAGTACTAGTTGGCTGATCTACTACTCCCTCCGCCTAGGTGAGTAAGTCATCTTAGGCTGTGCACCATGACCAAGGAGGAGGGAAAAACGAGAGACATTAATGTTTATTTGCTAATTAATAGTATCGCATGCAATGAACTAACCACTGCATGTCATGTTTGATAGTCTTAAGTCATTAAAAGTATGCACACCCTCATCTCTTATTGGTTGATACGTCAAGAAACAAGAAACGATGTAGAAGTTAATGCACCGCGCCTACGTGTTTTGGGATTATTTGGTTTTCGTAAGATGACTTACACACCTAGACGAAGGGAGTAGTACTAATACTCAGGAAGCAACAGAGTACCGATCGATTGAAAACTCACGTAGCAGGCTAGCAGCTCGGCGTATCGGCTCCTCTTCGGGACTTGAACCAAACAATTTGACAGCTCACGGGCGGGGTAGTGCCTGTACGTGCAATGGCAGCAGCGGCTCGGCGGATCGGATGACTGTAGTAGGCGCGCAGCAGCTTTTGGAGCAGAATCAATCTGCGATGTCTTGTCGGTCTCGGCTAGAAATCGATCCGACGGATCGACGGATGCGTGCGGCGGCGCACAGACAGAACCCTAATCTCTCGTCTTAAATCTCGTATCTAAAATCTCATCTCTGTATACCACTTGTTAGATAATAACGAGAATAAACGAGACATAAGAGATACAGATTTTTACGTGAAAACCCTTGCGGGAGAAAACCACGGACGCACGGAGGCGCAATTACTATGAGGAGGAGTATTACAAGCGAGGCATCTACGCATCGCCTTCTTGCATGCGACTACATGGGGTATATATGAGGGGAAACACATAGAAGTCCTTGTAGGACAAGTAAACGAGTTGTACTCGTACGCCTCGGTACCAACGCAAAAGGCCCACACCATATGTATTACGTCTAGTCCAATACGGTACTAGAATTTAGATCATAATTTAACAGCTTCCCTTCGTGCTACCTCTTTCACAACACATTTGATCAATACCTAATCCATGGGATTATTCCGGTTACCGGGTTCAATTTAGTCATATACACAGATCTATGATTGGTTGGCTATTTGTGGTGTGGCCAGCGACGCGTAGTCGATATGAACGTCTTCTCCCACTAAACACACATCGTCGAAAAAACTGAAATAATTCTAGAAAAATGTGAGCACTAGAATTTGAATCCTGTTGGGTTGGGGATATCACTGTCCTCCTAACCATCAAAGTATCCAACCACACATTGGTTCGCCGCTCCAAAGATCATTGCAACATTCATCGAGCTGTAAAATAATCCACCATTCATGTATGTATTTCTTCTATTTTGTGCAAACCTCATCTCTATTTTTTTTTAGGAAAACAACAACATGCAAGTTCGTTTTCCTCTTTTAATAGAACAACCGATCTTGATAAATGAACCGAATTAATCACACTAACTCAAACAAGAACAAATAAAAATCATAGGTAAAACTGAAAGTTACATCAAGAACTTAAAAATTGTTATGTCTAACTTCACATTTTGCATCTAGTTCACCCTTGATGAAGAAATTACAGAAGAAAGGAGATAACCTTTTTTTTTATGTCGTGCCCCACTCTTGCTAGGCAGCCTATCAAACCATTGGTTTGTCGCTGCAAGAAGACTGAAAGCATAAAAGACTGAAACGTGAAACACGGACTAAAAAAAACTTCATACCACCATCTTCACCACTACCGCCAAGTTAGGACGAGGTCCAGTGACAATTCATTGGATCAGGGTCGTTAATCCATGAAAATAAAACATGATATGCCCCTCGGTGTTGGCCGTGTTAGCCACAATAGCAACACTCGGACAAAGATATGGCCATTATAGACTTTTATATACTGTACATTGACCGCCTCCACGTCATGTCTTTGCCACAAAAAGTACTAAAATTATAACTTAATTACTTCAAATGTTGATAAATGATTTCTTTCGCATCTAAATTTTATAGTCACCGTGGTATGGCGGAGCCGGGAAGTTGTTATATCCAGCATCTATCCTCATGGCAGTTCCTTTACTACACGGCTTATTTTCAGGACCAAAAAAGCAGAGCATCCGGGAAGGAATCATGTTGGATCAAAAACTCTGTTCTCACGTGTTAGAGCCGTTCAGTGTGCTTTGAGATTCACACTCCCTGTGTACACCTTAAGAGTTGTTTTTCTGTATCATTATGCATCCAAATTCCCCCCACACTTTGAAATTAAATTTTGGTGAGATCCAAAAAAAATCACAAAAGTTCCTTTTTTAAAACTGTAGGTTTCAAACAAATGATAGTTATTTTCAGAAAAAATGATGGATTTTTTCAGAATAAATGATTTCAAAATTTCATGACGTACATGTGTCATAAAATTTGAAATGGTTCTCTCTTAAATTTAGTAATGGCTATGTATATTTCTTAACTTTTTCAGAGACTTTCTTTGTTCATTCAATAATATTTCCATCATTTCACAAAAATTCAATTCGAAACTAGTCAGAAACAAAAATTAAAAATCAAAGATGCAAAAAACAACTTTTAAAATTAATCAAAATAACTGAAAATTATTGAAACAAGATTGGAATATTTGGAAATTATGTGGAATATTTTGACATGGATTGAAACAACTGAAATTTGTGAGGTTATTATAAAAAATAACAAGTAAATCTCATCAAAATAAAAAATTTGAAACAAAAAATATATTTTAGAAGTGACACGAATACATTTGAATTGAAAATTCAATACCCCCGCCGATCCATATTACTTGTTGCTCAAATGGATGTATCTAGGTACACCCATTCGAGGGACAAGTAATTTGGATCTGAATGAGTATTTATTTGACTCAAAATTTTAATTTTATTCATGTTTTCTGATTGTTTTAGTGACATTTAATTGTTCCAAAAAGTTTTAAAATATAATTTATAATTGTTGGGAAAAAATTAAAAAAAATATTCTTTATGCAATCAATTTTTTCAGGAACGTTCCACATGCCTTTCACACAATTTTCTAATGTATCACTCATATTTCCATGAATGTCAGAACACTGCCTGAACAGGGCCTTATAATCAGGTAGAGACCCCACCCCCAAGATAATGACCGTATACCTAACAGCCCGCTAGCGAACCAGCGCCTACGCGATGGTTATTGGGTCGTGCGACCCATTAGTATTTTCGTTCTCCACGGGTAGGTCTTTTTGGCTGGTTTTTTGTTTCAGACGAAATGTTTATTAAAAAAAGGTAATTTTGAATAAATGTCCACAGATTTTAAAAAGTGTTCATGAATTTGAAAGATCTTCACAGATTTGAAAAAATGTATAAATTTGAAGAAAGTTCACTTGAAATAATGTTTGCAATTTGATAAAAGTTCACACATTTCAAGAAATTTTCAGATATTTGAAATTGTTCATGTATTTGAAAAGGGGTTCGTGATCTGAAAAATGTTCTATAATAAAAAAAATAAAGATTCTTTGCAAGCGATCACGAATTTGAAAAACGAAAAAACAAAAAACAGCTGGCAAGAGAAAAAAGTGATGTCGGTTGCTTCTAAAAGCTTCATAAAGCTGGTCAAGAGCTTCTAGAAGCTTCCTGGCTGGATACTGTGTAAAAGCACTATACCTGGCGGGCTTGCCACTAATAAAACCAGCGTAGGATGGGGTGTGCGCTTTTTACCATTTAGCCTTTTGTGGCATGTTAAGCGACAAATATGTCTCAGAAAAACGCCAAATAAGGTTTTGGCAATCAGCTAGGTAGCGTTGGAAAAAATTTGTTGCCTTTTTTAGCGTCAAGATGTGACCCAAAGTCTATATACACGCCAAGATACACTCACCCTTATGAACGTATACACGCACACCCTACTCCCTATGAAAGACCTCCGAAAGACCGAAATTGGCGATATTATCTTGAGATTTACAAATTCACCATACGCGCCCCAATCGAAAGCGCGTCGCGGAAATCTTGAAATAAATTCGTGAATAATCGCGAAGACCGGATTTAAATCCCAGTGGGTTAGAATACCACTATTCATCTAACCATCTCAACCACAGGTTGGTTCGCAGGAAAATTTTTGTTGCCTGCTGTATAAAATCTGGCCAGTTCCGGAAGCAGCCGAAGAATATGCAGACTCTACGACTTAACCGGAAAATAAAAAGTGTGCCCATAACAAGCACTTGGGCCGGCGAAGCTTGCCGGCTTGATACCTACCAGTTTGAAAATATGTCTCAAAAAAAACCTACCGGTTCGAAAATGCCACCAATCGCATTCATGCTTCTGCTACGAAAATTCCAAAACTCTTGTCCACATTGCATTGGATGGACCGCACCTCTTGTCTGCTTACACCTTGCACTGTCACTCCCTTCCAATGTCATCCGCCTTTTCTCCATTCAATATCAAGGTCGAACCGCATAACGGCCTGAACCGAGACCTTCCGCCGGCCATGGAGAGCACGCCGACGGGCAACGGGCAGCGCACGCGGCACGAGCACCGCGGGCTCCGCGGCCGCCTCGCCGGCATCTTCAACTCGCCCTCACCCAACCATGACTGCTACGAACAGGTACACATATACTGTATACATTACATACCTGGTCTGCTGCATGGGCAACTCGAGGAAATGATTTGTGGTTTTGCAGTGGTTGATTCTAGCTCTGTGTTGTCAAGGTCGCGAAGCTCAAGGAGGAGCTGCAGAGGCAGAGCGATCTCAAGGAGACGTACAAGGCCCGTCTGGAGAACGCGCAGGAGTACCTCCGGTTCTGCCTCGAGGTCGCCCAGGAGCACGGCTTCCTGCACCTCATGTCCGCTGCCTCCAACGACGACCAGCGCTCGCCTCACAGGAGCGTCGACGAAGGTGCGGAGGCCGCGACGGCGACCGACGACGAGGACGGGGACGAAGAACCGGAGTCGATAGAAGCGCCGCCCTGCGACCCGTACTTGGCCGCCACGAGAGACCTCGCGGTGCAGCACGGCTGGTCCGTCGCACCGGACGAGGTAACGGATTCATTCATCCCTGAATCGATCACGGCAGAGCTCGGCGCTCGCATCCATGGATCGGATTTGCTGACTGCATGCTTTTCCGGGAGAGTGGAACAGATCGAGCTGCACGAGACGATAGGCCGAGGGACGACGGCGGAGATACACCGGGCGACGTGGAGGGGGCTGGAGGTGGCGGTGAAGTGGATCAGGCCGGACCTCCTCCGCTCCAACCCGAGCGCCGAGGCCTTCTTCGCGCAGGAGCTGGACGCGCTGTCGCGGCAGCGGCACCCGCACGTGCTGCAGCTGATGGCCGCCTGCCTGCGCCCGCCGGACAGCTACTTCCTGGTGACGGAGCTCCTGAGCGGCGCCACGCTGGCGGAGTGGCTGCACGGGGGCAAGGAGCGCCGCAGGAAAGAGCTGCTGCCACCACCGCCGCCGGCGCGGCCGCTGCCGCAGAGGGTGAGCAGGGCGCTGGAGATCGCGCTAGCGATGCGGCACCTCCACGAGCAGACGCCGCGGGTGCTGCACCGGGACCTGAAGCCGAGCAACGTGCTGCTGGACGCCGACTCGCGCGCGCGGGTCGCGGACTTCGGCCACGCCAGGTTCCTGCCGGACGGCGCGCAGGCGCTCACCGGCGAAACCGGTAAGGCACCGCTCGCCCATGCATGCATGCGTGCACGCCGGCAAATTTCTCGACTTCTCCCGTGGCAGTTCATGAATTGAGCATCTTGTCAGGGACGTACGTGTACATGGCGCCCGAGGTGATCCGCTGCGAGCCGTACACGGAGAAGTGCGACGTGTACAGCTTCGGCGTCATGCTCAACGAGCTCGTCACCGGGGAGCACCCGTACATAGACACCAGCTACGGGCCTAGCAAGGTACAGTATAATCGCGGGCACGAGCTGCATTGCCATTAACTTTTTGATCGATCGAGCTTGCTGACTCGGTCTGTCTGCATTGTTGCGCTTCACAGATTGCGTTGGAGGTAGCGGATGGGAAGCTGAGGCCGAGGCTCCCGGAAAGCGATGCGGATGCTGCCACCGGAGCACTGGTTGATCTCATCTGCCGGGCGTGGGACGCGGAGCCTTCGAGGAGGCCTTCGTTTGCCGCCATCACCGTGGCACTTCGAGGCATCCAAGAGCAGCTGGTGTGACACGGTCGTACTGTACGTGCAAAGTGCAATGCCCTGGCCAGTCAGTGGCCACGCTTTATTTTGGAGAGAGTCAGTGGCCACGCTTGTGCTCTAAGCAGAGGAGTTTTCCTTTTTCTTTTTGAGGGGTTCTAAGCGGAGGAGTTGTACGAATAATTTTCCGGAGTTTTTTCTATTTTTTGAATCAATGAGCTTCCTGTCGATTTTTATTGAAGAAACAGCCACAGTTCTACTCCCTCCGTCCGAGAATATTATTATAATATATATATATATATATATATATATATATATATATATATATATATATATATATAGATTTATTTTAGTTCTAGATATATCTCTTTTCATCCATTTTAATAACAAGTGATAAACGACCAAAAGCAAGGAAACTAAACCTGCAACCATAACTAACCTGTGGTTAGATGGTTAGAGGGACTGTGATATCCCCAGCTCATCAGGGTTCAAATCTTGGTGTTTGCATTTATTTTTGGATATATTTCAGGATTTCCGACGATGCGCATGCAGTGGGAAAAGACGTTGCCGTATACCGTGTTAAATAAACATACTTATATGTAATAGTAACTACCACATAAGCTGGCTTTGCCCGCGGTAGTTCCCTAAAAAGAAAAATCAATCTACGCGCACAGCGTGGCAGACTTGATGAGCAATTTTCAAATCATTCAAAAAAAAGAAATATGTGCGGGAGGACACCTTCCATGCCGTGTGTGCACTGAGCTGCAGCGGCTGATCATCCTCATGACTTTTTGGTGAGCTTGGAATTGCCGAAACGAAGTAACACATCACAAACCTGCACCGCCAATAGAGAGTTCATGAAGGGTCCTGAATAGCTACATTAAATCCTCTATTGTGTATTGTCGGGGGGATGATCCCCGTGTAGGCCCAAGACGGCAAACCACGCTTTAAAAACATCAGGGCTACCAGCTGTTCCAGCCGGCCTGCTACGCGAAGTCAACTACTGTATCGACACGACACCAGTCGTACCGCGACCACTGTTGCTGATAAACATACACTGTTAGCTCGTCACACCCAACATCATCTACAGTGTACTTTGTTCCCTGGCATTGATTTATAAAATAACCAAGAGACAATACCTAGCCTAGCTCTCAAGCAAGCATTGCCCACACTTACATCCCAAGCACACACCCATGCCCGCCTAGCTTACATCCAAAGCTAGCCCACACTCATATATAAGCAAGCACATATCCATCCATCCACACATGCTCATACACATGCATGCTCAGGCACACGCCCACTCACTCATACGGCCACTGGTGCCAAGTGCACCAGGCCCACACACTCACAGGCTCATATGCTCACATATACATTCACA
Organism: Aegilops longissima; assembly: GCA_021605205.1. NCBI lineage: Eukaryota > Viridiplantae > Streptophyta > Magnoliopsida > Poales > Poaceae > Aegilops > Aegilops longissima. Next base: position 407,295,065 of record CM038680.1, read on the forward strand.
CATACACGAGGCCAGATGCCCACGACACTGACCTCAGATACAGCTTCAGGAGCAACTTTGTGCTGCCGGACATGCACACCACATATTCAGACATGCAGGAGTAGGGGTATTATCTCTCCGGAGAGCCCCAAACCTGGGTAAACCACCGCATGCTATGCTACCTCTTGAGCTTGCGTTGGGTTTTCTCTTAAAAAAAAAGGATGATGCAGCAAAGTAGCGTAAGTATTTCCTCAGTTTGAGAACCAAGGTATCAATCCAGTAGGAGACAACGCACGAGTCACCGAATACCTGCACAAACAATCAACAACTTGCACCCAACACGATAAAGGGGTTGTCAATCCCTTCATGATTACTTGCAAAAGTGAGATCTGATAAAGATAGATAAACGATAAAGTAAATATTTTGGGGATTTTTGGTTTATAGAACGGAGAGGAAAAGATTGCAAAATAGTAGATCGGAGAGTAAATATTTTTGGGATTTTTGGAGTTACAGAAGTATTCGAGAGTTACAGATTACTACAGACTGTTCTGTTTTGACAGATTCTGTTTTCTATGTGTTGTTTGCTTATTTTGATGAATCTATGAGTAGTATTGGAGGGTATGAACCATACATAAGTTGGATTACAGTAGATATTACACCAGTATGAATTTAGAATGAGTTCACAATAGTACCTAAGTGGTGGTTTTATTTTCTTATACTAACGGAGCTCATAAGATTTTCTGTTGAGTTTTGTGTTGTGAAGTTTTCAAGTTTTGGATAACGATTCAATGGACTATGGAATAAGGAGTGGCAAGAACCTAAGCTTGGGGATGCCCAAGGCACCCCAAGGTAATATTCAAGGACAACCAAGAGCCTAAGCTTGGGGATGCCCCGGATGGCATCCCCTCTTTCGTCTTCGTTCATCGGTAACTTTACTTGGAGCTATATTTTTATTCACCACATGATATGTGTTTTACTTTGAGCGTCATTTTCTTTTGTTAGTATTTGCTTTCTGTTATTTAGAATAATGTTTCATATCTATGTTTTCAATAAAAATGTCAAGGATAGCCTTTACCATGCTTATTTTGCAAGTATACATGTTGCTGTTTGAAAACAGAAAGTTTATCGACGTTGCAAAAATTCCCTAGAAAAGTCAGAATATGATAAATTGTTGAAACTTTTTGCAAAATAAGATCTGATAAATTTTCTACAGTTTAGTATTTTTCTCATAATTTTTGGAGTTAGGGAAGTATGATGAATCTTGCATTCTTTACAGACTGTACTGTTTTGGCAGATTGCTGTTATGTTTGCATTGTTTGCATATGTTTGCTTGTTTAATGATTCTATTTGAGGATAGGAGTATCAAATATGCAGAGGCATTTAGTATGCAATGTTGAATATAATAATTTTAGTTATTTTTTACAATATAAAATGATAAGGTTATTGTGTTGATTTATACTAACTTATCTCACGAGTTCTTGTTGAGTTTTGTGTGGATGGAGTTTTTAAGATGTAGGGAAGCCGTGATATAAAAGGAATTAAGGAGACACAAAAGCTCAAGCTTGGGGATGCCTAAGGCACTCCAAGATAATACTTCAAGAAGTCTCAAGCATCCAAGCTTGGGGATGCCCCGGTAGGCATCCCACCTTTCTTCTTCAACAATTATCAGTTAGTATCGGTTGAACCTAAGTTTTTACTTCTTCACATGATGTGTGCTATCCTTGAAATGTTATTTTGTTTTGTTTTGCTTGCTGTTTGGATAAAATACCAAGATCTGAAATTCTTAAATGTTAGAGAGTCTTCAAATAGTTGCACAATTATTTGACTACTCATTGATCTTCACTTATATCTTTCGAAGTAGTTTGTCATTTGCTCTAGTGCTTCACTTATATCTTTTTAGAGCACGGTGGTGGTTTTATTTTGTAGAAATTATTGATCTCTCATGCTTCATTTATATTATTTTGAGAGTCTTTTAGAACAGCATGTTATTTGCTTTGGTTATAAAATTGGTCCTAATATGATAGTGTAAGTGCATCTAGTGCCCCTTAGTGATTTTGGTGTATTGAAGACTTATAGGTTAAGGGTCTAATGCGTTTATGAGTCTACACAGGTCTATAAGTTTATGAGGAGTTTGATATTTACAGTGAAAGTCGACCCCTAAAAATGAAGTTCTTCAACTAAAGACTTTGTTATTCTGATGACTTTCTGAAGACTTTGAAAGTGAAGAAATTGGTGTGACCTTGAAGATTAGGTATTCATTTGAGGAACATGAAGAGTGAAGACTTTTGTTTTCGTAGTTTCGTTTTCTCTTTCTTGAGTCATAGGAAACACCGTACTGTTAAAGGGGGTTGAGGAAATACTAAGGAAAAATTTCCATGTGATGCTCAACTCAAAATCCTACACCTACCAATCCCTTCAAGTGAAGCCATTGGAAATCTCATACAGATTCATCAATTTAACAAGAATAGAGGCGAAGTTCTTCTGGTCGCTGAGGAATTTGTTCTGACTGAGGAGTTAGGAATTCGCCAGTGCGGATTGCCTACACAGTGAGGAACATGATAGCCCTGAGGAATTTGAACCTCAAATTTCCGACCGTTGCTGTGCTGCACGCCAGCTGTCCCAAAATATCTTATCTACCTAACGGTCATATCAATGAAGGGAATTTATGTCTTATCATGTCGGGCTGCTCCCCAGGCTATAAATAGCCGCCCCCTACAACCACCAGCTGATTGGCTGCTCCGAGAGAAACTGACACTTGTCATTTGAGAGCATCCCATCCTCCGAGGACTTTGAGTGAAAATCATCAAGTGAGGAAAACCCAAACCCAAACACCTACAAACCCAAAGTGATTGAGCATCACTGAAGAGATTGATCTTGCGTGGATCCGATGCTTGTTACCTTTGAAGACTGTGCTTCTTCCAGACGGTTAGGCGTCATGGTCTAGAGCATCCAAGAGGAAATTGCGGATCGCCGAGTGACCGAGTTTGTGAAGGTTTGGAAGTCGCCTGAAGACTTACCACGAGTGATTGGACGAGGTCTGTGTGACCTTAGTTCAAGGAGAATACGGTGAGGACTTGGTGTCCAGAGCTGCGTGCTCGGGGATCGGGTGTCCGGACTGTGTCCTCGAGTTTAAATACTCACCGCTCCAACCGCACGTATAACCGAGACAGCAGTTGGAACTAGTCTACCAAATCATTGTCTTCACCAACCTTACTGGTTCTATTTCCTCAACTCTTTCATTTCCTCATTACTGTGATAAGTGCTTCATCATATCTGTGTTTGAAGACTTTTACTGAAGACTTTCTTAATTTCCTCAGTTCAATTTCTTCAGTCTGTTTGTCTTCATCTTGTGTTATCCTGTGATTACGCTTTCTGTACTATGTGCTTGTCTTCATTTCATCATGATGACCATGTTTGTATTCCGTCATGCTTACTTCTGAGTACTTATTCCGCTGCAAGTAGTTCTTCGCTAAGGAATTTCCTCACCGGCAAATTCCTCAGTGAAGAATTCATAAAAATCGCCTATCCACCCCCCTCTAGTCGATATAACGCAATTTCAATTGGTATCAGAGCAAGGTACTCCCTTGTTCTGTGTGATTTTGGTTCAACCGCCTGGAGTTTTAGTTATGTCGACCGCAGGTATGAAGAAAGTGGCTTGCCCCACCTTTGACGGTCATGACTATCCCAAATGGAAGGCCATGATGAGGAAGCGCCTCATGGCAATGAACAGCGAGCTGTGGACCGTTACTGAGATTGGTCTTACTGATCTATGCAAGACGGCGAACGTAGATGATATTCGCAAGTACACTCGACTTGACATCATGGCGAAGGATATCATTTGTTCCTGCCTATCTAGAGATGAATTCAGGCGCATTATGCATCTTTGCAATGCAAAGCTTATCTGGGACCGAATCTCTGAAGTCTATGAAGGTCATCGAACTCGTCTTGATCCCTGGTTTGAGGATTTCAAAGAACCACTCAAAACGATGACTTTCGAACCAGAATCATCATCTTCTGCACCATGTCTCATGGCAAATAGTGCTCAGATAACCGAATGTTCCTCATCTGAGTCTAGTGATGATGAATCTGATGATGATTTTGAACCTAGCAATACCAAGCTTGTTTGTATTGCCACCAAACAACAACATGCCTTGGAAAAGGTTCAAAACATGTTAAGTAAAAGTGATGATATGTTGAGTGAAGAAATGGATCGCACTAAAACCTTGACTGAAAATCTTCAGAGACTTCAGTCTAGGTTTGACAGCCTTCAAGGTCATCATAACACTCTCTTATCTGATCATGAAAAGCTCTCTTATGAATTTCTTCAAAGAAAGCAAGACCTTGAGAAGCTAAGAGTGAGTTATGAAGATCTTCAGAACGAGCGCGATTCATTGCTTGCTCAACAAATCAGCACGGCTCAGGAAGAATTTGTTCCTCCATGCTTAAAGTGCATTGAACGTGAATCTGCTAATTCTTCACCTGAATGTTCAAATGCTTCAATTGTCACAAATTCTTCACCTGCCTCTGCTATCACTAATTCCTCATCTGAGGACATTGCTAGTATCACTGACAATGCAGGGCTGAAGGAATTGTACATGACAGGCATGTACAAAAGCCTCAAAGGGCATCAGACTCTTTGTGATTGAGAGGAAAATCAATGCTGATGGTACATATTGGAAGCCTGAGCAGTACCCAGAACCTCATGGGTTGCTGCCAAGGGACCTCCAGTTGATCCATCCAACTTATCTGGCTTTACATGTGAATCTCCTCATTCTTCTGACGAGTCATTTGACTCCAACTATAAACTGTTCAAAAATCAGAATGGTGAAGTATTTGCTAGATATGTTGGCACTAACTGCAGGAACGGTTCCTATTGGGGATATAACTATTTGTGTAAGCCGCCCAGGAGGGGCCGGGTTACACAAAGAAGACTCGCCAGATCGGAGCCTGTAATCAAGCATGAAGATGGCGGTTCAATAAAAGGGCTTAAGGCCCACAGGCGACTTAAGGCCCGTTATAGCAAACCGCCACAATGGCATGACTTGTATCATAAGGTAGATTTAACTAGTCACCGAGCCGGACACTATTTATAAGCCGACCGGGACTCTGTAAGCCGCAGGGTGTCAACCCGTGTATATAAGGGGACGACCTGCTGGCGGCTTAGGGACAAGAAACAACTGATCGAGAGCTGGGCATAGCATATCTCGCTCCCTGGTCATCGAAACATCAAGCAATACCAACCCAACTAGACGTAGGCTTTCCTTCACTGCAAGGGGCCGAACTAGTATAAAACCTCTCGTGTCCTTTGTCCCGATTAACCCCTTTAAGCTTCCTAGTTGCGATGGCTCCACGACTAAGTCCTTGCAAGAGGACATCTGCCGTGACAATTCCACGACAGTTGGCACCCACCATGGGGCCAGCGCACGGTGGATTTGAGTTCTTGAAGGGCAGCTTCGAAGGGCTCAAAGGATACACAGTGGGCCGGATGACCAAGAGTGGTCGCGGCAAGATCTACATCAACAACGAAGGCTGGGGCCCCGACGCCGACTCAATTGAGTACGGGTGCCGGGTCCCCTTTGGCGGAATCCATGTCTTCATCGGCCGGATTGGTGAGCCGGGCCCGAGCCGGACAAGCGCACCGACTCGCCGAGACGGCTCAGCGGCGAGACCCGCCCGAGCTCAACCTGTCGTGAAGCGTGCCTTCGTGGGCTGCGTCCACGGAGAAGAACTTCCTGAAGGATCTAAAGATGGTGGTGAGACGGCCGTCCCCTCGGATGATGATTCGTCCGTCGGTTCAACAGATTCTTTATATCAAGTCCAAGAGGGCATGCTTGGGGGCTGTTCTGACGGCTCTAGCCCTCCGGACTTCTATGAGCCGCCAAGCTGGGCAGGAGTCTTCATGGCTGGTACTCAACCTGGTCAAAGTTCAACGGCTGCAACAGCAATAACGTCCGGGTCAGGAGCAGCCGGGGAGGAGGCCCTGTGCGCCCGCTGGCTCAGGTGCTGATGGATCTTATGGATAATCTGACGGCCCTGTTAACCGTCACGGTTATTCCTGCAAATCAAGATGAGCATAACGCAGAGGTGGCGAAGTTACATGAGGAGATAGCCCGGGCCAAGGAGGCCTTGGCAGCTGAGGACACCAGGTTAGCTACAGAGCGGGCGGCTTTGGACGCGCGGGTGCAGCAACTCCAGTCAGAGGCTTTCCAGCTTAATATGAGCCTGAACGCATCCAATGAGGTGATGAGGAGGAGAGATCAGAAAACCCAGTCCCGGTTGCCTCCGGTTTATGACCCTCGAAACCTTTTCGCTACACCCGGTGCCGGCCCTAGCAACCCGCCCGGAGCAAATCAGTTCACACCACCGGCGCGGGGGGGGCTCACTTCAGAGATGGCACCTCCGATGGGAGTATGGCCTCGCCCCGTTATGTACCAATACCACCGGGTCACTTCTCCAACCCCATGGAGAACTTGATAGCAGCATCGGCGCGTTTGGGGGCTCTCCTAGTGGACGGTGATGATCCGACAGCGGTGGAGACCCGGAGGGTCAGAGATCTTATTTAGACGGCCCTGGCACAACAAGAGACCTATTCATACAGCCGGGGCAGGATTCATTCAACTCCTCCGCCTTGGCTAGCACCGCCTGCCAAAACCGGAGTCCGAAGTTACAGCAGTACATGGAGTCGAAGCTTTGTCAAGCAATGCCCGACGTCAGAATTCAGCCGGTGGCTATAACTCGTGCAAGACCGAATACGCCAGAGGACAAACGGGTGGCTCAGCTAGCGGCTCAAGAAAGGCATATCAAGATCTCCTGCAGTATCCGCGACTTACATTGGAGCGGGAGTGGCTACCGTAACCGCGGTGTTCCTTGTTTGGTGCCGCTCATGGGATGTACGCTACCCAAGGACTTCAAGGGACCTCGAATGGTGCCAAATTACACGGCCGACTTACAGCCCGGAGCATGGATCAAAAGTTACGAGATGGCCATGGAGCTATTGGAGGTCAGCGACGTAGCAATGGCTAAGTTCTTCACCATGATGTTAGACGGGACAACCCGGTCTTGGTTAAAGGGTTTGCCACCCAATTCCATTAGCTCATGGGCAGAGCTAAAGGCTCGGTTTATCCAGAACTTCAAGGACACTTCCAAGAAATCTATGTCAATTGTGGACTTGACCAATTGTAAGCAGGAGGAGGGTGAATCCACGACTCATTGGGTGCGCCGGGTCAAGGAAATAATACATTCGTCCGATAAGATGGATGCCGGCTCTGCAGTCCTCATGTTGGAGAAGAATTGCCGTTTTGAGCCGCTGAGGCAGAAACTGGGGCGCCTTAAGCAAGATTGCAACGATATGGGTACGCTGATGGCGGCTTTATTCAAGTACGGCGATTCTGATAGTACCAAGGATCCCGCGTCTGATGAGGAACAAACAGGGAAGGGAAAGAAGAACGGCAATGGAAAGGGTCAGCAGCATAACCTGGCAAATCAAGGAGGCAACAAGCGTAAGGCGGAAGGTAACCCGGAGTTTGTGGCCAATGCCAATGCACAGGGTAACAATCGAGACGAAGGTAAAACCGCCCCCGATCCGGGCGGGTCGGTCCATCTCTTGAGCAGCTTCTCAATGAGCCTTGTCCAAGACACGGATTGGAACGACCCGCCACCCACTTATGGAAAGATTGCGCGATCATGAAGGCTTTCAAGAATTCCAACATGTTTGATGGCAATCATGGATCGGGCGGCGGTTCAGGGTCCAGCGGTTTTCATGGCCCGGGCGGCGGTTCAAGTTCCGACTTTCGGGGAAGTCAAGGCGGCTACAATCAACAGCAGCCTGGTCAGGGGGGACAGCAGCAGCAGCAGTCAGGTTATCAAAGCCACCCAAAGCAGCTGAATGGTGGGCAGTACCATGTGTTTACCACTAATTTGTGCAAACGTGACCAGAAGGTTCATAAGAGGGCCGTGAATTCTGTTGAGCCGGCGGTTCCCCGTTATTTGAGGTGGTCAGAGCAGCCCATTATATGGAGCAGGAAGATCACCTCCGGTTGATAATCCAGGTCAGTTGGCCTTGGTGGTAGCACCTCAGGTTGGTGGATATAAATTCACTAAGGTGCTCATGGACGGAGGAAGCAGCATCAATATTCTCTATTATGAGACCTTTCGCCGCATAGGGTTGATCGACAAAGACTTGAGGACGCCCAACACCGCTTTTCATGGAGTGGTGCTCGTAAGTCGGCGTACCTCAGCTAGGCAAGATTGAGCTGGAAGTGGCCTTTGGAGATGAATATGATTCCAGAGCTGAGAAGTTGACGTTTGAGGTAGTCAAAATCAGGAGCCCATATCATGCTCTGTTTGGACGGCCGGCTTATGCCAAGTTCATGGTGCGACCGTGTTATGTTTATCTGCAGCTCAAGATGCCGGGTCACAAGGGCACCATCACTGTGCATGGGAGTCGAAAGGTAGCCTTGGAATGTGAGGAAGGCGATGCGGCTTATGCTGAGTCTGTTAGTGCAGCGGAGGAGCTGAAGTTTTATCAGAATAATGTTGACCCGACAGATATGACCTCTTTAAAGAAGCCGACTACTTAGCATGACCCGACATTGAAGTTTAAATCGGCCGCTGAAACAAAGCTTGTTGACTTCACTCCAGGCGACTCTTCCAAGCAGTTCAAATCGCTGCCAACTTGGATCCTAAATAGGAAAGCGCCATCGAAGTTCATCCGTGAGAACCGAGACATCTTTGCATGGAAACCTTCTGACATGCCGGGTGTTCCGAGGGAACTCGCTGAGCACACTCTTAATATTGATCCAAAGTATAAGACGGTCAGGCAATTTCTTCGACGGTTCAATGAGGAAAGACGGAAAGCTATTGGGGAAGAGGTCGCTCGGCTCTTAGCGGCTGGGTTCATTATGGAAGTCTTTCACCCGGAGTGGTTGGCTAACCCGGTGCTGGTACTCAAGAAGAATGGCACTTGGTGGATGTGTGTGTGGATTACACAGACTTAAATAAGGCCTGTCCGGCTGATCCCTTTGCCCTCCCCCGTATTGATCAAATCATTGATGCTATGGCGGGTTGCGAGCGTTTGAGCTTTTTGGATGCTTACTCTGGCTATCATCAGATCAAAATGGCAGTTAAGGACCAGGAGAAGATGGCTTTCATCACTCCGTTTGGAGCCTTCTGCTATGTATCTATGCCATTTGGGCTCAAGAGTGCCCAGGCGACTTATCAGAGATGTGTCCAAAATTGTCTCCACAGTCAAATTGGGCGCAATGTTCACACTTATGTGGATGACATCGCGGTGAAGTCCAGGGAGAAGGAAACCTTGATATCTGATTTAAAGGAGACCTTTGATAATCTCCGGGTTTATAAGATGATGCTTAACCCGGACAAGTGTGTGTTTGGTGTACCTGCAGGCAAGCTTCTGGGTTTCCTGGTCTCAAACAGAGGTATTGAGGCTAACCCGGAGAAGATCAAGGCGATCACCTCCTTGGCCAAACCGGCGTGTATCAACGATGTTCAACGACTGGCGGGTCATGTTGCCGCTCTAAGCCGGTTCATAAGCCGGTTAGGCGAGAAGGCCCTGCCGCTATATCATATGATGAAGAAAACAGATGCTTTCGTCTGGAGTGACGCTGCTGGCGCTGCCTTTGAGGATTTAAAGAGACAGTTGTCTGAGCCGCCGGTCCTTGCGGCTCCTATTGATAGAGAGCCGTTGCTGTTATATGTGGCTGCTAACGCCGAGCCGTCGCAGTGGCCATCGTGGTGGAGCGCAAGGAGGCGGCAAGGAGCATCCGTTCAACGGCCGGTTTACTACATCGATGAGGTGCTCATTGAGTCCAAGCAAAGGTATCCACATTGGCGTAAACTTGTTTATGGAGTGTTTATGGCAAGCCGAAGTGAAGCAAGATTTCCAAGGTCATCCTATAAGCTGTGGTAAGTTCTGCCCCTTGGGAGACATCATCCAGAATAGGGAAGCCACAGGGTGAGTCGCCAAGTGGGCCATTGAGCTTGGGCCTCATGGTTTGAAGTACATGACACGTACAACTATTAAGTCTCAAGCCTTGGTGGACTTTATCAATGATTGGACAGAGTTACATGCACCGAGGAGAAGCCGGATAACACATATTGGACTATTCACTTTGATGGGTCCAGCGGTTGAAGGCTCGGGCTGAGTCGTTTAACTTCCCCGAGGTGACAAATTTTGTTATGTGCTCCGCTTATGTTTCCTCGTACTAACAATGCAGCTGAGTACGAGGCTTTACTCCATGGTCTCCGGATGGCCAAAGAGATGAATTTGAGCCGGTAAGGTGCTTGGGCGACTCAGACTGTCGCTCAACAGTGTCGAACACGTGGGACTCCAAGGATCCCCTGATGGCGGCTTATCGTCGTGAAGTTGATGCGGTGGCTGGACACTTCAAAGGTTATCAAGTGGAGCACATTGATCGGAGGAAGAACGAGGCGGCTGATGCTTTAAGCCGGCTGGGGTCTCAGCGTATGCCGGTGCCGCCTAACACCTTTCTTGATGTTTTGCATAACCCTTCTGTCCAAGTGCCTACAGAGGAAGAACTAGCAGTGCCAGACCCGGAGGCACATGTGGTGGCAACTCTCCATGCTATCCCGGATTGGACAGTCCCATATTTGGCCTATATGACCCGGGGAGAGTTGCCTGAGTATGATACCTTGGCAAGAAAAATCGTTAGGCGGTCCAAATCTATGACAATTGTTCATGGCGAATTGCATCACCGCAGCGTTACTGGGGCGTTCCAACGTTGTGTGTCGCCTGCGGAGGGTCAGGAGATACTTCGTGAGATCCATGAAGGAGATTGTGGTCATCATGCTGGCTCAAAATCTCTGGTGGCCAAGGCTTTCCGTCATGGTTTTTATTGGCCGACGGCTCATGCTAATGCGGCGGGTCTGGTTAGCAGATGTGACGGATGTCAAAAATTCTCACGACGAGCTCATGTGCCGGCTCAAGAATTGAGGATGATTCCAATTACTTGGCCGTTTGCAGTCTGGGGGCTTGACATGGTTGGACCTTTCAAAAGGTCTAAGGATAAGAAAACACACCTTTTGGTGGCAGTGGATAAATTCACCAAGTGGGTTGAGGCAGAGCCGGTCAGTAAGTGTGATGCAGCCACGACGGTTCAGTTCATGAAAAAGGTGATTTTTCGTTTTGGCTTTCCACACAGCATCATAACTGATAATGGTACTAATCTATCCAAGGGTGCCATGGAAGAGTTCTGTCAACGAGAACATATCTGGCTTGATGTTTCGGCTGTTGCTCATCCTCAATCTAATGGTCAAGCAGAGAGAGCTAATCAAGAGATCTTGAAGGGTATCAAACCCCGACTCTTGATCCCCTTACAGCGAACTCCGGGTTGTTGGGTGGAGGAGCTACCCTCTGTGCTATGGAGTATCAACACAACGCCTAACATATCTACAGGTTATACACCTTTCTTCATGGTGTACGGAGCAGAGGCGGTTCTGCCAAGTGACATCCGGCACGACTCACCCCGAGTGGCGGCTTACGTTGAGGCTGATAATGAAAAGGCTCGACAGGATGCACTTGACTTGTTGGATGAGGAGCGAGACTTGGCAATAGCCCGCTCGGCGATTTACCAGCAAGACCTGCGCTGCTATCACAGCCGCCGGGTTAGAAATAGAGCCTTTCAGGAAGGCGACTTAGTACTCCGGCTCATCCAGGATCAGTCTGTTATGCACAAGCTATCCCCTCCTTGGGAAGGACCCTTTGTGGTCAGCAAAAATCTGAACAACGGGTCATACTACCTTATCGATGTTCGGGAGCACAAAGACTCACGTAAGTCGGAGGAAGAGACCCGCCGACCGTGGAACATAGCTCATCTTCGGCCTTACTATACTTGAGCCACCGGCTCTCAGGATAAATATATGTTTTTTCTTTTTTAGCAATGTATATATTATATAAAGCAATTAAGCAGGACCTCTTTTTTGCCACCTTCAAAGGTTTATATATCTTTTTTACCACGTGGTGGAAACAACCAACAGGGAGCGGATCATATCTGAATCCAGCTTTCTCTTTGGTCCGGCTTATGATCATATCTGAATCTAGCCATGGTCACTTGGGGGCTTCCTGTTCAAACATAGGTCGTATTCGAACCAAAGAGAACATAGCTGTCGATACCCAATTGATCGGCATACTGCCAAACCCACTTGGGGGCTTGTTGATCATATTTGAATCATAGCTTAACCCCTTTGGGTCTGACATGGATTGTATTCGAATCAGCGTCATTAAACAACTCTCATGGTCACTTGGGGGCTTCCTATTCAAACATAGGTCGTATTCGAACCAAAGAGAACATAGCTGTCGATACCCACTTGATCCGCATCGCCAAAGCCACTGGGGGCTATATGATCATATTCGAATCTTAGATTAACCCCTTTCGAACGGTCCACTGATCGTATTCGAATCGGAGGCCTTTGAAATTAAGTTTACTACTCATTATACTCTGTAAGAATAAATGTTATTAAGGGCCAGGTAAACATTATATGTGCCAACTGTCAGGAGTTAAATTAACTCTCTGATTTGGGTCACATAAGCCGGCGAGTATATACCAAATAAGACCGCAGGTATGCTATTGTGATCATAATCGTAAACCGACCTTTATATGATGTTTTGGTTCATACCCCGGGTTATCAATACTTTATGTGACCCCAGATGCGATAAGTCGCCAAGGGAATTTTATTTTGTTTTATATACAGGTTAAAGCAAGAAGAATTTTTGACATCAAGGAAAGATCAACATAAGCTGGAAGTATATAACGATGGCGGCTTACGAAAGTGTTAAGCGCCATAAATATGGGCGAAGGCATGACAAAGTTAAGAGGTTTTTTTCGATCCTATTACAAGACTCCCCGAGTCTGAAAAATGAAGCATTATTTTTTGGCAAAGTCATAATGCCTGGCGGTTCACTCCTTTGGTGGGCTTGATGGTTCTGGGTTATCCTTCTTCGCCTCTCTGTTGGTTGCTTTGTCCTGGAAGGTTGACGAGGCCCAGTTAATGCCACTCAAGGCTTCAAACTCAGCTTCATCATCTATTAAACCGGCCGGGTCCACTTCAGGGGCAAAAGTATGCTTACGCGTTGGAGGGATCAGGCTGACTTGATCATATGGAGTGTTTGGAATTCTCTGGTTCTCACTGTCATAGCCCGAAGAGTACTTGGAGAGGTCAGTATCGTTCCCAATAAGGGTAGCCACGGGACGTATGACTTTGACGCAGGCGATGAAATCATGATCATCAAATACGGTACCATCTTCCTTCAGACTCGGGTATCCAAGAGCAAGATCGGCCGGATCTAGTTCTGGAATCCATGCTTTTTCCCAGCTCAATGCGGCTACGGCCCCAGCTCTTGAAGATGCCCGCCTTAAATCCTGGATCCGCTGAGGTAGCACAGCGAGACACTTCAGCACGTCTTGCAGAAGGTGGGGAGTAGTATTTGATAAGGCTACAACAGCCAAAGCACGCTAGACCCGTGTACAGCTGCTCCACTAGAGTGTAAACCGCCTTAAGTTTGACCAGCATGTTCTGCTTGAGGTTGGTGCTCCTGGGGCCTGTGTGTTCACAAAACATAAAGGTGAGCCGGAGATAAAGGTAACGGCAATAATCAAAGGAAGGATTGCAATATTTGGGGTTATGAACAATAAATTACCGAAGATGGCTGAGACCATTTGAGATATATGACGCTTTAAGTCGGACAGCTCGGTTGTTGCTTCTGCGAGTGAAGCCTCTGCCGTCTCAGCCCGGGTCACCAGTGAGGCTTTCTCATCAGCCCACATGTTCTTCTCTGACTCAAAATTCTTCTTCAACTTCTCTTGTTCAGAGACGCTGAATTCAAATTTGGAGTTGGCTTTTTGAGTTTCAAGCTCTTGAGTTGTCAGATGGCTCTTCAGGTCAGCAATCTCCGACTCAAATTGACTTATGGTGGCCTACATTGATACCGAGTTACAGTAAGAATCATGGTAAGATAATATTAAGTCCCAAGCACTTTACAAGTAAAGATACTTGGCACTTGGGGGCTAATGTATGCTGAAGAATTTTTAATCTACCATGCCGGGTTATGCATATTAAGTCTCAAGCACTTTACAAGTAAAGATACTTGACACTTGGGGGCTAATGTGTATCGCAAGTTCAAAACTATCATGCTATAACCGGGTTAAATATATTCTCTTTAAACCGGACAAACCAATAGTAAGCAGATTTCTAAGTCTATAACATATTTATTCATAAGCAGTAGACTTGGGGGCTGGTACAGTAAGTAAGATTCAGGAAAATAGCATAAGTTATACCTCAGATTTGTGCTGTAATTGTTTCACCATGTCAATTTCCAGGTCACGGCTATTATGCACTTGATTCAGATAACCCGAGACTATATCACCAATGCTTAAGTGAGTATAATCAGTAATGTCCTGCTTGGCCTTTCGGTGTTCGACAAGTTCTTCCTTGGCAGTACATTTGGCAAGGATAGTAGGATGCCCTGGTTCAACAAACTGACTTTTCAAAACTTCAACTTCCGAGTCAGTCGTCTTGACCGGGCTAGGAACTTCCGGGTTATCGGAACTGTTGAGAGTATCTTCGGCAAAGCGGGTCGAGGTTGGCACCGAATGTCGGGCGTTCAGCGGTTGATGGGTGGAGCTGTCTAGAGCGTATATATCGTGCAATCGTTCGCCATAATCGGGTCTTGGTACGGCTTATTCTTCTTTGCCCTCTTGCTGGGCTTCACTTGCATGTTGTTAACAAAGGTAGAAGGATGAATACTAAAGCATGAGTAAGGTCAAAGCCTAGAGTAACTAAAGTTACAGTACCCGGGAGCAGTTTTGAAAGCCGGCATGTTTGATTGCATAGACTCGCCGGAGGAAGGTGAGGTATCCTGATAATTGGAGTCAGATGAATTGAGAGGTTGGCGAATTAAACCCGCCAAAGGGAAAACAGAACGTAAATCGGAGATAACCTCAGTCCGACGCTTCCTAGTTATGTCAGGTAAGCCGGAGGAGAGTTCTGCATCCTTGTTGGTCTGGGTCTGCCTCCGACTTTCAAGCTGTTGTTGCTTCAAAAGAAATTGAGGATCTTGATAAGCTAGAGGATGTGAAAATCTTACTTTCCGGGTTACCATTCGGATTTTTTGCTTGGGCACCGGCTCTGAGTCGGAGGAAATTATAGTTACCTCTTCACCAACCGCTTGGCTGTGCCCCGTATCTTCCTGAAAGGATGAAATGTCAGTAAAATAATGACAAAGGAGTGAAGAGAATCGGGGATTACCTCTTCATCATCCAAAGAAGTGTCGTCCAATTTGAGTAAATCGGAGGCGCTGGGTTTCTTCTTCTTTGAAGTTCCCGTTTTGGCGTCTTTCCTTTCGGTATTCTTGGCTGTCATGGCTTGTTTAGCAGCCTCAAGGTCATATTGGACCTTCCAAAAGTTGTCATCGGCCTGTGAAAAAAGATAAGAAATTATGAGTACAAGTAAGGTGTGACAAGGCTAGGAATATTTATTAAGGTTGGTGACTCACTGCAGGGGCCGGGTTCTTCTTGCAGAAGGGAAGTAAGCCCAAGGCGTTACTAGTTACTGTGCCCTCCTTAAGCAGCGACTGGGTCGTAGCTTCCACCACATCATCTGGTAAGTCCTCGGAATTATGACGCAGTGGATGATCCTTTTCGCCTGAATAAGTGCACATTAAGCCGGGGCGGCGGCTTAACGGAAGTACTCGCCAAGCGACCCAAACTCGGACCAGATCAATGCCGTTTAGGCCATTTCCCAAAAGATCTTTGATGTTTTTGATGGTGGGATTGAGAGGCAGACGCTCAATAGCAGTTAGCTTGTCCGCTAGCGGATGGTTGGACTCAAGGCGCAGAGCGCGGAAGCCGGGCAGAGGGCTCTCGTTAGCTGGGGAGGTGTCCTGATAATAGAACCACGTCTGATTCCAATCTTTCGGATGACTCGGCAGTTCAGCATAAGGGAAAAGGCAGTCTCTCCACCGCTGAATTGACATACCGCCAAGCTCAAGACTGGGACCGTTGGCACGTTCATTCTGCCGGTTCAAGTAGAAAAGCTGTCTGAACAAAAGCAGATTTGGCTCCTCTCCCAGGTACACCTCGCAGAAGACTTGGAAATTGCAGATATTTGACACGGAATTGGGTCCAATGTCTTGAGGTCTAAGGTCAAAGAAATTCAAAACCTCCCTGAAGAATTTTGAGCCGGGAGGGGCAAATCCCCGGCTCATGTGATCCGTAAAAACTACCACCTCCCCTTCTTTGGGTTGAGGCCTTTCTTCAGACGGGTCAGGGGCACGATAAGACATGACCTCCTTTTTCGGCAGATGGCCAGACTTCACAAATTCAGACAGTTTACTCCTCGTGACTGTGGATGGGACCCAATTACAGGTCACAGGAGCTTTGGCCGCCTTAGGTGCCATGACAAAAATTAAGGCCCGTGACAAAATAAGAGGCTCCGGTTCAAATTTAACCCAGAGGAAAATAATTAAAACTAGTCAAAATGGCGGCTTAAGAAGGGGCCGAATGGTATATGGATGACTATTCGATGAATATTAAGCTGCTACAGGTATCAATGAGCAGTTAAGCATATTTGACAGAGGCAGTTTTTCACTTCCGGGTGGAACAAACAAGTTTCACAAGTTGCTGTTATCATTTCGGATCAAACAGCTGTTCTAAAAAGAAAATTTTCTAGACCTAGAACTGGTGCAGTTGAAGCTCAAGGGCTCGAATGGGGCTTCTGTGTGACATAAAGTGATCTATTTGCATTCAAAATGGGTGCAGAATATCTACCGCATCAGTTTTTACCATCTTCAAGATCAGAAGAGCAGAGGTGATGAAATCTATGGAAGGATCCTGATGAACAGAGAAGAATGCGAAGAACTCGAAGGTCTTGGTGTGGATCTATGAAGCAGGGAAGAGGGGACTTACAGATGTAGGAATAAAGCGAAGGGTCATTGCGTTTTTTCTAGTCAAACCAAGTTGATGCAGCGGCCAGAGTCGGTGAAGACGAAGAGATCTGTGACGGCGTCGGCGGCGGAGCTCGAGCGACAGAGAAGCATCGAGAGGAAGAGGATGATTGGAAGGAAGAGAATGGGAAGACCTAGGTCACGCCTATTTATAAGGAAAGGATAGCTGAGACGACGCGAGAAACAGGGAGATAAAAGTTATTATCCAGCGGCCCCGACGCCTTGGTTTTCGGACAGTCAGTAAAGGCAAAGATCCGTTGGAGGATACGATGAAATAAAGAATGAATTTAAGTAAGGATCATGTCACGGCGGGTTAATACGAATCCAAAAGATGACGTCATGGCGGGTTAAAGAAAACCTTTGCACAGCCAGAAGACTGAAGATTTACTTCTTAAGGTATTTTAAGATTGACATGAACAGGTTCAAATCAATCTGGGGTCTAATGTTGGGGATATAACTATTTGTGTAAGCCGCCCAGGAGGGGCCGGGTTACACAAAGAAAGCAAGATCTTGATAAGCTAAGAGTGAGTTATGAAGATCTTCAGAAGGAGCGCGATTCATTGCTTGCTCAACAAATCAGCGCGGCTCAGGAAGAATTTGTTCCTCCATGCTTAAAGTGCATTGAACGGGAATCTGCTAATTCCTCACCTGAACGTTCAAATGCTTCAATTGTCACAAATTCTTCACCTGCCTCTGCTATCACTAATTCCTCATCTGAGGACATTGCTAGTATCATTGACAATGCAGGGCTGAAGGAATTGTACATGATAGGCATGTACAAAAGCCTCAAAGGGCATCAGATTCTTTGTGATGTGCTTAAAAAGCAGATCCTCAACAGAAACCCTAGGAAAGAGGGTATTGCCTTTGAGAGGAAAATCAATGCCGATGGTACATACTTGAGCCCGAAAAGACCCCAAAACCTCATGGGTTGTCAGCAAAGGGACCTCCAGCTTGATCCATCCAACTTATCTGGCTTTACATGTGAATCTCCTCATTCTTCCGATGAGTCATTTGACTCCAACTATAAACTGTTCAAAAATCAGAATGGTGAAGTATTTGCTAGATATGTTGGCACTAACTGCAAGAACGGTTCCTGTTGGGGATATAACTATTTGTGTAAGCCGCCCAGGAGGGGCCGGGTTACACAAAGAAGACTCGCCAGATCGAAGCCTGTAATCAAGCATGAAGATGGCGGTTCAATAAAAGGGCTTAAGGCCCACAGGCGACTTAAGGCCCGTTGTAGCAAACCGCCACAATGGCATGACTTGTATCATAAGGTAGATTTAACTAGTCACCGAGCGGACATCTGTTTATAAGCCGTCGGGACTCAGAAGCCGCAGGCGTCAACCCGTATATAAGGGACGACTCTTTGGCGGCAAGGACAAGAAACAACTGATCGAGAGCCGGGCATAGCGTATCTCGCTCCCTGGTCATCGAAACATCAAGAAATACCAACCCAACTAGACGTAGGCTTTCCTCCACCGCAAGGGGCCGAACTAGTATAAAACCTCTCGTGTCCTTTGTCCCGATTAACCCCTTTAAGCTTCCTAGTTGCGATGGCTCCACGACTAAGTCCTTGCAAGAGGACATCTTCCGTGACAATTCCACGACAGTTCCCCTATGAAGAAAATCTGGGTTCCCAAAAGGTGCCTTGAAAGTCTTCAGGTGAATGTCCTCATGACACCACCTATGAAGAATAGGAACCCCAGATTAAATTCTTCATATGGACAAAATTCTTCATATGGATCCAAGTCCTCATACAGACCAAATTCCTCATATGGATCAAATTCCTCAAAAGGATCAAAGTCCTCATATGAATATCATTGTGCTAACAACTCTGTTTCGCAGGGTAGAGCTAAGGGCTATGAATATGTGCATTATTCTTCAAACCATTATGTTCATAAGTCCTCGAAGAATTTCTCTGCTTATTCATATGCTTACCCTAACCCCTCTTATGTGAAACGGAATGGTCTGGATTCTTTGCCGCCATTCTCTTATGGAGCTCGTAGAGTGATGAACTCTTTGCCACCCCTTCAGATGTGGGTGGTGAAGAAAAAGAACTAATATCTTCTGCAGGGTCAGGTCTACAGACGTGCTTTAACGTCTGTAATTTGCTGGGGGCCTGACAAAAATGCCTGATAGGACGCATGCTAATCATGAAGAAATGAACTTTCATTTCACACGTCCTCATACTGCTATATCTGTTTTACTGCTTGATGAAATTCATCTGATGAATTTGATATCATATTCTTCACTGATGAAGTATATGAGTTCGTAAGTTGCACTAATTCATCTGCAGGATGATCAACCCAAAGCCACTGAGTGGGTCCTCGATAGTGGATGTACAAATCACATGACTGGTGACAAGAATCTATTGATGGATGCTCCCTTATCACCATCGTGATCCAAGCATATCATCTTCACGACAAAGGCAAAAGTCGGTATTGGGTCTAGGTAAGGTTGCGATCACAAAGGATCGACACATGGACAAAGTCATGCTTGTTGAGTCCTTAGGATACAACCTTATGTCTGCCTCAATGCTTTGTGATCTTGATATGGTTGTTGTCTTTGGCAAGTATCGTGTGTTGTGGTTATGGAAGTGACAATTCCAAAGTCTTCAAGGCTTTAGGAGAGGAGACTTGTATATTGTTGATTTTTCTACAGGACCACAACCAGCCGTGTGCCTACTTGCAAAAGCTTCGTATATGGCTATGGCATCGACGACTTGGTCACGCAGCATGAGGAATCTGCACACGCCAGAAGAAGAAGCATGTCATTGGCATTGAGAATGTCAAATTCCTCAAGGATCACTTGTGTGGAGCCCGTGAAGTCGGAAAAATGACCAAGGCCAAGCATCCAACGAAAGACTATCATGACCACTACTCGACCATTCGAATTGCTTCACATGGACCTCTTTGGTCCTAATCATTACTCAGCAGTCACTAATGATGCATCTCTATATGGCTTTGTTATTGTTGATGATTACTCTCGTTACACATGGGTACACATTGTTACTTACAAACATGAAGTGCAGGAAGTCTTCAAACGATTTTCTTCGAGGGCTTCAACCAACTTTGGTGTGAAGATCAAGCACATCAAGAGTGACAATGGAACTGAGTTCAAGAATTCCGGTCTTGATGACTATCTTGATGAACTTGGTATTACTCATGAGTTATCTGCTCCTTATACTCCTCAACAAAATGGCATCGTGGAGCGCAAGAACAGAACTCTTGTTGAGATGGCTCGCACTATGCTTGATGAATACAAAACGCCTCATCGTTTTTGGATTGATGCAATTGATACTGCGTGCCACATCATCAATAGAGTATATCTTCACAAATTCTTCAAGAAGACTGCCTATGAACTCCTCACTGACAAGAAACCCAATGTGAGTTACTTCAAAGTCTTCGGTGCTAAATGTTGGATTAGAGATCCTCATCACAATTCTAAATTTGCACCAAAAGCACATGAAGGTTTTATGCTTGGTTACGGAAAGGACTCGCACACCTACAGAGTCTTCAACAATGTTCTTCACAAGATTGTTGAAACTGTAGATGTGCGGTTCGATGAAACTAATGGCTCGCAAAGAGAGCACCTATCCTCTGTGATAGATGAACCAGCACCTGAGGATTCTATCAAGTTCAAGGCGACTGAGGATGTCATTCCTACTGAAGAATCTGCTGAAGAAGTCATTCCAGAACATGAAGAACATCAAGCTAATGCACCTGAAGACAATGCTGAAGAAAATGCTGATCAAATTCCTCGACGACAACCAGCTCATCCTCGCGTTGCAAAAGAAGTGCAAGTTGAAAAGATCATCGATGACATTGAAGCACCAGGTCCTCTCACACGCTCAAAAGCTTCACATTTATCTAACTTTTGTGGGCACTATGCTTTTGTCTCTATCACAGAGCCCACTAAGGTAGATGATGCATTTCTGGAGCCTGAGTGGATTCAGGTCATGCAAGAAGAATTACATTAGTTCGAGCTCAACAACGTCTGGGAACTGGTCAAACGTCCAGATCCTCGCAAGCATAATATCATTGGCACAAAGTGGATCTACTGCAACAAGCAAGATGAAAATGGCCTTGTGGTGAGGAATAAGGCACGACTTGTAGCTCAAGGCTACACACATGTTGAAGGAATTGATTTCGATGAAACTTTTGCACCTGTTGCTAGACTTGAGGCTATTCGCATATTACTTGCTTATGCTAACCATCATGATATCACTTTATATCAAATGGATGTGAAAAGTGCATTCCTCAATGGTAAGCTTGAGGAAGAAGTATATGTTGCTCAACCCCCAGGCTTTGAAGATCCAAAGAATCTTGACAAAGTCTTCAGACTCAACAAGGCCCTCTATGGCCTCAAGCAGGCTCCTCGTGCGTGGTATGACACTTTGAAGGAATTCCTCATGAAGAATGGCTTGACACCAGGTTCACTCGACCCTACTCTCTTTACTAAATCTTATGATGGTGAATTATTTGTGTGCCAAATATATGTTGATGATATTATCTTTGGCTGTACTGACCAACGTTATAGTGATGAATTTGCCTATATGATGAGTGAAGAATATCAAATGTCTATGATGGAGAGTTGAAATTCTTCTTAGGTCTTCAAATTCGCCAACAACAAGAATGGCATATTCATATCTCGGAGAAATACCTCAAGGATGTTCGAGGAAATTCGCATGCAAGATTGCAAAGGCGTAAAATTCCTATGCCCACAAATGGCCATCTATGAACTGATGAAAATGATATTGACTACGATCACAAGGTATACCGCTCCATGATTGGTTCTTTATTGTACTTATGTGCATCTAGGCCAGATATAATGCTTAGTGTTTGCATGTGTGCCCGATTTCAAGCTACACCAAGGAATCACACCATAAGGCTGTGAAGCATATTCTTCGATATCTAGCTCACACACCAACACTAGGATTATGGTACCCCAAGGGCTCGCTTTTGATCTCATTGGATATTCGACTCGACTATGCTGGTGATCGTGTGGACCGCAAGTCAACATCTGGTACTTGTCATTTCCTCGACGATCTTTGGTCCGTTGGTCCTCAAGAAACAGAATCACGATCACTATCTCATCGCGGAAGCTGAGTACATTACTGCTGGTTCTTGCTGTGCTCAATTGCTGTGGATGAAGCAAACTCTCAAGGATTATGGCATCAACGTGAAGAATGTGCCTCTCTATTGTGACAATGAGAGTGCCATCAAGATTGCTCACAACCCAGCCAGACTCAAGACAAAGCACATTCAGATTCGCCATCATTTTCTTCGTGATCATGTGTTGAAGGGCTTACATTTCTATTGAGCATGTGAAGACCAAGAACAGCTAGCCGATATCTTCACAAAGTCCTTGGATGAGAAGAGATTTAGCAAGTTGCGTGTGAGCTAAATATCTTAGAGTCTTCGAATGTTCTTTGAAAAGGACACTCATCCTAACACTTATGCAAAATTGATGACTTAGATGTGCAACACATGCAGAAACGTTTTTCTTCAAATCAATGAAGGATAACACTCTAAGTGTGAAGAAATTAATGAAGAATTTGATTCTCAGAACCCTACGACAATTATACGCGGTGTCTGAAATCATCATTCTTATACGGTGGGTCACGCCACCACCAAAGTTGAAAATCTTCAATTTGAGTTTTTCCTCAGTTTTTTTTGAAATTCCTCGGTTGTTCAAATTCTTCATCTTTGCAAAATCTTCACTGTTTCCATAATTTTTCTTCTTTGGCTAGGGAAAATCCATCCTACCACCCGGTGGTAGTTACCCCACATGTCTCATATCCTACCATATGGTACTATATATACAATTTTATTATTTTAAATAGTTCATATACTATATCTATGATATTTCAAAGCAAGTTACATGAAAAATTGCATATAAGCCCCATAGTTTTTGTTATATTTGTAAAATACGTATATATTTGTACGTAAAAAGAGCATACTCAAAAATGTTACATACTACCTAAAATTAGTATATATACTACCTAATCATTGTTATATACTACATATTACACGCATACATACTCTCGGTTTCGACAGATACTACATACAACATACAAAACGCAAGTGGTGGTAACTACCACCGCTTGTAGGAAACATTTGTCCTATATATATATATATATATATATATATATATATATATATATATATATATATATATATATATATATATATATATGGTTTATGTCCTCTACAACATTCACTTATGGCTATTTCTTCAAGTTGCATTTTTGCTAAGTGAATGTGATCGGACCCTTCCCCTCTATGCTATACTCAACCCAATCTATTCACAAATTCTTCATGTGCGTTCTATTTGAAACTTGTTCAAAGTCTTCACTGTGTCCTTGTCACCAAGAATTTGCGAACGAACTTTTAACTTATCTTGTCCAAAATTTTCGCTTTGCCGCTCAAACCGCTCCGATCCCACGATAGACTTATCTATTCACCCACGATCTAACACGATCTCCACTTTTCAAGACGTGGGTGACACATGTCATGCGAATGAGAAGGGTCAGGCACTTTCGTCCCTAAATCTTCGGCGAACAGTTTTTCATCGCGACTATAAATACCCCTCACCCTTTCCTCACTTCCTTTACTCCGCCGATCTCTCTCCCGCCGAGCTTCAAACCCTAGCGCCGCCGCTACTCTATCGTCAGCCGTTAGGAAGAGCTTCATTGCCTCGACTCGTCATCCGTCATTGCATTTCGCCACCGGTTATGGAAATCTTCACTCCGCCGCCGCCGCTGTCTTCCTCCGCCAAGTTAGGGCGTGAAGATTTGCATCGATTTAACTTCACCTCTCCACCTCACGCTTCGTCGTGTTGTTCGTCCAGGGTAATTAAAAGTTACTTTTACTGCCCTCTTTGATTCAATTTTTCTCTACAAAATCTTCAAAGTTGTTTTATTCTTCAAATCCTCACACACAAAACACCTCACTAGTCAACTGTTCTTGATTCATTTCTCTAAGCATCATTTTTCTTCAAGATTCCTCAATTGTGTGGATCTTCGATCTATACAACTCTGGAACCTAAGACAAAGAACGCTTAGTGAAATTCTTCAAGACTCATCTCGTCAAATTCCTCAAACTTGTTCTTTTGAAAACCTTTTGAGAACGATATGACCTCTCCAAATTCCTCGCAACTATACTGCTCACACAGTACTCATGTCCGCTCTGAATCACTAGGTTCTCATCAACTTAACTCATTTGCAGCTGCCTCGAAGAAAAGTTGCACACTTCTTCGTGAGAATTCAATTATTCAAATTCCTCAATCAAGAATATGGCGACGGTAAGAAGCCACGTAAAGGAGGAAAGAAGCCCGAGGTCATGACTGCTTTTGAAATACCCGAGGACATCTATGTCGACTATTGCACCTAATGAGGCCAAGTTCGAAAGGAGAATAAAAATCAGCGCAAGGTGCGATACAGAGGATTGAAAGGAGATGGGCAAGAGAATGGAGGAGTACAGGTATGTTACTCCAAAGTATATGAAGAAATTCGCACTTAATCCTCCATGCCCAAGAGCTCCATTGGCACTGCCAGTAGTCAACCCCACCAAAGATCAAGCGTGGTGAGGATTTTGTCAAGAATGGGCCAAGCGCCAAGCCAAGTTGGCTAGACAAGCCAAAGAAACAAGAAGGAAATTCAATGAAGACTCTTCTCTGCTGCTGCCACCGAGGCCTCTGTCAAGCCTAGGAAATCAATGGCTAAGAAGCCCACAAGACAAGCCAAGTGCTTCACCAACAAGGCCCTCACGGCCTAGTTCTCAAAGAATGCCCTCACGGCCAGAATCTTCAAAGCCCTCTCGCCGCCCTCATGCTGCTCCTGCTCCTCCAAAATCCTCAGCTCCTCCTCCAAAGTCCTCACCTGCCGCAAAGTCCTCAACACTGCATCCGCCACGCCAAAGGATCAGAGGCATCTTTATTGCCTCCGTGTCTCAACAAGTTCCTCACCTGCACCAAATTCTTCATCAGCCCCACTGCTGAAGACAAAGGCAACGGCCGGACGAGGTCCTCGCCAAGTCCTAAGAAGAAATAGGTTGCCTTCCAAGTGCCATCCGACGATGAAGTCGATGATGATGAACTTGCGAAAATCATCGAGATGACAAGTCGTACGCATAGAGCCAAAGGCACAAATGTGCCAACGCGATTGATCCTAAGTTGATCCTCGATTATATTGATCTTTGGCACAAGGATCCAAACACTCCTATGCCTGATTTCCATTTGACTCCTGGACAAAGTCACCTGCTGACCCATTTCATCTGTGAAGAAAAATGGAAATTTGAGAAGGCCAGGCAGATCAAGAAGGCTCGATTCAGAAAGAGAAGTCTCGAGGAAAACGTTGTCAAAATGACAACCGATGAACTCATCAAAATTCAGTCTGAAATCAAAGCCCTCAAATACAACTTCAACGCTTACTATGCTGATTGGCAGGAGCCAAAGTCAGTTTTGTTAAACCGACCAAAAATTCACCTCCAATGTTGCAGCTCCAACGCAACAGAAATTCCTCAGTCAAGCTTCGCCAAAGAAACTGAAGAACATGCCAAGACTTGCTGATGACTTTCAGATCGCTGAAGAAAATGATAGTTCCAGGCTGATGACCCATTCCACCACCAAGAAATTGCCAGGGCATCCACTAGTGGTGCGCCTTAAGAAAATGAAGAAGTCAGGGCAACTGCATCAGTTGCTCCTGAAGCAAATCAACTAGATTCCTCAGCTCCTCCTGCGCATACACCAACTCCTATCCTTCCATCTGCATCAGATGTGAAGAAGACCAAGGCTGCAGAGCGAGCTGCTGTGAAGAAAAGGAAAACATCAGCTGCTTCAGATTCTTCAACTCCGAAGAAAATGAAGCCTATGACTAGCTCGTTTGAAAATCCCATTGATGCTATTCCGATCTCAACCATGCCATCAAAGGACCTTGTTCCTTTTGGTGAATAATATGTGATCCCTAACGGATCTGATGAAGAAAATCATTCTGCTGCTTCGTCAGAGCAGATTGATGAAGAAATTGAAGTGGATAAAATCCCTTCAACACCAGTTGTTTCCTCGCCTATGCCTCAGTTCACAGCTGAAGAGGCTGGCATTAAAGAATTGGAAGATGAAGACGTGGATATTGGATGCACTACGCCAGTGATGAATCATGACTTTTGGGAAAGTCAGCAACCTAATTCTCCACTCTTCACCCCACTACAACAAATACCTCAGTCCCCTGCACCAACTGCTCAAATGGGCTCAAGAAACTCATCCCACCTCGTCATGCATGAAGAAATTCCAGCCACTAGTGTGAAGAAACCGCCGCTGCTGATCCTTTGAACACGCAGATCGCCATCGAAGAGGAACCAGAAATTCCTCACCAAGAACCTGAGATTGCGATTCTCAAGTCGTGATGCAACTCATCGACACTCCACCGCCAAAGCCAAAGAATCCATTCTCAACGAAGCAAAAGTTCAAGGCTGAAGATTTCTTCGGCGAGCATGTGTTCTTCACAGATTACAACCCCTATGGTTCTGCTCGCATAAGGAAGAGGCGTTTCTGGACGGCCAGCCAGGCCAATTTCCATTCCTCTGTGCTGTTCAACAAAGATAAAGTCTTTGATCATGCACACATTCCTCATGTGGACATGGAATCTCTGCTAGGCTTTGAGCCAGTCCTCAGTGTTCTTCACGACGCTGGATTGTTGAATTTCTGCACTGACATATGTGATTGGAATGAAGAACTCATTCTTCAGTTCTTTGCGACGCTGCACATCACAGAGATTCTCAAGATGTGAACTCATGGGTGCTGGATGGATGTCGAAAATACTCACTACAAGGCACCCAAGAATCAATTGCTTCATGCCCTCCCACTCAGCCCTCCCTTGACGGTGCTCGCTATGCCTACAAAGGAACCTGAGCTTACAAATCATTACATGCAAGTGCCGATGAAGCCTTTGAAGCCGTGGCAGGCTCCTCAAACCAAATTCCTCGTCAAGGAATTATCAGATGTGCCTCGGACTGTCTATCGCATTCTGACAAAGACAATGAGTCCCATCAAAGGCCACCACTCAAATGATGAAGAAGTCGTTGGCATCATGAAGAATATGTGTCGGTGTCAAAACCGGCGGATCTTGGGTAGGGGGTCCCGAACTGTGTGTCTAGGCTGATGGTAACAGGAGACAAGGGACACGATGTTTTACCTGTGTTCGGGCCCTCTCGATGGAGGTAAAACCCTACTCCCGCTTGATTAATATTGATGATATAGGTAGTACAAGAGTGGATCTACCACGAGATCAGAGAGGCTAGACCCTAGAAGCTAGCCTATGGTATGATTGTTGTTCGCCCCATGCACTAAAAACCTCCAGTTTTATATAGACATGGATAGGGTTAGGGTTACACGAGTCGGTTACAATGGTAGGAGATCTACATATCCGTATCGCCAAGCTTGCCTTCCACGCCAAGGAAAGTCCCATCCGGACACGGGATGAAGTCTTTAATCTTGTATCTTCATAGTCCAGGAGTCCGGCCAACGGTGATAGTTCGGCTATCCGGACACCCCCTAATCCAGGACTCCCTTAGTAGCCCCTGAACCAGGCTTCAATGACGATGAGTCCGGCGCGCACATTGTCTTCGGTATTGCAAGGCGGGTCCCTCCTCCGAATACTTCATAGAAGATTTTGAACACAAGGATAGTGTCCGGCTTTGCAAAACAAGTTCCACATACCACCGTAGAGAGAATAACCTTTGAACAGATCTGCTGACGTATTCCGGGCGTGACATCACACCACGGCCAGCCTTTATACAAATCGCTTTTATCGTTCCACCTCGGTAGCTTAGCGAGGCGGTTTCTTCGCACGCCTTATCGAGCGGAGATCGTGCCCCCCTTATTCTGGGGTCCTCATCAATACGAGTGTGGGTAACCCAAACGCGCCATTGATTATGGCGCTTGGGAGATAAGCGAGTTTTACCAGTCAAGGGGACACATAGCTTCGTTCATTCCATATAAGGGATAAGGATCCACCTTTAACCCACGCCTTCTTCCTCCTTTGTTCATCCATTTCCAAGACTTGAGCTCCAAATACCAAGTCCGCACATCCCACCTCAACCTTATCCAACCATGTTCGGAGCGGAGGCAGTGGATGGCCTCCTCCGTCACGGAGGGGCACATCAAAAGCTGCGGAAAGCCGGATACTTGTCCGGCGACATCGCAGGTCGGCTCCCCAACAAGGCAGCTCATCCCACCCCCAGCCCCATGAGAGGGTGGTGTTCCTCCCCACTTCCTCCGCTGGACTAGGGTTTCCACTTCACCCATTCGTCCCCGGGCTCATGTTCTACTACGGCCTAGATTTCCATGATCTAGCCCCAATTTCATCCTCAACATCTCGGCGTTTATCGTCAGGTGCGAGGCCTTCCTTGCATCCAGCCCCACTTCGCTTATGGCTGAAGACCTTCAATGTCAAGCCAAGGTAGTGGGCGCCGCTGCTGGAGTGCGGAGGTGCCATGCTCGGGCAAGATGGCCAACGCCCTATGGCTCGAGGGCTCCTTTGTGGAGACCATAAAGGGTGGCAATCGGGTGGTTCTACATCACCAAGCCGCGACTCTCAATGGGCAGCGGCCCCGAATTCGATCAGGCTTCCCCACATGGCTCACATCATGGAAAGAGACGGCCTGACGTGGGTGATTCGAAGAGCTGTCCGGACTCCAAACCTGCGTCCAAACCTGGTGGACAAGGATCTCAAGCTTGTCAACATAATCCGGTGATGCTCATCCGCCGGATTCTCCCATGCCAAAGAACGGGCCTTCAATTTGTGGAGTTTGATCCAGCACAACACCAAACCTTGAGCCGCTCTTCACACTCACGCACGAAGATGCCCGGAAGGTGCTGCTCAAGGGCGCCGGCTCCCGTGATCCGCCACCAAGATCGCGGGATTCAGCTCGCAGCGCCAAGCCAGCGAGGTGTTATTTTACCCTTTATGGGACTCTTTTTTCATAGTTTGACTCTATGCGGATCTAAAACTCCCTAACATTTGACAGATCGGTGATGACGTCCCGACAGATTGGCTGTCCGCCTCTTGTCGAAGACCCAGCGGACGCCTGATTGACGGGTTAGCTGGCTCCGCACCTCACATGGTGCCGAGAAGAAGGCTAAGAAGAAGGCCACGGAACTCAAAGGAGCTCCCGCGCCAGTGTTGTTGGACTCATCGTCCGATGACTCGAGGCGGAATCCTCCCCGAGGACGAGGAGGAGGAAGAGCCTCTCCCCGGGGAGAGAAGAAAAGGAAGGTCGCCCCGACTGGGGAGGTCGGAGGGTCCAAGAAAGGAAGGACCCTTCCTCCGGACTTCTCCACCAACGCCGACAACGACGAGGAGGATTGGCCACCGAGGGCCAAGCCCCTGGCAAGATCGTAAGTGTCCGGACCCCGAAATAGCTCATGACTTTTTATTTGTCGTGATAGTGTCTTCTAACGCCAATATAACCATGCAGCCTGCCCTTGCCGCTTGCCGAAGCGGCTCCTCGATTCGCCGGATGTGAATAGCACTTCACTTCCGACCGCCTCTCATCGTGATGCGCATTTACACCGCGGTAGAATCCCAAAAGGGCCCAACCAGGAGGAGGTGGTCCCGAGGCGCCAAGAAGCGACCTCCCTGACTCGGCGCAAAGGGGCTAAACCCTAGAGGGCTCTAAGTCTGCCCTGTGCCGGACTCCGCATCGAACCTTCATGGTTCCAAGTCCGCAAGCGCCCTTCGAAGAATGGTAAGACTGCGACGCCGGTGACCTCCGTCCATCCGGAGGCACCAGATAGCTTGCTGGAGGCGCTTAACGGCGCTTCCATCGACGAGGAGCACCGCACTATTATGAGTGTGGTGATCCAGAAAGTTCAGTCCGCCAAGAGCGGGCTGACTGAAGCCTGTACCATCCTTCTAACTGGCTTTGAGGTAAGTTTAGAATATGTAAAAATATTACCGCATAGACAGTAGACCCTGATGCTTAGTTCGGTGTTCAGAAAGAAAACCATACTGAGGATCTAAAAAGATATACGCATGAGTCTAACATAAGTATGTCAATATGGGAATTCAGGCTGCGCTTGCTGACCTCCGCCAGACCGATCCTGGAGGTCAATGCATTGAAGCAGAGCCTCGAGCGGTCCGAGAACGAGCTCGGCCTTGCCAAGAAGCAGCTCGAGGACAAGGAAGGTAAGTAATACCTTCTTAAAGTAATACCTTATAGAAAGGATTTGGTTGCAAAAATGACAGGACTACCGTGGGTATTGTAGGGGCCACGAACAAGGTGGCGACCCTAAAGGAAGCGGTGTCCACGGCCGAAAGCAAAGCGGCCGCGGAGCGCACCGAGCGAGAGAAGCAGGAGGCGCGGGTAGCGAAGGTGCGGCAAGAGCTCCGGTGTAACATCCCAAATTTTCAATTTGGAATGTTATACATTAGGTCATCATGCATATCATATTTTCTCGCATTTTTCCGATCCTAGAAAATTTCACGCAACTCAAGGACCCTCGGAGAGAGTTGGAGATTTCATTATTTTCATATTTGGGATTTCTCAAATTTTGAAAAATAGGATCATTTGGATTTATTTATTTATCTTCAAAAGTTTTTCCGATAAAAAAATTTAAGAGAGGGAATAATATGACTTTCCCAACATTTAGGAAAAATGAAGATTTAATAAATAAATAAAATTTTGGTTTTTGAAAGTTTATTTGCTTTAGGGAAAAAAATGAGCATTTTAAAAAATATGCATTTTTGCCCCGTTTTAAAGTTCATTTTGTTCGACTCATTTTTAAGAGTCGGGGAAAATTAATTTTATTTAATTTGGAGTTTGTTTGGTTTTATTTTTAAATCGTTTCGTTTTTATTTAAAAAAAAAAGCGTGCATACCCTTTGGGCCAAAGGCCCACTGCCCAAAGAATGCCCAAAGCCTTTCCTCCTCAAGGCTCCACATGGAGGAGTCCGCCACCCGCCACGCCGAGTCCGCTCACCACGCCTCACCAGGTGCCCCCTCCCCAAGGCAGCGGACCCTCCCTTTATAACCCCAGCCCCCTCTCCTCCTCACCGCTACCCGCACCCTTAACCCGAGCAGCCGCCGCCACCGCCCGCCGCCGCCGCCCGACGTCGCCACCCGCCACCCGCCACCACCGCCGCCCGACGCCTGACCCCACGGAGCCTGAGCCCCGCCGGCGATCACGGGAGGTAGCCACCACCACCCACCCCGGTCCGGTTTTATTCCAAAACCGATCCGGTTTTTCTTCGTTGTTCGGTTTTTGAAAAAAAACCTAGATTGGTTTTTTTTCGGTTTTATTATTTAGTGAACGCTCACCGACCCGCCGCTTTTAATGAACGTGTTCGCCGGTTAGTTTGTATTAACGAACGTCCGCTCGTTAACTGCTCGTCGTTTTTCTTTTAATTGATTTAATCCGTTATTTTCCGAATTCGATTTCGATCCAATCTTCAAATCAGTTTATTTTCTCGCCGCTTATCGGAATCAGGTGATTCAAGCGCCTGGTGTTTCGTTTCGAAACCACCGTTCCGACTAACCCACTTAAACCAAGTTTTGCTACTGTAAATTTTGACCTAGTTTCAAATTGCTAAAACCGAGTCGATCTCCATGTAAACATTATAGTACACGCACTTTTGCGATAGTTAGATCGTTGTAAGCCCTTTGTTTGATTGAATGAAGTGATTTTGTGTGCATTTGCTCATGTGCATTTGGGTAGTGATTCCCTTAGACCTCATTCTATTCTTAATTTCTCGCCTTTTCTAAACCCATCGATGCCTCCAGACGCGACCCGGTTCGCTTTTCCCGCCAGAGATCACCCAATTGATTCAGCAGAGAACACCTTGATTCAAACATTGGTGCGTAACCAGGCAACAACAACAACAACAACAACAACAACCCACCACCACCACCACCATGGATCACTTGACTCGCTTCTTAGACTGAATCCGCCGTTGTATTCCAAAGAGCACCGAGCCGATTGTAGCAGTATGATTGGCTCCAAAGATAGGAAGGAGTTGACCACCGCAGGATGCACAGATGGAGAAAGAGTGAAGTTTGCAGCACATCAGCTTGAAGGACCCGCAGCAAAGATGGTGGGAGAATTTACAGCCACTTACCCTCAGAGACACCGCCACATGGGATCAATTTCAGCAAGCTTTTCGACCGCCCATGTTTCAAAGCAGGAGCTATGGCCATGAAGAAGCGTGAGTTTCGCAACTTACGCCAAGGAGGAAGGATCATGGCAAGATGTGGATGATTTTAGTAAGTTAGCACGCTATGCCCCGTATGACGCTACATGACGCGCGCTAAACAGAGAAGTTTCTAGAAGGACTGAATGATGAGTTCAGATGCCGTTAATGGTAGCAAGTTTCAACAACTACCAGAGTTGGTAGACCGAGCCCTCATGATTGAAGGAAGAAGCAAAGAATTGAGAACTGCAAGCGGAAGTATGGACAGGGAAAGTATAACTCGAGCTCAGCAGAAGCCTCATATACCCCTAAATCAGAATTCAGTTTCAGATACCCATGGAGGAGGTAATTCACATAACCATAATGGCACTAAGAATGGGAACGGAATGGAGGAAGCAATGGACAGAATCGCACCAACCCGTCAACACCATCCAAGGTAGACCTGAGTCACATCACTTGTTTTAAGTGCCGCAAGATCGGCATTATGCAAATGACTATCCGTAAGGCCGAATGGAAATGGCAATGGAAGCTCGAAAGAAGCCCAACCCTTTCAACAGGGGATGTGAACCACATTGATGTGGAGGAGGTTGAAGATCAGCCCGATGCAAGAATCGGTAAGTTTTGGTTAAGTCATTTATCGCAGTTGTTCTTTTCGACATCGATGCATCGCATTCATACATATCAAAGGGATTTGTGGATAAGTACAATTTACCGACCCAAGCACTTAGGTCACCCATGCTAGTAACCTCACCCGAGCAGTAATACATGGCTAGTAAATGGTGTGATCGATCGCCATTGAGGATTGGACACTATGTTTTCCCCTCAGACCTAATAGTTCTGGAATCCCAAGGATTTGATGTAATATTAGGAATGGATTGGTTATCGAAGTATGGAGGGAACATAGATTGCACCACAAAGTCAATTTTGCTCACCACCCCAGAAGGAAGAAGGATCAAGTACGTATCTCGACACGAGCCGAGGAGAACGCAAGTAAATTGCTTATCAGGAGTGGTGCAGGAAGAAGTACCAGTGGTAAAGGATTTTCCTGATGTATTTCCGGAAGAGTTGCCAGGAATGCCACCGGATAGAGACATTGAGTTTTTGATTGAGCTGTTACTGTGAACAGACCAATATCAAAGCGACCATACAGGATGCCCGCACAGATTTGGCGAAATCAAGAAGCGATTAAGGAATTGTTGGATAAAGGTTTTATACGCCCAAGTTCTTCACCTTGGGGATCACCCGTACTGTTAGTGGAGAAGAAAGATGGATCCCTAAGAATGGTTGTTGATTATCGTGGATTAAATGAAGTAACAATCAAGAACAAGTACCCACTACCAATGATAAATGATTTGTTTGACCGTTTGCAAGGAGCTAAAGTGTTTTCCAAGATCGATTTACGATCAGGGTGCCATCAGCTTGAATATTCGGGAGCAGGATATACCCAAGACAGCGCTTACTACTTAGATATGGACTGTATGAGTATACCGTTATGTTATTTGGACTGACTAACGCACCAGCCTATTTCATGAACCTGATGAACAAAGTGTTTATGGAGTTTTTGGATAAGTTCGTCGTGGTGTTCATTGATGACATTTTGATTTTCTCAAGGATGAAGAGGAACACAAGGAACATTTATGATTGGTTTTGGAGAAATTGAGGGAACACCGCTTATATGCCAAGTTCAGAAATGTGAGTTTTGGCTAAAGGAAGTTGGATTTCTTGGACATGTTATATCCGGAGAAGGAATAGCAGTTGAACCCACAAAGGTTGAGACCAGAATCAAATGGGAAGCACCAACGACAGTTGGAGAGATTCGAGTTTCCTTGACTCGCAGGATACTACCAAGATTCATTGAGAATTTCTCAAGGATTGCAAAGCCTATGACAGAATTGTTGAAGAAGGATAACAAATTTATATGGACCGAGGATCATGAGGCAAGTTTTCAGGAGTTGAAGAAAAGATTGGTTACCTCACCAGTTAATATTGCCGGATCGGACCAAGGATTATGAGGTGTATTACACGCTTCACGCCGAGGACTTGGAGTAGTGCTTATGCAGGAAGGAAGAGTTGTTTCAGTATGCTTCACGACAACTTAAGCCTCACGAGTTAAATTATGCCACACATGATTTGGAGTTGGCAGCCACAGCATGCTTTGAAGACATGGAGACATTTTCTCATTGGAAATCATTGTGAAGTATACACAGATCACAAGAGTTTGAAGTACATCTTCACACGTATGAATTAAATCTCGATGAGAGAGATGGTTAGAGCTTATCAAGGATTATGATATGAGATTGCATTATCACCCCGAAAGGCTAACGTTGTAGCAGACGCATTGAGTCGTAAGAGCCACGTCAATACTCTAATGATGGGAGGAATACCAAATGAGTTAGCTGAGGACCTTTGAGAGCTATGTTTGGAAATAGTTCCGAAAGGCTATGTAGCAGCATTGGAGATTTAGTCAACACTAATGGACAAAATCAGAGAAGCCCAAAAGGCAGATAAGGAAGTTGCCTCTATAAAGGAGAAAATGAGCAAAGGAAAAGCTAAAGGATTTCGTGAGGATGAGCACGATACCCTATGGTTTGAGGACCGTGTTTATGTACCAAATAACTCGGAGATCAGGAAGTTGATTTTGCAAGAAGCTCATGATTCACCCTATTCGATTCACCCAAGAAATACCAAGATGTATTTGTATTTGAAGAATACTTTCTGGTGGACCGGAGTGAAGAAGGATATTGCGGAGTATGTAGCAGTTTGCGATGTATGTCAGAGAGTAAAGGCAGAACATCAGAAGCCAGCAGGATTGTTACAACCATTGCCGATACCCGAATGGAAGTGTGATAAATTAGGCATGGATTTCATCACAGGTTTGCCAAAGACTCGTTCAGGATATGACTCGATATGGGTTATAGTCGATCGCTTAACGAAGGTAGCTCATTTCATTCCAAATAAGACTACCTATAGCAGTGCTAAGTTGGCAAAGATATACATGACCAGAATTGTGTGTTTACACGGAGTTCCGAGGAGTATTGTATCGGATAGAGGAACCCAATTTACCTCAAAATTTTGGAACCAGCTTGCACTAAACATTGGGAACCAGACCGAATTCAAGACAGCTTTTCACCCACGTAATCGATGGATGATGACAGAGAGTCAATCAGATTTTGGAGGATATGCCGAGAGCTTGTGCACTAGATTATGGATCCAGTTGGGATGATAATTTGTCGATGCAGAATTTTCTTATAACAACAGCTACCAAACCAGCTTGAAGATGGCACCTTCGAGGCTCAGATGGAAGGAGATGCAGGACACCGTTGTCATGGGACTAAATGGGAGATCGCCAATTGTTTGGACCAGATTTGATTAAGGAGCCCGAATGAAGGTTGTTGATTCGAGATAGGCTCAAGGTAGCCCACCTGCATGTAAGAGCTATGCAGATTTAAAGCGCAAAGCGATTGAATATGAAGTTGGAGACAGAGTATATCTTAGAGTATCCCCGCTCGAGGAGTTAAGCGCTTTGGAGTTAAAGGAAAATTAGCACCACGCTTTTGTTGGACCGTATAAGATTTTGCAACGCATGGGGAAGTTGCTTATAAGCTGGAATTGCCGTAAGGACTGTCAGAGTTCATGATGTATTCCACGTTTCTCAACTCAAGAAATGTCACTCGAGATAGCAGAGATACCGCTAAGAGACACAAGGCTCGAAGCAATTCAGTTGAAGGATGACTTAACATATGAGGAAAACCAGTCAAGATTCTCGATTATGCTAGCAGAGTTACTCGCAAAGAAGGTTATCAAGTTTTGCAAAGTTCAAAGGAGCCACCACATCAAGATGAAGCCACCGGGAAAGAGAGGAAGTTTTGCTCAAGGACCACCTCACCTATTTTCTAGTTAACCCGAATCTCGAGGGCTAGATTCATCTTATAGGTTTGTAACATCCCAAATTTTCAATTTGGAATGTTATACATTAGGTCATCATGCATATCATATTTTCTCGCATTTTTCCGATCCTAGAAAATTTCATGCAACTCAAGGACCCTCGAGAGAGTTGAGATTTCATTATTTTCATATTTGGGATTTCTCAAATTTTGAAAAATAGGATCATTTGATTTATTTATTTATCTTCAAAAGTTTTTCCGATAAAAAATTTAAGAGAGGGAATAATATGACTTTCCCAACATTTAGGAAAAATGAAGATTTAATAAATAAATCAAATTTTGGTTTTTGAAAGTTTATTTGCTTTAGGAAAAAATGAGTATTTTAAAAATATGCATTTTTGCCCTGCTTTAAAGTTCATTTTGTTCACTCATTTTTAAGAGTCGGGAAAATTAATTTTATTTAATTTGGAGTTTGTTTGGTTTTGTTTTTTAAATCGCTTGCTTTTTTTTAAACGCGTGCACTCGCTCGGGCTAAAGGCTCACCGGCCCAATACCACCGCCTCTTCCTCAAGGCTCCCTCCAGACGGGAGGAGTCCCGCCGCCCACCGCCGAGTCCGCTCGGCCATGCCCCCCGCCGCGTGCCCTCCCCAAGGCACCGGACCCTCCCTTTATAACCCCAGCCCCTCTCCTCCTCACCGCCTTCGCCTCTAACCCGAGCTGCTGGCTCAAGGACGCCACCGCCTGACGCCGCCACCACGCCACCCGCCACCGCCGCCTGACGCCTCGACCTGCCGGAGTTCGGTTCTGTCGGGCGACTCACGGAGGTAGCCACCGCGCCCCCACCCCGTCCGTTTTATTCCAAAACCGATCCGGTTTTTCTTCGTTGTTCGGTTTTTTTAAAAAAACCTAGATTGGTTTATTTTTTCGGTTTTATTATTTAGTGAACGCTCACCGACCCGCTCGTTTTAATGAACGTGTTCGCCGGTTAGTTTCTGTTAAGGAACGTCCGCTCGTTAACTGCTCGTCGTTTTTCTTTTAATTGATTTAATCCGTTATTTTCCAAATTCGATTTCCGATCCAATCTTCAAATCAGTTTATTTTCTCGCCGCTTATCGGGATCAGTGATTCAAGCGCTGGTGTTTCGCTTTCAAACCACCGTTCCGACTAACCCACTTAAACCAAGTTTTGCTATCAAATTTTGACCTAGTTTCAAATTGCTAAACCGAGTCGATCTCTCTCGACTTTCGACTTTCGCTGCTTTATTTGATTCGATTCTTTTGCAACCAGGGTTCTTAAGTTGAACTCTCTCGTTAGATCTTTTATTTGAGATTTCCTGTGCATTAGATGAGTACTTATTGTATGCTTGTTGTTTGTCTGCGTTAGATCACCCGGAGTGCGCCGCTTGTTACTTCAATCTCTAGGTCTCATGGATCATCAGCAAGGCAAGTAACACTTGATCATATCTTTTCTACTACCCAGTTTTATTGCATTAGATCAAACCTCAAACACTTGCATGTTTAGGATCAGCTTAAACTGTGGGATGGGAAGTAGATTGAGGTAGTACCTATTACCTGTTTTACTTATGAAACCTTGGGAGTTACTTCTACGCTTGCTTATTATGCCGCTATGCTAGTAGACGGATTGGGTGAGTGAATATCCATGACAGATGTGAGATTGTTAATTAATGGTTTATCTAAGGTGGCAACCTAAACACACATCCGGGTGGATTGAGGCACCTGGTTTCTATCAGACTTGCCTGATTTCTTCGGACCGCCACCTGTGCTCTAAGGGATCATGAGATTATTTAAACTAGAAAGTTCCGTGTGCAGCCACAAGCCAATATGGGCTCGCATAGTTGAGTAAGTTGTGCGAACTCTTACGGGTAGGCTAGCTGATGTAGGGGATGTAGGTTGGTACGGTCTACCCACATGTAAGGTGCTAGTGCTTCGAAAGATTGTGTCTCGGTCATCCGCTTCTCAAACACCATGTTGTGCGAGAACCAAGCGGAGGCGATCGAGTCTTGTGGGGAAAAGTGCTAAACCTCTGCAGAGTGTATAAACTAATCATGATTAGCCGTGTCCCCGTTATGGACGTTTGAGTATCTAGTACTTAAATATCATGTGAATCTCAACATGTTACTTCTAATAAATGTTATTGGGTTTTAATGAGTACTTTTAATTGGGATTGAGGATGTCTGTCAACCATTCTCAATGTTTAACAACCACCATGATAGTTAAATAAAATTATTCCTTTGTTGTAGGGAAAACTAGCTTTGTGCAAAAATGTAACCGAGAGCTTTACCACCAGCCATATATGCATGTAGTGTAGGCTTATTCCTTCATTACTCTCTATGTGTTACATTGCCAAGATATTCCATGTGTCGACCTGTTGGCTGCAACTTTCACGCTATGCACTTTTCGCATTTATTTAGTAAGGTGTTAGGTCGTGGTTCTATACTCAAGGATGCCGATGGAGTTGATGGACTCACTTATCTTCCAAGCCTTCCGCTATTATTATTAGATGGCCTTAAGCCATATTATTGTAATAAGTTCCCTTGTGGACAACATTGTAATAAGTGTGTGATTGCTACTCGCTATAAATCCTTCAAGTACTGTGTGGTGTCAAGATTATCGATCTAGGGATGACACCGAGCACGTAGACTTGATCCATTCGGTCCGGTCGCTAGATCCGGCTCGTGGAAAAACACGAGTTTGGAGGTGACTCAAGACTCGAGAGTTCGAGCTCGCCTCGGCTCTTGAGAGTGCCAAAGCCGCTAAGGTCAAGCCAAAAATCCCTCCGAAATTTGAATCATTAAAGAAGATAGCGGCGGTAAGGCATTCTTTATGCAAAGCAAGCATGTGAAAGTGAATTATCTATTACTTACCCGAACCGAGCTCTCCAGAGCATTCGCAGATCTGCCCGAGTGTGTCCGATGCTGCCGTGTTCTACCGCGCCAAGGAGGGAGCTCGACGGAAAAGGTGTTCTGGTCTCAAGATGTCGAGGCCGGACATCCGTACCCTGAGCGACCAAATGAAGCAGCTGTTCGAGCTCCACTAGGTCGCCGAACAGGCCATGAAGGGCCTCATAATTCGGCCAGGCCATTGGAAGCCATGCCCGGAGCTACTTCAGTTAGTGCGGGCGCGTGGACACCTGTCCATGGATTGAAGTCATCAAGCGCCCATCTGCATTGAAGGTGCCTGTTGGCCCTTGCCCGCGCTAAAGTGCACTGGGCAAGATGGATGCCGAGAAGCTTGTGACGGACGGGCCACCAAGGGCAAGGAGCATCGCAAGTCCGAAATGTACTATGAGGGCGCCTCAAGGGTGCCCGCTTTATAGCGGTGAATGCTGATGTAATTTTGAATAGACTCGCATTTGTTATCCTCAGACGCTGAAAACTTGTTCATATGCGCTAAGCAACGCCAGAATTTAAAATATTACCTTCAGGCGGCCGCTTATCAAATTTGAGAGATGGCAAGTGTTTGGCTTTAGCCCCATGCCACGAAAGTGCCGGGTGTTCAGATAAACTTGAGCGCTCTTGTTCCCATTCTTGGGTCCTTCGAGGAGGCGCCAACGCAACAAACAAGGAAACCGGACTATAGTGCTTGAACACTCTCACTTAGCCATAGAATTTATAATTTTAAATTTGGTGAAGCCCTAGTACTGAATACCGAGTTCGGGCGCTATCCACGCCTTTGACGGACAATGCCGACTCCTCGCCTAAGCGGCATAAGTCTTTAGGGACCCAAAAACCTCTCAAACAGCGATCGGCTCTCGCCTATCATGACGGTCAGTTTTAGCTTTCCACCGAGGTGCTCAACCCAGCTCAACCGGGGCACAATCGCAGTGGTTCTCCCAGCGCTACCTTAGCCGATAGAACGGAACGAAGGTACCAAAACACGGAGCCGTGCAAACCCAACTATTGACCCAAGACATGATTCGAGTCGATGCATATAATGCTATAAGTTCGGGTGCCGACTTGTGAAAGTGTCCGACTTATCACACCATATTTTTGGGGTACTTAAGCCCTCTGTGTATTGGCCGCACTAAAGTGTACGGTGCAACGGTCATGAATGAACATATATATAGATAAAGAAAGGAGTGCAATAATTGGCAAAAGCTATGTATTGTTTATTCAAAAAGGTACTGCAATGAAAGCAGAACGATACAAATAGTGCGATAAGCAAGGGATGGGACTATTTGACATGTCCCCCTCTAGGGGTAAGCTGCGGGATGGTATGTAAAACATGTATAATGCTCGTAGTAGAGACCACCTGGACACTCGACGTAGCTTTCTGCTTCCCTGGCTGTTTCATCGTGAGTTCGGCTATTCTAGAGCCGGACAGGCTTCTAGAAAACAGAGTCCTGAAAGTAAGAGAAAAGAAGAAATAAAAAGAATGACACAATCGGGAGCCCCTGGTGCGGTTGAGCCGCATTCTGGGCGTGCCGTGGTCGTGCCCCTCCCCTTATGCCCATGGTATCTCCAGAGCGTAGTTATGTACGCGTAGTACTGGTTTCACAATTTCGCGAGGGCTGGGGTTGGGGATGGATTGCTACGCGTGCTCGGATCGTGCCAGGCGTTCTTGTTGTAAATTACTCCGGGCACGCATGACGGTGTCCGGTCTTTTAGTGGCCGGACTCGATAATTGCTGTGAGAGGCTGCTTTGTACCTCCGCCGCAAGGGCCGCCGTATGCTCCTCCGTTCGGAGAGAGCGTTCGGTGTTTGCATTGACCGTGATTACCTCGAGGGCCTCGCATCTTGAGCTTGAGGTATGCGAGTGCGGCACCGCATTGAACTTTGCAAATGCGGTTCGTCCAAGCAAAGGCGCGATAGCCGCCATGAACGGGAC
Source organism: Aegilops longissima (assembly GCA_021605205.1). Taxonomy (NCBI): domain Eukaryota; kingdom Viridiplantae; phylum Streptophyta; class Magnoliopsida; order Poales; family Poaceae; genus Aegilops; species Aegilops longissima. The sequence continues at coordinate 407,335,942 of CM038680.1, forward strand.
TATGTCAAGATTAACTCTTCGCTCGGAAGTTATCCGGGATCCAAGACCACTTCGAGTGTAATCGAGCCTGCATAATTGGCCTCTACACCTGCTATGACGCCTTTAAAGGTCGCCTTTGTGGGTTTAATCTTGAGGGTCTATGCCCATTTTGCGACCGATCCTCGTGAGAGCAGGTTCAGTTGCTACCGCCGCCCATAAGGACTCTAGTGAGGTGAAATCCATCGATGATTGGGTCAAGAACCAATGCGCAAATCTGCCATGGCGGATGCTAGTGGGTGGTCCTTCGATCAAAGGTGATCGGGCAGGAGGACCATGGGTTGAACTTTGGGGTGACTGGCTCCATCGCATATACATCCCTTTAGTGCACGCTCGCCCCTTTTGGGTATGTGGGTTGCGATATCATGTTCATCGTCCGCACTTGTGGGGGAAGCCCTTCGTCCTCTATTGTTCGGCGGCGGGCTCCTCCTCGCCATCGCTATGCAGCCCCTTGTCATTGAGTTCGCATTTAACTTGCTCTGCCTGTTTGAAGACCCAACAATCCATGTTGGTGTGGTTGGCTGGTTTTTCGGGGGTGCCATGTATTTGGCACGAGCGATCGAGTATTCGGTCCAGATTGGACGGGCCCTGAGTATTTCTTTTGAACGGATTTTTCCGCTGACCGGTTTAGAGCTCAATCCGCATTGATTGCCGTATCTTCAGCATTATCGCCGTTAATGCGGCGCTTGTACTTGTTGCGACGCGACCTACCATTGCTGTCCTTGGTATCCGAACTACTAGGGTTTTTGGTCAAGTTGTTACTACGAGCTAGCCAGCTATCCTCTCCCGCGCAGAAGCGGGTCATGAGTGTTGTGGGGGCTGCCATGGATTTCGGCTTTTCCTGCCCTAGGTGCCGGGCAAGCCACTCGTCGCGGATGTTATGTTTGAAGGCTGCAAGGGCCTCTCGCATCCGGACAACAACGATTTGATTTTTCTTGGTTAGAAACGTGTCCGTAATTGTCCGCCGATTCTTCCGCTGCTGAATTATGTGGCTGAGGTCATCGGCGCCTGGTGGTCGCACATATGTGCCCCGGAAGTTATCAAGGAATGCGGCTTCCGTGTCCTCCCAACAACCAATTGATTCTGCCGCAAGCTGTTAAGCCAATGCCGAGCTGGTCCTTTAAGCTTGAGTGGGAGGTATTTGATGGCGTAGATCATCACCATGGGCCATGTGGATATGGAGGAGGTAGTCCTTGATCCAAACCGCAGGATCTGTTGTGCCATCATATGATTCGATGTTTACGGGTTTGAAACCCTCGGGATTTGATGATCCATCACTTCGCCTCGTGAAGCATAGTGGTGTGCGGCGCCTCAGATTGAGCTATATCACGACGCATCTCAAATGAGCTTTGTTCATCGTGGTTCGCCCGCCGAATTGCTGTACCGGGCGTGACGGTTATCGTCACAAGGTCGTATGCCCACGCCGATCCGTAGATCGATCTTGTTTGCCTTGCCTTGTCCTCCAATATGTCTCGCAGGTTCGGGCGCGCTTCCCGCGCCTTGGTATTTTTCGAGCGGCGCCGGGTGCGGCTTGAATGGAGGGTCTAGAGGCCTTTTGTCGCGCCACGGGTGGCCGGTCGGCCGCATCATGCGCTGGTGATGTAGGTTTGGGTGCTGCTTCCTCTAATTGGGGTAGCAGCTCATGCTTTTGGGTATCTCTTGAGGGTGTTCGAGTTCAGACTCTTCGGCTGCAAGGACTTCACCATCTGCCACTAGCAAGTCTTGGTCAGCTCTAAGCTTCGCTGCTTTTTCTTGAGGCTGCTTGCCGTGGCCATAAGCCTGCGCTTGAAACGCTCTTGTTCGGCGGGATCATCAGTGCACGACAAATTGCTGTTGTCGAGGCTTGCCTCATCTTCGAGGGAGACATATAATTATCGCCCTCCACCTCCCCGCTCCGCCGCTTTGTCATGAGGGCTGGCTTCTCCCTCCTCCCGTGCTGAATCCTGCTAGAGGAGGTTGTCTTCGACCGTCCGGGTGTTATTATCTCCCATGCCGAATCACCGCTTTTGCTTTGGCGGATTTAGAGCGCGCCACGACGCCAGCTTGGGATTTTTCTTGAGGGGTCATCCTCCGCTGTTCCATCGCCATTCCCATCTTTTGGGATGTCCACCATGTATATGTCGATGACGAGGTGGCCTTCTAGTGCCCTCAGAGGCGCCGGATCTTGGTCGCCTCCAGATCGCCGTCCATACCATCGATGTCTTCGGAGTCGAAGTCGAGCATGTCGGTTAAATCATCAACAGTGGCTACAAAGTGGGTGGTGGGTGGGTGTTGAATTTCTTTGTCATCCACATCCCAACCTTCCTGGCCGTAGTCCGGCCATGGCTCTCCTGATAAAGAGAGAGACTTTAGTGAATTCAGGATGCCGCCAAAGGGCGAGTGCTGAAAGATGTTCGCGCAGTTGAACTCCATGACCGGCGCCCAATCGGATTCGATTGGCCGGGCGCTGGAGGTTCAGAGTCCGGAGAGGAGTCCGCACCTTGGAGTCACGGATTCGCAGCGACAGGGATGGTGTTCGCCCAATCGCCAGAGAGATCATAGCCCCGAGGCGGTGTCCAGCCACTCGCCCTCGATCGGCGGAGTCGGCCCGAGCTAAGGGTCGGAGCGACGCCGGTGCGCCTCCAGGCAATCGCTCAGCGACGAGCTAGATCGCGCCCATCGAGACAAGGCGGGCGCGCTGGCTGTGGCTCAATCCGTCAAGATCAAATCTCTGCGGATGTCGGCCGTAGTTCAAACTCCCAAACCTGACTTGATGGCCAGGGCGAGCTTCGATCCGCCCAGATGGCCAAGTGAATTGCCCGCAGGCAAAGCCGCCGAATATTTAAGATCTGTCCGGGAGAAAAGTCTCACCCCGACCACGCTGTTGTTGATGATCAAGGAGCCATCGGGCCTAAAGATGAAGACACAGAGGAACTCTCAATGAAAGCACCAATGTCGGTGTCAAACCGCGGATCTCGGTAGGGGGTCCTGAATCGCGCCTAGGCCGATGGTAACAGGAGACAAGGGACATGATGTTTTACCTGTGTTCGCCCTCTCGATGGAGGTGAAACCCTACTCCTGCTTGGTTAATATTGATGATATGGGTAGTGCAAGAGTGGATCTACCACGAGATCGTAGAGGCTAAACCCTAGAAGCTAGCCTATGGTATGATTGTTGTTCGTCCTACGGACTAAAACCCTATGGTTTATATAGACACCGGATAGGGTTAGGGTTACACGTAGTCGGTTACAATGGTAGGAGATCTACATATCTCAGACGCCAAGCTTGCCTTCCACGCCAAGGAAAGTCCCATCCGGACACGGGACGAAGTCTTCAATCTTGTATTTTCATAGTCCAGGAGTCCGGCCAACGGTGATAGTTCAGCTATCCGGGCAACCCCTAATCCAGGACTCCCTCAATATGCTTTTCAATATCATTCATGGCGTTCCCGTCAATTTCCATGATTTCTTCATGAGGACTCTGGCAAATATTGCTATGTCACCATTTGAGCTGAAGCCTTATGCACCATGGATTATGAGATTCATCAGACAAGGTCTTCACTCAATTACAAGGCTGATACTCAACCATCAGAGCTACTTGCCTCCAATTTAAGTCCTCAAACGGACATTTTCCTCAGCTGATGATAAAGGCAAGGCAACTGCTGTGATAGATTGAGGCATTCATCTATTGGATGGTCAATTTTGCAAGGCTGCATCCTATTCAACCAATGATGACTCTGTCACACATGACTCTGCCGCCAACAACTCTGCCAAGCAAAATCCTCAAGACACAACACCCAGGGTGATGACTGATCGTGAGCATCTCCTCAGTCTTCATCAGAAGGTTGATCGCAATCATAAATGGGTCAATCGTCAGTTTGGTTCAATTCTTCACAACATGACCTCAACCCATAATGCAGTGAAGAAAAATCAAGATTACCTCCATGAAACCTTCACCCGCACTGGCTGTTCTGCCTCATGTCTACAACGAAGAAGATCTGAAGAAAATGGGTCTCAAGGAAGAATTTGACTGGTCTGCACCTCCACCAAGAAATAAAAGAAGGTCAAGGTTCCTTCCTTGGTGGCTAGCCCTATTCTTCATCGCGACACCGATGAACATGAAGACTTGGACAACATCATGGCAGGCCCTACTATGACACACGACTCGGCTAATGTCGGGCGCCTCCATAACCTTGATATTCTTCGTATGCTAGTCCTCGCCGATCCTTTTGGTCACCGATGACAAAGGGGAGAAATTTGAGTTAGTCTTCGCCGGTGCATTATATGGGCGTTTTTTGCTAAGTTACAACTCTCGCTTCTTCCAAACTTTATTGACTGTTGTAATCTTAAACCCGATGGTGCTCGATACTTTTGATGTGTTCTTCTCGCATGCTTATTCCTCGTTAAAACTATTGCATGCATGCTGAATTACATCAGTCACCATATTTCGTCATGCATTTCAAATTCTTCAAACTATATGACAAATGCGTGTATGAATTACAAGATATAGGGGGAGATCTCCATGATTCAACTCTTCAAATGTGCATTGCCTCAAAAGCAAATTCCTCACTATGCACATCTTCAGGGGGAGTTCTTCTATATCTTGCAATCAAATTCCTCAATATCAGTATTTACACTTCATATGTTTATCCCCGTTGAAAAATTAACCTATATTGTCATCAATCACCAAAAAGGGGGAGATTGTAAGTGCATCTAGTGCCCCTTAGTGATTTTGGTGTATTGAAGACTTATAGGTTAAGGGTCTAATGCGTTTATGAGTGTACACAGGTCTATAAGTCTATGAGGAGTTGGATATTTACAGTGAAAGTCGACCCCTAAAAATGAAGTTCTTCAACTGAAGACTTTGTTATTCTGAAGACTTTGAAAGTGAAGAAATTGGTGTGACCTTGAAGACTTGGTATTCATTTGAGGAACATGAAGCGTGAAGAATTTTGTTTTCGTAGTTTCTTTTTCTCTTCTTGAGTCATAGGAAACACCGACTCGTTAAAGGGGGTCGAGGAAATACTAAGGAAAAATTTCCATGTGATGCTCAACTCAAAATCCTACACCTACCAATCCCTTCGAGTGAAGCCATTGGAAATCTCATACAGCTTCACTAATTTCTTCAAGAATGAGACAAAGTTCTTCCGTCACGAGGAATTTGTTCGACCGAGGAGTTTGGAATTCGCCATGGATTGCCTACACAAGGAGGAACATGATAGCCCGAGGAATTTTAACCTCAAATTTCCGACTTGTTGTCAGGTCATGGGCCACCTGTCCCAAAATATCTTATCTACCTAATGGTCATATCATTGAAGGGCATTTATGTCTTATCATGTCGGTTGCTCCTCGTGCTATAAATAGCCGCCTTACAACCACTAGCTGGTTGGCTGCTCGAGAGAAACCGACACTTGTCATTTGAGAGCATCCCATCCTCCGAGGACTTTGAGTGAAAATCATCAAGTGAGGAAAACCCAAACCCAAACACCTACAAACCCAAAGTGATTGAGCATCATCAAGAGATTGATCTCGTGGATCTCGACGCTTGTTACCTTTGAAGACTGTGCTTCTTCCAGATGGTTAGGCGCCATGGTCTAGAGCATCCAAGAGGAAATTGTGGATCGCCGAGGACCGAAGTTTGTGAAGGTTTGAAGTCGCTCAAGACTTACCACGAGTGATTGGACGAGGTCTGTGTGACCTTAGTTCAAGGAGAATACGGTGAGGACTTGGTGTCCAGAGCTGTGTGCTCTAGATCGGGTGTCCGGATCTGTATCCTCGAGTTTAAATACTCACCGCTTCCAACCATACGCATAACCGAGACAACAGCTTGAACTGGTCTACCAAATCATTGTCTTCACCAACCTTACTGGTTCTATTTCCTCAACTCTTTCATTTCCTCATTATCGTGATAAGTGCTTCATCATATCTGTGTTTGAAGACTTTGATCAAGACTTCCTTAATTTCCTCACCAATTTCTTCACCGCTTGTCTTCATCTTGTGTTATCCTGTGATTACGCTTTTCATCTGTGCTTGTCTTCATTTCATCATGATGACCATGTCTGTATTCCGTCATGCTTACTTCTAAGTACTTATTCCGCTGCAAGTAGTTCTTCGCTAAGGAATTTCCTCACCAGCAAATTCCTCAGTGAAGAATTCATAAAAATCGCCTATTCACCCCCCCTCTTGTCGCTATAACGCACTTTCAGATAGGCATCCAAGTTGGGTATAATAAAAACTATCATAGAAAGTGCATTGAATACTATGATAAATTTGATACTTGATAATTGTTTTGAGATATAAAGGTGGTAATGTTAGAGTCATGCTAGTTGGGTAATTATGAAATTGAGAAATACTTGTGTCAAAGTTGGCAAGTCCTGTAGCATGCACATATGGTAAAAGTTGTGTAACAAATTTGTAGCATGGGGTGCTCTTTTGATTGCCTTCCTTATGAGTGGAGGTCGGGATCACGCGATGGTTAACTCATACCAACCCTTCCCCTAGGAGCATGCGTAGTAGTACTTTGCTTCGAGGGCTAATAAACTTTTGCAATAAGTATATGAGTTCTTTATGACTAATGTACCCTTCCATCATCGCTAGCCTCTACGGTACCACGCATTTCCCTTTCTCACCTTGAGAGTTGGTGCAAACTTCACCGGTGCATCCAAACCCCGTGATACGATACGCTCTATCACACATAAACCTCCTTATATCTTCCTCAAAACAACCACCATACCTATCTATTATGGCATTTCCATTGCCATTCCGAGATATATTGCCATGCAACTTTCCACCGCTCCGTTTATTATGACACGCCCCATCACTGTCATATTGCCTTGCATGATCATGTAGTTGACATCGTATTTGTGGCAAAGCCACCGTGCATAATTTTTCATACATGTCGCTCTTGATTCATTGCCCATCCCGGTACACTGCCGGAGGCATTCATATAGAGTCATATCTTGTTCTAGTATCGAGTTGTAATCCATGAGTTGTAAGTAAATAGAAGTGTCATGATCATCATTATTAGAGCATTGTCCCCAAATAAAAAAAGAGAAAGGCCAAAAATAAAAAAGGAAAGGCCAAAAAAAAGAAAGGCCAAATAAAAAAAGTAAGGCCAAAAAAAAGGGGACAATGTTACTATCTTTTTCCACACTTGTGCTTGAAAGTAGCACCATGATCTTTATGATAGAGTCTCTTATTTTGTCACTTTCATATACTAGTAGGAATTTTTCATTATAGAACTTGGCTTGTATATTCCAGTGACGGGCTTCCTCAAATTGCCCTAGGTCTTTGTGAGCAAGCAAGTTGGATGCACACCCACTTAGTTTCCTTTGTTGAGCTTTCATACATTTATAGCTCTAGTGCATCTGTTGCATGGCAATCCCTACTCCTCATGTTGACATCAATTGATGGGCATCTCCATAGCCCATTGATTAGCCTCGTCAATGTGAGACTTTCTCCTTTTTGTCTTCTCCACACAACCTCCATCATCATATTCTATTCCACCCATAGTGCTATATCCATGGCTCATGCTCATGTATTGCGTGAGAGTTGAAAAAGCTGAAGCGCGTTAAAAAGTATGAACCAATTGCTTGGCTGAAACCTGGGTTGTGCATGATGGGACTATTTTGTGTGACGAAAATGAAGCATTGCCTAACTATATGATTTTGTAGGGATAAGCTTTCTTTGGCTATGTTATTTTGATAAGACATGATTACTTGTTAGTATGCTTGAAGTATTACTATTTTTATGTCAATATGAACTTTTATTTTGAATCATCTGGATTTGAACATTCATGCCACAATAAATAAAATTACATTGAGAAATATGCTAGGTAGCATTCCACATCAAAAATTCTTTTTTTATCATTTACCTACTCGAGGACGAGCAGGAATTAAGCTTGGGGATGCTTGATACATCTCCAACGTATCTATAATTTTTGAGTGTTCCATGCTATTATATTATCCATCTAAGATGTTTTATATGCATTTATATGCTATTTTTATGATTTTTGGGACTAACCTATTAACCTAGAGCCCAGCTCCAGTTTCTATTTTTTCCCTTGTTTTTGAGTTTTACAGAAAAGGAATACCAAACGGAGTCCAATTGACGTGCCAATTTTTGACGATTTTTTATGGACCAAAAGAAGCCCCCAGAGTAAAAGAGTTGGGCCAGAAGAGTCCCGAGCCGTCCAAGAGGATGAGGGCGAGCCCTACCCCCTGGGCGCGCCCCCCTGCCTCATGGACGACTCGGAGACCCCCTTGACGTGAGACCGACGCCAAAATTCCTATAAATACTCGAAACCTCCGTAAAATAATCTAGATCGGGAGTTACACCGCCGCAAGCCTCAGAGCCACCAAAACCAATTAGACCCTGTTCCAGACTCACGGAGGGGGGATCCTCACCGTGGCCATCTTCATCATCCCGGCGCCTCCATGAAGAGGAGGGAGTAGTTCACCCTCGGGCTGAAGGTATGTACCAAGAGCTATGTGTTTGACCTCTTTCTCTCGTGTTCTTGATTTGGCACGATCTTGATGTATCGCGAGCTTTGCTATTATAGTTGGATCTTATGATGTTTCTCCCCCTCTACTCTCTTGTAATGGATTGAGTTTTCCCTTTGAAGTTATCTTATTGGATTGAGTCTTTAAGGATTTGAGAACACTTGATGTATGTCTTGCATGTGCTTATCTATGGTGACAATGGGATATTCATGTGATCTACTTGATGTACGCTTTTGGTGATCAACTTGTGGGTTCAAGGACCTTGTGAACTTATGCATAGGGGTTGGCACACGTTGCCTTGACTCTTCGGTAGAAAGTTTGGGGCACTCTTTGAAGTACTTTGTGTTGGTTGAATAGATGAATCTGAGATTGTGTGATGCATATCGATAATCATGCCCACGGATACTTGAGGTGACAAAGGAGTATCTAGGTGACATTAGGTTTTTGGTTGATTTGTGTCTTAAGGTGTTATTCTAGTATGAACTCTATGATAGATCGAACGGAAAGAATAGCTTCGTGTTATTTTACTATGGACTCTTGAATAGATCGATCGTAAAGGATAACTTTGAGGTGGTTTCGCATCTACAATAATCTCTTCGCTTGTTTTCCGCTATTAGTGACTTTGGAGTGACTCTCTGCATGTTGAGGGATAGTTATATTTTCCAGCTTATGTTATTATTGTTGAGAGAACTTGCACTAGTGAAAGTATGAACCCTAGGCCTTGTTTCCTACCATTGCAATACCGCTTACGCCACTTTTATCATTAGTTACCTTGCTTTTTTATATTTTCATATTACAAAACCCTATATCTACCATCCATATTGCACTTGTATCACCATCTCTTCGCCGAACTAGTGCACCTATACAATTTACCATTGTATTGGGTGTGTTGGGGACACAAGAGACTCTTTGTTATTTGGTTGCAGGGTTGTTGAGAGAGACCATCTTCATCCTACGCCTCCCACGGATTGATAAACCTTAGGTCATCCACTTGAGGGAAATTTGCAACTGTCCTACAAACCTCTGCACTTGGAGGCCCAACAACGTCTACAAGAAGAATGTTGTGTAGTAGACATCATAGGTCTGTAGTTTACTACTCACGCTTCATCGGAGAGTTAATGGTGTTGATGTAGAAGCCCTCCGTGATCGAATCCTCCTCCGCAGACGCCCAAAAGGCTCCTAGATGGATCTCACGGGTACATAAGGTTGCGCGATGGAAAAGTGGTTTCATGCCCCTGGATGTTTTAGGTATAAGAGTATATAGGCGAGGAGCTAGGTCAGAGATCTTGAGGGGCCCACGAGGTAGGGGCGCGCCTCACCCTGTGGGTGTGCCCTGCTGCCTTGTGGTCACCTGCTATGCCTCCGACTTCATCTTCAAGTCTTCTTGTTTCCTTCTCGTCCAAGAAAGATCATCGCGAAAGTTTCATTCCGCTTGGACTCGATTGGTATTACTTTTCCGTGAAACTCTAAAATAGGCAAAAATCAGAAACTCGCACCGAGCTCTCGGTGAATAGGTTAGTCCCAAAAATAATATAAAATAGCATATAAATGCCTATTAAACATCCAAAATAGATAATATAATAGCATGGAACAATAAAAAATTATAGATACGTTGGAGACATATCAAGCATCCCCAAGCTTAATTCCTGCTCGTCCTCGAGTAGGTAAATGATAAAACAGAATTTTTTATGTGGAATGCTACCTAACATATTTATCCATGTAATTTTCTTCCTTGTGGCATGAATGTCCAGATCCGAAAGATTCAAAACAAAAGTTTAATATTGACATAAAAATAATAATACTTCAAGCATACTAACAAAGCAATCATGTCTTCTCAAAATAACATGGCCAAAGAAATCTATCCCTACAAAATCATATAGTCTTGCTATGATCTATCTTCATCACAAAAAATATTTAAATCATGCACAACCCCGGTTTCAGCCAAGCAATTGTTTCATACTTTAGTATTCTCAAACCTTTTCAACTTTCACGTAATACATGAGCGTGAGCCATGGACATAGCACTATAGGTGGAATAGAATGGTGGTTGTGGAGAAGACAAAAAGAGAAATATAGTCTCACATAAACTAGGTGTATCGACGGGCTATGGAGATGCCCATCAATAGATATCAATATGAGTGAGTGTAACACCCTGGAAGTAACTTTCCATATTTGTAACTCCAACTCTTGCCATTTTCGGCATTGATATATGATATTCCCTTCCGTGGTTGGGTTTTTCCCGGCGGTCCTTTTACTTTTGCATTTTGTCCATGTCATGCATTTTTTAATTATGTCATCATGTGCATCGATTTGCATATGCCTATTTAAGCATTCGCCTCATGATTCCGAGCATTTTTCCCGTTGTCCGCTTTTGCAATCCGCACTCCTATCTTCCCCGCGTCCTTTTACGCTCTTCCGTAAAGCGGCCAGATATTAAACCTTCTCAACCGAAATGGACCGAGGTTTGTCTAGTGGCCTTGGTATACCACCCAGATTAATGTGTGCACCATGTATTTGAGTCCTACATGGTTTTGAAATCAAGTTTCGGTCATTTGGAGCTCGTAGGTGTCCTTGGTACTCCAACGATGTTAACCAGTATGGGTGTTTTGTAAAGCATGTCTTGCTATATCCATCCATGCCCTTGTTTGCAATTATTGAGTGCTATAGCTTGAGTCTCGAGCTCTACTTTTGCTATCAAATGTTTCAAAGGCCTCTTTTGTGGTTGAAGTTGCAGCCCAACACCTCTTCAAAACAGCCCAATAACCCATCTTTCAAGTCACTTCCATGCTCTCCGTCATGCCATGCATCGATCACGATCGTTTTTGTGAATCTTCAAGTTGTTCCTCAAGGCTTTCTTGCCAACCTCATAGTCTCTCCTACTTTGGAAGATCAGATTCGTGAGGCTCAACTTCTGGATACCATGGTGAAAAAGGTGAAACGTGGTATGGACAAGGGCATTTCCAAGTACAAGTGCTTCCACGTTGATGACAAAGACACTGCTTTTGAGGACAGGATTGTGGTTCCTAAGGGTGATCTGAGAAAAGTCATTATGAACGAGGCTCACAATTCGCTTCTATCCATTCATCCCGAAGTACGAAGATGTACCAGACCTCAAGCAATATATTGGTGGACTCAATGAAGCGAGAAATTGCTCAATTCGTGAATGAGTGTGGTGTCTCGCAGAAGAGTGAAAGGTAACAGCCAAAGACCAGCTGGTCTCCTTCAACCTCTTGCTATTCCTGAATGGAAGTTTGATCATATTGAAATGGACTTCGTGACTGGTTTTCCAAAGTCCAAGCGTGAAATGATGCTATCTTCGTTGTCATTGACAAGCTTACTAAAGTGGCTCATTTTCTTCCTATCAAAGAATCCATCACAGCAGCTCGCTTGGCAGAGCTATACACCTCCAGATTGTCTCTTTGCACGGTATTCCTCAAGTGATCTCTTCGCACTGTGGCAGCATCTTTACCTCCAAGTTTTGGGAGTCTTTTCGTAAGGCCATGGGCACCAACATTCGCTTTCAAAGACAGCTTTCCATCCTCAAACAAGTGGCCAAGTTGAGCGAAGTTAATCAAATCCTTGAAGATATGCTCGTGGCTTGTGTCATTTCTTCGTATGAAGTGGGAAGATTGTCTTCCATATGCCGAAGTTCTCTTACAACAACAGCTTTCTGCTTAGTTCGCAAGGCCCCATTCGAAATTTCTATGGCGTAAAGTGCCGCATTCTCTCAATTGGTCTCGAGATGTGAACGCCAACTTTTGGCAATGACTTGATCACGTATGTAAGAAATGTGCCAAGTCATTCGTGAGAATTCAAAGCCGCCGCAATTGCGCCTGTAAGAGTTATTATGATGATAAGCACCGGATGTGGCTTTTGAAATCGGAGACCATGTCTACCTCCGCCTCTCCAATGAAAGGCACTCGCCGCTTCGGTATCAAAGGGAAGGTTGCACCTAGATACGTGGGTCCTTTCAAGATCATTGGCAAAAGAGGCGATCTCGCCTATCAACTTGAGCTTCCATCCAACTTTGCAAACGCACGATGTGTTTCACGTGTCACAGCTTCGCAAGTGCTTCAAGACTCTCGAACGCACTATCAACTTCAAGAGATTGACCTTCAAGAAGATCTCTTATCATGAGCACCCGCTGTTATTCTTGAAGAAACCGAGCGCAAGACTCGCAACAAGTCAATCAAATTCCTGAAAGTGAAGTGGTCACACCATTCCACCGAGAAGCTACTTGGGAGCGCGAGGATCACCTCCGCTCCGAATATCCGAGTTATTTCAGTCCTAGATCTCGGACGAGATCCTCTTGTAGTGGTGGAGTGTTGTAACACCCCGAAGTAACTTTCCATATTTGTAACTCCAACTCTTGCCATTTTCGCATTGATATATGATATTCCTTCGTGGTTGGGTTTTTTCCTTTTGCATTTTGTCCATGTCATGCATTTTTTATTATGTCATCATGTGCATCGATTTGCATACGATTCGCCTCATGATTCCGAGCATTTTTCCCGCTGTCCGCTTTTGCAATCCGCACTCCTATCTTCCCCGGCGTCCCTTTTACGCTTTTTCCGTAAAGGGTATTAAACCTTCTCAAATGGACCGAGGTTTGTCTAGTGGCCTTGGTATACCACCCAGACCACCGGTCAAGTTTCGGTCATTTGAGCTCGCTTGGTACTCCAACGGTTAACCGACTCTCAGCAAAGGCCTCTTTTGTTGCAGCCCAACACCCTTCAAAACAGCCCAATAACCCATCCAAGTCACTTCCATGTTCTCCGCTGCTCGATCACGATCGTGGGCGAAGACTACACCTCATTTGACTCTCCTAGCTCCTCTATGCCTATTTAAGCAAACCCCTCCAAATCCCGGTCTTCTTCCCTAAAACTAGACGATTCATCCTCATACGCCGGACGGTCCGTGTCACGGACGAATCGCCGCCACATTCTGCACGGCTTAATCAGAGTCAGAACCTGTCCAGCCACATTTCATGCTGGGTCTGCTGGGCTCAAGGGCCTGCCTGCTCGCCACCACACTGGCTGCCACAGCTTCAAGGCTTCATTGGCTGGTCCTGAAGGCCACTGCCTGGCGCCTCCTCTGCCTCACCATGGCTCGCTGCCTCCGGCCATTGCCACTGCTGCTGCTGGCCATGCGCTGGCCACTCGGCCACTGCCTGGCCTCACCGACGGCCACTGGCCTGGCCGGGCGCCTGACCTCGCCACCTCCTCCGGCGAGCTCCTCCGCCGACGCCAGATCCGATCGGTCGGGCCTGATCCGCCTCGGTTCCCACTGCTGACTCTCTCCTCCCTTTTTTCCTAAGTCTTGATATACTTGTTATTTTGTTGCATTTTCAACCGAGTATATCTTTGCATCTGTAGGTCCATTTTATGCAGATAATATGTCAAAATGTTCGCCTCGAAGAGTAGATCATTTCATATCATTGCATCATTTTCATTTGAGCTCATCTTGATGCCGGAAATGCTGTTGGAAGAGTGCTATGTGTTGATAGTTTCTGTTTCTTAACAAAACTTGCACTTTTGTTATTTTTGCCATGATTAATGTGTGCACCCTATGTATTTGAGTCCTACATGTGTTTTGAAATATGCCATGCCATCTTTCCAGGGGTGTATGCCATGTATTTTTGTGATCTATGTGGTGACTAGCACAAGCATGCAAAGTAGGTGTCCTGCTGTTGCTGATTTCAGCCCTGTTTTAGCTGATTTTGATGCCATGTTAACTTGATGATACCGAGAGATCTATGCATATTTTGAGATACTTCAGTAAGGGTGTTTTGTAAAGCATGTCTTTCTATATCCATCCATGCCCTTGTTTGCAATTATTGAGTGCTATAGCTTGAGTCAATCGAGCTCTACTTTTGCTATCAAATGTTTCCTGGCAGTTTGTATACATGTTATTCAATTTTGCCTAGCTTGTTGTGGTTGATCCATTTATGCTATGTTATTGTTCTTGCCATGTATGTCTTCTATGTCATGTCTTCTTGATGTATGTATGCTTAGTTTATCATTTAAGGCTCTGTAGTGAGTGCATTGAGCTTGTAAACATGCCTACTTGTTATCAGTTTTTGACATGCCATGTTGCTGAATCTGTTAACGAAACTTTCAATATTGACATGGGTGTTACTATATTTTCTAATCCTTTTGGCTTATGGTCAGTAAGGACTTTTGTTCTATGCTTTGAGTAGATTCATGCCATGTCATGTTTTGCTATTTTAAGTTCCTGTAGCATGTAGTTTTGTTGCTCTGAACATTGCAACCTGATGCTGTTTTTGCCATGTCCAGCCTGATATTTTGTGCACTTTTGCCATGCTTGTTTGAACCTGTTATGATGTGAACTAGCCGTAGCTCAGTGCTCATCTTTTGTCGAGCATCTTGTGTAGATCACTGCCATATACTTTGTTGATACGTTTGGGTGCAGTAGCTTAATTAATTGTTGCTTGCTAAGTGGCATCATGCTGTTAATGGCAGATTTGCGCCATTCTTGTTTTGCTTGTCATTTCCAAACCGTGCATCCGATTCCGGTGATCTTTATATCGATTTCAACCGAAATCATCTCATCTTTCCAGTGGCATACTTGGTTTGCTGTTGATTCCTGGTTCATCATTTACCTTCCGAGCGCATATACGCATTGCATATCGTGATCTCGCATATCGTGCCATGTTTTGCATCATGTTGATTGTGCATTGCACCGTGACTTATTGTGGTTCCTTTGTTTGTGTTGTTGCTTTGGGTAGAGTCGGAGACGAGTACGTGAACGAGGAACCTGTTGAGAACGCCACGAGGATCAAGCTTTCGACAACTCGAGAACATTGCGCAAGATGACCATACCTCAAATCACTTCTATCTTTGCTATGCTAGTTGCTGGCTCTTTGCTATGCCTATGCTGCGATGCCTACCACTTGCTATATCATGCCACCCATATTGCCATGTCAGCCCCTAACCATCCTTTTCCTAGCAAACCGCTGATTGGCTATGTTACCGCTTTGCTCAGCCCTCTTATAGCGCTGTTAGTTGCAGTGAAGCTGAAGTTTGTTCCTTGTTGAACATGGAGATGTTGTTCCTTCTGGAACATGTTTACTTGTTGGGGATATCACAATATATATCTGCTATAAGTTAATACATCTATATACTTGGTAAAGGGTGGAAGGCTCGGCCTTATGCCCGGTGTTTTGTTCCACTCTTGCCACCCTAGTTTCCGCCATACCGTGTTATGTTCCTTGATTTCGCTCCTTACACGGTTGGGTGATTTATGGGACCCCTTGACAGTTCGCTTTGAATAAGACTCGCCCAGAAGGCCCAACTTTGGTTTTACCATTTGCCACCTAAGCCTTTTTCCCCGGTTTTCGCGAGCCCGAGGGTCATCTTTATTTAACCCCCGCCAATGCTCCTCCGAGTGTTGGTCCAAACTAGAGTCACTTGCGGTGCCACCGAGGCAACTTGGGGCATCTTCGGTTGCCGTGACGCATCGCTCATCCGGATGTGCCTCGAGAACGAGATATGTGCAGCTCCTATCGGGATTTGTCGGCACAATCGGGCGGCTTTGCTGGTCTTGTTTTATTGCTGTCATAAATGTCTTGTAGTCCGGATTCTCGAGATTGATCGGTCTTCCCAGTAGAAGGAATATCCTTCGCTGACCGTGAGAGCTTATAATGGGCTGTTGGGACACCCCGCACGGTAATATCTTTCAAAGCCGTGTCTCATGTTATGAGGCGATGGGAATTTGTTAATGTCCGTTGTAGAAAACCCAAAGTGGACCTCAATTTAAAATACACATCAATCAAGGTGTAACTGATGGTCTCTTCTCGGCGGAGTCCGGAAGTGAACACGGTGTTGGAGTTATGTCCGACGAAGTAGTTCAGATCACTTCTTGGTCGCTACCAGCTTCACGAACGTGCTTTTGCTCCTCTTCTCGCTTCTTTTATGTATGTAGCCACCATACATGCTAGTCGCTTGCTGCAGCTCCACTTTACTACTCGTCCTTCCTATAAGCTTAAATAGTCTTGATCTCGCTGGTGTGAGATTGCTGAGTCCCCGTGACTCACATGATACTTCCAAAACAGTTGCAGTGTTCCGACGAGGCCAAGCAGTGTGACTCAACCGAGCTCAAGTGGGAGTTCGACGAGGAACGTGGTCGTTATTATGTGTCTTTTCCTGATGATCAGTAGTGGAGCTCAGCTTGGGACGATCGGGATCCGTAGCATTTGGGGTATCTTCTTTATTTTGGTTCCGTAGTCGGACCTTGAGTGTACTCAATGATGCATGTTTATTTATGTACTGTGAAGTGGCTAATCGAAGCCAACTATGTATCTCTTTCCTTATTTATTACATGGGTTGTGTGAAGATTACCTCACTTGCGACATTGCTTTCAATGCGTTATGCTCTAAGTCGTGCTCGACATCGGGAGATATAGCCGATCGGGGCGCATAAAGGAGTAGGGATTGCCATGCAACGGATGCACTATAGCTATAAGTGTATGAAAGCTCAAAAGAAACTAAGTGGGTGTACATCCAACTCGCTTGCTCACGAAGACCTAGGCATTTTGAGGAAGCCCATCATTGAATATACAAGACAAGTTTTATAATGAAAATTCCCACTAGTATATGAAAGTGACAAAATAGGAGACTCTCTATCATGAAGATCATGGTGCTACTTTGAAGCACAAGTGTGGAAAAAGTTTAGTAACGCTGTTCTCTCTCTTTTTCTCTCATTTTTTTATTTGGCCTTCTCTTTTTTCTATGGCCTCTTTTTTTTCTCTTTTTTTAATTTTTCGTCCGGAGTCTCATCCCGACTTGTGGGGGAATCATAGTCTCCATCATCCTTTCCTCACATGGGACAATGCTCTAATAATGAAGGTCATCACACTTTTATTTACTTACAACTCAAGAATTACAACTCAATACTTAGAACAAAATATGACTCTATGTGAATGCCTCCCGCGGTGTACCGGGATGTGCAATGAATAAAGAGTGACATGTATGAAAGAATTATAAATGGTGGCTTTGCCACAAATACAATGTCAACTACATAATCATGCAAAGCAATATGACAATGATGGAGCGTGTCATAATAGACGGAACAGTGAAAAGTTGCATGGCAATATATCTCGGAATGGCTATGGAAATGCCATAATAGGTAGGTATGGTGGCTGTTTTGAGAAAGGTATATAGTGGGTGTATGGTACCGGCCGAAGTTGCGCGGAACTAGAGAGGCTAGCAATGGTGGAAGGGTGAGAGGGCGTATAATCCATAGACTCAACATTAGTCATAAAGAACTCACATACTTATTGCAACAATCTATTAGTTATCGAAACTAAATACTACGCCAAGATGCTCCTAGGGGATAGATTGGTAGAAAAGACCATTGCCTGCCCCCGACCGCCACTCATAAGGAAGACAATCAATAAATAAATCATGCTCCAACTTCATCACATAACGGTTCACCATACATGCATGCTACGGAATCACAAACTTTAACACAAGTATCTCTAAAATTCACAATTACCTCCACTAGCGTGACTCTAATATCACCATCTTCATATCTCAAAACAATCATAAAGAATCAAACTTCTCATAGTATTCAATGCACTTTATATGAAAGTTTTATTATATCCATCTTGGATGCCCATCATAAATACTAGTTTTATAACCAAAGAAAATTACCATGCTGTTCTAAAAGACTCAAAATAATATAAGTGAAGCATGAGATTTCAACAATTTCTATAAATAAAGCCACCGCCGTGCTAAAAAGATATAAGTGAAGTACTAGATCAATATTGTCTAGCTCAAAAACACAAGCTTATTACAGAGTATTCTAATAAATCACGATTCATGCGTGTTACTCCCAAAAGGTGTGTACAACAAGGATGATTGTGGTAAACTAAAAGCAAAGACTCAAATCATACAGACGCCCAAGCAAAACACATATCATGTGGTGAATAAAATATAGCCTCAAGTAAAGTTACCAATAGATTTAAGATTTAAAGAGGGATGCCTTCCGGGGCATCCCCGAGCTTAGGATTTTGGTTGTCCTTGAATATTACATTGGGGTGCCTTGGGCATCCCCAAGCTTAGGCTCTTGCCACTCCTTATTCCATAGTCCGTTAGTAGAAGAAAATAAATCATCACTTTAAGGTATTGTTGCCAACTCATTCTTTATTTATATTGGTGTAATATCTACTGTATTTCAACTTTTCCATGGTTCATACCCCCCGACACTAACCATAGATTCATCAAAATAAGCAAACAATACGCGAAAAACAGAATCTGTCAAAAACAGAACAGTCTGTAGTAATCTGTAACTCTCGAATACTTCTGTAACTACAAAAATCCATCCGAATTAGGAAAACCTGAGAAATTTGTGTAACAATCCATAGCAAAAAGAATCAGATCATAAGCACGCTTTTGTGAATTATAAAACTAATTTATCAAGAAAAGTTTCTGATTTTCAGCAGGGTTAATACAACTATCATCGTAAGCTATCCTAAAGGTTTAACTTGGCACAAACACTAACTAAAACATAAAACCACATCTAACCAGAGGCTAGATGAATTATTTGTTACTAAACAGGAACAAAAGGTAAAGAACAAAAATAAAATTGGGTTGCCCCCCAACAAGCGCTATTGTTTAACGCCCTTAGCTAGGCACTGATAATTTTAATGATGCTCACATGAAAGATAACAATTCAAACACAAAGAGAGCATCATAAAACATGTGACAACACTACAAAAAAAGACACATCCGTGACATTTTGGGCCAAACGAATTTTTTTTCTGTCATACATATGACACTTCTATGACGATAATTGTGACAAACCCGTATCATCATAGATGTGGTGGGCCCTCCTTCTATGACAAAAATCATGATGTAAATGGTATTTTCGCCCCGGCGCGCGAGACGCAGCTGCATGAAATTCTTTGGGCCCCCATGACAGTAAAAACCGTGGTAGAAGCAAGGGGAGGAAAATTTCGGGAGTTGCCGGTGACGGTGGAGGTCGGGGCGGAGCGATGCTGCTTTCTCAGACGACGCTGCAGGTGTGCGTAGGCGTTGGCTCTAATCAACCTCAAGCGAGGCGTTGGGCTCTAATCAACCAGAGCGATTGCACCGCAGTTACACGCTATCGAACCCAAGGGATCGATCGATGGCTGTTAACTTAACCCGATGGAGCGATTCTTCGCCATCGCCGTTAATCAAGCCCGGCGTCGCCTGGATGAATAAAGGAGCATTATGGGGGAGGGTTTGATGAATAGTGAGCGTGCTGCTGTTCTAGATGAACAGAACCCGTGGTGTGGAGGGCTGGATGAACAGAGACGGTGGAGGGGTGGCTGTCGGTGTCAAACCGCGGATCTCGGTAGGGGTCCCGAATCATGCCTAGGCGGATGGTAACAGAGACAAGGGACACGATGTTTTTACCCAGGTTCGCCCTCTCGATGGAGGTAAAACCCTACTCCTACTTGATTAATATTGATGATATGGGTAGTACAAGAGTAGATCTACCACGAGATCGTAGAGGCTAAACCCTAGAAGCTAGCCTATGGTATGATTGTTGTTCGCCCCACGGACTAAAACCCTCCGGTTTATATAGGCACCGGATGGGGTTAGGGTTACATGTAGTCGCCACATTGGTAGGAGATCTACATATCCAGATTGCAAGCTTGCCTTCCACGCCAAGGAAAGTCCCATCCGGACACGGACTAAGTCTTCAATCTTGTATCTTCATAGTCCAGAGTCCGCCACCGATGATAGTTCGCTATCCGGACACCCCTAGTCCAGACTCCTCAAGAGTCCCCTAACCAGGCTTCAATGACGGCGAGTCCGCGCCAGATTGTCTTCGCATTGCGAGGCGGGTTCTTCTCCGCATTCCATATACTTGTCAATATTGTCCGCTTCGATAAGTGCTGCGCCCTTTGGCTTCTACGCCAATAATGGCCATCTTCCACGTAGAACGAATGTGAGAAGTCGTGGTATCTTTACATTTAACCCCTTGTCAGGCAAATGAGTCGCCTATAAAGGGACGGGATCCAGATCCGATCGCACCATCCCCCCATGAAGCCGCCATTAGAGCGCTTCGACAAAAAACCCATTCCACCATGGATAGTCGTCGCGGCTCGTCCTTTCGTGCTCACAGCCCTCAGCCCGGAGATTGGGGGAGATGTTCAGTCCCGCACAGCGAATTAGTGGCGCTTCAAACCAAGGGATTCCTTCCCCCGGCCTTCCTGGTTCCGGTGCGTTCCGGACTCGCCACTTACAAGGGCGGGAAGCAGGTGGAGAGCGTCCCCGATCCCTCTAAGGGAGAGCGGGCATGCTTCGTCTCTCATCTAATGAGAGGACTCAGATTTCCAATCCATTCATTTCTCCGGGGGCTTCTGGAGTTCTACGGCCTCCAGCTGCACAACCTCACGCCTGCCTCCATCTTGCATATAGCGGGCTTTGTAGCCCTCTGCGAGTTGTTCCTCGGTGTTGAGGCCCATTTCGATCTGTGGAAGAGATTGTTCTGTCTTGTGCCCCGTTCTAGTGAGGGGTCAATATATCAAGTGGGCGGAGCCAATTGGCAAGATCGCCGGACCGGATATCTATCCGAACCCCGAAGAAGGCGTCCAAGACCGGCCTTCGAATGGTTTTACATAGAAGACGCCCCGCGCCGGATCCTGTTCGGATCGGTCTCCGGAGTTCAGCAATGCTCCTTTGAAGAAACGCCTGAGTTGGCGCCTCATGAGTCCCCTGTGGGGAAGTCAGCAGGACGCCCTTACCCGATGAGCCGAATAAGATTGTTGGCTCATTCCGGCTGACTATGATTGGCGCCATGGCCACATGCATAATGCGGGAGTTCAGCCGCCCAATATAGGGGCCACCCCATGTGGGATTTCAACGGGAGGATGACGCCACCCGCCATGGCCGCAAAGGGTCGGATCGGTCACCGAACCGGTGAAGACCTTGTCCGCTATGTACAAAGGAGAAGAGGAGGATTTTCCCGCCACCCATCGAACGGGTTTTCTTCAATAATCCTCGGTTGGGTGTTAATATCTTTGTGGCCTGTCCGATCCATGTTCCCGTGGTTACATATCTCATTTTATGGTTTCTACGCAGAACTGCGCCGGCCGTGGAGAAGATACAGCCCGCCCACAACCCGAGGATCCGGAAGGTCCTCGATCCGCCTCCGAAGAGGACCTGATATAAAGGTGGAGCTGATCGACGGGTTTTCCATCAACTAAGCATCGACAATGCTTTGTTGCCATCACGGCCGACTACCCCGGACTGCTTCCGCCTCCTGTAACCGCGGATCAAGCCCGATCCCATGACCCACCTGCGTTTTATTTCTAACCACCGCGGTTTGATGGTGTTTCGCAGGAGTTCCTTCGAGGCAGGAGGCCGAGCTCCGCGCGCTAACCAACAGGCAGCGCCATGCGTTCGGGTTCAAACGCCGCCAAGAATGGTAAGGTGTGCCACCATATCCCTGTGATTGATTCCTGAAGGCGATTAACACCAAAGGTTTTTCAGAAAGAGCGCCACGGACTGTGTCCGGGAGGTTGCTAATCGAGCCTCCGCCAGCCAGTGCTCCAACACCGGTCCGGAAGCGGAGGTAAACATGAGGCATGCGCCAATGCTCCTCCGACAAAGGACGCCGACAGATTGTCCGCCACCAACTCGAGGTGGAGAGTGCCATGAATCACAAAGCGCCGCTGACAGCTTCTTCGTGACGGATGTTTTCCCAGAGGCATTGAATGCCTCAATTGGAGATGCGCACTGCGCCGCCAAGAAGGTCTAACCAGAGCCACGGAGCAAGATGTAAAGGACATACGGGTAAGAAATTTTGACAGCTTGTATATGCCAAGAGTCTCCCGAGACTTAAAATAGTTAGGATAACTGATTTAAGGATCATTTGTTATGCGAATCTTACGGAAAAGAATACCCGATCGTCCCAGTGAGCTTGAAGAGTGCAAGGCCCAGCTTGAGGTCAAGATTAGCCGCCATGTGGGGAGCCATAGGAACCCCTCCGTAATATATACTTTAAAAAATAAGTAGTTTGGGAAGTGCGGCGTGTATAAGTCCGACAATGATATTGCAGATGGCGCCGACTAGATCCGGACAAGCAACAGCTCCTACGCCAGCTAAAGGTCGGCGAGAGCATGCTTACAAGGGTGCGGCAGAGAAAATAACCTCCAAGACGCCAACACCCAACCGGGAGAGGAACTAAAGGATGTCCGTGCTCAGCTTGTCCGACCAGAAGGAGAATCGACGCTTCGTCAGCGGCATTTTCAAGAAGTGCTTAGACGAACTGTGAAAGAGTTCGTGAGGAAGGCGACTAACATAAACATGTATGCAGGTTTGCTCACTGTGTCGTCCGGAGGAGGAGATGCCCAGTTCTTCAGTGATCTTCTTCCCGAATCATGCTACCGCACGAACGAAGTTCGACAGTGATGAAAGGCGCCGCCAAGCCTTGTGGCTATCTATCTCCCCGCTCAAGGCATTGGGGAGCTGTCGAGCGCTTCAAGGAGCACGGCGACGCTCCGCTATGGAAGATATCGGCCTGTTGTCAAGGCGCCAGGAGGCTCGGGCTATGGTGAAGACGCTGCACACGGTTGTTGACCCAAACCACATGGCCGAGGTCGGACCTGTGGGGCCCGATGGGAAGGAGATCCTCAGAAGTTAGTGTACGCCAAGTAGAATTGGTCAGTAGTATTCCTAGCAGGACAGTAAACTAGACAGCCCGTTAGATGGTATTGAAGAGGAATACAATTAGTCGAGTTGACTATGTAATTGAAAATGACATGTAAAATGCCTTCTAGCCGGATTGTAGATCGCTTGTCGAGCGGACTTTTTCGCTTCAACCTCGACCCAATAGTCCGAGGTGTCCGAATACCTCGCGATTATGTAAGAACCGGCATGCGTGGAGACAAGGCGAGGGGTCATTATTGCTGTATCGCATAAGTGCCCAACTAGTTATGTTATATTACATGGATAGTAAGAAACATCTTCCGGGAGAATAGTTCCGTTATGGGTTCCTTTCTCGAGGCATGCCCTAAAGTGTATGTCCGAACTGCTAAGAAAGCGTAAAATCATCTAGCGCAGATGGATAAATAGTTTAAAATCAATCTTTAGTTCACCGATCAATATTCCCTTAAGAACGCTTAGCTTTCGCTTCACCCACCGAGGTACACATCCGCTGACCCGGCAAGAATAATCGCAGAGGTGCTCCTTTACCGCCTAGCCGAACAATCGGGAACGAGGGGTAAGCAAAGGAGCCAGCAACCCAGCTTGGCCAAAACTTAAGTCATATCGATGCATATAATGGTGAATAAAAGGTACATGCGGAAGTTTGACACATGTGTTGGGCATAAAACCCGTATAAATAAGCTTCAGTTAAAGAAGCCCCCAGGTATAATGAGCGCGAGTGGCGCGTCAAGTATGTGCGAACAAAGCGCAAATGAGCCTCTAAAGGCATCAAGAAAAAGGAAGAAGGAAGGAGAGAAATAAAAGACAGCTAAAATATAAATTTTGGACGGAGGAAGGAGACGAACCCAGAGTCCGGCACTAGGTGTAGAATCTTCGTAGACGGGCTGCATTCCACGGGTTTGGCTCGAGTCGGTTATCCGATGCGTTTCACAGACGGTATGCCCCGCCGGTCAGGACCTGGTCGATGATGAAGGGACCTTCCCATTTGGGCTTGAGTTTGTCCTTTTCTTGTCCGCAGACGAGAACTAGTTCGCCAACGCTGTAAGCTTTGGCCCGCATTTCTCGCTTTGATATCTTCGAGCCTGCTGTTGATAAAATGCGAACGAAGCTTTTGCACGTCCGCCCTCCTCCAAGGCGCCCAGACTGTCCCCGCCAATCGAGTTCGGCTTCTTTATTCATACATGCGCATGCGAGGTGAGTCATGAATTATGTCGCGGGCAAACTGCTCTCATACCGACACCATAAAAATGGTGTGAATCCGTAGTGCGGTTTGGCATGGTCCGCAGCCCCGTGAGTATGGAGTCGAGCCTCTACCCAAAGGCGATAGATTCCTTAAGGGACCGTGACTAGTCTAGGTTTAATGCCGCCATGATTAGACCGCTTGCCCGCCGACTTGACCGTTAGTTTGAGGGTGATAGACCGAGGCGAATCGAGCTTAATGCCCATGTTTTTGCACCATAATTTGACTTCATCACCGTGAAGTTGGTGCCGCTATCGCGATGATATCGTGGGGACACCGTAACGGTGCACTATCCCTCGATATGAAGTCTATCATCGGTCCGGATTCGCCGCTTTAACAGTGCTTGGCCTCATCCATTTGGTGAATTTATCCACCATGACCAATAGCTATTTTTGCTTGTGGGTTCCTCCTTAAGGGGTCCAACCATGTCAAGCCCCTGCACTGCGAATCCACCAGGTGATGGGTATAGTTTTGAGGGCGGTGGGTGGCATGTGGCTTTGGTTAGCAAAAGCTGGCATCCGACGATCGCTGACTAAATCCTCACAGATCTGCCGGGCCGTCGGCCAATAAAATCCTCAGACGGAAGGCCTTGCCTACTGTGGCCCGGCCAAGCGTGGTGCCCACCCACCAAAGATGAATTTCAGCCAGAGGTTTTGCCCTTCCTCTTGGAGATACACCTTTGAAGGACTCCTGTTGTGCTTTTCTTATAAAGCTCTCCTCATAGACTTTATAGGCTTTGGATCACCGACTATGCAGCGAGCCTCATTTTGGTCTTCGGGAGTTCCTGCCTAGTTAGGTAGGTTAGGTAGGGCTCCGCCCACGGGCAATAACTGCCATTATTTCATGGGCGGAGGGTGTTTTCTCGCTATGAGCCTCCGATTGTGTCGAGTGTTCGTGTCGCAAGGCGGTTGGGTCCGGATTGTTATTTCCGACTCCCTTCCCATAGTACGGATGGCTTGAACAGCCGCCTAGGAAGATGTTGGGCGGACGGCATCGCTTTTGGCGCCGATGCATGCCAATACGCCCGCCGCTGGTTGTTATCCCGCTATATGATGAAATTCAAGCCCTTCAATCTTGCTGACATTTGTAGGACCGTGTTATGTATGCTGCCATTTTCGGATCTTTTCGCAAAAGTCTCCATTTATTTGAGATATCGCAAGGTTTGAATCCTCAGCACCTCTAGGCGCTTAATGCCCATGGAGACCGCCATCCGGAGGTCGTGCCGAGGGCCTCATATTCGCCACGTTGTTGGAGTCCGTACATTATCTCAAGGACGATTGATCGTGGTCCCGTTGGGGACGTCAGAGGACGCCAGCCCTGTGCCGCCAACATTTTGGAGCCATCGGCGCATGATCCAATTGGAATATGTGCCGATTTTTAGGGAGTTCGCCGTCCATTCGGCGATGAAATCGCCAACACTTGTGACTTAATAGCTCGCCGTGGCTAATAGGTTATGTCGAATGGGAGGAGCTCGATGGCCCATTTGGCAATCCGTCCCGTGACGCGATTGTTTATAATGTCGCAAGAGGTACTTCGAGGCTACCGTAATGGAACACTCTTGAAAGTAGTGTCGCAGCTCCGGATGCCATGAACACCGTGATATGCTATCTTCTCGATAATGTGGGTACTGGACTTGCATGGAGTTAGGACAGGGACACGTAATAAACTGGTTTTTGAAGAGGGAACCTGTGTCCGCCCATTTCGCTCGACGACGAAAGCACCGCGCTAACAACTTGATGTGTTGCGCGATATATAATAGCATTGGTTCACCCATGTTGGGCGCGCCAGACCGGATTTGTTGCCAATATGGCTTTTATTTCTTCGAGTCCGGCCGTATGCATCCGGCCCACTCAAGTGTTCGTGCACGGAGGAGGTGGTAAAGGGTAACGCTTTTCTCCCAAACAGAAATAAAGCGCTTAGAGCCGCCATGCATCCCGCCAATTTTTGTATTTTTTGAGGTCTTTGAATATCCAATTGCGACAGAGCTCGGATCTTGGCTGGGTTTGCTTCAATTCCTCTATCGACACAATGAAGCCCAAGAGCTTTCCGCCGAACGCCAAGACGATTTTTCCGGATTGAGCTTGATGTCATATTTGCGAAGATTGTCGAATGTGAGCCTCAAGTCGCCTACTAGAGTTTCGACGCGTTTGGATTTGACGACCACGCCATCTACATATGCCTCCACCGCTTTTGCCGATCCGGTTTGCCGATATGTCCGAATCATGCACCGATATGTTGCGCCGGCGCTTTTGAGCCCAAGGGCATTGTGTTGAAGCAAATGGGCCGATGGGTTGATGAATGCCGCTATGCTTGGTCTAGCTCTGCCATCTTAATTTGGTGGTAGCCGAGTATGCATCGAGGAACCACAATGAATCGTGGTCTCCGCCGTGGCGCCGAGAATTTGATCAATGCGAGGGAGGGGAAGGGATCCTTGGGCAAGCCTTATTAAGGTCTTTGAAATCAACACATAGGCGCCTGTGATTTGTCCTTTTTGGTACCATCACCAGGTTTGCTAGCCAGTCCGGATGTTTTATATCTCCGATGAATCCGCTTCAGAAAGTTTGGCTAGCTCTCTCCCATGGCCTCGTGTCTTGGGTTCTAAAAACGCCAAGAGCTTGCTTGATCGGCTTAAACTTTTTAGGATATTTAGGCTGTGCTCGCCAGCCGACGGGATTCCCTGCATGTCCAAGGGTGCCGTGCAAAATGTTCCAGCTTTTGTAGAAATTTCGAAAAGTGTGTCTACATCAGGGTTTAATTGTGCCCCAATGGAGGCCGCTTTTGCAGGGTCCGCTGGTGGACTTGGAATTTGACTATTTCATCCGCTGGTTTAAAAGAGGTGGACTTGGATCTTTTATCAAGTATCACATCGCCTCTCGTTCACGTGGAGCGATCGCAGTTAGTTCCTCGGCAGCTAGGGCTTTGATAGTGCCTCGAGGGCTAGTGCGGCTGTCTTGTTTTCGCGCTGAGTGCTATGTTCGGATCACTAGCGAGAGTGATGATTCCGTTAGGTCCAGCATTTTAAGCTTCATGTACCCGTAATGGGGTATAGCATGAAAATTGTGAATGCCTCTCGCCTCTAATATAGCGCCATATCCGCTGCTGAACGGGCCACTTGAAAGGTGACCTCCTCGACTTGTAATTGTCCTATGAGCCGAACACTACGCCCAATGTGATTTTTCCTGCAGCGTGCTTCCTGCTAGGGATTATTCCTCCAAGGTTGTGCTACTCGCCAATGCGTTCCAGCCTATTTCCATTTTTCGAGGGTTTCATAGATGAGGTTTAACCGCTGTCGCCATCCATGAGTACCTTAGTAAGGCGAAGCCATCCACAATTGGACAGAGGACCAAAGGCGGCTGGTGCTCGGGTTGTTCGAATTTCGGTTCACATCGCATTAAAGGTAATAGCCGTGTTACCCATGGATTTATTGTTGCTACTTGGTAGACTTCGCAAGGTTATGGAGTGTTCGCTCGCATGTTATTTGATGCGAAAGTCTCAAAGACTGTTAATACCTGCATTAGTATTGTTGCGCTGGGATTCTCGGCTAGAAGCCTCGCCACTTTTGGCCACCGCCGAGTATCCAACATGCTCAAGGCTATGAGTTGGAGTGGCGCCCTCTCGTATATGAATTTTACAGGTCCGTTGAGCCATCCCTCCAAAGACGGTTCCATGCCCTTTAGGGGTCTTTGTTTTTGGTATTTAACCCATGGTTGGTGATAATGCACCCTTTTATTCCGGACTAGGGCTGTGTTCGGGGCCGGATTATCCCAAAATTTACTTTCGGTTTTCCAAGCACTTCCATCGCACAAGATTTTTTGTACTATGGTCACCAAGTCAGCAAGGCGTAATTTCACGAGGACTTATGGCGCTTAGGATTCCTTCGTCTGCAATTATTGCAGAAGAGCGAGATTAAGGCCCTCCTCTCGGCAGTCCTTTATCCCGTCCATAACCGGAGGAATCGCCCAAGAATGATGTAATCGCTTCAGCGGCTCTTGCCAATTCGATAGATCACTAATGTTTGGGTGGTGGAACTAAATCCGAACCCCGCCTAATCTAAGACTCGGGGCCAGAAGTTTCAACTCGAAGTTTGGGTTTTTGATGTTATCCATCAATCCAACCCGCCACCGACTTTAAGTTCAGGATTTGATCGTCGTCCGCCCCCGCGGAATCCGCATGGAGGGTTGGGAACCGGACGTAGCTAGTCCTTAAGATATAAGAAGAGTCACCGCATTGTTCCTCTACCACAGCAACATGGTGGGTAGCCCGGGAGAGTTAATCTCTCGATCGCTTTAGGCACGATCCGATCGTAGTCAGCAGACTCCTGTATGGCGATGCGATCCAAGAGCTCGCTCATGGAGGAGAGCTCGATCGATCTAGCTGCTCGGCAAGTTCCGAAGTTAATACGAAGATTGGTTTCGGCGACCCGAGAAGTCATCGCCGGCGCAGAACGGCCAACTGGTGGTCATGAGGAAACCACCTAGTCAAGAGTTCGCCGGCGCCAAGGCTCCTTCCGGCGATAATGTCGTTTTTAAAGACGGATGAGGCATCCTTCCCGACGGTGACAACACGAGGAACTCTCAATGAAAGCACCAATGTCGTGTCAAACCCGCGGATCTCGGTAGGGGGTCCCGAATCGTAGGCCTAGGCGGATGGTAACAGGAGACAAGGGACACGATGTTTTTACCCAGGTTCGGCCCTCTCGATGGAGGTAAAACCCTACTCCTACTTGATTAATATTGATGATATGGGTAGTACAAGAGTAGATCTACCACGAGATCGAGAGGCTAAACCCTAGAAGCTAGCCTATGGTATGATTGTTGTTCGCCCCACGGACTAAAACCTCCGGCTTATATAGGCACCGAATAGGTTAGGGTTACACAGAGTCGGTTACATTGGTAGGAGATCTACATATCCAGACATTGCCAAGCTTGCCTTCCACGCCAAGGAAAGTCCCATCCGAACACACGGACGGCGTATTCAATCTTGTATCTTCATAGTCCAGAGTCCGCCACCGGCGATAGTTCGGCTATCCGAGCACCCCCTAGTCCAGACTCCTCAAGGGCCGTGGAGGGTGGTTGAACAGACCCCGTGGTGTGGAGGGCTGGATGAACAGAGACGGTGGAGGGTGCCTGTGGAGGGGTGGTTGAACAAGAGTCGGTGGAGTAGCGCGCGTGGAGGCTGGATGAACAGAGCCTGTGGAGGCCGGAGGAGGTCGACGGTAGCCCGTGGAGGCCGGAGGAGGTCGACGGTGGAGATGAACAGATCCCGTGGAGTCCCATTTTGCGGCACGCCACACCCTCCCGGCGAACAGGACCCTGCTTGACCGTAGGGAGGTCCGTTTCGTCTGCTTTGGCGGTACGCCACACCCTCCCATCAACAGGACTCCCTGCTTCGATAGTAGGAGGTCCGCTTCTCCATTTTGCGGTACGCCACACCCTCCCAATCAACAGGACCCCTGCTTCGATTATAGGAGGTCCGCTCTCCGCTTTGTTGTACGCCAGCCCCTCCCGATCAACAGACCCCAAGTTTGAACGTGGCCTCTCAACACAAGGCTGTTTCTCCACAGCAAGACGCCAGCCTCGCTTCCATCGCCGCTCCGGCCCAAGCCCTCCCGATGAACACGACCACGATTCGGGTTCCACCCAGCTGGTTGATCCCCATGAACACGCACGACGACGCTTGTTTCTCCGCTCCGACCCAGCCATGTACGTATGCGCGCGATAGGCGCAGAGACCCCGCCCGCACGCGGAGGGGTGGCCATATTTTCTTTCTTGCACCTCGCCGCTGTACGACGTACATGCTACGCTACGCTTCTTACTACGACACGCGCGCGCTTCTACATCCACCAAGATATATGTACGCATATCGTCACACCAGAATGACAACGCCACATACGCTTCACCAGGTGGGTCCCGACCGTCGCACTTCCTTGCGCAGTAACGATGGAGCCGGTGGGTCCCAGCAATGTGGAGGTGAATCGCTTTTTTCAGACGCACTTCCTTGCGTGCTAAGATGTAATTGGGGTCCCAGCAGACAGGGGAAATGTTTTTTTCGCTAAATACGGTGGTCCGTCCGTGGGTCCCCGCTGTCCGTGGAGGAATAATTATTTTGTGCGTAATAAGGAGGCACTTCCTTGCTGCGGTCGTGGACCCACTGTCACCTCTCCACGCACAGTCCACGTCCGATTGAAGCCATTCCTTGACCACGCTGACCACGCCGAGAGAGCACTGTGGCAGTGGACGACGGCAGGCCTAGGAAGGGACGGCGGAGCCGGAGAAGATGCGGCAAGGATGCCCACGCCAGAGGAGTATGAGGGTTCACCTGCTCGGGCTGCGGGTGTGAGGCTGCCGCCGCAGAATAACAGGGGTGTGGGTGCGAGAGGGATGGCCTGGCCAAGCAGGGAGTAGTAGGGGCGTGTGAGGCCTCCACAGCATCACAGCCACCACAGCGGCAGGAGCAAGCGCACGACCGGCTGCTTTGGGCGGCCGGAGCAAGAAGACCAGAGGTTGAAGAAGCACTACGTCCGCTGGGTGGACATCGACGGTCACCGAGCTAGAATCGCTCATATATTGACTAAAGTTGACAAAGGCCTCCGTCCCACCAACTTAGTATGCCCACAAGTCAGCCTCCCACTAAGGTTGGTCCCACCAAAGGGGGGTATTCATTTTTTGTGCGCATAAGGAGGCACTCCGTGGGTCCGAGCCGACAGCCTGGGAGGGGGGAACGCTTTTCACGAATACGGTGGCTCTGGCCCTGTGGGTCCCAGCAATGTGGGAAACGTTTTTGAATACCGGTGACCCGTCCGTGGGTCCTCGCTGTCGTGGAGGAATAATTATTTTCATGTAATAAGGAGGCACTTCTTGCGGCTGCCAGGACCCACTGTCAGCCTCTTCACGCACAAGATTCTTCCGATGGAAGTCGGTCGTTGACCACATTGACCACGCCGCGCCGAGAGCACCACAGCGGTGGACGACGGTGAGGCCTAGGAAGGGGACGATGGGGATCCGGGGAAGACGCGGCAGTGGAAGCCCGCGCGGAGAGGAGTACGAGGGTTCACCGTTCGGCCATGGTGTGAAGCCGCCGCCGCAGGCCTCGCCAGGTGGGAATAGTAGGGGCGGTGAGGCCTCCGGCAGCAGCACAGCCCGCCACGGGAGGCAGGAGCATGCGGCACGACCGGCGCTGCTTTGGGCGGCTGGAGCAAGAACACCAGAGGTTGAAGAAGCACTACGGCCGTTGGATGGCCATCGTACGGTCACTGGAGCTAGAATCGTTCATATTGACTAAAGTTGACAAAGGCCCCGCCCAAGTCAACTTAGTAGGCCCATTAAGTCAGCCTCCCACCATGGTGGGTCCCAGCCAGCGTGGGGAGTATTCATTTTTTTGTGCGTAATAAGGAGGCACTTCCGTGGGTCCGAGATGACAGCTGGGAATGTTTTTTCAAATATGCTGGCCCGTCCGGTGGGTCCCAGCAATGGGGAAACATTTTTTCACAAATAAGGTGGCCCGTCCGATGGGTCCTCGCTATCGTGGAGGAATAATTATTTTGTGCATAATAAGGAGGCACTTCCTTGCGGCCGCCTCGACCCGCTTGTCGCCTCTCCATCGACACTACTCTTCCGATGGAAGTCGGTCATCGACCACGCTGACCACGCCACACCGAGAGCACCAGGGCGGTGGTCTGGATGACGGCGAGGCCTAGGAACGGGACGACGCGGAGCCGGGGAAGACGCAATAGTGGTAGCCCGCGCGGAGAGGATTACGAGGGTTCACTAGTTCGGCTGCTGTCGCTGCAAAATAACAGGGGGTGTGGGTGAGTAGAGGGATGGCCTGGCCAGCGGTGGGAGTAGTACGGGGCAGTGAGGCCTCCGCGGCATCAAAGCCAGCCACGGGAGGCAGGAGCACGCGACACCATCGGCGCTGCTTTGGGCGGCTGGAGCAAGACGACCAGAGGTTAAAGAAGCACTACGGCCGTTGGATGGACATGTACGATCACTGCAGCTAGAATCGTTTATATTGACTAAGTTGACAAAGCCCTTGGTACGCATCAACTTAGTAGGCCCACACTCGATTTGGCAGAGAACATATAGCCCATTTATGCATTTGTAAGAATGTACAACCCATTTTTCAATTCTAATGGAATTTACTACAGCCCATTTACGGGTTTGTTAAAAGTACAACCCAACTTCTAGGTAGGACAACGATTAATAATTTCAAATAACCGCCAAAACAGAACTCAAAAAATTCTACATTTTAATGGGATCCAAATATTTTTATCCAAATTTCTAGTCAGGTTAAATATAATTTCAAAATAAAGTTGTATCACGTTAAAATCCAGCTAAATATTGCTCACAAGAACAAGTAATGAAATTAAAATTTCTAAATTCCAAAAATAATATATTCTTCAAACTAATTACGTGTTTGGTGCATAGTAATTGCCCAGCTTATTATAATTACATCCCATTTATTATTTCTAAAGTCCTTCTTCTTGTTAAGCCTAATGCATACCTCCTAGGAAACTTTGCAGCCCAAATGGGAGGATAACAAGTTGACCGGATATTGTGTACAACTGTCGCCCAGCTTGCATTGTCGATGTTGAAAAAAGGCCTGTAGTACAAAGACAACCTAACATGGTTACTCAGCCCACATTCAGTGGACGCCGAAAGGCCCAAACAAGGCTTCAGACAACTTTTGAAGTCATCGAGCTCAATTAATAACTTAAGAAAAAGTTAGATTACAAGTGGAACCTAATTAAAAGCTGTCACGAGCAAATAAATAATTCAACGGGTCCCACTTGTGCGCAAGCGTGTGTGTGTGAGAGAGAGAGAGATAGAGAGAGAGACCCATTGGTCGATGCTCAGAATACATCTTTCAGCCATATGCATTGCTGATGCTTAGTAAAACTTATATAGTTGACACAATCATATAGAACATCATAGCACACTGAACTTGCATACAAAAATTTCACGCAGCGCACAATCAGGATGGAAGCAAAGGATCGCCACGGAAGGGCTATGTTGAAACCAACGAAGTCGTATATAACGGTTCATCGCCTTTATAAATGACGGGAAATATCTTGAATGTTGTGCAAAGAAAATGCATAAACAACACAATAAGTTCTGCTAGCACATTAACTTGACGTATAACCCTTTCTAAAAAAGTTCAGGTACAAAATTAGAATAGGTCACAATCAAATGTACCGCATATCGTTTCGCATCCATAGATCGGATTTAACTAGTACTATCTAACAAGATTCAGTTATTACCTCAAATTAGAGCACATCAGCAGCCAGCCCCGCCTCTTCTCCCAAAGAAGCAAAGGCCTCACCGCGATGGAGTAGGCCCCGTGCCATCCATCGCTCCAAGCAACACGGGAAAGTCCGACGTTGACTCGTAATGGACGCCGCCGACGGACCGCACCAGCGGGCGGCAGGACTTCGATTGATGGATTGACCACTTCTTCGACATGCACGAACACTCGACATGTAAATCCCTAACGTGGTCCGCGGGCGCCTTGGTGGAGACGAATAGTACAACCCCGTTCCCGCACCGTATCTCAACACCAATCACCTTCGGTATGGTGGACGGCTTCTTCATCCATGCCATAACCGCCGAGCCCAGCTGTCCGGAGGAACAAACATACTTACGAGCTCACCTCCAAGTCGCTGATAAGCTCGCTCATGGACTCGCTGTTCCAAGCACTTCGAGGCATGCCGTGGAAGGTAAGCTTTGTTAAAACTCAAGCTCAGAGGGCACCGAGCCCCATCCTGGTGCCACCGATCAAAGCTCACCAAAGACGCCATCGCAGTAACAAACGCCGGAAGATTCGAACACACGACCGCAATGAAAGTTGTTCGAACTCCGACGAAGAAATCAGCCGGTGGCGACAGACTTCGACGAGCAAGTCACTTATTTGGATGCCGTGCGCAATGCCAAGAGCTTTGACAAGGTCGTCCGGCGAGACGGAGGCCGGTCTCCGCTGATGGTTACCATCAGCACTTTGCCGCAAACTGGTCATCAAGCGCCGCCATGCCACCGTTGAGCGGCATCATGCAAAGAATCAAGGTAGGATTTGACTCGTGATCTCCGCTCGGAGATCCGCGCTGACCGGAGACATGATAGTGCGCTTGAGTACAGGAGAACAGGAGGGGATTTGGGGAACTCGGAGTAGGAATCAGATTCCAGAGGTGGGGAGGGGCGGAGACTGGGATGAAAAGGTAGCATGAATTTCGAGCACGCGCTAATATGTTTCTCATGCCAAGCTAAGCGCACGAAAACACCGTGGCGCCTACATGTCGGCCTAAGAGTCCTTATTCTTTCTTTTTGGAGAGCCCGGCCTTTTTTTCAGATCTTTTGAGAGCCCGCCCGAGAGTCATAATTGACTGTTTGGCCTTATGCTATTACTCGCCCATATTCAACGACACCTCATCGACCCAAACAAGTGTACATCATCGAAAAGACAAGAGCTCAAATTATATAACTTGAAAAAGGAGATATACTCAACACCGGAGAATGGTGATGCCTCATTTAGCCCACCAAGAGTTCGAGACAATAAACACCATTCAAGAGATGATCCAACACCATCATAATTTGCAACCCCGCTTCAAATGATCAAAGGATCCGAGACACCAAGATTCCACCCTTCGATGCAATAGCCCAATTACCTATCAACCTAAAGGCTTGAACCACATCATCGCCTGTCAGAATTGAGACATCCAAGGATCAAAGTTAATCCGGATGCCTTTGTCATTCTCACCTTCTTTTGGCTGCAGGATGTATCGTTGACAATCGTGAGAGTATGCTCCCTAACTCCTAGGGCTCGCTGTAGACACAATTTTCCATAACAAATGTAGCCTCTCTCGCCATCAAGGTCCTTGCCAACGGTGATCTCCTCGTTAATCGGATAATTGAGTCCGAGAAACAGAGAGTGTGAACCAAGGCTGTTTACCCGCCCAACTAAAAAATCCTAAAGGCCCCAACAAGATGGTATCCTGCTCATAGACGAATAGCCATCGTCCAGATACTCACGATTACACGGTGCTTGTATACAGTGGGGTTTTTGCAATATAACTTTTCCGCTCATGTGTCCGAATCATCATCGCCTTTTTGCCGTCAGATGATCGAGCAAGGAACCAGTTGTGCTTCCCCTGTTTTTGGCAAAGGTGGTGTAATTACATCGGGGCATTGTTAATGTAAGATCAGCATTGTTCGTAGTATGAGTAGGATAATGCAAGAAACAACATTGATATGTCCCTCGTTGGAACCGGGAGGAAAATACAGGAAATGTATACCGGTTCAAAATATAGAAGTGCCATGCATGGTTATACTCATGTTATCTCGCAATCGATTCTTCACAGAAACTACCATGTCATGCATGTTATGTAATCATGTTCTCGTCCTCACAAACAAATTCTTCAAGGTAACTAATGACCATGCATTGTTATATACCGTGTTCTGTGGGAAATTTTTTGTGAGAATATTATTCTAGTCATTGATTGCTGAAGGGCTTAATATAGGTATGTACACATGGTAAGCATTGCAGGATTTCACTACTTCCAAATATAGAGTTCTCCATATGCACATTTACTTCCCTAATGTATGGTTAGATGAAACCAACAGTGTGGTGCATGTTTCTACATCATGAAAATGAGGAAACTAATATGGCCATTGATACACACTCATATTTAGTAGTAGTATATAGATTATCAGTAAAATAAGGATAATATCCATATTCCTAACCGCTTGATTATTCAGGGTACAAATTGGCTGTAATGACATGGTCACAATCGCATGAATTAACTCATTCCAAATATAGCTGATTTACGGCCTCTAATATATTGCCATAGTTCTACTCAAATTCTGCTCAAACAGGTTATGCCAATCATCAAAAAAGTTCAAACAAGGTCATGGCGCCATCATTAACATGAGACGGAAACAACTTACACGCCGTAATCCCAAAGAATACGTGGTGCCATCTGCTTTGTCGATCACAGATGATGCCATTGTGTTCAATAGCATCACGTATGTGTATCGCTTTGACGATGATCCACCGCGAGCCGAGTTGTTCCAGCTAAAAAAGGCACCGCGTAAAGATAGGCGTAGTCCGCGGTCAAAAAGGCAATTAGCTTGAAGTCTCGCGATTTGCATGTCATGTGGGTACTTGGCAGATTACAATCTTCTAAAACAAGGTCCGTCCAACTAACGTAGTAATCTAGATGACTTGGACCGCGATGGTAATACTCTATATAATCGAACGGAGGAAGGATAATATCATGGAGGTCCGGAAGTTCACGAGCACCAACTTTTACCGCTCTTCTCCAAGGCAGCCATCCAAAGGGGAGTTCATGCCACCCAAAGACATACCTGCCAAGAAGTTTCGGGCGATGGTGATCGGATCGATGTCGAGGGAAATGATGTACGGCGACACACTACATACCGCAAAGAAGTTTCGCCAATGGAGATCGGATTGAAGTCGAGGGGCATCATGCACGCCTCCGTGATCAT
The DNA here is from genome assembly GCA_021605205.1 of Aegilops longissima. Classification (NCBI taxonomy): domain Eukaryota; kingdom Viridiplantae; phylum Streptophyta; class Magnoliopsida; order Poales; family Poaceae; genus Aegilops; species Aegilops longissima. Next base: position 407,372,876 of record CM038680.1, read on the forward strand.
GGTGAGCCAATCTCGCAAGACCAGATAGCAAAGAAGGTGGTGTCTTGAAAAGCTTAGGCCTCGCTCGACGATGGCCGTGTGCATGTCCCTCGAGCATGCAGCCAGCCGCAGGGTGGTCAACATATCCATACACGAACAACAGAGGTCGAGGATGTCACCGGGAGATTGCTCCAATCATGCTCATATGGATGCTGCGCGGTTCGCTCTCGCCATGGTGGAGTTTGGAAGGGCTTGATTTACGGGGAGAAGGATGTCGGTGCCGGAGCGGCTAGCGAGGGAATAGTGGTACTGGGGAGGCGAGTGAGACAATGGTACACGGGGGCACAATGAGATGGAGACGGAGACGGAGACGGAGAAGGAGATGGAGATGGAGGGGAAGCTAGGGGAGCGGAGAGGGAGATGAGGCGAGGCGCCAATGTGCAGTACAACAAGCGGTGACAGACAGCACAAAGGCATGTGGTGAGGCTGACTTGGTAACCCGAATACCGCCACCGGACTAGTGTCAAAGCAGGTGTTGTCACTTCACCGTGAGGACCGGATGAATAGTATTTTGACCATCAAGTGTACCACAATTGTACTACTACTACTACTACTAGTAGGAACATGAGTACTCCAAGATTGTATAGCGGAAATAGGTCTCCGTGCATAGCATGCCTGCTCACTTCATCGCTCGTATCATCCATATTAAAGCGTAACCAAATTCTCGTATGCCCAATCAACGCCTCGTCATGATGCATGCAAAGGGTCGCTCGTGCATCAAGGACGGCATGCAGATCGCTCCACACTTGAAAAGAGGAAAATGGAAAGGTAGAACGCGGGCAACAGAGGAAGAGAATGCTGGCTAACGAGGCTCGGAGGATCGAGCAGAAGTTAATGCTCCACGCCTAAAGGTTTTGAGAAAACCTGATTTTCATAAGGTGACTTATACTCACCTAAACGGAGTGAGTATTCCTTAACCAGAGAATGTTGTGTCTCCCACTCATGGGCTCAAAGAAAAAGCTACGACACATTTTTTTATCTGTTTGCATAGGTCCCACCTATCGTGAAGGATGGGCACATACACTAACATGTACGACTCCTCGGCCCACTCCGCATAGCCTTTTCGCTTAGTCTACCTAGCCGCCTAATCAACTCGCTCGCACGCCACTTCTCCCATTTACTTCCATCGGGAACCGATTCGCCGCTTCTTCACCTCCCATTCGCCTTCATTTGCATCCAAACCCCAATCGCATTCACATTGTTTTAACCTCTTTAAATAATCATCTACTACTTCAGTTAGACTAGCCATCTAATCCTAATTCTCCAAACCATAGCCCTCCGCTCCAGCCGTTCCAAATGGCTAAAGAGATCGAGATGCAGGTTTTAGCGGCCCAACATGTCCTTGTCGGTTGGCTCGATAAGCATAGTTGCCACCGCCACCGCCCACCTAAGGGTTGTTCGGCAAGGATCAACAATGTATCCAACTCCCTCAAAAGGAAGAGACGAGGGTCATCGGTCTCGACATAGAGTACACGGATGCGTGCCCTGGAAGATCCAGCGCCCACCGCCCTTCTTCCTATGCCATGCCTCAAGATGATGTTTTGTGTACCACATCATACACTCGCCTCCATACCAGGTGAGCTTCACGATTTCTTGTCTCGGAGGACGATACTGGGCAGCCATCAAGGGGACAAACAGAAGCTGGAGCCAGACAACCTTGATTTGAAAAGCATCGCTGACCTACAAACTAGAATCAAAATTTTGTAGAAGATTGTGCTAAACAGCATAACATCCCTATTCAAGTAGCAAATTTTGTGCTCGGTACAAATCTTCGTAAGGGTGACGAGACGGTGGCATTAAGGTCGCCCTGATGGAAGAATTATCCTTGACGACGAGTGGATAAAATATGCTGCCCTCGATGCCCGTGGTGAGTTTCGAGATAGCTGCAAGGTCCAAAGAGCTTGTTGCGGCCGCCTCCCACAGAGAATGAGTGTTGGGGAACATAGTAATTTCAAAATTTTCCTCACGCACACGCAAGATCATGGTGATGGCATAGCAACAGAGGGGAGAGTATTGTCCACGCACTGTGAGACCGTGAAGCGAAGCGCGAGGACAACGCTGTTGATGTAGTCACGCCTTCATGATCCGAACGATCTGGCACCCAACGTACGGGCACCTCCGAAGTTTAGCGCACGCTCAGCTCGATGACGCATCCCCGGACTCGATCCAAAGCAAAGTGTCGGGATGAGTTCCACAAGACGACGGCAGGACGATGATGTTTCATCGCAAGAAGGGCTTCGCTTAAACTCCGCGACGACATGACTGAGGTGGAATATGGTGGAGGGGGCACCGACACGGTAAGGAACCATCCAGATCAACTTGTGTGTCATGGGGTGCCCCCTGCCCCATATATAAAGGAGCAGGGAGGAGGCCGCCCCAGGAGGCGCGCCAGTGTGGAGTCCTACTAGGACTCCTAGACCTAGTAGGATTCCACCTCCCTTGTTGGAGTAGGAGAAGGGAAAGAGGGGAGAGGAATAAGAAAAGGGTTGCGCCTTGTCCACCCGACCAGAGGGGGGGCGCAGTCCTCCTTCCTTTGGCCTCTCTCCTCTATTCCTGTATGGCCCAATAAGGCCCATATACTCCCGCGAATTTCTCGTAACTCTCCGACATTCAAAAATACCTCGAATCACTCGAACCTTTTCAACTCTCAATATAGTCGCCCAATATATCGATCTTTACGCCTCGGCCATTTCGAGACTCGTCATGTCCCCGGCGTCATCCGGACTAACTCCTTCGTACATCAAAACTCATAAACTCATAATATAACTCACATCAAACGTTAGCGTATGGACTCTACGGTTCGAGAACTATGTAGACATGACCTAGAACTATTCTGGTCAATAACCAATAGCGGAACCTGATGCTCATATTGGCTCCTACATATTCTATGAAGATCTTTATCGGTCAAACCGCATAACAACATAATGCTATTCCCTTTGTCATCGGTATGTATACCAGCCGCCCGAGATTCGATCGCTCGGTATCCAATACCAGTTCAATCTCATTATCGCAAGTCTCTTTTACTCATACGTAATGCATCATTCGCAGAATTAACTCATTAGCTACATTGCTTGCAAGGCTTATAGTGATGTGCATTACCGATAGGGCCCAGAGATACCTCTCCCATAATCGGAGTGACAAAACCTAATCTCGAACACGCCAACCCAACATGTACCTTTGGAAACACCTGTAGTACTTCTTTATAATCACCTAGCACGCCAGACGCTTGGTAGCACCCAAAGTGTTCCTCCTGTAAACGGAGTTGCATAATCTCATAGTTACAGGAACATGTATAAGTCATGAAGAAAGCAATAGCAACATACTAAATGATCAAGTGCTAGGCTAACGGAATGGGTTTATGTCAATCACATCATTCTCCTAATGATGTGATCCCGTTAATCAAATGACAACTCATGTCTATGGTTAGAAACATAACCATCTTCATTAACGAGCTAGTCAAGTAGAGGCATACTAGTGACACTGCTTGTCTATGTATTCACACATGTATTATGTTTCCGTTAATACAATTTAGCATGAATAATAAACATTTATCATGATATAAGGAAATAAATAATAACTTTATTATTGCCTCTAGGCATATTTCCTTCAATGAGAACAAGAAGAAGAAGAAGAAGAAGAAAAAACGCTGCACCAGAAGGAGGGCATTATGGATGGATGAACTATTTCCTCTCTGTAAAAAAATTATTCCTCTCGTGTATATTGATATAGATGGACTATTTCGATGGTGTGTGCATGTCTTTGGAACAGTAGTAGTAGCGGGTCCGCTTGACTATAAGGAACTATTTATCCGCATATATAGCTTTCTCGCTACCTTCCAAATGATCGTGTATACAGTGCATGTGTCCGAGAGATATGACAGCTTGTCCATGGAAGTTCAACCACGCCAACCATCACGCTTCATCTCGCGATTCCCACGACGCCTCTCAACCCACGCACCATGCCTCCGACGCGCTACCTCACCCTCGCCGCACCGCTCCTCCGCTTTTGTGTGTATGACGGTGGTCCACCTAAAATGCGGCGAGCATCAAGTTTCTACCACAGCCACCCGTGATTCCCACGACGCCGCCGAATCCATGAAACCACACGCCCCCAACTCAAGGCTCACCCCTCTTGGCCCCATCGCCTTCGCCATTCAGAGCATTACATGTGGACCAGTCACCTATCGGTCCACATGTTATTGACTCAAAGGTAGTTGTAGTAAGGCGTCAAGCTCAGTCCCGACGGCCCCGAGAGGGAAATGTAACCCACGCCAGTGGCTTTTGGTGCTCCCGCAACACCTAACTTGTGCCAAACTCGAGATTTGTTTCTTTACTATACATGCACGCAATGATTTAATGGACATTGTAATCTCAACATGTGATGGGAGCTCTAAATTTGAATTTGAAACTTATAAAACAAAAAGATTCAAAACAAATAAACTGGGAGAGAGGAGTATATCCATTGATACACACTCATATTTAGTAGTATAGATTATCAAAATAAGGATAATATCCATATATTCTAACCGCTTGATTATTCAGGGTACAAATTGGCTGTAATGACATGGTCACAATCGCATGAATTAACTCATTCCAAATATAGCTGATTTACTGCGCCTCTAATATATTGCCATAGTTCTACTCAAATTCTGCTCAAACAGGATATGCCAATCATCAAAAAAGTTCAAACAAGGTCATGGCGCATCATTAACATGAGACGGAAACAACTTACACGCCATAATCCAGCAATACGTGCCATCTGCTTTGTCGATCACAGATGATGCCATTGTGTTCAATAGCATCACGTAAGTGTGTATCGCTTTGACGATGATCCATCATGGCCGAGTTGTTCTCCAGCCTAAAAAGGCACCGCGTAAAGATAGGCGTAGTCCGCTGGTCTAAAAAGGCAATTAGCTTGAAGTCTCGAATTCGCATGTCATGTGGGTACTTGGCGATTACAATTCTGCAAAACAAGGTCCGTCCAACTAACGTGAGTAATCTAGATGACTTGGACCGCGATGGTAATTTCTATATAATCAACGGAGGAAGGATAATATCATGGAGGTCTGAAGTTCACGAGCACCAACTTTTTACCGCCTTCTCAAGGCAGCCATCCAAAGGGGAGTTCATGCCACCCAAAGACATACCAAGAAGTTTTCATGATGGTGATCGGATCGATGTCGAGGGAAATGATGTACGGCGACACACTACATACCTGCAAAGAAGTTTCGCTAATGGAGATCGGATTGAAGTCGAGGGCATCATGCACGCCTCAGATCATGGTGAGCCAATCTGCAAGACCAGATAGCAGCAAGCAGTGGTGTCTTGAAAAGCTTAGGCCTCGCCGACGATGGCCGTGCATGTCCTCGAGCATGCAGCCAGCCGCAGGGTGGTCAACATATCCATCCACACCAACAAGAGGTCGAGGATGTCATGGGAGATTGCTCCAATCGCGGCTCATATGGATGTTGCGCTGTTCGCTCGCCATGGTGGAGTTTGAAGGCTTGATTTACGGGGAGAAGGATGTCGTGCCGGGATGCTAGCGAGGGAATAGTGGTACTGGGGAGGCGAGTGGAGACAATGGTACACGGGGCACAATGAGATGGAGACGAGACGGAGACGGAGAAGGAGATGGAGATGGAGGGAAAGGGAGCGGAGAGGAGATGAGGCGAGGCGCCAATGTGCTGTACAACAAGCGGTGATGACAGCACAAAGGCACAGTGGTGAGGCTGACTTTTGGTAACCCGAACACTACCGCTCGGACTAGTGTCAAAGCGCAGGTGTTGTCACTTCACCGTGAGGACCGGATGAATAGTATTTGACCATCAAGTGTACCACAATTGTACTACTACTACTACTACTAGTAGGAACATGAGTACTCCAAGATTGTATAGCGGAAATAGGTCTCCTGTGTTAGCATGCCTGCTCACTTCATCGCTCTGTATCATCCATATTATGCAGCGTAACCAAATTCTGTATGCCCAATCAACGCCTGTCATGATGCATGCAGTGGTCGCTCGTGCATCAAGGACGGCATGCAGATCGCTCCACACTTGAAAAGAGGAAAATGGAAAGGTAGAACGGCAGCAGAGGAAGAGAATGCTGGCTAACGAGGCCGGGAGGATCGAGCAGGAAGTTAATGCTCCACGCCTAAAGGTTTTGAGAAAACCTGATTTTCATAAGGTGACTTATACTCACCTAAACGGAGGAGTATTCCTTAACCAGAGAATGTTGTGTCTCCCACTCATGGGCTCAAAAAAAGCTTACACATTTTTTATCTGTTGCATAGGTCCCACCTATCGAAGGATGGGCACATACACTAACATGTACGACTCTCGCCCACCCGATAGCCTTTTCGCTTAGTCTACCTAGCCGCCTAATCAACTGCCTGCACGCCCACTTCTCCCATTTACTTCCATCGAACCGATTCGCCGCTTCTTCACCTCCCATTCGCCTTCATTTGCATCCAAACCCCAATCGCATTCACATTGTTTTAACCTTAAATAATCATCTACTACTTCAGTTAGACTAGCCATCTAATCCTAATTCTCCAAACCATAGCCTGCTCCAAATGTTCCAAATGTAAAGAGATCGAGATGCAGGTTTTAGCGCCCAACATGTCTCTTGCGGTTGCTCGAGATAGTTGCCACCTCCACCGCTCCACCTAAGGGTTGTTCGGCAAAGGATCAACAATGTATCCAACTCCCTCAAAAGGAAGAGACGAGGGTCATCGGTCTCGACATAGAGTACACGGAGCGTGCTCGAAGATCCACACACCGCTCCCAGCTATGCGCTCAAGATGATGTTTTGTGTACCACATCACACTCGCCTCCATACCAGGTGAGCTTCACGATTTCTTGTCTCGGAGGACGATACTGTGGGCAGCCATCAAGGGGACAAATGAAGCTGGAGCCGATAACCTTGATTTGAAAAGCATCGCTGACCTACAAACTAGAATCAAAATTTTGTAGAAGATTGTGCTAAACAGATAACATCCCTATTCAAGTAGCAAATTTTGTGCTCGGTACAAATCTTCGTATGGGTGACGAGACGTGCATTAAGGTCACTGGATGGAAGAATTATCCTGACGACGAGTGGATAAAATATGCTGCCCTCGATGCCCGTGGTGAGTTTTGTAGATAGCTGCAAGGTCCAAAGAGCTTGTTGCGGCCGCCTCCCACAGAGAATGAGTGTTGGGGAACATAGTAATTTCAAAATTTTCCTACGCATACGCAAGATCATGGTGATGGCATAGCAACGGAGGGGAGAGTATTGTCCACGACTGTGAGACCGTAAGCGAAGCGCTATGACAACGCTGTTGATGTAGTCGCACGCCTTCATGATCCGAACGATTCAAGTAATTTAACGTACGGCACCTCCGAAGTTTAGCGCACGCTCAGCTCGATGACCATCCCGGACTCCGATCCAGCAAAGTGTCGGGATGAGTTCACAAGACGACGGGCGCAGGACGATGATGATGCTCTACCGCAAAGGGTCACTAAACTCCGCCGACGAGCATGACCGAGGTGGAATATGGTGGAGGGGGCACCGCATTAATGGGTAAGGAACCATCCGAGATCAACTTGTGTGTCGAGTGCCCCTGCCCCCATATATAAAGGAGCAGTGGGAGGAGGCCGGCCAGAGGGGGGCGCCAAGTGTGGAGTCCTACTAGGACTCCCTAGACCTAGTAGGATTCCACCTCCCTTGTTGGAGTAGGAGAAGGAAAGAGGGGAGAGGAATAATGAGGGGGAAGGCGCCTTGTCCACCCGACCAGAGGGGGGCGAGTCCTCCTCCTTTGGCCTCTCTCCTCTATTCCTGTATGGCCCAATAAGGCCCATATACTCCCGCGAATTTCGTAATTCTCCGACACCAAAAATATTCAATCACTCGGAACCTTTTCAACTCCAATATAGTCGCCCAATATATCGATCTACGCCTCGCCATTTCGAGATTCCTCATGTCCCGGCGTCATCCGACTAACTCCTTCGGTACATCAAAACTCATAAACTCATAATATAACCACATCAAACGTTGTTGCATGTGGACCCCACGTTCGAGAACTATGTAGACATGACTCAGAACTATTCTGGTCAATAACCAATAGCGAAACCTGATGCTCATATTGGCCTTTACATATTCTATGAAGATCTTTATCGGTCAAACCGCATAACAACATAATGCTATTCCTTTGTCATCGTAGATGTTATTTCGCCCGAGATTCATCGTCGGTATCCAATACCTAGTTCAATCTCATTACCGCAAGTCTTCTTTACTCGCTACGTAATGCATCATTCGTAACTAACTCATTAGCTACATTGCTTGCAAGGCTTATAGTGATGTGCATTACCGAAGCCCAGAGATACCTTCCCATAACGGAGGACAAACCTAATCTCGAACACGCCAACCCAACATGTACCTTTGGAAACACCTGTAATTTTTATAATCACCCGCCATGCCAGACGCTGGTAGCACCCAGTGTTCCCGTGTGTGAGTTGCATAATCTCATAGTTAGGGTGAACATGTATAAGTCATGAAGAAAGCAATAGCAACATACTAAATGATCAAGTGCTAGGCTAACGGAATGGGTTTAGGTCAATCACATCATTCTCCTAATGATGTGATCCCGCTAATCAAATGACAACTCATGTCTATGGTTAGGAAACATAACCATCTTCATTAACGAGCTAGTCAAGTAGAGGCATACTAGTGACACTGCTTGTTCATGTATTCACACATGTATTATGTTCCGTTAATACAATTCTAGCATGAATAATAAACATTTATCATGATATAAGGAAACAATATAACTTTATTATTGCCTCTAGGCATATTTCCTTCAATGAGAACAAGAAGAAGAAGAAGAAGAAGAAGAAAACGCTGCACCAGCGGAGGGCATTATGGATGGATGAACTATTTCCTCTCTTGTAAAAAAATTATTCCTCTCGTATATTGATATAGATGGACTATTTCGATGGTGTATGTTCTTGGAACAGTAGTAGCGGGTCTGCTTGACTATAAGGAACTATTTATCCAAGATATATAGCTCGCTACTCCTTCCAAAGGATCTCAGATACGCGGCATGTGTCCGTAGACATGACAGTTTGTCCATGGAAGTTCAACTACGCCAACCATCACGCTTCATCTCGCGATTCCCACGACGCCTCAACCCACTTCCGCACCATGCCCCGACGTGGCGCGCCACCCCTCTCGCCGCACTGCCGCTTTGTGTGCATGACGGTGGTCCACCTAAATGCGGCGAGCATCAAGTTTCTACCACAGCCACCCGTGATTCCCACGACGCCAATCCATGAAACCACACGCCCCCAACCCAAGTGGCCACCCCTCTTGGCCCCACTGCCCCTCTCTCATTAGAGCATTACATGTGGACCAGTCACCCATCGGTCCACATGTTATTGACCAAAGGTAGTTGTAGTGGCATACAAGCTCAGTCCCGACGGCCCTGAGAGGGAAATGTAACCCCACGCCAGGCTTGTGGTGCTCCCAAGAGCACCTAACTTGTGCCAAACTCGAGATTTGTTTCTTTACTATACATGCACGCAATGATTTAATGGACATTGTAATCTCAACATGTGATGGGGAGCTCTAAATTTGAATTTGAAACTTATAAAACAAAAAGATTCAAAACAAATAAACCGGGAGAGAGGATATGAGGATGTGTCCCATACAAAATAAGTCCCTCGGTTTGTCACCGCAAGATGCTAGAAAGGAGCACATCGCTTCCTACTGTGACGGCAACAAATCGTCAGCAGTAAAGCATGGTCCACCTTTTGACCGCCATGTGCAAGGTTCGTGCTATCTTTATTGAATCTCACCGTGGTTCCATCGTATTCAATTCATGCGGTGGCCTGTATGGCTGATCCCAATGTTGGACAAAGGTTCTACGGGAACGGTGTCACTTGTAAATGTTGTGCAAATTGATGTTGGTACCCTCCGCATATATGCAAGCCAATTCCACTCAAGACCGAGCCTAGCTGTGAAACAGTAGGGGGAGAATTAGGAAATGGACACGAAGTAGTCTTTAGAATGCATTTACTAACGCGATCAAACTCATCTTACCTGCTCATCGGAGGAAACTGAGTGCCTCGATCGCCGGGCATCTCAAGGGGCGCTAACTTGCAACCACGGCCACGCTACCGGAGAGACCCCCAAGGAAACATCCGCTGCTCCATGGAACATCAAGATGCATTTGTATGAGTAGTTTATCTTGTGAGAGAAAAGGATGAACGAGGAAGTCCTCTAGAGATAGAGATGGACACTACTACTAATGTGCTGGCCCGCATGCTGTAATGGATCCAAACTAGTAGAATAATACTTGTTCAATGCGTTTGAAATATAAACACTCTAGTTTTGATATACATGTGTCGCCAGACATGACAGCTTGTCCATGGAAGGGAACCACCATCCACCATCACGCTTTTGTTTCTACCACCGCCACACCCACACGCGATTCCCACGACGCCGCCTCCAACCCACGCATATCCATCGCCCCGACATGGACATGGATCCTCCGACGGCTATCATCGCCGCCTTCGCTTTTCTTTCGCGATGTGTGGACCCACGCTATGGGTCCCACATGTCAGCGATGTATGGTAGGATTGTTCGTGCCTCATCCTCTCGCCCCACCGCCCGCTTTTGTGTGTGCATGACATGCGGCCAGCTGAACTATGGACCATCAACTTTCTACCACAGACACACCCGGACGCGTTTGCTCGCCCGCTGTCGCAGTTCGATCCGCACTCCCCACCATCGAATTTTCATCCAGCGGCCGTGGACACATTTCGGTCCCGGCATCAATCCTCGCCTGAGTACTTATGTACTACGATAGTACGCCGCGTGGGCCATCTACGCCGTAACGCCTGACGCCCGCCAGGTACTCGCCACGCCACGCCACCATCGGCCGGTTCATCTCGAACGAGTGAGTCGCGAACCACGCCAATACCATGAGAATGACATGTGGGCCAGCCACATTTAAGGCCCACATGTCATTGACTCAGGTCGGGCACAAGCATACCAAGTTCGGTCCTGGGCCCCGAGAGGAAAACGAACTCCCCAAGGCAGCCTTGTGGTGCTCCCGCAGATGAGCTCGTGCCAAAATGAATTTGTTTCTACTACTACTAGTACTAGTAGGAAGGTACACGGCATTGCACGCATGAGATTCGTGGTTGTGCATTATGCTTCTACATGTGTAGTTTTCTGATTCTAACATGTGGCAAAATTTGGTGGAATGTAAGGTTAGCAAGTTTGATTAACTTAGGTAAGTGTTTGGTCTGCCACACCTTAGGCAAGCCACACTGGCCCCACATGACATACACACAAAAAATGTGGCAAGATTCCTTAGGCTAGCCAACTTGTGGCAAAATTTGGTGGAATGTAAGGTTAGGCAAGTTTGATTAACTTAGGTGAGTGTTTTGTTCAAGCCACACCTTAGGCAAGCCACACCGCCCCACATGACATACACACAAAAAATGTGGCAAGATTCCTTTAGGCTTGCCAACTTGTGGCAAAATTTGGAATGTAAGGTTAGGAAAATTTGATTAACTTAGGTGAGTGTTTTGTTCAAGCCACACCTTAGGCAAGCCACACTGCCCCACATGACATACACAAAAAAATGTGGCAAGATTCCTTAGGCTTGCCAATTTGTGGTCTCATTTTGAAGAACTTATTAATAACTTTGCCCGAGCTTAGTTGTGGAAAATTTAGTCATGAATTAAGTTCAACCATGGAGTCTTCTAGATTATACATGTGGTGTAACTGTGGATGATATCCAATGGCCAAGAGTGCTCGGATTTGCCATCTTGTAATCACGGATTGGCTTCATCAAACCACCAACTTTCAAAGTTTTTCACACACTATATAGGGGTATAGATATAGATGTGTCGATCCGCTGTAATGGATCCAAAGTATATCTATTTAGTGGAGTGCACTCAAACACATTATCTATTTATTTTCTCTAACCTTCCGAGCCATGCAACCAAGCCACATAAGCTTCATGGTGCCTCCCATCATATTATTCATACTACGCTGATTGAAAAAGATAAATCACCCAAAACAAGATCTTCCCTTTTGTTCCTAACGATGTTGTGCCATGCACGATCTAGAGTAGTACTAGTAATATAATACTATTAGAGTACAAACTTGGTAGGAGTGGTACTAATACGGAATGCTCCTACTCTATCAACGCAGCCCCTGCCCCGACACAAAATTTCTTGGCTTCCGTACAGCCAGATCTTCCCCTTGTTTCTGCCAACCCGGCGTGGAGGGGTGTCGGTTCAACGGCGGTCCACATGAAAGTGAAAATCTAGCACATGGGGCGGAGCTACGTGAGGGCCAACACGCGTGCTCCGCCCCCAACCTAGCAGGATTTTCAGAGTTGTACATCCAGTTTTGAGGCATGGAACGTCAACGCAAGGGTAATTTCTATATTAGATCGCACGCCTAACGCTTTTGCTTCAAGTTCGCCATCGCTAGGCAACACGCCTTCCCTAAGTTATGTGTTGTGCCGACGGGCCGTGTTGTACTCCCGATCTCAAGTGCGTGGGGTGCGGATTAACGGCAGGCCTTTTCCTTTACTAGCAATGTGCCCGTATGCGTTAATGATCCAAAGTAGTAGAATAGTAGTATTTGTTCACAAACTTAAAAGAAATCACTATTTTTTTGATATAACCCTAATATATTACTCCCTCCGCACTCAAATATTTGTCTTTTTTGAGATTTCAAATGGACTATCACATACGGATTATATAGACATATTCTAGTGTTTCTAGCATGATGCCCTTGCATTGCAACGGGTTGATGGAAAAGGTAAGCACAACTTATAAATTGACGGATGGAGTACTAGTTACAAGTGATGCCAAATTTTGTCCCCATTAGAGTTATGCCAATTTCGACCATAGATTAAATTAAGAAATGTTCACGCATGTCACCAAACATTATATTTTTCAAAACTATGTTCAAAGACTTAATCCAATTAGATAATTTTTCTTGACATGCATTAACATTTTGTTAGTTAAATCTTTAGTCAAAATTTGGCACAAACTATAAAAGGACCTATAAACCAGGACGGAGGTAGTACCACTATGAAGGTAGTAACATAGTCTAGGATATGTGTATGTTACTAGTGTATGTTACTCACCATTGTGGCTAGCTCAACACATAGGCGTGGTGCATTAACTCACGTTGTTTCTTATTTTTGACATAAATAGAGGAATCAACCAAGAAGAGATGGGGCTTGTATGCTTTTAATGACTTGAGACTATCAAACATGACATGCAAGGGTCATTGCACAAGAACAAATACAACCCACGCCAAGACACACACATCTTATAGCATCACATCCAATGGCTATAAAAGATGAATGAGACCAAATTATATCTCATCTAGATGAGTTCTAAAACTGTATTAATAATACTTAGTACCTCAGCCATGTATCATATAAGTATCATGTAGTACCTTATTCATTGCCATGTATGACACATAGTTCACTGGCTCTATATGTACCACCTTTTTAATTTCAAGTTTTGCTCCATGGCTTAATCCATCGATACTACTACTATACAAAAGTGGAGTATATACATTTTTAAAAGGCTAGAGGGCGGGCAGTCTAGCTCGGTTTGTTTCACGAGAGGAGGGCCTTTTGTGATTTGACGCCTCATTAATGCTGTCAAATCGATAGTATCACGCCCGCCACACGCCTGCCCATTAAACCCTCCGTTAAACCCGCATGAAAACCGAGAATCCTACTCCGCCACACGTCTGCTCATGAGCGGGCCGGAATTAAACGCAACACCAGCCGAGCCTCCCGTCTCGCCTCGCTTAAACGAGGCCGACGCCGCCAAGCTCCTCATGTCCGCCTCTATTTACACGAGGCCGCATGTATAGCGGGCAAGAATCCCACCCTCCGCCGCCTCCCCCATCTCCTCCTTCACCATCCACCTTTGATGGCTTCCGATGAGCCGCTTCCCGCATATTAGCCGGCTGGGTGGCCCGCCGAGCCCTCCGGATATGGGCGAGGCCGCCGTGCTTCACCAACCTCGCTAGCCCGACGGAGCTGCCGCCTCAGGCAAGCGTGTGGTTCAGCAACTCGCCGCCCAGCCAGCTCGATGAGGAGTGGAGTTGTTCCACGCCGCACGGGCGGCGAGCACGCCGACATTGGCGCGAGTCGCCGCTGGCTGCATGACACCCACCAGTGGCCGCCGCCCCTGTCAGGCATCGCCTCCCAAGCCTGCGGCAAGCGCCATGCGTGCAGATGGCCGGGTGCGCGGAGAGCGACCACCGGTGGCTGCCCTGCCCACCGCCATCATCGAGGAGAAGTAGAACACGGAGGCCACCGCCACTTGGACCCATGAAGGCCACGAGGCGCACGCATCATGGATTCAGGTGGTTTCTTTGTTGCTTCGCTCTTCCGAGGACCTTCATCGACCCCCGCAAGTGTCCGATGGACATGAGGAAGACAAAGGATCCTGAGGCGCCATTTAGAACTAAAATAAGTCTAGAGATATCCATTTCTAGGACAAGTATTTCCTAACGGAGGGAGTATTAATTATGAGAGCCGGATTGGCACCTCTTAGTTCATGTAAATGTAATGAAATCCATCATGTTTATATGAAGATCCGCTTTTTATACTAAATCCTTCATGCTTATATGAAATCAGTCCGTGTTTGCAATAATTTCATCTGTTGGTTAGAGTTGTAAAATGTATACCGGGCGTTTGATGTCGCCTCCGCGGAAGGAAGCGGAGGAAATTTGCCGGTTGCTGTTGGAGATGCTCTTTATGTTGGAAATAATAGAGTGACATCCAATCCATTTGAGTTAATTGCCTGTATGATTGTCCTCTATAAAAGTTAATTGCATGTATAGTAACACGTGACTTGTGTGGTGGCTACAGCTCAGCATGTAAAGTTAAAAAGAAACAAGTCCATCATTTCTAAGTACTGTGGGTTCCATCACAAGATAAAGAGTTAAAGAAGTATATATTAAATAAGTAGAAATATATAATATACAAATCTAAAGTTAAAAGACAGAATTCGAACTCATGTCATCGCTGCTAAGTAGCATCCGATCTAACCAGCCCAAAGACATTTTTGTTAGAGACCATGCCGGAGATATATCTCCATGTTCACTTTATATATACTCCATTCGCTCTAAATATTTGTATTTTCAGATTTCAAATGGACTACCACATACGGATGTGTATGTAGACATATTTTAGAGTGTAGATTCACCCATTTTGCTACGTATGTCTTTTCATGAAGGGGCCGATTTGTCCTTGATTTATTTATGAGGTATCCGATGGCACCGCACCGCCAAGAAAAGAGGGTAACATCAAAATTATGGACTACTTTTTTGAGTGTGTTGGTAAGGTCCGTCATAGTCACTTGTTGAAATCTCTAAAAGACAAATATAGTAGAAAAGAGTTGGTGATAATGGTAAAAAGCATCCCTGAATATAGGCCGTCTGGATTTATATCTAATGATAGGAAAGAAACTATGGCAATTTTGCAAAATATACCCACACGCCTTCCATCGTCAGAATAAGGCCTTCCTCGCTCAGCCTTTCTCTCACAAGATAAACTACTATACAACCATCTTGATGTTTCGTGCAACGCACGGGAAACTAGCTAATTTTTTTAGTAGTTGCTGCAATAATTGGGTTGAAGTGATATGTTTTATGTTTGTCTAATGATTTCAGATTCATTAGTATTTCCTCTTTCAATAGATGACCCAACTTTATACTAAAGTTAGTACAAAGTTGAGTCATCTATTTTGGAATGGAGGAGTAGTAACAAAGAAAAGGTTGCCTTGTCAATTAATAGAAAAACAGGGTGAAAACTATCACATGAGGCTAAAAACAAGGCACACTGGTTCAGCGCCATCATTACTACAGTTGTGTGCGCGCGAGAAGTCTATATATCGAGGGGCTACCGAGCGAGGCACCGACACAATGTTTGAGAGAGAAACCAATTGATGATTATGATCAGATCGAGTTGTCACCCTTCCGCGTCATTGTTGGGGGAGGAGAGAAAGACGATCGAGAGTGTGCGCTGTAGGCACAGAGGCACAACTAGCGAGTGTGTGTGTGTGTGTGTGTGTGTGTGTGTGTGTGTGTGTGTGTGTGTGTGTTTGAGAGGAGTCGAGATTATCAAGATCGAGCAAGCACCCTACTCCTTCAAAGGCCGTGTAGTGTGTGTGTGTATGTTTGAGAGAGAATCCAGTGATAGATTAGTATCAAGATCGAGGTGTCACCCTACTCCTTCGGTGCCGCGGTAGTGTGTGTGTGTGTATGTTTGAGAGAAGCTACCGATAGATTAGTATCAAGATCGAGGTGTCACCCTACTCCTTCGTGTTGGGAAGTGTGTGTGGGGGGAGGGGCAGTGACACTCACATATCTCTACTCTTATAAAAAACAGAGTTGGTGATGATGGTGTTCTGCCATCCTGCAATATAGGCCATCCGATTTATATCCCATGGACATGAAGGAAAATATGGCAATTTTGCAAAAGATACCCACACCCTCTCCTCCGATTTGTAAACAAGGCATTCTCTGCTCATCCTTTTCCCCACAAGATAAACTTCTCATACAAATGCATCTTGATGTTCCGTGCAACGACATGGGCATCTTGCTAGTAGGGAGAAGGAGTTTGTGTGACACATATCTAGCTATATTAAGGGATAGGTAGATAGCATGTGTGAGAGACATTATTATACTTTGAGACATTAGTGGCTGTGGTATGGAATTAAAGGGGTGGACGTGTTAGACATAGAGAGCGGTGTGTTTCTGTGAGAGACTTGTAGGACGGGGTAGAAAGATTAATTTAACCCCGACGAGGGAGAGAAATACACTAAGTGCGCAGGTGATTCCGATGCCCACAGGAAATGAGATATGTATGCGTGAGAGAGATTGCAATTCATTCACGATCACTATCTAGCTTATCGTGGACGGCATCGCTGAACATAAGTCAATATCTACTTCAGATCGTGGCCAAAGGTACAACATCGATTCAACGCTATAAAGATTGGACACTACATATCACATTTTTTCTATTTAAATAAACCTTTTTCAGTTGTGCATGCCAAAGTTACGTGATGTTTCTTCAAACAACCAATGTAGCTATCACACATGCACCATTGTTACTTTGCATTCAAATTCATTAGTCTTGGATGATTTAAGTTTCTATTTTGAAGTAATATATATGTAATATTCATATATGAATTCAACGCTATTTAATTTATGAAATGGAGGCTATGTAATCATATGAGGTAACACTTTTAAGTAGCTAACTACAATATCCATTTCTTTTTGTGCGCTTCACACTAACACGCCAATGCATTATGTTTAAAGTAAATAACCAATGGCACTAAATTATCTATTTACACGAGAAATACATAGGCTGAGCGCTTGATCCCTTTTTGTGAACGCGCCACTACACTCGTGACGATTGGTCGCTACCGTGAACGCCAAGTTATCGGCGATCATCCCGAAAGTTATTGTATTTTTTTCTGGGTGGACTTCACACCGTTATTAATCACGACGCTGCGCTCCTGTACACAGCCTAGCATGACCTTCCCGCTAGCACGGTCCAAAATTAGTTGAAACGGATACTAACGATCTCTGCAGCGGCAAAATCTCCGCCTTCTAAAATTTCCGCCACCTTAGTCTTTAGCATGCGAAATCCCTTTGTCCTTGTGCACGGAGACCAACAGTTATAATACCGCCTCATCTACATGATAGGTCGGGCTGCTTTGGTAACTTCCGCTTCCACACACCCACCCCATTTCTCCCTCCTCCCGCAAAACGACTAACCCAAAGCACCAGAAAGCATCTACATCACGCCACATTTCATCGCCTTTTCTCCCTCCCTCTCAAACCCTAGAATGCTCATCCACCGCGCATTATAGCCCATTCATCGCCAACAACGCCCACCTTGCCGGATCTCTTCAGGGCCGCATCTACCCTCCCACCTCCCTAGAAACAAGTAGACTGCTCATCCACCATTGTACAACAGCCCATTCAGTGCGGCCTTGTCCACGGGCGCGGATTCGCTTGCCGTACTCGCAACCGCCACAGACCGCAGCGGCTCATTCAGATTCCCCACCGAGACGTCATTCACACCCCCGAGCCCCCACCGACGCTTCTGCCGACGGCCTTCGATCCTCTTCGCCGACACCTTCTCAACTCCTACCGGAGGCGCCGCCGACACCTTCTCAACCCTACCGAGCCGCCGACACCATCGCCAACCCACCGAGTAGCTTCGCTTATACCATTCTCAACCCACCGGGCCATGGCTAACTCACAAGTCCACGGCCAGATCCGCTTCTCGCACTCTCATCCAACCTACCGAGCAGCTTCGACGCTTCCGCCCACGGCCGCAGATCCGTGATCGCCGACACCACCCTTAACCCAACCACCGAGCAGCTTCGACGCCTGGCCCACGGGTCAGATCCAGATCATCGACACCATCCTTAACCCAACCACCGGAGCAGCCGACGCCTGGCCCACGGTCAGCAGATCCGCTGCCGACACCATCCTTAACCCAACCATCGGAGCAGCTTCACCACGCCTCGCCCACGGCCACGATCCGCTTCGCCCACACCGTAGTCCACCCCACGGAGCCGCCCACAAACACCCTACTCGACGGTTCTAGATCTCTATCGACTCCGACAGCCAGCGCAAAGGTCATCACCCTCGACGCTTTCTAACCTGATTCCCACTGCTCGAGAGATGCCAAGCACCCGCCACGCCTAGGTACTTGTCACCTTTAAACCCGCCCAAGATCACCTGCCCGATGTATTTCAAATATACTAACGGGTCGTTACCTGTTATGCAGCCGCAAAACTACAAGGACGATGTTTCTTCCGGATCTAACAGCTTGCCAACCAAGATCCTCGGATCGAGGCATTGCTATGATCTTGTAAGGCTGCCTCTCTCTTGTATTGTTCAGTGTCGCCAACAGTTTGCTAGGATTTTCACCAAGAATCCTTTCAGCATAATGATTTCTACATCGGGCTAAATTAGATATGTAGATGTCATACATGATACTACCTCGCACTTCGCTCCTAAATATAAGTCTTTCTAGAGATTCCACTATAGGCTACATACGGAGCAAAATGAGTGAATCTACACTCAAAATGCATCTATATACATCTCGTATGTGGTCCATATCGAATCTCTACAAAGACATATATTTAGGAACAAGACATTACACAAAATCAGAGTGGTATGTAGGAATTCCAGCACTACATTAGGCTCCTTAGAGTGTGCCAGTCCAGCATATGAGTCATGGCTAGTTTATGGTACACACAATCGAATTGGTGGTTTAAATATGCAAGGGATATGCAATGTAGTATCATGTAGAGATGTCTCAAATTAGCCGTGTCAACTTGCGTATAGGGTTACACAATGAAAAAGTACAAGATGTATGTGGTATTTCATGGAACATCGCAAAAAGGAGAGGCAGGGAGCCTATACAAAGTGTTATGGCACGTCACTCCTCCATTGCAATCATCGTGACATGTTATTTGTATGCCAATTTATTAGCCAAGTTTCTTAGGGACAGCTTATTACGAAAGTTATCCTAAGAAAATAAGCACCGTGAATATAAGCTCCATGTAATACGCCAACCAGTTCTTTTCATTATGTTTCAGCTTATCTTTGGTATGATCAAGGAAAGTCTAGATTGCATTATATATTTTTCATTTTGCTGCATATATGGAAATTAATTTGACTTGCAAACATCACAAATTGAACCAAAGCAAGCAGTAATTAATATGATAGGAAAATAGACCATCACTATTTGCTCAAAATGCAAATACAAAGATACCATCTACTTGGCACAATCTACTTTGGTCAATGTTTTCCATAGAGATCCCATTGCCTAATTTAAACGAAGAACGATGACCCACATTTAAATGAAGAACAATTATTTATTGAAATTGATGGTCCAAGTGGCTGGTTATTATCATATAGCAGCACCACCTAAAGCATCATATAGCAAAGAAAGCAAAGAAATTTCATAGCAACTAACAAAAGAGCCTCTCTGCCATCAAGGTCCTTGCCAACGGTGATCTCCTCGTTAATCGGATAATTGAGTCCGAGAAACAGAGAGGTGAACCAAGGCTGTTTACCCGCCCAACTAAAAATCCTAAAGGCCCCAACAAGATGGTATCCTGCTCATAGACGAATAGCCATCGTTCAGATACTCACGATTACACGGTGCTTGTATACGTGGGGTTTTGCAATATAACTTTTCCGCCATGTGTCCGAATGATCATCAGTTTTTGCCGTCAGATGATCGAGCAAGGAACCAGTTGTGCTTCCCTGTTTTTGGCAAAGGTGGTGTAATTACACGGGCATTGTTAATGTAAGATCAGCATTGTTCGTAGTATGAGTAGGATAATGCAAGAAACAACATTGATATGTCCCTCGTTGAACCGGGAGGAAAATACAGGAAATGTATACTGGTTCAAAATATAGAAGTGCCATGCATGGTTATACTCATGTTATCTCGCAATTCGATTCTTCACAGAAACTACCATGTCATGCATGTTATGTAATCATGTTCTGTCCTCACAAACAAATTCTTCAAGGTAACTAATGCACCATGCATTGTTATATACCGTTCTGTGGGAAATTTTTGTGAGATATTATTCTAGTCATTGATTGTCAAGGGCTTAATATAGGTATGTACACATGGTAAGCATTGCAGATTTCACTACTTCCAAATATAGAGTTCTCCATATGCACATTTACTTCCCTAATGTATGGTTAGATGAAACCAAAAAGGTGGTGCATGTTTCTACATCATGAAAATGAGGAAACTAATATGGCCATTGATACACACTCATATTTAGTAGTATAGATTATCAAAATAAGGATAATATCCATATATTCTAACCGCTTGATTATTCAGGGTACAAATTGGCTGTAATGACATGGTCACAATCGCATGAATTAACTCATTCCAAATATAGCTGATTTACTGCGCCTCTAATATATTGCCATAGTTCTACTCAAATTCTGCTCAAACAGGATATGCCAATCATCAAAAAAGTTCAAACAAGGTCATGGCGCATCATTAACATGAGACGGAAACAACTTACACGCCATAATCCAGCAATACGTGCCATCTGCTTTGTCGATCACAGATGATGCCATTGTGTTCAATAGCATCACGTAAGTGTGTATCGCTTTGACGATGATCCATCATGGCCGAGTTGTTCTCCAGCCTAAAAAGGCACCGCGTAAAGATAGGCGTAGTCCGCTGGTCTAAAAAGGCAATTAGCTTGAAGTCTCGAATTCGCATGTCATGTGGGTACTTGGCGATTACAATTCTGCAAAACAAGGTCCGTCCAACTAACGTGAGTAATCTAGATGACTTGGACCGCGATGGTAATTTCTATATAATCAACGGAGGAAGGATAATATCATGGAGGTCTGAAGTTCACGAGCACCAACTTTTTACCGCCTTCTCAAGGCAGCCATCCAAAGGGGAGTTCATGCCACCCAAAGACATACCAAGAAGTTTTCATGATGGTGATCGGATCGATGTCGAGGGAAATGATGTACGGCGACACACTACATACCTGCAAAGAAGTTTCGCTAATGGAGATCGGATTGAAGTCGAGGGCATCATGCACGCCTCAGATCATGGTGAGCCAATCTGCAAGACCAGATAGCAGCAAGCAGTGGTGTCTTGAAAAGCTTAGGCCTCGCCGACGATGGCCGTGCATGTCCTCGAGCATGCAGCCAGCCGCAGGGTGGTCAACATATCCATCCACACCAACAAGAGGTCGAGGATGTCATGGGAGATTGCTCCAATCGCGGCTCATATGGATGTTGCGCTGTTCGCTCGCCATGGTGGAGTTTGAAGGCTTGATTTACGGGGAGAAGGATGTCGTGCCGGGATGCTAGCGAGGGAATAGTGGTACTGGGGAGGCGAGTGGAGACAATGGTACACGGGGCACAATGAGATGGAGACGAGACGGAGACGGAGAAGGAGATGGAGATGGAGGGAAAGGGAGCGGAGAGGAGATGAGGCGAGGCGCCAATGTGCTGTACAACAAGCGGTGATGACAGCACAAAGGCACAGTGGTGAGGCTGACTTTTGGTAACCCGAACACTACCGCTCGGACTAGTGTCAAAGCGCAGGTGTTGTCACTTCACCGTGAGGACCGGATGAATAGTATTTGACCATCAAGTGTACCACAATTGTACTACTACTACTACTACTAGTAGGAACATGAGTACTCCAAGATTGTATAGCGGAAATAGGTCTCCTGTGTTAGCATGCCTGCTCACTTCATCGCTCTGTATCATCCATATTATGCAGCGTAACCAAATTCTGTATGCCCAATCAACGCCTGTCATGATGCATGCAGTGGTCGCTCGTGCATCAAGGACGGCATGCAGATCGCTCCACACTTGAAAAGAGGAAAATGGAAAGGTAGAACGGCAGCAGAGGAAGAGAATGCTGGCTAACGAGGCCGGGAGGATCGAGCAGGAAGTTAATGCTCCACGCCTAAAGGTTTTGAGAAAACCTGATTTTCATAAGGTGACTTATACTCACCTAAACGGAGGAGTATTCCTTAACCAGAGAATGTTGTGTCTCCCACTCATGGGCTCAAAAAAAGCTTACACATTTTTTATCTGTTGCATAGGTCCCACCTATCGAAGGATGGGCACATACACTAACATGTACGACTCTCGCCCACCCGATAGCCTTTTCGCTTAGTCTACCTAGCCGCCTAATCAACTGCCTGCACGCCCACTTCTCCCATTTACTTCCATCGAACCGATTCGCCGCTTCTTCACCTCCCATTCGCCTTCATTTGCATCCAAACCCCAATCGCATTCACATTGTTTTAACCTTAAATAATCATCTACTACTTCAGTTAGACTAGCCATCTAATCCTAATTCTCCAAACCATAGCCTGCTCCAAATGTTCCAAATGTAAAGAGATCGAGATGCAGGTTTTAGCGCCCAACATGTCTCTTGCGGTTGCTCGAGATAGTTGCCACCTCCACCGCTCCACCTAAGGGTTGTTCGGCAAAGGATCAACAATGTATCCAACTCCCTCAAAAGGAAGAGACGAGGGTCATCGGTCTCGACATAGAGTACACGGAGCGTGCTCGAAGATCCACACACCGCTCCCAGCTATGCGCTCAAGATGATGTTTTGTGTACCACATCACACTCGCCTCCATACCAGGTGAGCTTCACGATTTCTTGTCTCGGAGGACGATACTGTGGGCAGCCATCAAGGGGACAAATGAAGCTGGAGCCGATAACCTTGATTTGAAAAGCATCGCTGACCTACAAACTAGAATCAAAATTTTGTAGAAGATTGTGCTAAACAGATAACATCCCTATTCAAGTAGCAAATTTTGTGCTCGGTACAAATCTTCGTATGGGTGACGAGACGTGCATTAAGGTCACTGGATGGAAGAATTATCCTGACGACGAGTGGATAAAATATGCTGCCCTCGATGCCCGTGGTGAGTTTTGTAGATAGCTGCAAGGTCCAAAGAGCTTGTTGCGGCCGCCTCCCACAGAGAATGAGTGTTGGGGAACATAGTAATTTCAAAATTTTCCTACGCATACGCAAGATCATGGTGATGGCATAGCAACGGAGGGGAGAGTATTGTCCACGACTGTGAGACCGTAAGCGAAGCGCTATGACAACGCTGTTGATGTAGTCGCACGCCTTCATGATCCGAACGATTCAAGTAATTTAACGTACGGCACCTCCGAAGTTTAGCGCACGCTCAGCTCGATGACCATCCCGGACTCCGATCCAGCAAAGTGTCGGGATGAGTTCACAAGACGACGGGCGCAGGACGATGATGATGCTCTACCGCAAAGGGTCACTAAACTCCGCCGACGAGCATGACCGAGGTGGAATATGGTGGAGGGGGCACCGCATTAATGGGTAAGGAACCATCCGAGATCAACTTGTGTGTCGAGTGCCCCTGCCCCCATATATAAAGGAGCAGTGGGAGGAGGCCGGCCAGAGGGGGGCGCCAAGTGTGGAGTCCTACTAGGACTCCCTAGACCTAGTAGGATTCCACCTCCCTTGTTGGAGTAGGAGAAGGAAAGAGGGGAGAGGAATAATGAGGGGGAAGGCGCCTTGTCCACCCGACCAGAGGGGGGCGAGTCCTCCTCCTTTGGCCTCTCTCCTCTATTCCTGTATGGCCCAATAAGGCCCATATACTCCCGCGAATTTCGTAATTCTCCGACACCAAAAATATTCAATCACTCGGAACCTTTTCAACTCCAATATAGTCGCCCAATATATCGATCTACGCCTCGCCATTTCGAGATTCCTCATGTCCCGGCGTCATCCGACTAACTCCTTCGGTACATCAAAACTCATAAACTCATAATATAACCACATCAAACGTTGTTGCATGTGGACCCCACGTTCGAGAACTATGTAGACATGACTCAGAACTATTCTGGTCAATAACCAATAGCGAAACCTGATGCTCATATTGGCCTTTACATATTCTATGAAGATCTTTATCGGTCAAACCGCATAACAACATAATGCTATTCCTTTGTCATCGTAGATGTTATTTCGCCCGAGATTCATCGTCGGTATCCAATACCTAGTTCAATCTCATTACCGCAAGTCTTCTTTACTCGCTACGTAATGCATCATTCGTAACTAACTCATTAGCTACATTGCTTGCAAGGCTTATAGTGATGTGCATTACCGAAGCCCAGAGATACCTTCCCATAACGGAGGACAAACCTAATCTCGAACACGCCAACCCAACATGTACCTTTGGAAACACCTGTAATTTTTATAATCACCCGCCATGCCAGACGCTGGTAGCACCCAGTGTTCCCGTGTGTGAGTTGCATAATCTCATAGTTAGGGTGAACATGTATAAGTCATGAAGAAAGCAATAGCAACATACTAAATGATCAAGTGCTAGGCTAACGGAATGGGTTTAGGTCAATCACATCATTCTCCTAATGATGTGATCCCGCTAATCAAATGACAACTCATGTCTATGGTTAGGAAACATAACCATCTTCATTAACGAGCTAGTCAAGTAGAGGCATACTAGTGACACTGCTTGTTCATGTATTCACACATGTATTATGTTCCGTTAATACAATTCTAGCATGAATAATAAACATTTATCATGATATAAGGAAACAATATAACTTTATTATTGCCTCTAGGCATATTTCCTTCAATGAGAACAAGAAGAAGAAGAAGAAGAAGAAGAAAACGCTGCACCAGCGGAGGGCATTATGGATGGATGAACTATTTCCTCTCTTGTAAAAAAATTATTCCTCTCGTATATTGATATAGATGGACTATTTCGATGGTGTATGTTCTTGGAACAGTAGTAGCGGGTCTGCTTGACTATAAGGAACTATTTATCCAAGATATATAGCTCGCTACTCCTTCCAAAGGATCTCAGATACGCGGCATGTGTCCGTAGACATGACAGTTTGTCCATGGAAGTTCAACTACGCCAACCATCACGCTTCATCTCGCGATTCCCACGACGCCTCAACCCACTTCCGCACCATGCCCCGACGTGGCGCGCCACCCCTCTCGCCGCACTGCCGCTTTGTGTGCATGACGGTGGTCCACCTAAATGCGGCGAGCATCAAGTTTCTACCACAGCCACCCGTGATTCCCACGACGCCAATCCATGAAACCACACGCCCCCAACCCAAGTGGCCACCCCTCTTGGCCCCACTGCCCCTCTCTCATTAGAGCATTACATGTGGACCAGTCACCCATCGGTCCACATGTTATTGACCAAAGGTAGTTGTAGTGGCATACAAGCTCAGTCCCGACGGCCCTGAGAGGGAAATGTAACCCCACGCCAGGCTTGTGGTGCTCCCAAGAGCACCTAACTTGTGCCAAACTCGAGATTTGTTTCTTTACTATACATGCACGCAATGATTTAATGGACATTGTAATCTCAACATGTGATGGGGAGCTCTAAATTTGAATTTGAAACTTATAAAACAAAAAGATTCAAAACAAATAAACCGGGAGAGAGGATATGAGGATGTGTCCCATACAAAATAAGTCCCTCGGTTTGTCACCGCAAGATGCTAGAAAGGAGCACATCGCTTCCTACTGTGACGGCAACAAATCGTCAGCAGTAAAGCATGGTCCACCTTTTGACCGCCATGTGCAAGGTTCGTGCTATCTTTATTGAATCTCACCGTGGTTCCATCGTATTCAATTCATGCGGTGGCCTGTATGGCTGATCCCAATGTTGGACAAAGGTTCTACGGGAACGGTGTCACTTGTAAATGTTGTGCAAATTGATGTTGGTACCCTCCGCATATATGCAAGCCAATTCCACTCAAGACCGAGCCTAGCTGTGAAACAGTAGGGGGAGAATTAGGAAATGGACACGAAGTAGTCTTTAGAATGCATTTACTAACGCGATCAAACTCATCTTACCTGCTCATCGGAGGAAACTGAGTGCCTCGATCGCCGGGCATCTCAAGGGGCGCTAACTTGCAACCACGGCCACGCTACCGGAGAGACCCCCAAGGAAACATCCGCTGCTCCATGGAACATCAAGATGCATTTGTATGAGTAGTTTATCTTGTGAGAGAAAAGGATGAACGAGGAAGTCCTCTAGAGATAGAGATGGACACTACTACTAATGTGCTGGCCCGCATGCTGTAATGGATCCAAACTAGTAGAATAATACTTGTTCAATGCGTTTGAAATATAAACACTCTAGTTTTGATATACATGTGTCGCCAGACATGACAGCTTGTCCATGGAAGGGAACCACCATCCACCATCACGCTTTTGTTTCTACCACCGCCACACCCACACGCGATTCCCACGACGCCGCCTCCAACCCACGCATATCCATCGCCCCGACATGGACATGGATCCTCCGACGGCTATCATCGCCGCCTTCGCTTTTCTTTCGCGATGTGTGGACCCACGCTATGGGTCCCACATGTCAGCGATGTATGGTAGGATTGTTCGTGCCTCATCCTCTCGCCCCACCGCCCGCTTTTGTGTGTGCATGACATGCGGCCAGCTGAACTATGGACCATCAACTTTCTACCACAGACACACCCGGACGCGTTTGCTCGCCCGCTGTCGCAGTTCGATCCGCACTCCCCACCATCGAATTTTCATCCAGCGGCCGTGGACACATTTCGGTCCCGGCATCAATCCTCGCCTGAGTACTTATGTACTACGATAGTACGCCGCGTGGGCCATCTACGCCGTAACGCCTGACGCCCGCCAGGTACTCGCCACGCCACGCCACCATCGGCCGGTTCATCTCGAACGAGTGAGTCGCGAACCACGCCAATACCATGAGAATGACATGTGGGCCAGCCACATTTAAGGCCCACATGTCATTGACTCAGGTCGGGCACAAGCATACCAAGTTCGGTCCTGGGCCCCGAGAGGAAAACGAACTCCCCAAGGCAGCCTTGTGGTGCTCCCG
Organism: Aegilops longissima; assembly: GCA_021605205.1. Taxonomy (NCBI): domain Eukaryota; kingdom Viridiplantae; phylum Streptophyta; class Magnoliopsida; order Poales; family Poaceae; genus Aegilops; species Aegilops longissima. The sequence goes on from CM038680.1 coordinate 407,400,393, forward strand.
CAGATGAGCTCGTGCCAAAATGAATTTGTTTCTACTACTACTAGTACTAGTAGGAAGGTACACGGCATTGCACGCATGAGATTCGTGGTTGTGCATTATGCTTCTACATGTGTAGTTTTCTGATTCTAACATGTGGCAAAATTTGGTGGAATGTAAGGTTAGCAAGTTTGATTAACTTAGGTAAGTGTTTGGTCTGCCACACCTTAGGCAAGCCACACTGGCCCCACATGACATACACACAAAAAATGTGGCAAGATTCCTTAGGCTAGCCAACTTGTGGCAAAATTTGGTGGAATGTAAGGTTAGGCAAGTTTGATTAACTTAGGTGAGTGTTTTGTTCAAGCCACACCTTAGGCAAGCCACACCGCCCCACATGACATACACACAAAAAATGTGGCAAGATTCCTTTAGGCTTGCCAACTTGTGGCAAAATTTGGAATGTAAGGTTAGGAAAATTTGATTAACTTAGGTGAGTGTTTTGTTCAAGCCACACCTTAGGCAAGCCACACTGCCCCACATGACATACACAAAAAAATGTGGCAAGATTCCTTAGGCTTGCCAATTTGTGGTCTCATTTTGAAGAACTTATTAATAACTTTGCCCGAGCTTAGTTGTGGAAAATTTAGTCATGAATTAAGTTCAACCATGGAGTCTTCTAGATTATACATGTGGTGTAACTGTGGATGATATCCAATGGCCAAGAGTGCTCGGATTTGCCATCTTGTAATCACGGATTGGCTTCATCAAACCACCAACTTTCAAAGTTTTTCACACACTATATAGGGGTATAGATATAGATGTGTCGATCCGCTGTAATGGATCCAAAGTATATCTATTTAGTGGAGTGCACTCAAACACATTATCTATTTATTTTCTCTAACCTTCCGAGCCATGCAACCAAGCCACATAAGCTTCATGGTGCCTCCCATCATATTATTCATACTACGCTGATTGAAAAAGATAAATCACCCAAAACAAGATCTTCCCTTTTGTTCCTAACGATGTTGTGCCATGCACGATCTAGAGTAGTACTAGTAATATAATACTATTAGAGTACAAACTTGGTAGGAGTGGTACTAATACGGAATGCTCCTACTCTATCAACGCAGCCCCTGCCCCGACACAAAATTTCTTGGCTTCCGTACAGCCAGATCTTCCCCTTGTTTCTGCCAACCCGGCGTGGAGGGGTGTCGGTTCAACGGCGGTCCACATGAAAGTGAAAATCTAGCACATGGGGCGGAGCTACGTGAGGGCCAACACGCGTGCTCCGCCCCCAACCTAGCAGGATTTTCAGAGTTGTACATCCAGTTTTGAGGCATGGAACGTCAACGCAAGGGTAATTTCTATATTAGATCGCACGCCTAACGCTTTTGCTTCAAGTTCGCCATCGCTAGGCAACACGCCTTCCCTAAGTTATGTGTTGTGCCGACGGGCCGTGTTGTACTCCCGATCTCAAGTGCGTGGGGTGCGGATTAACGGCAGGCCTTTTCCTTTACTAGCAATGTGCCCGTATGCGTTAATGATCCAAAGTAGTAGAATAGTAGTATTTGTTCACAAACTTAAAAGAAATCACTATTTTTTTGATATAACCCTAATATATTACTCCCTCCGCACTCAAATATTTGTCTTTTTTGAGATTTCAAATGGACTATCACATACGGATTATATAGACATATTCTAGTGTTTCTAGCATGATGCCCTTGCATTGCAACGGGTTGATGGAAAAGGTAAGCACAACTTATAAATTGACGGATGGAGTACTAGTTACAAGTGATGCCAAATTTTGTCCCCATTAGAGTTATGCCAATTTCGACCATAGATTAAATTAAGAAATGTTCACGCATGTCACCAAACATTATATTTTTCAAAACTATGTTCAAAGACTTAATCCAATTAGATAATTTTTCTTGACATGCATTAACATTTTGTTAGTTAAATCTTTAGTCAAAATTTGGCACAAACTATAAAAGGACCTATAAACCAGGACGGAGGTAGTACCACTATGAAGGTAGTAACATAGTCTAGGATATGTGTATGTTACTAGTGTATGTTACTCACCATTGTGGCTAGCTCAACACATAGGCGTGGTGCATTAACTCACGTTGTTTCTTATTTTTGACATAAATAGAGGAATCAACCAAGAAGAGATGGGGCTTGTATGCTTTTAATGACTTGAGACTATCAAACATGACATGCAAGGGTCATTGCACAAGAACAAATACAACCCACGCCAAGACACACACATCTTATAGCATCACATCCAATGGCTATAAAAGATGAATGAGACCAAATTATATCTCATCTAGATGAGTTCTAAAACTGTATTAATAATACTTAGTACCTCAGCCATGTATCATATAAGTATCATGTAGTACCTTATTCATTGCCATGTATGACACATAGTTCACTGGCTCTATATGTACCACCTTTTTAATTTCAAGTTTTGCTCCATGGCTTAATCCATCGATACTACTACTATACAAAAGTGGAGTATATACATTTTTAAAAGGCTAGAGGGCGGGCAGTCTAGCTCGGTTTGTTTCACGAGAGGAGGGCCTTTTGTGATTTGACGCCTCATTAATGCTGTCAAATCGATAGTATCACGCCCGCCACACGCCTGCCCATTAAACCCTCCGTTAAACCCGCATGAAAACCGAGAATCCTACTCCGCCACACGTCTGCTCATGAGCGGGCCGGAATTAAACGCAACACCAGCCGAGCCTCCCGTCTCGCCTCGCTTAAACGAGGCCGACGCCGCCAAGCTCCTCATGTCCGCCTCTATTTACACGAGGCCGCATGTATAGCGGGCAAGAATCCCACCCTCCGCCGCCTCCCCCATCTCCTCCTTCACCATCCACCTTTGATGGCTTCCGATGAGCCGCTTCCCGCATATTAGCCGGCTGGGTGGCCCGCCGAGCCCTCCGGATATGGGCGAGGCCGCCGTGCTTCACCAACCTCGCTAGCCCGACGGAGCTGCCGCCTCAGGCAAGCGTGTGGTTCAGCAACTCGCCGCCCAGCCAGCTCGATGAGGAGTGGAGTTGTTCCACGCCGCACGGGCGGCGAGCACGCCGACATTGGCGCGAGTCGCCGCTGGCTGCATGACACCCACCAGTGGCCGCCGCCCCTGTCAGGCATCGCCTCCCAAGCCTGCGGCAAGCGCCATGCGTGCAGATGGCCGGGTGCGCGGAGAGCGACCACCGGTGGCTGCCCTGCCCACCGCCATCATCGAGGAGAAGTAGAACACGGAGGCCACCGCCACTTGGACCCATGAAGGCCACGAGGCGCACGCATCATGGATTCAGGTGGTTTCTTTGTTGCTTCGCTCTTCCGAGGACCTTCATCGACCCCCGCAAGTGTCCGATGGACATGAGGAAGACAAAGGATCCTGAGGCGCCATTTAGAACTAAAATAAGTCTAGAGATATCCATTTCTAGGACAAGTATTTCCTAACGGAGGGAGTATTAATTATGAGAGCCGGATTGGCACCTCTTAGTTCATGTAAATGTAATGAAATCCATCATGTTTATATGAAGATCCGCTTTTTATACTAAATCCTTCATGCTTATATGAAATCAGTCCGTGTTTGCAATAATTTCATCTGTTGGTTAGAGTTGTAAAATGTATACCGGGCGTTTGATGTCGCCTCCGCGGAAGGAAGCGGAGGAAATTTGCCGGTTGCTGTTGGAGATGCTCTTTATGTTGGAAATAATAGAGTGACATCCAATCCATTTGAGTTAATTGCCTGTATGATTGTCCTCTATAAAAGTTAATTGCATGTATAGTAACACGTGACTTGTGTGGTGGCTACAGCTCAGCATGTAAAGTTAAAAAGAAACAAGTCCATCATTTCTAAGTACTGTGGGTTCCATCACAAGATAAAGAGTTAAAGAAGTATATATTAAATAAGTAGAAATATATAATATACAAATCTAAAGTTAAAAGACAGAATTCGAACTCATGTCATCGCTGCTAAGTAGCATCCGATCTAACCAGCCCAAAGACATTTTTGTTAGAGACCATGCCGGAGATATATCTCCATGTTCACTTTATATATACTCCATTCGCTCTAAATATTTGTATTTTCAGATTTCAAATGGACTACCACATACGGATGTGTATGTAGACATATTTTAGAGTGTAGATTCACCCATTTTGCTACGTATGTCTTTTCATGAAGGGGCCGATTTGTCCTTGATTTATTTATGAGGTATCCGATGGCACCGCACCGCCAAGAAAAGAGGGTAACATCAAAATTATGGACTACTTTTTTGAGTGTGTTGGTAAGGTCCGTCATAGTCACTTGTTGAAATCTCTAAAAGACAAATATAGTAGAAAAGAGTTGGTGATAATGGTAAAAAGCATCCCTGAATATAGGCCGTCTGGATTTATATCTAATGATAGGAAAGAAACTATGGCAATTTTGCAAAATATACCCACACGCCTTCCATCGTCAGAATAAGGCCTTCCTCGCTCAGCCTTTCTCTCACAAGATAAACTACTATACAACCATCTTGATGTTTCGTGCAACGCACGGGAAACTAGCTAATTTTTTTAGTAGTTGCTGCAATAATTGGGTTGAAGTGATATGTTTTATGTTTGTCTAATGATTTCAGATTCATTAGTATTTCCTCTTTCAATAGATGACCCAACTTTATACTAAAGTTAGTACAAAGTTGAGTCATCTATTTTGGAATGGAGGAGTAGTAACAAAGAAAAGGTTGCCTTGTCAATTAATAGAAAAACAGGGTGAAAACTATCACATGAGGCTAAAAACAAGGCACACTGGTTCAGCGCCATCATTACTACAGTTGTGTGCGCGCGAGAAGTCTATATATCGAGGGGCTACCGAGCGAGGCACCGACACAATGTTTGAGAGAGAAACCAATTGATGATTATGATCAGATCGAGTTGTCACCCTTCCGCGTCATTGTTGGGGGAGGAGAGAAAGACGATCGAGAGTGTGCGCTGTAGGCACAGAGGCACAACTAGCGAGTGTGTGTGTGTGTGTGTGTGTGTGTGTGTGTGTGTGTGTGTGTGTGTGTGTTTGAGAGGAGTCGAGATTATCAAGATCGAGCAAGCACCCTACTCCTTCAAAGGCCGTGTAGTGTGTGTGTGTATGTTTGAGAGAGAATCCAGTGATAGATTAGTATCAAGATCGAGGTGTCACCCTACTCCTTCGGTGCCGCGGTAGTGTGTGTGTGTGTATGTTTGAGAGAAGCTACCGATAGATTAGTATCAAGATCGAGGTGTCACCCTACTCCTTCGTGTTGGGAAGTGTGTGTGGGGGGAGGGGCAGTGACACTCACATATCTCTACTCTTATAAAAAACAGAGTTGGTGATGATGGTGTTCTGCCATCCTGCAATATAGGCCATCCGATTTATATCCCATGGACATGAAGGAAAATATGGCAATTTTGCAAAAGATACCCACACCCTCTCCTCCGATTTGTAAACAAGGCATTCTCTGCTCATCCTTTTCCCCACAAGATAAACTTCTCATACAAATGCATCTTGATGTTCCGTGCAACGACATGGGCATCTTGCTAGTAGGGAGAAGGAGTTTGTGTGACACATATCTAGCTATATTAAGGGATAGGTAGATAGCATGTGTGAGAGACATTATTATACTTTGAGACATTAGTGGCTGTGGTATGGAATTAAAGGGGTGGACGTGTTAGACATAGAGAGCGGTGTGTTTCTGTGAGAGACTTGTAGGACGGGGTAGAAAGATTAATTTAACCCCGACGAGGGAGAGAAATACACTAAGTGCGCAGGTGATTCCGATGCCCACAGGAAATGAGATATGTATGCGTGAGAGAGATTGCAATTCATTCACGATCACTATCTAGCTTATCGTGGACGGCATCGCTGAACATAAGTCAATATCTACTTCAGATCGTGGCCAAAGGTACAACATCGATTCAACGCTATAAAGATTGGACACTACATATCACATTTTTTCTATTTAAATAAACCTTTTTCAGTTGTGCATGCCAAAGTTACGTGATGTTTCTTCAAACAACCAATGTAGCTATCACACATGCACCATTGTTACTTTGCATTCAAATTCATTAGTCTTGGATGATTTAAGTTTCTATTTTGAAGTAATATATATGTAATATTCATATATGAATTCAACGCTATTTAATTTATGAAATGGAGGCTATGTAATCATATGAGGTAACACTTTTAAGTAGCTAACTACAATATCCATTTCTTTTTGTGCGCTTCACACTAACACGCCAATGCATTATGTTTAAAGTAAATAACCAATGGCACTAAATTATCTATTTACACGAGAAATACATAGGCTGAGCGCTTGATCCCTTTTTGTGAACGCGCCACTACACTCGTGACGATTGGTCGCTACCGTGAACGCCAAGTTATCGGCGATCATCCCGAAAGTTATTGTATTTTTTTCTGGGTGGACTTCACACCGTTATTAATCACGACGCTGCGCTCCTGTACACAGCCTAGCATGACCTTCCCGCTAGCACGGTCCAAAATTAGTTGAAACGGATACTAACGATCTCTGCAGCGGCAAAATCTCCGCCTTCTAAAATTTCCGCCACCTTAGTCTTTAGCATGCGAAATCCCTTTGTCCTTGTGCACGGAGACCAACAGTTATAATACCGCCTCATCTACATGATAGGTCGGGCTGCTTTGGTAACTTCCGCTTCCACACACCCACCCCATTTCTCCCTCCTCCCGCAAAACGACTAACCCAAAGCACCAGAAAGCATCTACATCACGCCACATTTCATCGCCTTTTCTCCCTCCCTCTCAAACCCTAGAATGCTCATCCACCGCGCATTATAGCCCATTCATCGCCAACAACGCCCACCTTGCCGGATCTCTTCAGGGCCGCATCTACCCTCCCACCTCCCTAGAAACAAGTAGACTGCTCATCCACCATTGTACAACAGCCCATTCAGTGCGGCCTTGTCCACGGGCGCGGATTCGCTTGCCGTACTCGCAACCGCCACAGACCGCAGCGGCTCATTCAGATTCCCCACCGAGACGTCATTCACACCCCCGAGCCCCCACCGACGCTTCTGCCGACGGCCTTCGATCCTCTTCGCCGACACCTTCTCAACTCCTACCGGAGGCGCCGCCGACACCTTCTCAACCCTACCGAGCCGCCGACACCATCGCCAACCCACCGAGTAGCTTCGCTTATACCATTCTCAACCCACCGGGCCATGGCTAACTCACAAGTCCACGGCCAGATCCGCTTCTCGCACTCTCATCCAACCTACCGAGCAGCTTCGACGCTTCCGCCCACGGCCGCAGATCCGTGATCGCCGACACCACCCTTAACCCAACCACCGAGCAGCTTCGACGCCTGGCCCACGGGTCAGATCCAGATCATCGACACCATCCTTAACCCAACCACCGGAGCAGCCGACGCCTGGCCCACGGTCAGCAGATCCGCTGCCGACACCATCCTTAACCCAACCATCGGAGCAGCTTCACCACGCCTCGCCCACGGCCACGATCCGCTTCGCCCACACCGTAGTCCACCCCACGGAGCCGCCCACAAACACCCTACTCGACGGTTCTAGATCTCTATCGACTCCGACAGCCAGCGCAAAGGTCATCACCCTCGACGCTTTCTAACCTGATTCCCACTGCTCGAGAGATGCCAAGCACCCGCCACGCCTAGGTACTTGTCACCTTTAAACCCGCCCAAGATCACCTGCCCGATGTATTTCAAATATACTAACGGGTCGTTACCTGTTATGCAGCCGCAAAACTACAAGGACGATGTTTCTTCCGGATCTAACAGCTTGCCAACCAAGATCCTCGGATCGAGGCATTGCTATGATCTTGTAAGGCTGCCTCTCTCTTGTATTGTTCAGTGTCGCCAACAGTTTGCTAGGATTTTCACCAAGAATCCTTTCAGCATAATGATTTCTACATCGGGCTAAATTAGATATGTAGATGTCATACATGATACTACCTCGCACTTCGCTCCTAAATATAAGTCTTTCTAGAGATTCCACTATAGGCTACATACGGAGCAAAATGAGTGAATCTACACTCAAAATGCATCTATATACATCTCGTATGTGGTCCATATCGAATCTCTACAAAGACATATATTTAGGAACAAGACATTACACAAAATCAGAGTGGTATGTAGGAATTCCAGCACTACATTAGGCTCCTTAGAGTGTGCCAGTCCAGCATATGAGTCATGGCTAGTTTATGGTACACACAATCGAATTGGTGGTTTAAATATGCAAGGGATATGCAATGTAGTATCATGTAGAGATGTCTCAAATTAGCCGTGTCAACTTGCGTATAGGGTTACACAATGAAAAAGTACAAGATGTATGTGGTATTTCATGGAACATCGCAAAAAGGAGAGGCAGGGAGCCTATACAAAGTGTTATGGCACGTCACTCCTCCATTGCAATCATCGTGACATGTTATTTGTATGCCAATTTATTAGCCAAGTTTCTTAGGGACAGCTTATTACGAAAGTTATCCTAAGAAAATAAGCACCGTGAATATAAGCTCCATGTAATACGCCAACCAGTTCTTTTCATTATGTTTCAGCTTATCTTTGGTATGATCAAGGAAAGTCTAGATTGCATTATATATTTTTCATTTTGCTGCATATATGGAAATTAATTTGACTTGCAAACATCACAAATTGAACCAAAGCAAGCAGTAATTAATATGATAGGAAAATAGACCATCACTATTTGCTCAAAATGCAAATACAAAGATACCATCTACTTGGCACAATCTACTTTGGTCAATGTTTTCCATAGAGATCCCATTGCCTAATTTAAACAAGAACCATGACCCACATTTAAATGAAGAACAATTATTTATTGAAATTGATGGTCCAAGTGGCTGGTTATTATCATATAGCAGCACCAAAGCATCAATAGCAGCAGCAGAGCTCATAGCAACTCATCATACAAAGAAGCAGAATTGCAATCATATACCGAGCAGTCATAGCACCATCAATAGCAGCAGGAGCAGCTCATAGCACCATCATATAGCAGCAGAGGAGCACTCATAGCAATCAATAGCAGCAGGGAAGCAGCAGCAACTCATCAATAGCAGCAGCAGCTCATAGCACCATCATATAGCAGCAGAGAGCTCATAGCAATCATCAACAAAGAGCAAAGCTATAGCACCCATCATATAGCAAGAGGGAGCAGCCATAGCAATATCATAAGCAGGCGGCCTCAAGCAACATGATAGTGGATCGAATGAAAATTTAAAAATCAGAGGAGTCCTCACCTTGTTGGATGAGCTCATCCTTCAACAAGACCTCAAGGCCATGGCCCAGGAGGGGAGGGGAAAAGGTGCCTTCGCCGCAGGTGGCATCGCCAGAGGGCAAATACCACGGAGAGGGACTAACCACAATGGAGCACCCGGAGACCATGAGAATGAGGGGCGGCGCCAGAGGAGGAGCAGCCAGGAGATTTGCCCTACCCCCGGCCATGTAGCCTAGCCGACATAGCATCGCCGAGGACCGGCGATGGGACAGTGGCGACGGCACGGAGGAACCCTAGTGCGGTGGGGATCGAGGAGAAGAAAGGGGAGGAGATGCAAGCGGAGGGCAATGAATGCTTGGTGTTTGTTTTACTTGAGGGTCGGTGACACGGGCCAAGTTGCATTTTGAGTGTAATATAGGCGCAAAAAAGTCATTTCACTATTCCCTTCCCTTCAATTTTTAGTGAGGTTCACCCAAACACCCCTCCAAAGCAAAATTAGTTAACCCAAGCCCATAACTCAAAAATGCTTTTACATCTTTTATGGCTTATTTTACAATATGCCCTAAAAGGGGAATCGAACGCCCTTAACCCGCAATTCAATTAGGCATGATGAATCACCCCCGCTATCTTAATTTAGGCATCATCATACATGGCATAACCTAATAATGTGCATTCCATTGTAGAATCTGGAATATGCAATGTTTATGTTAGTTCCACGCTGCACATGATGTTTAAATGCCCTTAAATCTGGTCACCAAGGATGGTCTTTAAGCCTCCTTCTTGCTTCTTTTCTTGATATGTAAGATTTGCTCACACATCTTCAATTGCTTGTTTGCATCAGCCAGCCATACTAGGACTGTTTGCTTTGATTACTTTTGTTCTTGACCTAACACTCTAAAGAGCTTGTCAATTTAAACACTAAGGGCTGAGGGGCCTTGTCTAACTATAGGTGACATAAAGGTTTGGTTGAATACAAGAGGGCTCTCCAAGAGTACCGGAGATCCAGTTCAAGGTATGCCTAGTTTTTACATAGTGCATATAGTAAATCTCATTTTTGTGTGCAAGTGCAAGAGATGGCATGTTTCATTATGTGGTGTTGTTTTGTTATAATCTCATCCTTTTGTGTTCACCACTGAAAGTATGCATATTTATCTTCCAAGGAGACGAGTAACTAGTTTGTGTCACCTTGTAGAGGGGGGTAATGAAGATAAGATTGAGGATTTCCAAGTACAAGATG